>CM067316.1:19580423-20274173 GCA_034231615.1 Meghimatium bilineatum | reverse complement strand
CTTGCACGTCATCCTAGATATACTTCCACATCATCCTAGATATACTTCCACATCATCCTAGATATACTTCCACATCATCTTAGATATACTTCCACATCATCCTAGATATACTTGCACATCATCCTAGATATACTTCCACATCATCCTAGATATACTTCCACATCATCCTAGATATACTTCCACATCATCCTAGATATACTTCCACATCATCCTAGATATACTTCCACATCATCCTAGATATACTTCCACATCATCTTAGATATACTTGCACATCATCCTAGATATACTTCCACATCATCCTAGATATACTTCCACATCATCCTAGATATACTTCCACATCATCCTAGATATACTTCCACATCATCTTAGATATACTTCCACATCATCCTAGATATACTTCCACATCATCTTAGATATACTTCCACATCATCCTAGATATACTTCCACATCATCCTAGATATACTTCCACATCATCCTAGATATACTTGCACATCATCCTAGATATACTTCCACGTCATCCTAGATATACTTCCACATCATCCTAGATATACTTCCACATCATCCTAGATATACTTCCACATCATCCTAGATATACTTCCACATCATCCTAGATATACTTGCACATCATCCTAGATATACTTCCACATCATCCTAGATATACTTCCACATCATCCTAGATATACTTCCACATCATCTTAGATATACTTCCACATCATCCTAGATATACTTGCACATCATCCTAGATATACTTGCACATCATCCTAGATATACTTCCACATCATCCTAGATATACTTCCACATCATCCTAGATATACTTCCACATCATCCTAGATATACTTCCACATCATCCTAGATATACTTCCACATCATCCTAGATATACTTCCACATCATCCTAGATATACTTCCACATCATCTTAGATATACTTGCACATCATCCTAGATATACTTCCACATCATCCTAGATATACTTCCACATCATCCTAGATATACTTCCACATCATCCTAGATATACTTCCACATCATCCTAGATATACTTGCACATCATCCTAGATATACTTCCACATCATCCTAGATATACTTCCACATCATCCTAGATATACTTCCACATCATCTTAGATATACTTCCACATCATCCTAGATATACTTCCACATCATCTTAGATATACTTCCACATCATCCTAGATATACTTCCACATCATCCTAGATATACTTGCACATCATCCTAGATATACTTCCACGTCATCCTAGATATACTTCCACATCATCCTAGATATACTTCCACATCATCCTAGATATACTTCCACATCATCCTAGATATACTTCCACATCATCCTAGATATACTTGCACATCATCCTAGATATACTTCCACATCATCCTAGATATACTTCCACATCATCCTAGATATACTTGCACATCATCCTAGATATACTTCCACATCATCCTAGATATACTTCCACATCATCCTAGATATACTTCCACATCATCCTAGATATACTTCCACATCATCCTAGATATACTTCCACATCATCCTAGATATACTTGCACATCATCCTAGATATACTTCCACATCATCATGTGTATACTAGCACATCTAATGTTCATCTATCGTTCCCATCGTTTCCTCTTATCCTTCATCTTCTGCGTTCATTATGAAACCTCTGCAAATTCACAGAATGTTGTCAGAGAACAGAATGAACTGTGTCGTGAATTTACAGTCTGTCTGCGATAACTGCGCCTGTCTGTCTGACATCCTATTTCAGCATAGTCTATGGGTCAATGACTCTATTGGATGGGGTAGCCAACTTCATTTCCCCAAATTGTCTTATTCACCTATTACGACATGCATGGTACGTAATTAATGTTATTCTGTGCTCCTTTTTTTCGGGCGCGGCATCACAGGGATGGGTAACATCATAATCCATATATCGTTCTCATGACATCTGACAGCTTCAAGCACAGGAACGTTCTTGTCAGATCTCGTGATAATATTGTGACTTTTCCAGAGTACGCTTACGCGTCTTTATATTTCTTAAATCCCCGAGCAGCCTTGTTGCTAGTATATCTTTTGATTCTAATCTGTCCAACTCGTTACCAAGTTATTTATCCCTTGATATACTTGCTATGTGACATCTGTGAGCTGTATCCCATTTTAGTTAGCAAGTTATTTATCCCTTGATATACTTGCTATGTGACATCTGTGAGCTGTATCCCATTTTAGTTAGCAAGTTATTTATCCCTTGATATACTTGCTATGTGACATCTGTGAGCTGTATCCCATTTTAGTTAGCAAGTTATTTATCCCTTGATATACTTGCTATGTGACATCTGTGAGCTGTATCCCATTTTAGTTAGCAAGTTATTTATCCCTTGACATACTTGCTATGTGACATCTGTGAGTAGTATCTCATTTTGTTAGCACGTTATTTATCCCTCTACATACCTGCTATTTGGGGATTTGTAAGCTGTGCCCTCCGTCTTGTTACCAAATTATTTATCGCTTGATATACCTGCTCTTTTGGATTTGTGAGAGATGCCCCATTCTGTTAGCACGTTATTTATCCAGGAAGTTTCATGGCATTGGCGATGTATTTCTGTCCTATTTTCTTTCATTCTCCCCCCCCCCCCACCACCCCGAGGATTTAATTTGTTTCGAGGTTCGAAAGATAACATCTCTGTCACTTTATTTTCTCTCTCTCTCTCTCTCTCTCTCTCTCTCCTAGTCACATGCAGTGCTTATCCTAGTTTCACTGAATAGCTTTCAAGCAAAATTACTTGATAAACATCCAATAAGAGATAAACTACCAACAATCATGAGGACATGTGCCCTTGAAACTATAAACAGCTACCTATCATCAGCAATCAAGGCATACACTGATGAATCGGCTTTCAAGTCCACCTGTGTTGCAGAATATGGCATCCATATATGATAGCCTGATGAATCTGCCTGCGAGTTCAGTGAATCTTGTGGTGAAATTTGTTCAAATTATGAAGAAGAGGATAATGCTATCATGACAGCCATTGAGTTAATACAACAACAGTGTGATCTCATGGAGCAAAAACCATCAGACATGGGAAATCAAGATATTCTCCACACAGCAAGAGTAGCGCAAAGTCGTATCTCTGCAGGTGCGATCATGAAATGAATCTCTGGACATTGCGATATAGCAGGAAACGAAGTAGCGGACAGACTTGCTAAAAGGGTCGACTCAAAACAACAAAAGCGCAGACCTTGTAGTATGGGAACAGTGAAACAGATTCTCAGAAAAAACTCCAGCGAAATATGAATGAACAGATGGACAAATAGGACGCACATACTAGGAATTTGTACTCGAATAAATGCATGCGGAAATTGGATGTGATGGGCCGAAATACGCAAAATATCTCAGTTTCGATGTAAAACAGGGATGGGCAAAATACACGCCGACGGTCAAATCCGGCACAATAAGCCCTTTTTGCGATTCCCCTCTCCCAGCTGATCTAAAAGTACTATATGTTCTGGCCCCCGAGTTCAGAAAACAATTCCTGGATATGAAAGCGAATAAGACAAAAAACAAATGCTCGTTTAAAAAATATCACACGAGTAAACTCAATACAAGGCACCAACCAATAAGGCAACCCACCTGTGCGTAAATCATAGCTCGGCGTACTTAAGCTCACATTAAAGAAAGATAAATCTATAGCTCAGCGTTTTAAAGTTAATATTAAAGAAGATAAACTTATAGCTCAACGTATTTAAACTCACTTTAAAGAAAACTAAACCCGTAGCTCAACGTATTTAAGCTCACATTAAATAAAAAATAAACCCATTGCTCACCGTATTTAAGCTCACATTAAAGAAAGATAAATCCATAGCTCAGCGTTTTTAAGTTAATATTAAAGAAGATAAACTATAGCTCAAATATTTAAACTCACATTAAAGAAAACTAAACCCATAGCTCAACGTATTTAAGCTCACATTAAAGAAAACTAAACCCATAGCTCAACGTATTTAAGCTCACATTATATTAAGATTAACCCATAGCGCAGCGTATTTAAGCTCACATTAAAGAAAGATTAGCCCATAGGGCAGTGTATTTAAGCTCATATTAAAGAAAAATAAAACCATAGCGCAGCTTATTTAAGCTCACATTAAAGAAAGATAAAACCATAGCGCAGCTTATTTAAGCTCACATTAAAGAAAGATAAACCCATAGGGCAGCGTATTTAAGCTCACATTAAAGAAAAATAAAACCATAGCGCAGCTTATTTAAGCTCACATTAAAGAAAGATAAACCCATAGGGCAGCGTATTTAAGCTCACATTAAAGAAAAATAAAACCATAGCGCAGCTTATTTAAGCTCACATTAAAGAAAGATATATCTACGTGGTTTTAATAAAGAAAATTCTTGTTTTTTAAATATACAAAATTGACTTTAGCTTGTGTTCTCACAATTCTACTCTTTCATTCTCCTTCATAATATCTCTCGTTAATCAACTTTTCTTTGTGTTTCTCTATGAATATTTAACACTCTCGCGGTATTTCAGTTTCATACGTAATCCTATATTCTCTCATACAACGGCCCTCTTAATCTCATATTATCTCATATGCATCTCTTAATCTCAGATTCTCTTAAATGGCATTTCTTAATCTCAAATTCTCTTAAATGGCATTTCTTAATCTCAGATCCTCTTAAACAGCATCTATTAATCTCAGATTCTCTTAAATGGCTTTTCTTAATCTCAGATTCTCTTAAATGGCATTTCTTAATCTCAGATCCTCTTAAACAGCATCTATTAATCTCAGATTATCTTATACGACATCTCGTAATCTCATATTCTCTTATACGACATCTCGTAATCTCATATTCTCTTATACTGCATTACTTAATCTCATATTCTCTTATACGGTATCTCGTAATATTGCACTCACAATATATTTGACACGACTTGACTTTCTGATCATCACTCTATCATTCTGTATCTCGTATATTTTATTCTGCATATCTAACCTCATTCACACACTTATCATTATATAACCCTTAAACAGCATCTAATTTCACGCAATCATTATGTATGCCTCGTCATATATTCTGTCCATCCTAACGAAGTAGCAAAGCACTAAATTTTTTATTTTTCCCCCTAAAAACTAAAGCACAGTATATACATCGTGAATTATTTATATGCACAACATGGACAGACTAAACATCCGTTCGTGTAGATGTTTGAGAAAATAAGCAAATGATGCGATGAGAATACGGTTGGGTATAGAACAAGTAAGTGTGAAGGTTTTTCATAATTTCTCTGCTATGTTCTCATAGGGACTTAGAAACGACTTTTCTAAAGTAAAAAAAAAAGGGGGGGGGAATGCTTGTTTTATAAATTGTTTCGCTTTTCTCTGATTCTTCTATTTTATTTTTGGGAAACTCGTTTATTGGGAAAAGGAATTGGTGGGGGGTGACTATTTCATACTATTGTTTATAAGCACTAAATGTCATGTTTTAGTCTTTTATTTATTTTCGGTTTAAATCGTTAACATCAACAATTTTAAGCCTGTTCGTTAATTGGAAAACAGCCTTCTAAAATGACTCCTATGATTTTTCTGGGGATTTTCATTGACTGTCGACATAAAGTATACATAATGTGGCCAATAAAAATTACGGAAAAGTCACATATATCATTTTAGAAGATTGTTTTCCAATTAGCCTTCAGGTTTTATATTGTAAATGGTCTCGTTTAAACTCCCAGCTCCCCATTCCCTCTCCTCCACTATCTACGGGCTTATGTAGTCGGAAAAATGAAGTTATGTCCGTCTGCATTATAAAACCTGCTGGTGAATTTGAATATTTCCGTGTTTTTTTATTGGTCACTATGATTATCAGCCAATGAAAATCAGGGGAATAGTAAAATCAGTCAATACTTCCAGATGGATGATTACAACTAAACATGTATCATTGTTTGCACAAATGATTACTCTTTCAAATGAATTTTAAAAAAAAATTAATTAAATTTTAAAGAAAAAATACTAATATTGGGGGTTTAAACCTGACCTTGAGAAGACTTGATTTTCTATTGGCCAATACGTCGTCTTATACTGTAAAATGTCCGTGCTATGATGCATTGGAAGATTTCTTTTTGTATGATGCAACGGGTAGAGATGTTACGAGAAGGGATGTTGGGGAAATGATGGAAACCGGATATCGGGATGCAACATCTGGTGTATATTTTTTCTACATGTTTTTTTAACTATGTCTGTCAATCATGACGTTCATCTGTTGATTGTTTGCTTTTAGCTTGTAATTTGCCATCCATCACTCGACATGGCTAAGTAGTCAGGAAACTTTTTTTTAACAAATCTAAATTGGCCGTGGTCGTGTATGGCGTGGAGCTTTTCTTGTTGTTGTTCTACTGTGTTCGTTCTCGTTTTGCTGCCAGAAACCAGGATGTAGTCTCTGAAACGTAGTCTGTTGTGCTGTGGTTTAAAGTTTGATTGCGATATCTACATCTTTTGGCTAGACACGCATATTTCATCATGATGTTATAGGTCTGTGTGACCTTCTTTTAAATGTGATAGACCTGTGGGTTTCACAGATATCCATATTGTCCCACTGAGGTACATGGATACTTGCGGGGGGGGGGCATGGAGAAAAAAGTGTTAGTTGATTGGGCTATGGACTCGTCCAAGGAGGCCACAGGAAGGTAACCCCTTGAGTCAGATACAACGAGAAGCATAGCGAGAAAGCTTAAACAACGTTGGTGGCTTGCATAGTAAGTCGCTGACCTTTTTTTAGCGCACTAGGGAGGGGTCAGAGAAGGAAAGGTGTTGCATAAGGGGGTCTCGTATTAAATAATTTGAGAATCATTGGAATAAACGATCAACTCTACTTAGTCATCTCTTACGGCATACGTGGCAGAACACAGTGTTACTATTCGTTGCTCATAATTTGGGCTCCTCCACAATACGGGCGTCCTGTGCTCTGTCCCATTTGTCTAACGGTGAAAGGTAAATTCAGAAGTTGATTAAATAAAACCACAAAAAAACTGGTTAATATTACGGGAATGGTTTTCTTGTTGGTACTACATTTCTATCTAGAACCGAGTCCCTTGTCAAGTATACAGTCATGTTGACTCCTCTCTCTCTCTCTCTCTCTCTTTCTCTCTTTCAAAAGTGACGCTATTTGACTGTTTTTCCTTGGTTTTCATTGGTTTCCTTTGTGTCGACAGCCAATAAATTTCACAGGAAAAGTTAAATAGCGTCACTTTTACTGGATGATTTTCGATGAGAGAAATGGCTATATGATTGACAATGAACTCGAAAGAACATTCGACTGAATATGATCTAAATTCAGTGAGTTGTCTTGAATCTCGCCTATTTATATATCTTGAAACGGTCTCATAAACAATAATAATTGATCGTATATCAAAAGTAAGGGACAATTCTTCCATTCTCTTGTGATCCCAGTTTCGCATCATCTAATTACAAATTTTCGGTGGGGAAAAAAACGGCAACAAGGTCAAGTCCGGCAAGTTATGCCATGTTTACTGGCCAGGTTCTCAGATAAAACTTCATGGTTCTGCAAGGACTAAAATTATTTCTTTTTTTTTGTTGGTACAGATAATGTGGTCCTTAAAATACACATCTAGCGGTCTTTATATATATATACTCGTATTGTTGCATTTCTATTGAACTAGTTAATTTATTTTAAAAAATGAGGAGTGTTGTAATCTCGTTGGTGGTATTCTTCTTCTGCGTTCGTTCTCAAACTCCTGCAGATTAGCAGGATGTAGTCCGGAGAACGGAATGCGTTGTGTCATGGTTACCAGCATTGCTGTGATATCTGCGCATTTCGGCCTGAAACATCCGACATCAGCATGGCTTTGGGTCACTGACTCTGTATGGGGTGGGACAGACAACTCCACCCCATAACCTCCGTAGTCGCCTTTTACGACATGCGTGGAAGGTAAACAGTGTTGCTATTCTTTGCTCCCCTTTCGGGCCCCGGCAACACACGAGCGTCGTTGGTGGTGAGCTTGCGTTCTATCACCGGGTTACAGCGGGCCAGGTTCCAAACCACGTCCGAACAAACAAACATTTTGGGTCGTGATTCCTCCAGTCGACACAACTGTAAATGAGTATCTGACCCGTGGGCAAGGTAAGCACAACAAGGAAGGGAATTGACCACCTTACCTAATAGTTGATGTGGCTAAGTAAATGAAGAATATTCGTTTCCAACGGCAGGTTGATGCTGTGGGACCTACATTTACCTTTAAGAGAAAAAATAATTAAGTTGTCCAAATGTACTTGGGATTTTTGTATGTGCATGAGCGATGTATTTTTAGAATTTAATCTTCCTTAATTGTGTCCTGATTATCGAAATTTGTAATTTAAAAAAATAGCAACATTGTAACCTGCAGACATGTAGTAAGAGGTGACTAAGGAGATTTGGGGAGGATGGAAATTGTCTCATATGGTATGTCAACGTGACCCAAGTGCCATGCTAAAGTCGGATGTGTCATGCTACAATTAACACAAATTGCAGAAAGTTAAACAATGTCGCAACACATTTCTTTTTCACGACTACATCCTGAAACTTATTTGACAATTTTAAAGAAATAATTTTAGACGATAAAATTCTTTTTTTTTTCTATCTTGTATATGTTGAATTTTTTCTCCGAAAATATTTTCAAATGTATTTATTTCTGGTCGCCCTCACTTCTAGAGATAAAGTTTCCCCGCGCGGTGAGAGCTAATTGGTCTGTGGGTAATCGCTTCTTATTTTTACGAGTTTTAATTAGCTCACACTAAAGACTAGAATTTGTTATTCTCTGTATTCGTTTCATGTAAAGTTTCTCTTCCATATTGTGTTTTCTAAGTTGTGTGAATTCAGTCAAGTTCTGGCATTGCTAATTTCTGGAGAACATGTGAGGTAGAAAATGTTTGAAGTAGCTAGTCGCTCGTGTGCTAACTACTGTAGTTAACGTGATTCAAATAGAGAGAAAATAATGTAGTGACTTGCCATCAGGACCGTAGATCTGTCTTTCATTTTGTGTGAATTTTTATTATTTTTTTGTTAATGAAAGAGGACTTTAATTTTACCATCTTGTTTGTTTTTTCTTACTACAAAATATATTGCTCTTCTTATAGCGGAAGTGGGGGGGGGGGTGAATTCCTCAAACATATCCCGTAATTGCTGACTGACCTGCCATGCATGCCCTAAGAGATGACAGGAGGTTTAGCGGTGTACTCGGATTTTCTATATAATATGTCTGCGCATTCTGTTGCGAAGCTTTGTAGCATGTCATCTATACAATTATAGCACCCCTCTGAGTAGAAAGCTCCTTCAATACGCATTGCACTGTATGAAAGACAGCTTAGAAAAACTACCTTACTGCATATAGGAAGTAATAGCTAATCCCTGGCAATTCCTGAGGTTCTCAAACAAACTTAGATGTCATTGACCCAAAAGCCGTGCTGAAAAAAGCTTACTAACAAAGAATATCAAAGGCTTACTTCTTCGTCTGTTCTTTCATTTTCTGCATTCGTTCTCAAACTCCCACCGATAAACAAGTTGTAGTTCGGAGGACGTAATACGTTAAGTCGTTGCATACAGTTTTGCTGCGATATCTGCTGATTCCTATATGACGAATTCTACTTCGGATCAACCTCTTTTTAATGGTTCATTGTCTTTCAGATCCTTGCATTCATTTTGATCACATACCATTAGATATAATTCATTGTTTGTTTTCTGTCATGTCATTTTTCAATTGTTTATCATCTTCATTGTCTATCATCATTATTTATCATCTTTATTATTTATCATCTTTATTATTTATCATCTTTATTATTTATCATCTTTATTGTTTATATATAGTTGTACCTATGTCCCAATGCAGACACTGTTAACTTGCTGGCGCGATAATGAAGAATCACCTTCTTCTGCGTTCATTCTCAAACTCCTTCAGATTAGCAGGATCTAGTCCGGAGAACGGAATGGGTTATGCCATGGTTTACAATTGTTCTGTGATATCCGCGCCTTTTGACCTGACAAGTGCGATTTAAACATGGCTTCTGGGTCACTTTGACACTTTATGGTATGAGGCCGCCAACTCCCGCCCATGACTTCCTCTAACGACATTCATGGAAAGTAAACAGTATTGGTATTCTTTGCTCCCTTTTCGGTCTTGGGCAGCACATGGGCGGACCACCACATTGTTTTGTGTTCTGTTCTACAAGATATAAGATGTATCTTTCTAACAAAAACCCCAGCCATTGAGAACTATTTTATACAGCATTTCTGAAGATAATAAAGTTCTGTAGTATTCCATTGAAGTCATCAAAAACTGACACTAGGTGACTGATAGAACCAAGACAAGACACATGTTTCTGGTTTGATATGGACGATGACTGCGACTCACTACACATAATCCAAGTCTAGGGAGTTCAACTACCTAGTAACAACGGTTGAGGTAACTAGACGATTCAATTAGACGGTGCCAATTACATGATACTTCAAAGTCTGCCATCACAATTCCAAGAGACCTTATAGCGTTGTTCCAATAAAGAATATTCCGACATCCAATCAGAATTAGATGGTTGGTTACTGATCTAGCGGTCCATGGGCTTATGCCCTTTGACCCAATCAGAATTAGATAAGATATGATGTCAAACCTATGTTCCCTCTACTTTGTTTCCTGCATGCTCCGATCATACGGCAGGTTGAGCAATCACTTAACTGCATCTACAAACCACACAATGTGACTTCTTTTAAAATATCCACAGTCCTAACTTAGTGCACCGACTGCAAATTACGTGCACTCGACACTATCTTATGTGCTCAGCTCATAAGAAATGTTGACCACAACAGACATAAGATCAAGCAATGCAGATCAATAGAGAAGACAGAATTAGAAAAAAGTGCAATATTGGACAGTCCTTGATGTATAGACGACATAGTAGATCCAAGCCACAAATAAGACATAAAGATAGTCTGACTTGCAGTATAAATGACTTCCACTAAACCAATGGCGTCGAAAATAAATGTATTTTCTGTGTGCGCTACTCGATAAACGGATTACCTCCTGAATGCAATGGCAAACTACAGGAGTAATGTGCCTAGTAACTATATTTTGGGGAAAAAATGTTACGTATATCATGGACAGCTAAAAAGACAAATCAAGAAGTGTTAAGATCAATAAACGTCGAAGATGGCTGACTCCTTAGCAACATCCTAACAAGAAAGCTGGTTTTGTGTGTGTTTTTGTGTGTGTCATATATAGAGACATAACAGCATAGAGCGATTAATAGCTGAAGGCAGAGTTAACGGCAACAGGGGAAGAGGGCGCCCAAGACGACGATAGTGCAGTGATATATCACATTGTTTAAACATGTCTCTAGCTGCGTCAGGCCAATTCGCCCAGAATTGCGGAGTGTTCAGAGAATCCATAAGCAAGACCATGTTCTGGAAGGAACATGACATATGTCCAATTTTTAACGATGATATCTCCCGCCGAAGACGGATGTGTTGGGCCATTGGCGCAAATAAAACGGCAACACAACGCATTTCCATTCTCCGGACTACATTCAATTGGAAATCTTGTAGGACCATTGTCCTGTTACAAGAAATATCCAATGGGAGTTTGAGAATGAACGCTGAAGAAGAAGAAGAAATATCTGATGGCCTAGTACTCTCACTCCCAACGTCTCAGCAGTCATTGTAGTATTGGAACAATTAAAGATTGTTAAGGGATCTCTTTATTTTCTACCGTATTACTGTTAAAGAGATATACAGTAAACACTTCCACATGCTGACTTTGGTTTTACCAGATTGATGTTAACTATATACTGTTGTGTGCTAGTCTGATGTTATGGAGCACAAATAGGATGAGTGATTGATTAATCACAGAACGCAATCATTATTAATACACAATACATGAATTCAGAAAGTCTATTTGATTGTAAATGATTTAATTCAAGTCTCATAGATTGTACCAAGAAATGGTGGTTGATTGTTGCCCATACATTGTTGTATTATTTTGCAAGTACATGTGGGATAGTTCTAAATTTATAGTTAATAGCTGGAAAAAAATATTTAATTGTGAATATAAATTGCGGTTATTTTTGTCAAAGAAACAGTACACATAGAAACAATAGTTTCTGTTATGAAATTGTGCTTAAATGTTTCAGGAAATTGTGTTGCTTTACTTCAAGAAATAGTGTTTAATTGTTCCTGGAAATGTTATTTAATTGTATCATGACATTGTGGTTAACTATGCCAGGAGATCATGTTCAATTTCGATGAGAAATTGTATTCAATCATTCGAAGAAATGATGTTTACCTTGAGTCAAACTGTTACACATCTACAAAGAAGTGACTTGCATGTATCAACATTACTGTAAAAATATATCACACTTCAGTAATGACATTATAGAGACACAATTTCACAGAAAATGTGCAGAACCAATATTTACGTTTTTTTCTTTTTTATTCTGGCTACAGACCCTACCAGTGCGTCCACAAAGTGAGTACTTTACTGTTTTGTCTTGTTATACAACAATTATCGTTGTGCCGTTCTTACTAATCGTTGTTATGTTATAAATGGTTTATTTTAAAATCTTGTAGTCGAAACGTCGTATTTTGTGTGTTTTTGTATGTTTATCCAAATGATCAGAACTATTTCATCACCACGTTTCTTAGCTACGTCTGTTGGATTTCAGTTGTGATTCAGTTATTACCTATATTTTAAGCATTGCACATCGCCGAGAGTTGCATTCATTTGAGTATGAAATGATGCTCTAGAGATACCACCCCATTGCACACAGGAAGTAAGAGATTATTGTTCCTAATTTCTAGATAGTGAAGCAACATTACATATTTTCCATTTGTAACTATTAAATAGTAATCATGCAGGTGTGACAATTGTACGTAACACATATTACTGGGACTAAGATCTGAATAAACTATTGTCATCTTTAGTTGAGATATTTTTATAAGACTGAACATTGAGCACATATTCTAAGGCAGAGCTTTCGGGGTATAGTCGATGCCAAAGACTTGAGCTATTCTAAGGCCAGAGTTTTGGGGGTAGAGTCTACGGCAGAAGTTTACATGTAGTTTAAGCAGAGCTTTAGTGTAGATTCTAAAGCAGAGTTGTGGAGGTGGTCCAATACAGCATTTTAAAGGTGGTCCAATACAGATATTTAAAGGTGGTCTAAGGCAGAGTTTTGGACATAAAGTATATCAAAATTTTGGGGGTAGAGTCTATAGCAGACGTTTATTGTAGATTCTAATGCAGAGACTTGCAGATGGTCCAGTGCTGAGGTATGAAGGTGGTCTAGGGTAAAGCTTTGGGTGTAAACTCAAAGGTAGAGTTTAAGGTGTAGTTTCTGTCAAGTCTTTGAGAGTAGAGTCTAAGGCATAGGTTTGAAGAATAGATTCAATCAGAGCTTTAGGGGTAAAGTCTGTCAAAGATTGGGGGGGGGGGTAGAGTCTGACAGTGCTGTGGGGGTAGAGTCTGTCAGAGCTTTGGAGGTAGAGTCTGTCAGAGCTTTGGGGGCAGAGTGTCAGAACTTTGGAGGTAGAGTCTGTCAGAGCTTTGGGGGTAAAGTGTCAGAGAATTTGGGGTTAGAGTGTCAGAGCTTTGGGGGTAGAGTATGTCATAGGTTTGAGGGTAGAGTGTCAGAGATTTGGGGGTAGAGTGTCAGCGATTTGGGGGTAGAGTGCCCGAGCTTTGAGGGCATAGTCTAAGACAGGAATTTGTGGATAAACTGCGCCAGGATTGTGAATTCAGTCTAAGCGAAAATTTTCGGCGCAGAGATTTGTATCATGCTTGACCTTGCTTCACTTCTTCACAAATCCACTATTAAGAGCCGTGCCAGATACACCAGTGAAGATCGACGTCCTCTCATTAATAGAACCTGCTGGAACATGTACCTGAACTTATGGGAAGAATCAGTTCTTCCTCGTGTTTAGCTTTTTTTCTCAAGATTACAAGTAAGTCACGACAAGAATCATCTCTGTAATACGCCCGTGTGTTGCCGGGGCCCGAAAAGGGAGCAAAGAATAGCAACACAGTTTACCTTCCACGCATGTCGTAAAAGGCGACTAAAGAGGTTATGTGATGGAGTTGGCTATCCCATATAGGGTCAGTGACCCAAAGCCATGCTGAAGTCGGATGTGTCAGGCCGAAAGGCGCAGATATCGCAGCTATGCTGTAAACCATGACACAACGCATTCCGTTCTCCGGATTATATCCTGCTAATCTGCAGGAGTTTGAGAACGAACCCAGAAGAAGAAGAAGATATCTGTAATAGAGCATGCGTGCTGCATTGCACGCTATTGCCACAATGAGTTAAGCAGACTTCTAATTTGAAGCTCTGAGAATCCTCGTCAGGTAGAATGTCATTTGAAACACCAGCATGGAACTGCCTGACACAAGGAATAATATTGTTAAACGTATGCTTCCTTGAAGTTATGCAACACAACATACGAGCTAACAATCCAAAACGTAACACAAAAATGTAATGTTGCTCAAGAAAGCATATCAGGAGAAACTTGAAGAAAAGAATCTGAAAACGAAATAATAATCACATCAGCATTTTCATAGTTGTGATCTGTGTATTTCCTGTAATTATCACCTACTTATGCCAATTTGAATAATTGTGTTCATTATTAGGAGAGTCTTTAATGTAAAGCTGCACTTTTTAAAAAGACTGTTGATGAATAATTGAAATTATGTGTGTGTGAGTTGGACGATGATGCAATGCCAGAGGTAGCTGCTACTTCTACCTGGAACAGTTTGGTCTCTTCATAGAACTTTTAAGCCACAACAGATGAAGTGTACATAATTTAGCTACAGTGGAAACTATTTCATCGTTCTTTCTGGGTTTTTCCCCCTATTTTTAACGATTGCTCTTGTTAAAGTACAAGAAAGCCATACAAAGAAAGAAGGGGCGTGTAAATGGCAGGCGGATAACAAAAATACAAAACTTATAGACCAGTGGTTCCCAAACTTTTTTTAGTTGCGACCCCATTTTGTTTAGGCAAATTGAACCACATTCTTATATTATTTTTTTAATAAACAGTGATCCGCGACCCTGACACATTTGTTTAAAAATACTTTATTCATGATCATCATCAGGTGCCATCTCCGTAACAAAGGTTGGCTACAACGAACCTCAAAAATCTTCTATCTCTTGCCCTGCACTCTGCTAAAATGTATCCTGTATATCACATGGTGTTTCTTTCGCATGCATATCTCTGCCTACTTCTAGGTCGCCGCCCTGACTCTGCCTTAATATAAGATCTAAAACAATATTTTATACCTTTTAATATGTCCAAAATACTTTTTTAAAATTAATTTGTATTTCCTTTTAAAAGTATTTTGTTCATACTCAGTGTTGTTCAGAATTTATGTTTATTTTCTTCTCTTTCCATGACGTTTGCCCTATTCTTTTAAATATCCACATTTCAAAGGCACAAATTATGCCTTCTGTTTCTTTATACCTTTAATTAACGTATAATAGATGTAGCATTGTTTTCATTGTAGTTTCCATGAAGTTTGCCCTATACTTTTAGTGCCCATAGTTTCCATGAAACTATTGGTGCCCATAGAAACTATTAGTGCCCATGGAAACTATTGGTGCCCATAGTTTCATTTATTGGTGCCATAGTTTCATTTATTGGTTTCATTTATTGGTGCCATAGTTTCATTTATTGGTTTCATTTATTGGTGCCCATAGAAACTATTTATAGTTTCTATGTTGATCTATATTTATATAAACTATATTTATATATGTTGATCTATATTTATATAAACTATATTTATATATGTTGATCTATATTTATATAAACTATATTTATGTATGTTGATCTATATCTATAGAAACTATATTTATAGTTTCTATGGGCACCAAACATAGTTTCATTTATTGGTGCCCATAGAAACTATTGGTGCCCATAGAAACTATTAGTGCCCATGGAAACTATTGGTGCCCATAGTTTCATTTATTGGTGCCCATAGTTTCATTTATTGGTTTCATTTATTGGTGCCATAGTTTCATTTATTGGTTTCATTTATTGGTGCCCATATAAACTATTGGTGCCCATAGTTTAATTTATTGGTGCCCATAGTTTCTATGACGTTTGCCCTATTCTTTTAAATATCCACATTTCAAAGGCATCAATTATGCCTTCTGTTTGTTCATATTCATGTTTCTTTATATCTTTAATTAACATATAATAGATGTAGCATTGTTTTCATTGTAGTTTCTTTGTAATTTGGTTAGATATTATTATTTTTATCATCATTGAAAGTAATTTTAGCCTTTCCTATTCTCCTGTAACCTCTATTTCAGATCTATCATCATTTGTGATTATGTGTCCAATATACTGGGCCTGGTCTACTTGTTAAATTTTATTTGGATTAAAGAAAACAATTAAAAATATATTATTTAGTTAAATTCTATATAATTAATACGTACCGGGTGTTTAGTGCGATAATTGACATTGTAAATTGTTAACAAGTTTTAAATTTGCGGTTGAGTTTTCGTTAATGCCAACCTCTTGCCATTCGCAACATTTAATTTGTATATTTTTGGGTTTTTTTGCCAATGAAGAAGCGTTGAAAAATCCTCTGACAGCAGTATGTATGAGTAAACATCGAATGAAAATTGCATTTAACGTTATATGTTTTTAGTTTATAGCTTCAGCTGGTGAATTTTTAAAAATTAATATAAAAATCCTTCGCAAATACATTTGGGGTTCACGACAGGTGGGTTGGGGGTTGGGAACCACTGTAATAGTTGAAGTGGAACATGTGTAGCTCTGCAAAAATAGCAATCTTTCATAATATGCCAGCCGTACAAGTCTGTTATTTAGTCTGTACAAGACCAGCAAACGAAAACAAAAATATTATACAATATAATCTGAAGAAGAACACAATTGAAAAAAAACTTTCAAATCTTGAAAGCGAAGTTTAAATGTGGTCACTAATAAATAATCAAAACTATTGGACGGGAAAAAAATAGCAACCTGTTTTTCAAGAAAGATAATAAAACATCAAAAGGAATTTAGCACGATATCAATCATGTATCCTCATATTTTTCGTTAGCTGTGCTCAGAGTTTGAAATATGTGCTCAGTGTGACGTCATTGAAAGCTGTGTATTTCCATGGTATGTGCACTTCGTGAATCAAGAGATTGCTGTTAGCTGCAAAGTTAACATTTATTCGTTGACTATAAGAGATAACGTTGTGCTACACGCCACTTTACCCGATACATGATTGATACGCGCAGTAGTCTTTTTTCATAAATGATGTAGTGTCAATGGCTTCACACAGATATGAACTAAAATACCCATAATTCATGTGATATAGTGTCGGAAACGGAATCGGAATCAGCAACGGAACGAGTGCATGTTGACTTTATGGACACCCTGTATAAACAAAAAAATTTCAACCAATGATGCCGATAGAAATAACATTTATTCATATATATGTCTTCTTCTTCTGCGTTCGTTCTCAAACTCCTGCAGAATAGCAGGATGTAGTCCGGAGAACAGAATGTGTTGTGTCATGGTTTACAGCATTGCTGCGATATCTGCGCCTTTCGGCCTGACACATCCGACTTCAGCATGGCTTTGGGTCACTGACCCTATATGGAATGGGACAACCAACTCCATCCCATAACCTCCTTAGTCGCCTTTTACGACATGCGTGATAGGTAAATAGTGTTGCTATTCTTTGCTCCCTTTCGGACCCCATCAACACACGGGCGTTCAAATGGATGTGAAAGCTGGAAATTCACGCAAGCAATACACACCAATTGATCACCTGTGAAAATAAGTGCCTTCATAGAATATTGAGGACACAATGGATATATTTTAAAACAAGCGATTCAAAAAGGGAAGAAGCAAACCCAAAAATGCGTATCAATTTGTATAAGGCGGAAATGTTGCAATTATAACCGCTATGTACTTAACATGGATGAGAACAGACGTCTTAAACAAACCTTCATGCGAAAGACAGGAAAGAAGAGGTTAAGTAGATCGACCAAAAGAAACTACGCATTACAATCAACAGGGAAAGCTCGATATTTGACATAAGCAATCTACAAAAAGAACAACATCAACTTGCAACGCGGCGCTATCGATGGAAAGAAATTACTACTGTCCTGTATGCCATCTTTGACGTAAAAGGAATTCAACTATTTGTGAACAATAACGGTTAGCTAACTGTAGTATTAAATAATGGCAGAACAGACCTGCATAGCTAAACATATAAGCAGAACAAATCTACATAAGTAATGATAATCTACTCAACGTTTGTCTTTAGATTTGTTCCGTTAGCAAACTTCCTTCTATTTCATCGACTTCCTATATCAGC
The DNA here is from genome assembly GCA_034231615.1 of Meghimatium bilineatum. NCBI lineage: Eukaryota > Metazoa > Mollusca > Gastropoda > Stylommatophora > Philomycidae > Meghimatium > Meghimatium bilineatum. Next base: position 20,255,814 of record CM067316.1, on the reverse strand, counting down.
AGACAGAAGCAATCCGGCGTGGCCGCCTAGGTCTGGCTACAGCTGTGTGGTTACACTTTACGTTTCATTAATTCTCCGTCAAGCTTATTTATATATGTGGTTGTATATAAATATATATACGTGATTGGTATATATGTATATGGGCGTATGTGTGTATCGAAAAGAGATAGAGAGACTTAATAATGGCAGTCATTTACTGCAGAGTCAGGAAGATGAAATCATTTACTGCAGAGTCAGGAAGATGATGTTGGATGCGATGACGTGCGCGTACAGAGAACAACCAGAAATATGGTATGAACGTGTGATGGGAGAACGTGTGTCTTCTCTGTAAATATCCGAAGATCACATATTCATCTGACTGGGAATTTGATATATATAATATATATATATATATATATATATATATATATATATATATATATATATATATATATATATATATATATAATATATATATATATATATATATATATATATATATATATATATATATATATATATATATATATATATATATCAAATTCCCAGTCAGATGAATATATATATATATAGTGTTTGTGTACATCTCTCTCTCTCTCTCTCTCCTGCTTTCCTGGAACGTTTCTTTCCATGATTAATATTTCAGGGTTTTGTTTTTTTCCCCTCATTGAATCGCTTGTTTTGAAATACGAGTATGTCTGAAATATGTTAGCTTACGTTTTTTGATAGTTCGAGGAGCCAGTCTTCTGCTATGTTCAGGTCTGTTCGGACTTCTGTTTGTTATACATTTAAATATAGTTTCTGATGATTCTGCATCATGCCAGGCTTTCAAGCCATCTAACATTTTCTCACGTTGTCTTCCTCTGTCTCTCTTACCCTCGATCTTCCAGTTTGTACGATGTTTTCAGCCCACCTCTTCTCATGACATGACCCAGGAAAATGTGATTGTCGTCTTCTAATACAGTTAATATGTTCTCTATTTGAGTTGACGAGTTGTAGAATTATAGCATTGCTCGTTTTAGCTGTCCATGATATTTTCAACATTTTTCTATAAAACAACATCTCTGTGGTCTCCATATGTTTTCTTGCAATATTGTTAATTGTCCATGCTTCACAACCATATAACAGTATGGGCTCTATGTAACATTTTTAGTATGTTCTTTCTTACTTCTATTGATAATGAATTATTACACAGAATGTTCCTCATCTTCTGGAATGCTGCTTTTGCTTGTGTTGTTCGACTTTTTTATCTCAGTGTCGCATCTACCATCTGAAGTAATAATTGTGCCCAAATATTTAAATTTGTCTACTTGTTTAAGAACTGTCCCGTTGGCATTGATGTTACATTTAGAAGGGTTAGATGTTTAGGTGTAACCATTACCTCTGTTTTCTTGGTGTTGAAGCTGAGACCTTTGTTTGTGCTTTCTTCTACTATAGCTGTAATCAATTGTTGTAGTTCTGTTTCACACTTTGCTACCAGAACCGTGTCGTCAGCATATCTCAGGTTTATTCACATTATACCCACCAACAGCTATTCCTGGCATATTTTCTATAGATCTAACAATCATTTCACTGTATAAGTTAAACATATCCGGTGATAGCACACATCCTTGTCGGACTCCTTGTCTTATTGGATGAAATTCCCCTATTTGGTTGTTGATTTTGATTGCTGCTGTTTTTTTTAAATTGCTGCTCTATTATTCTAAGGTCTTTACTATCAATGTTGATATCCTTTAACATGCTGAGGATTTCATTTTATATATATTGAATAATAAATAATAAATAAATATATATATATATATAAATATATATATTCATGAATTGAGATTCTTCTCAATTTTTCTCATTAGTGTTTGGTTAGTCACAATGTTCTCTGCTACATTACTTCCGTAACTATGAAATCATATTATCTGAAACTCAAAGAGTCACGCGAGATAACGGGCATCTGCACTACTCGCGTGCAGACTGTTTTAGTTATTTATTTTCCCTGATGGTACAGGGGAGCCCCTGTGTTTTTAATTTAAACGTTATTTCATCTTTAAACTGTGTAGATATTTTTTTCTAGATGAATATTTTATTCTGTGTGGGGGTCTCATGTCGGTTTGAGTCAGTCGGTGCGTTATTTTCTTGGCTTAGAGGTCTCGTTTCTTTTCAGGCGAGACATGTGTTCTTTTTCTTCAGTCTTTTAGGTCTCAATTTTTTTTTAGTCAGGATATGCGCTTTTGGTCTTCTGTCTAAAGGTCTGAAGGTAATTTCCGTCAAGTGATGTGTCTCTCGTTCCTCCCCCACCCCCTCCCCCTTTCTGTCTTAGAGGTCTCAATTCTAGTTCAGTCAAATGTGCGCTCTTGTTCATCTTCTCTTTGAAATTCCTGCCAGTTAGCAGCATGTAGTTCTGGCTAGTGTGCTAGCTAGCTAGCAGCATGCACTTCTTGCTATTGTGCTAGTCAGCTAGGAGCATACACTTCGTGTTAGTGTGCTAGCCAGCTAGCAGGATACAGCTCTTGCGATTCAGTTTCTAGAACGCAATCTTCTTTGCGACCGCTCAAAACTCACGATTCGGGGCGAGTTGATGTGCCGCAAACAATGGCATGTGAAACATTCTGACTTGCCTCTTTCCCATCGTTGTCTTGGGTGACCCTTTCCCGTTACTAGCAAATATGCCTTCCATTACTCTTTTTTTTCTATTTTGCTTTGGCCTCTTATAAGGCAAAGCTTATAATAAAAGCTGAGTGTTCTAGTTATGTTGTTTAGGAGTCAATCTAACATAGAATTACTAGGCACATTACTTATGTAGTTTGTCATTGCTTTCATTAGGAGATCCGTTTATCGAATAGCACACAAAGAAAACATATTATTCATTTTCTACGCCATGTTTTCGCTATTTTTGACGGCTCCGTAACATCTTAACAAGAAAGCTGTGGTTTTTGGTCATGTAACATTTGGAGATATAACAGCATAGAAAGATTAATAACTGAACAGTTAACGGCAACGGGAAGAGGGCGCCCAATACGACGATTCTGCAGTGAAATATCAGATTGTTTAAACGTCTCAAGTTGCGGCAGATCAACTTGCCTAGAATCGCGGAGTGTTCAAAGAATCCATAAGGATTACCGCGTTCTGGAAATAATATATCACATGATGATGATGATGAGGAGTCAATCCTCTTCCATATTTCATATTGTTAACATTTCATATTGTTAACATTTAGAGATTTGTCTTTTCCGCTGTCCATGGGATATCATTAATATCATTCTATATCATCTCATGTTGCATTTCTCTTTGCTACTATTAATTGTCCATGTTCCAAAGCCATAGATTACTACTTGGAATATACTCGAAGTAGACCATAGTAACAAGGGAATATTTCTGAACATATTCATCCCACAGAATTACTGTTTAAAAAAAATATTCATGACTACATGTTTCCACGTTTACTTCGTTACAGGAATGATTTCGTGTCTGTGCGATAAAGGTCGTGTGATCTTGCTTTCGCCACGACATGTGTAAGGTGGTTATTTAAAAAAAAAAAAAAAACTTTTTTACACTCAAATACCAAAAATCCAGTCCATTGAATGAGAGTTGAAATTTCGATTTGACAAGACAACTCTCTAACCTCTCGGTCATGTGCCCATAGTATTCCAGTGTGATAAAATGTTCTGATAAAGTTGGATTTTCGTATGAACATACCAAGTAACTGCACATAAATTACGTCAACAACTAGGGGATGTGGAGGGGGTGGTTGGAAAAGTTTGATAGTTGTTGACGGGGGGGGGGGCGGGGGAAGAATTTGATGTCAACAACAGTACATGTTTATTTTATATACCAATTAAATTGTTTGAATTTAAAACATTTTTCTAAAATACTTTTTTTTTTCTACCGACACATTACTCCGCGACAACAGCTGATGACATGTAAAAACAATATTATTTAAATCATTTAACAACAATTAAAAACAATATTTAAAAACCAATATTAAAGCAATATTATTGGACACTTAACAATTTATGAATGCGTTCTGCGTCCAATAACTAATCAGAAGCTCTGACCCACTTAATTCTTAGAGTGAACAGAGTATATACAATTTTATGCAAAGGAAATAAATCTTGCTAACCGGCATGAGTCTAAACTAAGAAGGTGCAGCTGGAAACGTGGATGATGAAGGACATAGCTCAGACTTTATTTGTTATAGAAAATGTCTTCTTAAAGTTGATGTATGGACGAAGGGAGACAATAAATAAAATAATGGAAGATAACAGTTGATTATAAGGGACAGAATGAACTTGGAACGGGGATTTCCCCAACAAACTTTCTACCTTTTTTTTTTGCCGAGGTATCGTGTTTTATCAACCGTAAAAAGTACTCGCTAAACAGCATTTTATTTAGGTCATGTATGCTCCTCCCCCTTCTTAGTAGGTACTCAAAAACAAGGCTGCCAGAGAATTTATACGGTTTGTGGCCAAATGTTTGGGGGAAATTGGCAAAACTCATAAATTGTATATAAAGTCTATTGTCTTTCTCAAGGTGGTTTATTATCCACTCTTGCCGTTATACGTAGTGGTAATTGGAGCTAGAGCTTGTGTTCCAAGGCCAGATGTGTCGCCTCGGCTGTACTGTGACCGTGTTTGTTAAAGATGTCCCTGACATTTTCTGTCCTGACGTTTTCTGTATATCTTTTTTCATAGTCTTTATCGGACTTTGAACCCTGATCTCATTTAATTATATGCCTTTACGGGCAACTTGTGATGCATTCTCATAATGTGACCAAACCAATTGATCTGCTGCCTTTCTATGTATTCTGTGCATGGTGCTATACCTATTCTTTCCCTGATGTCTTCATTTCGTAATCTATAAAGTCTGGTGACCCCTGCAGCTTTCCTCAAGAATTTCATCTCACATGTCACTATCTATCTGTAATGTGGAGATGAGAGAGACCAGGTTTGGCGCTGGTAACTCAGTGTTGGTAGGAATATACTGAATATACTATTGTGTCGAAACTTTCGAACGAGAATACGGCGACGGTGTGCCAAGTCTGTTTACCTGGACGATAGCCTCCCAACTTTGAGAGTGTTGAGGGTAGTCTGATATTCTTCTTTAGGTGTAAGGACAATTTCCACGCAACAATCTTTTCTAACAACTTGCAGATCGTATTCTGCATTGTTATGAGCCTGAAACCATGTTTAGTTGCATGACTCTTGCCAGGCTTTGGTAGTAGGATTAAATAACTATGCAACCAGTCTTCTTCAATTACGCCTTTCGCTAGGCTCTTGTTGAACATCATTGCCAGCTCCTTAAGGTACTCGTCTGATCTGCCTCTGAGATCGTCGTACCTGATGCTGTCAGGTCCCGACACTGAGTTTCTTGATCTTTTCAGTACGACTTTTATCTTCAAGAATAATTATATTGTCCATTTCCATAACTTGCTTATATCGCATGTCTGTGACTGTTTTAATTATTTCATTGCAATTCCCCAAGTTCCTCTTGCCAATTTGTGCCTTTTAATGAGACAGCAGTACGCCTCCCCCTTATTCTCATCTGTCTTCTGCCATACTAAGTCTGTGTTTTGGAAATAGGGGTTTCTTATACGCTTCCTGGGTCGTTCATTGATTTATGCATGACAGTTTTAGTGACTTATCGTTTGCAATTTCCTGACAAAAGTCTTATTTTGTCAGCTTTTGTGTTTCAGCTTCCATGTTTGACAGCACTCGAACAGGCTTCTTAAATCTCCATTACTCGTTTGGTTCCACTTTCAACATTACCATGGCTCTGCCATATAGTTATGGCGTCAGCATAGTTGCCTTTTTCAGCTTTGATATGTTTGGCAAGGTCATTAATGTAAATGAGAAAGACGGTGCAACTCAACGTAGATCCCTGTGGTAAGCCTTCCTCTAGAACTTCTTTAGATCAGATTGCATCATTTATCTTTGTCTAGATTGTTCTGTCAATGAGGAATTATTTGATCCAGTTATATAACTTTCCACTAATTCCTACCTCAATCATCTTCATGAATAGACCCTTTCTCCATACTCGATCATAAGCCTGTTATATGTCAAAGAAGATGGCTACAGCATGTCTGTTTTCCTGGAATCCATCATGGATTTTCTGTGTCAAAGTAACTAATTAGTCTTCTGTGCAATTATCTTGTCTGAAATCTGCCTGTTCATGGCAGAGGATGTTTGAGCTCTCGGGGAACCAGTAAAGTCGAACATTAACTATTCTTTCTGCTAATTTGCTAAGGCATTAACTATATTTAGGAGATAAAGTTTTATTATATTTCTTTGTTTTGTTTTCAAAGCAATTACACTGACAAAGTAAATTCCACTCACAACAATATTACTTGCTGATGTGACCAGATTTATGTTTTCATCAATTAATACACATGCATATTTTTTTAAAATTGATATATTTCTAAATTTGTCAAAAATACAAATATGACCAAAACACTAAAATATGGTCAGAGACATTTAAAAATTGCCAAATATGTCATATTTACGGAGATCTGTCCAATATGGCAACCCTGCTGGATAATTTGCACTCGACTACCTTCCAAAACTGAAAAAAGTTTTTTAGAAGAGGCGAGCAATCGTTCGTTTAAAACATACGGGAGTCTTTCCACTTGACTAATATTTTAACAAATTTCAAGTATATTGAAACGTGAGTGATCTCCCCTTGTTCTCCAGGTTGAGACTCATGATGCTGATTCTAGCATACGATATAGATTCTATCCAAGTTAGATATGGGAGCTACCAGTGAAAACGTTCATGTTCAATATTTATGTATCATAATTTAATATAGAAACCTGTACATTGTTTGTACTGATATCTATCATGCTGATAATGTATACCTTCTCGTCCACATCATCTGATAGCCTTATCATCGCCGCCGACAGCAGATATATGCGTTATGCTAAATGGCGCACATTGTCTCAACTCTGATATCTGATACCATGCTTTGTCATAGATTTCAGCTGCCTTCCTACTCACCTTTATCAGATTTATGTACTATCTTGTTTATCTGATTTCTCGTGAATATTACCTGCGTACCATCTCGTAGTAGATGTTGTCTGTCTCCTCGTTACGTTGACAGCTTCCACGTTGATATCAGTTGTTTGTATTCTCAACGAAATCAGATGTCTGTAATCTGACTATATATCAGTGTCTTACCACCAATAATAGAAATACTAACTGGAACAGCAATTATTTTTAGATTGAGAACAGGTTGCAGCATACTCAAGCAACACATTTATAGAAGGTTTGGAGTGAAATATGACCTGCCTTTTCAGCAATATAAACCTGCCTTCTCAACAATATAAACATGTCTTCTCAACAATGTTAGTCTGCCTTCTCAACAATATAAACCTGCCTTCTCAACAATATAAACCTGCCTTCTCAACAATATAAACCTGCCTTCTCAACAATATAAACCTGCCTTCTCAACAATATAAACCTGCCTTCTCAACAATATAAACCTGCCTTCTCAACAATATAAACCTGCCTTCTCAACAGTATAAACCTGCCTTCTCAACAATATAAACCTGCCCTCTCAACAATATAAACCTGCCTTCTCAACAATATAAACCTGCCTTCTCAACATTATAAACCTGCCTTCTCAACAATATAAACCTGCCCTCCAAACAATATAAACCTGCCTTCTCAACAGTATAAACCTGCCTTCTCAACAATATAAACCTGCCTTCTCAACAATATAAACCTGCCTTCTCAACAATATAAACCTGCCTTCTCAACAGTATAAACCTGCCTTCTCAACAGTATAAACCTGCCCTCTCAACAATATAAACCTGCCTTCTCAACAATATAAACCTGCCTTCTCAACAGTATAAACCTGCCTTCTCAACAATATAAACCTGCCTTCTCAACAATATAAACCTGCCCTCCAAACAATATAAACCTGCCTTCTCAACAATATAAACCTGCCTTCTCAACAATATAAACCTGCCTTCTCAACAATATAAACCTGCCTTCTCAACAATATAAACCTGCCTTCTCAACAATATAAACCTGCCTTCTCAACAATATAAACCTGCCTTCTCAACAATATCAGTCTGCTCTATCGCCTTTCTTCCTCTTTATCAAGTCAGTCGTGTTCTGATATGGATTTCTTCAAATAAACTTTACTATGATCACAGAAACAAGAGCTCTCAGTTCGAGCGATGTGATGCCACTGTAATTATTGCATACTGTTGAAACCCATAGTCATACTCATAGTTTGTGTTCTGCAAAGAGTCCCTTTTTGTCTACATCATTTTATTTTGCCGACTGGTACCCATTTTACCGCTTGTAGTGGTAGTTTGTTTTCGTTGATGTTATGTACATGTCTGATTTAAATCCATCGTTTTCTTTTTATTGTATAATTATATTGATGTTATGTGCCTTCTCTTGCTTGTTTGACTTGAATTCTAGACAATTAATATTTAAAAGTTTTATAAAATATTTATTTTCAAATTAATGTACATTATTTTTTATTAACATATATATTAATTGTTATAAATTATATATATTAAATGCGTCTGATTGTGGGATGCTAATGGTATCGTATTTCTCTAGGCGGACCCAGGTTAGCAGATAACCAAAGTTTAAAAAAATACCTCCTCGTGATGCATCCTGGACACAAGAAATGCAGCTGCTCGGGCTGTCTTCCTGGCCAATACTTTTGATGACCGTGTCCGTGAATTTCGAGGCAGAAGATAGAATGAGAAGTGACTGCAAAAAGACGGGCAATATCTCCGACACCTTTGCACCAACATATACGGCGGTACTGTCGCCGCCACAAAGTGAAAAAAGACAGTCCGGCACGAGCAATAAAGGAGCGACCAATGCAAATGTCTCGAAATGGGTAGATGAATAGTGAGAGTCGCGCGCTAGCCTCCATAAGGATAGCATATTGAGTACATTGAGATGGCAGTACAACTACAGAGGACGGTGCTACATGCAAATAGAACCGGGAAATGTTAAAAGAAAATCGGAACTAAAGTTTTCAGCTCGAAACAAGATTCTAGTCCCCGGTTCTCCTAAAAATGTGTAGAGACTCAGACTTAGACATGGGGTTCATAAATGATGAATGTCGATGAATGGCACCTCGGCTAAGGGGGTGAAGGAACCGCGGAGAGAAAAGGTTCAGTATCTGATAGGCATACTACGTTTAATTATGCAAGACGTGTTCACTTGCAACGGAACACCTCGTGTGTTGTTGACGTATTCGACCCAAGCTTAAATTCCTGATTACCGCCTCCTCGGAGACTGCTACCCAGGGACATGTTTTGGTCTATAACGTTCAAAAGCACAGTGTGTGGGAAACCGACACGGCGTAGAGTCGATACACATCCATCACCCGGCGACAGATAGGAAAGCAATCACAGACCAGGGAAGCCAACCATAATTAAAGGCATGCTAAAAACTGATTTCATCGACACTCTTGATGGAGCAAATAACACAGCTATGCCGTGGAACTGGCAGTACAACGTACTAAAACCCTTCCCGGCTGAAATCACACGAACTTTCGTGTTGGTTATCAGAGTGCGAACGTAGAAGAAGAAGAAAAGTATGATTATGCACCATGTCTTCTATTTATTGAAACGACTGCCTTCAGAATCTCATAGACTTAGATCATGCCTGTTTTTATGAATGGATCACTTCTACAGTTGGGTATTACTTATATAGATTTTTTATAACATATCGATATGTATACAGTGATTGACATAAATGAAAAAAGATATGCTTGCACTAAGTGCATCTATAGACAGTGGATTGACAGCGGATAAAGTGCAATGCTGAAGTTGCTGCGCGAACACTTGTTGGATCTATGGTTCATTCTTTACTAGAATGTAACATATTCATTATTTGTATGTTTTCTTTCTACGTGTATCTCTGCCTACATCTTTCTCTCCTGCCTTCTACCTTTAGTTTTTTTTAAAAGTCGTTAAAATTGACTTCACTGTACTCTGTTTCCTATATGTGCTCTGTCACTCACAACGAAACGGCTCGCCGCCAGCCGAGAGCACCACTCATAGCACATAACTCCGTAGCTTCGATCAATAATCCACAGGGATCTCCGAAAAAATCCACCTTGTAAACAAGATGACATGAGCTGGATTTGAACCCATAACCTCTTGAACACAAGGCGAACAGCTTAACCACTACGCTAGGGATTAAAAACTGTGTATGAAAGTAGGAACTATGAAACGAAATTTTCTTCTTCAGCGTTCATTCTCAAATTCCCTATGTATCTCTCATGTAGCAGGACACTGTCCCTACTAGATTCCTTCATGATGTAGTACAGAGAATGGAAATGCGCTTTGTCGCTGTTTTATTTGCCACAATGATCCTAGACATCCGTCTTCGGAGGGATTAAACGAAATAAAAATCAAACAAATAAAATATTGTTGACATGATAAAAGACATGCCACCTTGTTGAAGACATTACTTGAAGGTAGACTCGATGGGTGCCGATCAAGAGCTAAGCATAAATACAATTGGAAGGGAAACATCGTGAAATGTTAGTCTAGCAGAGTGCACCACCAAGGCAAGAGGCAGAATATGTTGAGATCCATTACATCCATCATATATTGCGGATACGGCGTCTACTGGTGGTGATGAGACTTGGAGCTTCCTTTGCTTCTTTGGATGTATTATTAAAATAAATGTTTCTATTGTGGTGAATAACTATTTTCTCAAGTAAGTGATTCTTTTGCGCTGTTTGCTTGTTTTGTTTGTTTGGATCCCCAGGAATAATGAGCAATTTTCTCTTACTTCCTATGTGCAGTGCGGTGATTTCTCAGAGCTTTCTTTCATTCCCAGACCAGCTTTCTAGTAATGTAATGCCTATTGAAAAAGCCTTCTACTCGGAGGGGGTATATTCTTCTGTTTAAAGAAATGATTCTATTGTGCTGCTTAAATGATTGTGTTGTGGTGTTTAAATAAATGATTATATTGTGATGTTTAAATTCTTGTAATGTTTAAATGATTGTATTTTGATGTTTAAATGGTTGTGTTGTGATGTTTAAAATTATGATTCTATTGCGATGTTTAAATGCCTGTATTGTGATGTTAAAATAAATGATTGTTTTGTAGTGTTTACATAAATAATCACCTTTACTATTTGTTTTCATTTTCTCAGAGAACCACAGTTTTGTTTGCCGTACAACGGCACCACATGCAAGGATTACCTCCAAGGGCGTATGGTCGTAACCGGAACATCTTTAGAGGAGGCGGACGCTGAGTTGGAAGCTCATCTAAAAAATATCAGCGACCTGGGTCTCTTTTCCGGAAATAAGGGAAATATAAACAAGTGCGAGGCCCCAGCAAGGCGGCTTCTATGTCATATGACCTTTCCAGATTGCCTCAACGAGACTGCCCAGGCTGTTCCCATCTGCCAGTAAGTTCTTTTTTTTTTGTTGGTGCTAATGAATTCAGGACGTAGCAGTGTGTTTAGTAGTTTGTTTTACTTCTCAATCAGCAGACTTACAGATGAACTCGTGTTAAATACTTCTGTTTGTACAAATTATGTATGTTATATTTGATTGTATACTCTCAACTTGTCTGAGAATACAAGTTTTATGTGTTCCTGGTGTGTGACACCCTAGACTTCAACATTTTTCTTATGTGTTCCTGGTGTCTTACCTTAGACTTCAACATTCTTCTTATGTGTTCCTGGTGCCTCACCAAAGACGTCAATATTCTTCTTCTATGTTCCTTGTGTATTATCCACGACTTCAATATTCTTGTGTGTTCAAAATAACTAAGCCAGACTTCAATACTCTTCTTCTATGTTCCTTTTGTCTTACCCAAAACTTCAATATTCTTCTTCTAAGTTCCTTTTGTCTTACCCAAAACTTCAATACTCTTCTTCTATGTTCCTTTTGTCTTACCCAAAACTTCAATATTCTTCTTCTAAGTTCCTTTTGTCTTACCCAAAACTTCAATATTCTTCTTCTAAGTTCCTTTTGTCTTACCCAAAACTCCAATACTCTTCTTCTATGTTCCTGGTGCCTACCCAAAACTTCAATAATTTTCATCTGAGTTTTATGCATCATATCCTTCACTTCAATATCCACGTCATGGATCTTCTTCTTCTGCGTTAGTTCTCAAACTCCTGCAGATCAGCAGGATGTAGTCCGGAGAACGGAATGCGTTGTGTCATAGTTTACAGTATTGCTACGATATCTGCGCCTTTTGGCCTGACACATCCGACTTCAGCATGGCTTTAGGTCACTGACCCTATATGGGATGGGACAGTACGACATGCATGGAAGGTAAACAGTGTTGCTATTCTTTGCTCCCCTTTCGGGCACCGACAACATACGGGCGCACGTCATGGATAATACTTGCTGTCCGTTGTAGATTATGTTATATGCCCCAGAGCTAATTTTCCAGAGTGTTGTTACTTACTGTCAGTACCGGTTTCTGACTCCATGATATAGAGTGTGCTGGTGTATGTGGCCCTCCACTTACGACAGCAAGTCTTATTCACAAATACAAACAATAAATTGATACAGGTGTGCTTGGTAGCTGCAGTGCTCTATGTGTAATCTAAAGATTTTGGGATATTAGATGCCGAGGTGGAGTTTATGGTACTAATCAACGCCCCCGCCGCTTTTCCCTTTACAAAAATAGAACGTGACATTTAGTGCAAAGAGACAAGTAAAAGGATGTATTAACTCATGAAAACAATGTCTATGGTTTTATTACTTTACTCAGCTTCTCTACTTCAGATTCCATTGCAACACTCGGAAAGAACAATGTAATGAAAAGATTTAAAGTAAAGAAGATAAAACTTGCCACAAGATGCTTTTGTAAGAAAAGTGATAGTTTTGATCGAACTTTCAGCTTAAATGGGAAACTAAAGGTTATGGTAGTCGCCCCAAACAGCTTCATTCTAAAAATAACAGACGTATTCTGCTCGGAGGACACACAATACAGAGCGAGCTGCTTTACAAGAACTTGGCACATAAGAAGAGGAATATGATATTTTCGTGATTTAACAAAATAGTTTGAAATATATACAGAGAACACGCCTACTTAGGGTGGATCACTCTAACCACTTACATCTGCCATGAAAACGAAAAGCAACATTCTCAGTTTTATTCAGAGACGATCAAACACAGATTCCAGATTCCCACGTTCAAATTTCCTGCACGATCAACCCAAAGAGAATTACCCTACGGACACTAAACCAGAGTATGTCTTTTTTATCTTGTTGCAATCTTAAGAAGTGATACGGTTTGCATGATTTATAGCTATCCATAAAGTGCCTACTTGGGAAAATTTAGATGTAGATTTATTTGAAAATGTTACAAATGTGCAAAGTAATACACAACCACTGAACGTACTGTACATGATCGTCCGACTACAGTGCTATGGACGTTTATAATAGAAATCATCCAGTAAGCCCCTATCAGTTTAAATATGAAACGTAGAAAATAGGTTTCTTCTTCGTTCTTGTGTGTTCGTATTCAGTTATTAGTATAATGTAGTCTGGTGAGCGGAATGCTTGTGTCATAGTTTACGTTTTAGCTGCGATATCTGCACTTTTCGATCCAACTTTATCCTAAAGTGACTTCTGTCACTTTGATCCTCTATGGAATGGGAAAATCAGCCTCACCCCAAAAAAAACCCCTTAATTGTCTTTTTAATGCACGCATGAGTGGGCACAGTTTTGCTTGGGGGGAATGGGTATATCGAAGGTGTGCGCTCAATGTGCCATAATTGGTCATCTCTTCCACTTACCTAACTGAAAATGTCAGCTGTGGAGCAATATGAACTTGTGACGACACTTTTTCATGATTGTATGATTGTATCAGCAGTATTCTACAATACAATAATAATAATGACCTTTTACAGATCACATTTCACGTAATAATATATCCACCATGTTTTACATATTCCTTAGTTGATTATTTATTTCATTAATAATGGCCCAGCATTCAATGCTTGCGATAGCGTTTGGTTATCACCAAGATTATTTGAAGTCAATGGTTTTTAATCTTTGGTTATTAAGTCAATGGTAATTAAGTCAATTATTTTAAACAGTTATATTATTTATTTTGGCACTAAATAATTATTAAAACAGTGATTAAATCGATGATTGTTTTAACATTCAGTTGTTATCTCGCCCGTGTGTTGCCGGGGATCAAAGGGGGAGCAAAGAATAGCAACACTGTTTACCTTCCACGCATGTCGTAAAAGGCGACTACGAAGGTTATGTGATAGAGTTGGCTGTCCCATCCCATATAGGATCAGTGACCCAAAGCCATGCTGAAGTCGGATATGGCAGGCCGAAAGGCGCAGATATCGCAGATATGCTGTAAACCATGACACAACTCATTCCGTTCTCTGGACTACATCCTGCTAATCTGCAGGAGTGTGAGAACGAACGCAGAAGAAGAAGAAGAAATTATTTAAACAGTCAGTTATTAATTAAACGGTCAATCAATTATTATTTTCACAGTGAAGTATAATTGTCAATGGTTATTTTAATAATGATTGTTGTACGTCTATGATTATTTAAATGTCGACGATTATTTTAACAGTTCATGATTATTTTAATAGTTGCTTATTATTTTAACCGTCAATGGTTATTTTAAATTTCAAATGTTATTTTAGCAGTCAGTGGTTATTTTAAATGAAGGATTCTGTCACTTTAAAAAAACAACTATCGGCGGTTATTTTAACGGTTCAAGTTATTTTAACAGTTCAGGTTATTTTAACAGTTGTGTTATTTTAAGGGTGCAGAGTTATTTCAAGTAGAAAATTAGTTCGTATCGGTATACTAAAACTATTACAGCAGAACTATTTAAGAGTAAGAATTGGAGTAACAATAAGAGACAGGATTACAGACTACCATAAGACAGTGCCCTCAAAAAACAGTACTATACAGACACGATGGGTACAAATCCAAGGACAGACCTTGCAAACGATGGATTACAGAAATAAAAGAGGCAACGAAAATAAACATTTATGAAGCACACCAAAAAGTCATCTCCAGATAACTCTTCTATCCCCGACGCTGAAATGTATAATGGTATAAAACGAAAGACATATTTAAAAGATATATAGAGAAATGCACACAACTGGAGATAATAAAGAAGGCCACCAGGAAATGTCAAGCAAGTCATTATTCACGGCACCAGACATGTTTCTCATTAAAAAGACCAGATGTTAGCACTCTATTGTTGATTCATTTGAAGATCATTCGTCACATCATCTAATTTATGAAAACAATAAAAATGATTGAATGATTCAGAGTTGCTGATCTAATCTGTGATCGCTTTGGTATTATGTAAATAAAATATGTAGTGGCAAGAGTGCGCCAATAAGCTGGAAATATGGGAGATGCGGTAACACCGGAAAAATGGAGAAATACAAGCATGAAAGAAAAAAAATTAGGTACGTTAAATTTATAATAATAATAAAATCGACATAATAAGACCGAAAAACAAGTATAGATAAAGTTTCGACTAAATAAAAATTCGTAGGGACAAATAACAATGATCAGGCAGCGACAAACTTCGTTGGATGCACTATATTTGCCGCATAGCTATGTTTTAAGCGCAGGAACATTTGTGATTTTTGTTTTTCCTCGGTAAATAAATATAAGAAGATTCGTTAGAGAAATAGAGATGAGATGCCAAAAGGCAAATACAGTAACATACCAACTGTCACCACTACTTCTTCACCCCAAGATCGAGATGGAAGTTAAGAGACAAATGATCTACAGTAAAAGTAAAGTAAAGTAACCCATAGAATTTATTAATGCCGTAGGGGTGTTAGATGTTAGCGATCTCACATTTCAGAGGCTCTGCAAATGAGGGCGGTAGCCAAACCTCTCCCTCGCAGTCTTTACTTCCCGGATTAATCCAGTACCCATTTAAGGCTGGATCGACTCGGGAGCCGTTGCGATCTGAGAAACATTTCCACCACAACTGGGGAATGAACCCAGGACCACTCATATGCGAAGCCAGTGAGCTAACCACTGTGATACACGGCTTCCAAATCTACAGTATATTCCAACCAACACTGTGTTAACAGTGCCAAACCTGGTCTCTCTCATCTTCACATTACAGAAAGATAGTGACATGTCAGATGAAATGCTTGAGGAAAGCCACCGGGTCAACAGGCTCGATAGATTACGAAATGAATATATCAGGGAAAGAGTAGGTATAATACCTTGTACAGATTACATAGAGAGAGAACAGATCAAGTGGTTTGGCCAAATTATGAGAATGCATCACAAAAAGTTACACGTACAGGCATATAACCAAATGAGATCAGGGTACAAAGCCAGAGGAAGACACGGAAAAGATGGATAGAAAACGTCAGGGACATCCTGAACAGACAAGGTCATAGAATAGCCGAGACCACACATCTGGCTTTAGAACGCAAACTCGAGGTCCAATCACCCCTACGCTTAACGGCAAGAGTGGATCACAAACCACCTGGGGAAAGACAATAGACAAAAAAATTATAAACAAATATAAGTTAAATAACAGTTTTATATGGTACAAATACACAGAATCGACGTTTCGACTAGAATGTTTGGTCACGATATGGACAAATAAGCACAGAAGGGAACGAACATTGAACAAAAATAGCTAGACGACTATTGTCCAACTTAATTCTTGGACAATAAACAAACTGGAAAGTGAGAAATTAGAGGCAACAGAGATGTGGTTCTACAGAAGAATGCTGAGAATACCATGGACTGCCAGAAAAACTAATGTAGATGTGTTGAAAGAGTCAAAAGCGAAACGGACCTTAATCAACAATATAAGAAAAAGGCAATCTTCTTTTTTTAGCCACATGAGACAGGAAGGCTTAGAGAACATAGTCACAACAGGCAAAATTGAAGGCAACAGAGAAAGAGAGCGACAACGTGAGAAAATATTAGACAATTTGACAGCCTGGCACGGAAAGGAAACAACAACGACTTTGATACATAATACTGTAGACAGAGAGCTGTGGAGAGCTATGACCGCATACGCCAGCCGGCATGGCACCTGATGATGATGATACGAATAGACATAATTCTTAAATAAAAGAGGACAGGTACCGGAATCAAACACGAATACAATGGAAATAACTAAGTTACATGTCAAAATATAGATTATGTGGATTTGTTAAACCTTTACTATTCAACTCTTTTTGTAAGTGTGCGTATATTATATTTATTTACCACATGGTACACAGTTTTACTGTATCCGTTCGTTTGATTTTTATTTTATAAAGATGGGTACATTTTGGCAGACCAGGAAAACAGAACAAGAAATGCAGGCACTCACAGAAACATACGATCTAACTTCCACACTTGCACACTCACGCATAAACAAATGATGTATTGACGGAGTCACGCATTAAGCAAACGAAAACTGCCGCAAACGGTCTTAATTCGAACCATCTGAACTTGATTGAAGTCATCTACTTCAAAATGTTACCCTATGAGCAATAAATTCTACCCTATGTTTCCTGAAGTTACTCCGCGTGTAATTCATTATTTTGTTTTTAATAGTCGAAATAATATTCACAAATGTATTATGCCCCACCGCAATGTTTACTGTATGATTACGAAGGAACGAATATTTCATAAATAGTTATATGAGAAAACGCGTGTTAAGTGTGAATGCGTGCATGTGTACCGATATACAAAAATGTTTCAAATGAGAAACTTAAACGTGTAATAGACGTTGGAATAACCATGGCATGGTCAATATTGTTGTTGCAAATGTCAAGAGTATCCTGCACGTGTCTTCGTGCTGCAGACAAACTAAGAGGATGTCATAATAGCAGTTTATAGATAGCCCCTCCCTTTTATTGACATGCACTACAGAGGAGAATGTTATATTATCAATTAATTCTATCAGAGAATGGGTGAATCCTAGCGAAATTCATCAGATAATGATGATCCATAATGTTGATGTATTCCTGTCAATGAAGGTCCAAAATGTTGATGTATGCCTTATCCCGTGTGTTGCCGGGGCCTGAAAGGGGAGCAAAGAATAGGAACACTTTTTTTTACCTTCCACGCATTTAGTAAAAGGCTACTAAGGAGGTTATGGGATGGAGTTGGCTGTCCCATCCCATATAGGGTCAGTGACCCAAAGCCATGCTGAAGTCAGATGTGTCAGGCCGAAAGACGCAGCTATCTCAGCAATGCTCAGCATTCCGTTCTCCGGATTACATCCTGCTAATCTGCAGGAATTTGAGAACGAACGCAGAAGAAGTAGTCAACTAAACCAGCAACTATACAAAAACAAATCCCTAGATAATATTCCTGTATATAACCGCCATATTTTGAGCGACTAGCCAGTCAAATGGACCTTCTTTTGTTTCTATTCATATGTCAACAGACGAGAGATCCTGCAGGCACACACTTTTCAGGTGTTACCGCACCTTATCCATTTTCGCTCCTCACCTCCTTCCGTGCACTTTCTCTCCTCACTTCTTCTCCCCATACTCTCTTCCTCCCCAATATGCCGCTCCCTATTTACTTCCTCCACTATCTATTCACTATCTCTCCTCCTCTTTCCTCCCTATCAACCACGTTTGTTTCCATGTAAGATTCGTTGTACCGTTGTCTTTCGTTTGTCCTGATGAAGGCTTAATAGTCGAAACGTCGTCTGTCCCTGTATCTCGTTGTTAGGTTGTGTTATGTTTTATTTTGGTAACACATCCACCTATTTTTGTTTATCTTGACATTTGCCCGGTGTTACTCCAGCCACCTGCTTCCTGTTTAGGGTTGTTACCCAACACTGGAACATTTATCCCTTGATTACACACTTTTCAGTCTGTTGTGTAAAATTCTAAAAGCTGTACTCTCATTCAGTATTACTGAACAATCACTGCAATTGTCATTTTCCTAATCCTAGTCAACGATTTCCTTCATTCTTGCATCATTTTCATCGTTGCACTCTGAGAACAGTCTTCATGATCTCGGCAGATCAGCAGCATGGGAATGGCTACACATTAACAGACTCTACCACCTGCCTGTTTTTTTAACAGTATTTCTGTAGAAGTTTATGATTTTAACATCAATAATTGTATCACAGACCTGGCATCTGATTTCTCCATTGTTCTGACAAACCGTTGTAATAGCAGACCCGGTCTTCTTCTTCGTCAACGTTCATTCTTAAACTCCCGCTGGATCCAGCAGGACCATGGTACCACTAGATTTCCAGCAGGATGTAGTCCAGAGAATGGAAATACGTTATGTCACCGTTGTATTTGCACAAATGGCCCGATACATCCGTCTTCTGCGGAGATTCGATCAATATGGTGTATTGAGGTGGGAAATTCATATTTCACACGTCCGGTACAAATTGGATGAGATATATGTGCCAATTTTCAACTTGTTCCTCCTACTTCTTCATGGTCAGTGTAAAGACATACGACATGTCCCTTGTAGTAAAGGTATTCTTTCGCACAGTACTTTATCTTTACGAGTTATTTGTCCCCTGTGAGTAAGTGACTTATTAAAAAATTACACACCCACACCTCTGACACCCAGTTGAAATCTGTTAAAATCTTCTGCGTAGGAAATATGGGGGAGGGGGACTCTGATGTTGCACAAAAGGATACAAGAACTATATTGCTTCTAACGATAACTACCAACTATAGCGATGTTAAGAAATACAAACATTACAACTAATTGTATAACTACCAACTATAACAGCTGTTACCCCTTAGCTGCGGAGGTATCCGTAAGGATACGATGAGCGGTTGTCGCCTTTTTGGTGAGATCTTCTTCTTAGTTTCCCAGTAAAACAATTCACCTGAATGCTTTATTATAAGCATCTAGATGGATTTTCCCCCTGGAAAGCTAAGAAGAGGACGATCTCAGCAAAATGGCAGAAGTTTTTCATCATATCCTTAAGAATGCCTCTGCAGTTAAGGGGTTAAGAAAAACAGAACGGAATACTTCTGAATGGCCAATAAATGCACAATATCAACTCGTTGTTGTAGATGCATGTTAGTGTCGATACAATAAAAGAAGAAAATGCCGTTTCTACTGTCGCCATCATCTTCGTGTCCTAGCACGAATATTACTGGATTTTTAAATTTTAAACATTTCAGTTTGTGAGTCCCGTCTGCTGTTTCAAAGCGTTTAGCGTTAAGTTTTATTAAATTAACGATGCATTGATTTTTTGTTAACGCTGTAATCTTCTACCAGACGAGACATAACAGTCCGCTTGTTTATCATTACCAAGATCATCGTTGTCTATAGCGTTAGCCTGTGAATTTTTGTTTAGAAAATTTCAGTAGAATGTGCATCCTAATTAGCAGAAAACACTGCACGTAAGATATACTTTAAGTTCTGCAAGGGAAACGTATACTTTATGTTCTGCACGGGAAACGTATGCTTTATGCTCTGCAAGGGAGACAATCCAGGTAATGAATAACTGATTGTTTTAGAAAAAAGCGCGAAAGTCGTAAAATATAAGTTTCGTCTTAATCTCTGAACTGTCATAGAAGGATGTTTGAAAGTTTCTGATCACGGAAGCAGAAAATTTGCCTGTTTTTGAGTTTCCTTATAATATCGGTTCTTTCGTTGTGTGGATGAATGTTGTTAATCCCATGTGAAACTCCCCAGTTTCGTGTCACGTGCGATCTATTTCTTCCAGATGCGAATTTTTTCTCCCCCTTCCGACGAAGAATTATGTTAATTAGTGCCGATGTCATGCCTTAAATCTTTAATCGTGGTGAGTCATCTTTCTTTGTTTCTCTTCACAAGTAAGATGTTACTGGGTAACCAATTCTGTAGTTTTCCTCGTGTTAATGTTCTAAGTCAAAGCATGCATGTATTCCTACAGCGAAGGTTGCTGTTATGGAAATGTGTTTCGCGTGCTAACGTTGAATGACTACAAAGAAATGTCCAGTTACACTACGACTAAGAAATGTCCAGTTACACTTCGGCTAAGATATGTCCAGTTACGCTACGACTAATAAATGTCCAGCTACACTACGACTAATAAATGTCCAGCTACACTACGACTAATAAATTTCAAGCTACACTACGATTAAGAAATGTCCAGTAACGCTACTAATAATAAATGTCCAGCTACACTATGACTAAGAAATGTCCAGTTACGCTACGACAAAGAAATGAAAAATATTGAAAATACTATTCTTTTTGTTTATGTACAAAGAACTAGAAATTATTCTGTTGATATTAAATTAACTTTGAAACATAACCCAACTAGAACTATTAAAACCTACAACAAACTTCTGTTGTAAACTCTATTTTAAATGAAAATAATATAAAACATGTCAACAATATCAAACATTGGCTTACATGCGCAGTGAAACCTGGCCATTGACTTTGTAACCTCAAAAGTAGGAGAAACTGTTCTAGCTTCAAATATGTTTATATCATTGCTTTTGTTAATAGAAAAAAAAATACTCGTATGTCATGCTGTTTGCATAATGTATATCTTAAATCATGACATAATGTATATCTTAAACCTGACATAATGTATATCTTAAATCATGACATAATGTATATCTTCAACCATGACATAATGTATATCTTAAATCATGACATAATGTATATCTTCAACCATGACATAATGTATATCTTAAATCATGACATAATGTATATCTTCAACCATGACATAATGTATATCTTAAATCATGACATAATGTATATCTTCAACCATGACATAATGTATATCTTAAATCATGACATAATGTATATCTTAAATCATGACATAATGTATATCTTAAATCATGACATAATGTATATCTTAAATCATGACATAATGTATATCTTAAATCATGACATAATGTATATCTTAAATCATGACATAATGTATATCTTAAATCATGACATAATGTATATCTTAAATCATGACAGAAGAAACTGCCAATAAAAAATTTAAAAATAAAAATAGAAGTGTCACCACTACAGTGCTGAATACTTTAAATATAGATTGATTGTTATTCCTCACAAAGAAAACGATTACTATTGTGAGCAACACTCCAATATAAATTAAGAAATTATATTTTTACGTACCGTCTTACTAAAGACATACATACGGCCCTTGTTATTTGGCTTTGATCTTTAAAAATCCATACGAAATGGGGCGGTGGTAGAGAAGAGTTTGAGAGACACTGGTTTAGATAGCGACCCACATCTTATGATGCATACCCAATGGGAATTGGAGGAAAGTCCGTAAAAAAAGGAAGGTTTTGTGGTGTTAAACTCCCCCCCCCCCCACCCACCCCAACGTTAGCTGGGTAACCAGACGTCTTGATTTTGTTGAAACAGTGCCGGTTTTGGATTTTTTGTCCCACCGTCCTGAAAAGCTTTATCGGGACGGAAAAATGTCCCGGTGTTTAACAATCGATAAATTTATCATAATAACAGTATTGGTTGAATTTTGTTCCAAAATATTAACATGCTAACATGTATATAAACTTGATCTAAGAAGTACAAAATGTTACGTATTAACATGTATATAAACTTGATCTAAGAAGTACAAAAACACCAAATAGTGAGTAATTTCAGTCTTATGTTGTACATAAATGCACTACAATAAATTGTTTTCATGATTTTTAGTTTATCATTAATAATCATCTGTTATTCAACCATTATAAATTCATGATTTCTCAGTCAAATAAATTCATGATTAGAAATATTTTATTATCATCTTTTTTTTTGGGGGGGGGGGCAATTTTGTATCGTTAATGAAAGTCCCGATTTCGTTTATCCAGTCAGTTACCCTGTTAGATATAGAAAACAGGACTGTTAGTACTGGGAAACAGGTCAATTGGAGGATAATCAACTCTTTCCACCCTCCCCAGCAACGATTTCCCACCAATAAATATCATCAAAATCCCTACTAAAACGAGGTGATTAGCTTTAGCTTGATAAACATACCTGATTTAGTCAGGTGTCCGGGTAGTGCTGTAGCTTTAGCTTGATAAACATACCTGATTTAGTCAGTTGTCCGGGTAGTGCTGTAGCTTTAGCTTGATAAACATACCTGATTTAGTCAGTTGTCCGGGTAGTGCTGGACCACACAGAACTGGCACAATCAGTTGTCCTCTTCATTCATCCGCATCGCTGAAGATAGAAATGGATCGAGCACTCTATGTTCATGCATCGAATGTGGTACCCAACGACCCTGACAATTTACTGGCTTATAGTATTTATTGGTCGCTATATGATGTTAACCGTAAAATAATAATTTTTCGATTTTTTTTTTTACGCACAACAATCAACCATATTTTTGTCTCCACATGCGGTTTTTTTGTTTTTCATCACCATCATCAAGTGCCGTCTCCGCAACGAAGGTTGGCTGCAACGTATCTCCAACATCTCCTGTCTCTTGTCTTGGTGGTGCACTCTGCTAGACTGTAACCTGTCCATCGTGTAATGTTACTCTCCCACTTGTATCTCTGCCTACCTCTTGCTCGCTTCCCTTTGACTTTACCCTCAAGTAAGGTCTTCAATAGGGTGTTATGTCTTTTAATGTTGTTTTTTTAACTGTTCGTAAATTCTGCCAGATCTAGCGGAAAAAAAGGGAAGTTGGCATCCCTAACATTGCCGTGTCATTATGGACCGATGATAACGACCTGACCTTGTAGATTTTAGTTTTTGCTTGTGGAACGTAGAAGTACATACGAACACGCGCTGGATCTGTGGGTTGTCACTCGTTGACAGGGAGTGCGTACGGCATGTCAGCTGGAATTTCCAAAGGCGTCGTGGGAAATTGTTGAGAGGATAGATTTGAAGTTTGATACTTTGTGGGCGTGAGTTCACACTTTCTTGTTGGCTTGTAGGGTTAAAAGCGAAACCTTCGCTGGTGAAGACCCCTGTACAGAAAATAAACAAACTTTCATTCATTACGTTTTTGATTACTGTCTCGATTTTCGTTGGTTACTATTTATAGTGTGGCACATGGCTGAGAGGTTAGATCATTGGTCTCACACTAACGATGTTTAGAGTTCGATCCCCGGTAATGACTTACTTGTTTCTGTCGAAGGGTAAATTTTTTTTTAAAACTCACCCTGTACATGACGTGGCGACAGCAAGAGCATGTGACCTTTATCAAACAGCTACAAAATCCCTCCCAGAAACTCCCTAACGGGAAACAAGCAGTATTTGACAGTTTTTTTGACTATTTATATACTCGAGTTTCCTGCCAAAAATAGCCAAGGCCTACCAACGACACACACGGAAATAATCAAAAAGCAGCCTTTCGGGTCACGTTTACATTCTGTACACGGGTCTTTACTGGAAAATAGTCATAGTAACTCAAATCATTCATCTCTCTATCTCTTATTTCTTCTTATTCTACCCTCGTTATTATAATCTTGCCGATCCGCAGGATTTAGCCCAGAGAATAGAATATGGTATATGGTTTACAGTTTGACTGAGATATCTGCGGCGTTTGGCCTGACACATCCGATTTCAACATTGGTTTAGGTGACTCAATGGAATGGAATAGCCAATACCAAACGTCCTTAGTCTCTTCTTGCGACAGGTATGGTAGATCAGTGTTTCTGTTCTTGGCTTCTCTTTCGGGTCTCAATAACCTCTGATGCCCCTAACATAACAGTCGGGGAACATTTTTCAAATTATCACGATGGGGTAAAAAATGTATTGGTAAGGGTTAGACACATTGATGGTGATGATATAATCCCGCGGGAGTACGAGCTCCCTAGACCAGATGGTAGAATCCCGAGGAAGCACTAGCTCCATAGGCCATCCCGAGTGAGTACCAGCAGCCTGCGCCAGGTAGTAAAGTACAAGCTCTCTGTGCCAGGTGGTAGAGCCCCTAGTGAGACCAGCAGCCTGCGCCAGGTAGTAAAATTCGAGCTCCCTACGCCAGGTAGTATAATACGAGCTCTCTGTGCCAGGTAATAGAGTAAGAACTCACTACACCAGGTAGTAGAGTAAAAACTCTCTACACCAGGTAGCAGAGTAAAAACTCACTACACCAGGTAGTAGAGTAAGGAATAGAGTAAGAACTCTCTACGCTAGTTAAATTGACTAGTTTCATTTGAAAATATGAATACCTGAAATGTACTCACATGTGGAAAATATGAATACCTGATATGTACACACATGTGGAAAATATAAATACCTGAAATGTACATGTGGAGTAGAAAATATATCTGCTGATCATCTTTCCGCTTTAGCTTATCACAAATATGATTGAGTATTGTCTGTATGTTTGAGAACCCCAGGAATTACAAGCGATTAGCTCTTACTTCCTATGTGCAATGAAGAGGTTTCTGGGCTTTCTTTCAGACCCAGGAGACTTCACTCTTGGTGCAATGCCTATTGGAGGAGCCTTTTTCCTCCGGGGGTGGGGGTACATGATTGAGCATTTCATGGATTAAAAATAACTTCCCTCTTGTTTTCATCTTATTATTTTCCGTTATTCCATTTTGTCATTTTGTGCTTGACAGTGTCGGATCGGTTATCATGTCCTTTCACCCAAGTCTCTCGTCGAATGTTCAGTCCTGTGGACTAATCGATTTCATTGTTCAAAAGTGACGCTATTTAACTTTTCTCGTGATTTTCATTGGTCACTTTGTGTTGGCAGCCAATGAAAATTACGGGGAACGGCAGATAGCCTCACTTTTGAAGGATGACTGGTGTGGCGAAATATGATTGACGAGGTACTCGTATAAGTCCCACGCATGCCTCATTTGGATTCCATGACATCGGATCAAAATATAGTATTATTGCTATTATTATTATTATTATTATTATTATTAATGGATACCCATAATGATGATTGCATAAGGGCCTCCAGAAGATTAAAGTCTGATACTGCTGCGTGACCTTATTCAGTGTCGTAGGTATGGCTTGATGTAAAAAAAAAGTTTCCTTAAAAAAAAGGACATGGAAAAGGGGGGGGGGGATTCAATGTATTTTCTTTTCAGGGATGATGGTTGCTATCATTTTTTCATGTTTTTTTGCGTTTCAGTAGTGTTAATTGTCATGTTCTTTTTATGTAACTGAGGGGGAATAAACACCTTAGAGTACAACATGACTTCCCTCCCTTATCCAGTTATCTGACCTTATTTGATACTTTGAAACTGTAAATAAAATATGTATATTATTTGTATTATTTCCCTCTCTTATTGTTTGTTTTATTCATCTTTAAAGGGAGAGCTGCAGGGCTGTCAAATCTGTGTTCTGTTTTATTGAGTTGGTACAGTTGGAACTCAACCAAAGCCTGGGGCTTCTCAGTTTGCCAGACTGTCTAACCTTACCTAGTAAATGGGATAGTACTCTCTCGTGTGTGGAGTCCGACCATCATGACTTTACACCTGGCAAAGTCCGAGGTCTGTTGAAGATGTAGTAGTAGATGTTTAGTAGTAGCAGTAGTAGTAGTAGTATATGTCGTTAAAAGAGATATTGTAGTAGATGTAGTAGTGGTGGTGGCGGCGGCGGTAGCAGCGGAAGAAGTAGTAGATGTAGTAGCGAAAGTAGTAGATGATGTTGTAGTGGTAGTAGATGTTGTTGTATTATTAGTACATGTTGCAGTAGTAGATGCTGTTGTAATAGTAGATAAGGTTGTAGTAGATGATGTAATGTAGCAGTAGCATGTTATTGTAGTAGTAGTAGTAGTAGTAAATGTTGCAGTAGTAGTAGTAGTAGTAGTAAATGTTGTAGTAGTAGATGATGTAGTAGTAGATGTTGTTGTAGTAGTGCATGATGTTGTAATAGTACATGATGTTGTAATAGTAGATGGTTTTGTAATAGTAGTTGGTATCAGTAGTAGTAGATGTTCTAAGCTTTAGTAGCAGTATATGTTGTAATTGTAGACGTAGTAACAGTAGTAGTAGTTGATATTAGTAGTAGTAGATAGAGTAGTAGTAGATTTTGTAATAGATAGAGTAGTAGTAAATTTTGTAGTAGTAGATATTGTAGTAGCTGATATTGTAATATTAGATGTAGTAGTAGATTTTGTTGTAGTAGAAGTTGTAATAGTAGATATTGTAATAGTAGATGTAATAGTTGATGTTATAGCAGTAGATACATAATAGACATAGATGTCCCAGTGGTAAACGTTTCTTATTAGCAGCAATTGTAGTATTATATGTTACAATAGTAGATGTAGATGTTGTAATAGTAGATAATGGTTTTGGTATATGTTACAATAGTGGATGTAGATATTGTAATAGTAGATAATGGCTTTGGTATATGTTACAATAGTAGATGTAGATATTGTAATAGTAGATAATGGCTTTGGTATATGTTACAATAGTAGATGTAGATGTTGTAATAGTAGATAATGGTTTTGGTATATGTTACAATATGTAGATGTAGATGTTGTAATAGTAGATAATGGTTTTGGTATATGTTACAATAGTGGATGTAGATATTGTAATAGTAGATAATGGCTTTGGTATATGTTACAATAGTAGATGTAGATGTTGTAATAGTAGATAATGGTTTTGGTATATGTTACAATAGTAGATGTAGATGTTGTAATAGTAGATAATGGTTTTGGTATATGTTACAATATGTAGATGTAGATGTTGTAATAGTAGATAATGGCTTTGGTATATGTTACAATAGTAGATGTAGATATTGTAATAGGAGATAATGGTTTTGGTATATGTTACAATAGTAGATGTAGATAATGGCTTTGGTATATGTTACAATAGTAGATGTAGATATTGTAATAGGAGATAATGGTTTTGGTATATGTTACAATGGTAGATGTAGATGTTGTAATAGTAGATAATGGCTTTGGTATATGTTACAATATGTAGATGTAGATGTAGATGTTGTAATAGTAGATAATGGTTTTGGTATATGTTACAATATGTAGATGTAGATGTTGTAATAGTAGATAATGGCTTTGATGCTAAGTTTCAGAATAAAATCACATTTTCTTATTGAAGAATATGATTTGATGTATTCAGATGACTGTTATGTGGAGAAAGGGAGATGGTATAATGGGACAGTTCAGACTACCAAATCAGGATACACATGTCAAGCTTGGGTGGATAATGCTCCACATAAACATGAACGCTCCCCTTTGA
Source organism: Meghimatium bilineatum (assembly GCA_034231615.1). Lineage (NCBI taxonomy): Eukaryota > Metazoa > Mollusca > Gastropoda > Stylommatophora > Philomycidae > Meghimatium > Meghimatium bilineatum. The sequence goes on along the minus strand of CM067316.1, from coordinate 20,227,816 downwards.
TATTCCCTGAATTGCAAGGAGCAGAGAACTTCTGTCGTAATCCTGGGGGCGAAGAAGATCGTCCTTGGTGTTATACTACATATTCAGAGCTCAGATGGGAAGTTTGTGACATCAGCCCTTGTGGTATGTTAACTTGTGACATTAGACATTTTTGTGTGTTGTATAGTGTGATATTAATCTGTGGTATGTCAACTTGTGACATTAGATAGTGTGATGTGTTGTATAGTGTGATATTAATCTGTGGTATGTCAACTTGTGACATTAGATAGTGTGATGTGTTGTATAGTGTGATATTAATCTGTGGTATGTCAACTTGTGACATTAGATAGTGTGATGTGTTGTATAGTGTGATATTAATCTATGTGGTATGTGGTATGTTAACTTGTGACATTAGACAGTGTGATGTGTTGTATAGTGTGATATTAATCTACCGGGTATGTGGTATGTTAACTTGTGACATTAGATAGTGTGGTGTGTTGTATAGTGTGATATTAATCTACCGGGTATGTGGTATGTTAACTTGTGACATTAGATAGTGTGGTGTGTTGTATAGTGTGATATTAATCTATGTGGTATGTTAACTTGTGACATTAGACATTTTTGTGTGTTGCATAGTGTGATATTAATCTATGGGTTTGATGATGATATTGATGAAAGTATGAAGATTGTTTCTCACATCATTCTGTATTTGATTCTTACAGAAAATGGTTGTCATCAGTTTCATGATGTTCACATAGATGATAATCTAGAGTGCTATATGGTTAGATTCTCTTCATGTGGCTATTAATTGGTAAAAACAATGCATTTAATGTATTACATCCGCAGAAGATGGATGTATCGGGCCTTTGGCGCAAATAAAATGGTGACACAAAGCATTTTCATTATCTGGACATCATCAACGTCTACATGGGAAATTGCTCCCATATTAAGCCTGATGACTGAGAGTTCATCAGCGAACTTGAGCATCTCCCTGGAGAAATTCTACTGGTCTGTGGAGATTTTAATGCACGAAATGTCTCCTGGGGAAACCCAAACAACAACCCTCAAGGACTGGCTTTAAATCAAGCGCTACTCGAGACTGATCTAGCTCTTCTGAACTGTATGAGCATGACTAGATTTGCAACCAAAGAAACAGACTCCGATTCCAACATTGACCTCGCAGGTCATGGAGCGACAGATGCGAGATGGACAGCTTTCAAATATCATGGAAGCGACCATCTGCCATGCGCCATAAGCTTCTTGAAAGGGCGTCAAGACAGACTGATCAAGATTCACCACCCTTTTAGATATGCGCGCACGAAAGAATCAGTGCTTAGCAGCTTGAGAAAGAAGGCCTGGGAACGCAAGTGGGTAAGACCTAAGATCCAACAGCCCCCATGGTGGAATAAAGAGACAGAGCCAATATGGCTACTCAAAAAGCAAGTGATAAAGGATTGGCAACGCATTAGGAAACAAGCAAACATCACACTCAGTGATAGACTGGAGGCACAGAGTGCAATGAAGAAGACAATAGAGTCTTTTAAACAAGTTTCCGAAGTAGCAAAGAAGATGTGTTGGAATAAATTCACAGAGGAGGTCACGGCGAACAAAGCATTACACAAGTTTTGGAAACTACATAGGTCAATGAAGCGGAGAACAGAATCGAAACCCAGTTCAAGCGTGAGGGACGACACAGGGCAGACATTGATATCAGATGATATGAAAGGCAGAGCTTTCTTTGATAGATATCTTCAACAAACTAATCAGGGTGACTTAGATCAGCGCAAAGAAATGCTGCATATCCTGACATCCATCATGGATTTTAGGGCCAATGAAGACCAGCTTGCAGATGTTAAAGAAGTGCAATTGGCTATTAAGAATGCATCCGATGGCGCTCCAGGTCCGGATGGAATCAGGTACAGCTTACTCAAGGACATTGGGGAGAATATGCTAGCTAAAATAACAGACGACTATAATGAGAGTCTGAAAACAGGAGTAGTACCAGAGGAGTGGCTACATAGCTATCTTATACCCGATTCTACGGACATAAAAGGTTATCGCATCATCACACTGCAAAAATGTGTACTGTAAGATTCTGGAATGAATTGTGGCTAGACGCATAACCAGGGAACTAGAGATAAAAGGCGTTCTCCCAAATAACCTAGGGGCATACAGACCTAGACGAGACACCGTCACAAATGCAGCAGTTCTTGCATATGAAGTTTATGAAGGTTTTCAGAACAAAGAAGAATCTGCAGTTGCAGCGATAGACCTGGAAAATGCATACAATAGAGTTAGCTACACCCATCTCATCGACATGCTAAGGGAACAAGATATCCACCCCTGGATCATACGCTGGATAGCAAATGTGCTAATCTGTAGAAAAGTCGCTCTGAGGTGTGGATCCTGGATGTCTGAGATCAGAACAATAGCACCTGGTCTGCCACTAGGATCTCCTCAGTCCCCAGTACATTTTAATGTGTGTACATTGAGAATTTCTCAATTGCAAACTCCCAGCAATTGTAGAGTTCTAACATACGCTGACGATATCCTACTATACAACATGGGCAGGAACAGAACAGATATCGCTGACAGTGTACAAAATGGACTAGATCAATTGTCGATATGGTGCAGAACATACAACGCTGTGATCAATCCCTCGAAAGCAAAGGTCGTCTGGTACTCCTTAAATAATAATCTGGTCAATGACACACTGCCCGCTGTTAGTTGCATGGGCTCATTCATTGAAAGAGAACAGGACCTTAAATATCTTGGGATAATCTTTGATAGAAGTCTCTCATTCAACAAGCACGTCACAAATATGATTCAGAAGGCTAGACGAGGGATCAGTGTTATGGCGACCTTCAACATGCAGCAATTGGTACTTTTTCTGCTTCTGCAAGTGGTAGTGCTATCTGTAATAGATTATGGCCTCGGCCTGCTAACTTTGTGACAGACGCAAGTCAATAGATTGGAAAAAGTTCAAAATGAGGCAATGAGAGCGGTATTGGGGTGTACTAGAGATACACCCATCTCTACTATGATATTTCTGCTTGATCTCCCCAGCATTAGACTGTGACATCAGGTAGCACAAGTTAAGTCGTACCTTAAAGTGACAGAATACAACCATCACCCATTACACCATTGTCTAGATGAGTCAAACGGAAAACGAATCAAGCGTGACAGATCATGGATGGCAGAGGCTGAAGACACACTGCGAATTGTATGTGACTTGGAAGAAATAGGAAAGGGCAGTGAATGGGTGGAGGTAGACACTGAGAAGAAATCACTGACTAAAGTAATAATAGAACTAGATAAAGCGTGTCGAAAATGGACGGCAGTCAGGGCTCAGGATACAGTGCACGAACTCGCCCAACTACACTCGAAACCACAAGACATAATTATATACACAGATGGCTCTGTTAGCAGAAACACAAATGAAAGCGGTTGGGGTTTTGTTGCTTACAGAAATGGTGTGAAGTTGGTTGAAAAATCTTCAGCATATTCTACTGTCACATCGAGCATGAGGATGGAGATAGAGGGAGTTACAGCAGCTCTTAATTGGTTGATAACTGATACATCAACACACGCGGTAATACTCACAGACTCTCAAAGCATGTTGCGCAAGATAGAAAAGTTCATGCTAAGAAAAGAATGGTAGGACTTATTGAACAACTCAGTTGTCCAGAGCGGAGGGCGGAACACTTATGGGAATGTCCTGCATGCTGCGAAGCCAGTTTCTAATCAAGAATCAAGAATTATCTGGACTATATCCTGCTTGCAATCTAGCAGGACTATAGTCCTATTACAATAGAGATCCAGCGGGAGCTTGAGAATGAATGCTGAAGAGGAAGAACTTATTACAGAAATAAAATGTTCATTTTCACAGATACTACTTATAGTTCTCTATATGTGACTTGAATAAAATATATAAATAACTGTATTATACTCCTTACTAAATATTTTTGTGTTTATCTATACAGATCTGACGGAGGAGGAGGGTAGCAAAATACCCCAGGAGAATGATCATATAGATGAAGATGACTTGAATCTCTTGTACATTGTTGGAGCCTGCGTGTTGGTCACTATTTGTTTTGTGGCCGGCATTTTGTGCTTTCTACTGCGGTATTGTCATCATGCTCGATACAGTGCTACACCACAGGATGAGCTTGACATTCACGTGGATAGCCTGCCGATAAATTCAGCTTATCATCAGGTATAATTCTGTAACACTTTTGCTAGCATGAGCCTCTGACTGAGACAAAATGTTTCTTCACGATGGTCAGTGGTGTAAAGGCATGTGCCATGAACTCATGTTATTCCCAGGATTAGTAGATAGCCAGGACTCTAAAGTACCTCCTTGTTGTACATCCTGGTAACAGGTTGTTTTAAAGCTCATGAAAAACATCTGGTCAATGCTTTGTTGATAGACTACAGGATGTGAAGACTTGAATACATGCAAGATAAACAATATCACTGATCATTAGCTCTTGGTCCCCATTGCACTCTTGCAGCACAATGTATGACAATTACTGATTAGGACAGACAGGTTGTCAGGCTGACAGGTCATTATAGCAAGATTAGTGAACGTGTCTCAATTATTTAGTACTACAATGAGGACACCACAGCGCTAGAAGGTAGCTCTTAGTGCAAGTGGTGGTATAATCTAGACAACAAAATATGGAAGGCGGTTTTGTGTTTAAGAACAAGCTCTCAGTCATCTTCCATAAGCAAGTAGTGTGGAAAAGTAAATGGCAGGAAGGCAAAAAACAGCCCAGTCTTCAGAAATATTTATGTAGAAACTCGAGCATGGATGAGGTGTTCACATTGTTTGTGAACGAAATCTCGACCAAGAGAATGAGATATTCCTAGTCCAATTCTATCATAGTGCGTGTTTGATCCAGTCCCAAAACATGTGCTTCCTGCTTATTTTCATTCGATTATTTCCCTTGGCTATGTTTATCAGTTTATGTTTATCATTTATTAATTTAAACATTTATTTATTTATGGTTATGATTAGTTATGTAAAACACAACTCTCCTAACCCCAAAAAGAATTAATATTAAAATTAATTAATAAATACACGTCTAATAAACATAGCTAAGTGAAATAAGCAAATGAAAAATAAGCAGGAAGCACATGTTTTGGGATTGGGCCGCATGTTTTATACTGGAACCAGGCTCTCTGATGATAAAGTATCTGTATCCGTTGACACGGGCATACAAAGTTACATCTTTTAAGAAGAAGTATTTTCTCATTGATGACAGATGATTGTGAAATTTTAACAATGACATCCACAATGAAAATAAAATATCAGCATTTGAAATGATATTCTAGAGAAAGGTCTTATGAATATTATTGAAAAACTCTGACATAATGTTTTTAAAAAGTGCACTTTTCCACACTATTGATATCTATAGGGATGCAATGTGTTAGGTTCATATTATTGTGTTGACCAGCAGCAACATACCTAGAGATGCATGGGTCATCATAATGTTCACTATTTTTACTTTACAAGAAAACTGGTATCCATTTCTTTACATTGGGTTGCTCTAGGAGCCGGTGGTGATTTAAATAATGTTTCAAATTGAACTAGAATATTGAACTGATGACCTGAGCAAAATAAATAGGGGAAAAAAAACATAGTAAGATAACATTTGATATGTCAATATGAATAATATATAATAATATATTTTCTAATATAAATGAGCGCAGAAGAAGGAAACTTGTAATTTTTTGCAAATTAACTTAACCAAACTGACATTTTTTACACATTGCAAGAGAAAAACTGGCATTTTTTTACAAATTACAACAGACTAACTGACATTTTTTACACATTGCAAGAGAAAAACTGACATTTTTTACACATTGCAAGAGAAAAACTGACATTTTTTGTACAAATTACAACAGACAAACTGACATTTTTTACACATTGCAAGAGAAAAACTGACATTTTTTACACATTGCAAGAGAAAAACTGATATTTTTTGTACAAATTACAACAGACAAACTGACATTTTTTACACATTGCAAGAGAAAAACTGACATTTTTTACACATTGCAAGAGAAAAACTGACATATTTTACAAATAACAACTGACAAACTGACATTTTTTACAAATTACAACAGACAAACTTACATTTTTGAGTAAAATGTATTTATCACACTAATTACACAATTTACAAGTAATATAAATTTGATCCGATAAATTCTTCATTACTTGTCTAGATGTTGGAGTGTTCAGATACCATTTCATCTCATTTGTATCTTATAATAATAGTAAACTAGTTAGCACAGAAGTATAGGGCTCATACTGCAGTCCTGACAGGGTGTGCTGATCCTGAGATAATGCTGCACTGGAGTACCTCCCTTCAGGGAATAAATATGCATCTATAAACCCTCTAAGACAGTGTTTCCCAACATGGGACCCAGGACCCATGGGGAGGGGGGGCAATTCAATTGTTCAGGAGAGCATAATACAATTTTTTAATATTAAATTCTATGTATATGTTACATGGAGGGGGGGGGGTCATCAGAATTTTAGAATTACTTAGGTGGGGGCATGGTAAAAAGAAAGGTTGGGAAACACTGCTCTGACACAGCCATGCATTTGAGACAACAGACCTTATACTAGTCAGTGTGTCACCGCAGCTGCTCAACTTAGGAGCACCTATGTTTTTGTCAGAAAGATTATAGGCTGTTAAGAGCTACCTGTTCACAGTTAAAGGGATTACTTCATAATGATCATGTGTCAAGAGCTACCTGTTCACAGTTAAAGTGATTACTTCATAATGATCACGTGTTGAGAGCTACCTGTTCACAGTTAAAGGGATTAATTCATAATGATCATGTGTCAAGAGCTACCTGTTCACAGCTAAAGGGATTGACTTCATGATCAACTTCTGTATTAACCTATGGTTGTGAAAGTAAGACAGTAAAAAGGGACACTGGAAAGGAATATGAATTTATTTGAAAATAAATATCTAATTATTATATAGTCCAGAATGCAGGACTTGAAGTTTAGTGTGGAGTTGCTAGAAATGATCTGCATATAGGAATCCCAAAGAAAACATCAACCTCCTACAAAGACCAGAGTATCATCTTCCCACTTCACACACAACATGTACAGCTTAACATCACCTGAACAGAATACAACCACAACACACTCCCGGGTGCATGCTGTGTACTCATCCCTAGAAAACCGTCTCCCACCACTTTTTTTAATGTCCGGTGCTGGATGACATCAGGAAAATGCTTCTCCCTCCAAGGCCAGATAAATGGAATACCTTATATGGTACAAAACAGCAGCTCACAAGCACATGTATATATCACACAATAGCGTTGGCATGAGCCCATGGACTGCTGGATCGGCAACCAACCAAGCATTTGCATATAGAAATCAAGATAAAGGGTATCAACTAACAGAACTGGAAGTCAATCTCCATTTTTTGCTGAACAAGAGATTAGAGCACCTATAGACTTGTCTTAGAAAACAAAGACAATGATCTGATAACAAACATTTCCTTATGATATCTTCTTCTTCTTTCTGTTCTCATGTAGCTTTCAGTGTTGAGGGGAGAGAGTGTACGATCTTTTTCCCTTCTATGTGCCTCTTCCGCTGTTATATTTCCGAGTGTCTCTAATACATTATTTATCCACCTTTTACGAGTGCATCCAATAAGTCGACTGTTTACGTATCGTTTGTTAAGGGTTTTTTGGATAATACTTTGTTCTTTCTGTCTGGTTATGTGGCCAAACAATTTAACTTGTTTCTGGATGTATTCTATTGTTGACTTGATCCCTAATTGTTTCCTTAGTTCTTCATTCCTGATTTTGTCTCTCAATCTAACTCCAATCATACGTCTCACACATTTAATTTCAGTGGTTTTAATCTTATGAATATTAACCTTATGATATAGATTGTGCATTTTGTTTACACATTCTTCATGTCTTAATGTTTCCTTTCTTAGTTATAAACTTGAATCAGTACTAAATCCATATCATCTATGACATATATTTGTAGCAATTAATCCTTATCATGTATGACATATTTGTAGCAATTAATCCTTATCATCTAAAACATATATTTGTAGTAATTAATCCTTATCATCTATGACATATATTTGTAGTAATTAATCCTTATCATGTAATCCTGCTCTGCTTATTTTTCAGATGAAGTCTAACCGACTGAATCCAAAACTTGAAACTCTTGAGTTTCCAAGGAATGATATTATCTTTATAGAAGACATTGGACAAGGTGCATTTGGCCGTGTTTTCAAAGCAAGAATTGCTTGCAGCAATGGGAATTCCCATATAACAGGAGGAAAACTTATGAGCAGCAGTAAACATAGTTTGACTTGTGAGAAAAATTGTAAAAACAGCAGAAATGTCTTCTCTAGCAAGACAGACCTCAAACATTTAGAAATTCATTCTTCCACAAAGAGTTGTGATTCAAAATTGTTGTGGGATCATGTGCCTGTGTCATGTGACCATGACAGAGATGTGAAGTTTAAGGGAAGTCAGTTGATTGCTATTAAAATGCTAAAAGAAGATGCTTCTGAGACTATACAAGCAGACTTTGAAAGGGAAGCATCCCTAATGGTTGAATTTGATCATGCAAACATTGTTCGTCTTCTAGGAGTGTGCACTGTAGGCAAACCCATGTGTCTGTTATTTGAGTACATGAGTAAAGGAGATTTAAATGAGTATCTTAGACTTTGCAGCCCAGATCAGTGTCTGAGGCGAAGCAATGCAGGATCAACTCCATCATTAGAAGATTCGAGCAGCGTGACTATTTCAGATCAGCTTCATATGGCACGGCAAATAGCTTGTGGTATGATCTACCTCTGTGAGAGAGGCTATGTCCATCGTGACTTGGCCACCAGAAACTGTCTGGTTGGTAACAATCTGACGGTTAAGATCTCAGACTTTGGCCTTGCTAGAAGTGTCCACAGCATGGACTACTACCATGGCAGTGATAAAGATGCAATACCAGTTCGTTGGATGCCTCCTGAAGCTATTCTGTACAACAAATTTTCTTCACAGTCTGATGTATGGTCATTCGGAGTCCTCTTATGGGAGATTTTCTCATTTGCTCTTCAACCATACTATGGAATGACTCATGAAGAGGTCATCAACTACCTCAGAAATGGAAACATTTTAGCATCTCCAGACAATGTGCCATCTGCTGTATATGAACTTATGAAAACATGCTGGCATAAAAAGCCAACTTCTCGACCTAGTTTTGTGTTCCTTCATAAATCTCTCAATTTTATGTACGAGGAAGTGAGCAGACAGCAACCAAAGAACTCTCACAATGTATAGTCTTCATTTCATAAATTAGGAATTTTTATCTAAATATTTCCCAGTACTTCGTAAAGTAATGTATGTACATATAATAAAACATTCTCGAGACGACCACAGAATCTTGTTGCATAAAAATTTACTTTGCATTGTGTAACTTAAAATATCTGTCAACTTTATATCTGGTACCTTCATACTTGTCACCTTCTTATTTGTCATTTTCATACCTGTCAACTTCATTGTTTGTCAACTTTATACCTGTCAGCTTTATGTTTGTCAATTTCTTACCTGTCAACTTCAAACCTATCAACTTCATATTTGTTATCTTCATACCTGTCAACTTCATACCTGTCCAACTTCATACTTGTCAACTTTATGTTTGTCAATTTCTTACCTGTCAACTTCATACCTGTCAGCTTCATACCTGTCAACTTCATACCTCTCAACTTCATACCTGTTAACTTCATACATGTCACATTCATATTTGTCAGCTTCAAACCTATCAACTTCATATTTGTTATCTTCATACCTGTCAACTTCATACCTGTCCAACTTCATACTTGTCAACTTTATGTTTGTCAATTTCTTACCTGTCAACTTCATACCTGTCAGCTTCATACCTGTCAACTTCATACCTCTCAACTTCATACCTGTTAACTTCATACATGTCACATTCATATTTGTCAGCTTCATACCTGTCAACTTCATACCTCTCAACTTCATACCTGTTAACTTCATACATGTCACATTCATATTTGCCAACTTCATGTTTGTTAACTTCAAATTTGTAAACATCATACCTGTCAACTTCATACCTGTCCAACTTCATACTTGTCAACTGCTTAGTGATGTGAATAAAGGTTGTTTAACATCATGTTCATGTGAGGATGTTGAGATATTCTCTTTGCTGATTGGTTTATTGATGATCAAGCAGGCTGTGGTTCATGCCCAATGTCACAATTCTCTGTGCTAGATACTGCTGTTGTTGTTATCTACTTTGTACTTCTTTTTCATTCACTATTTTTTTGTGTGGTCAGCAGACCAAATTCAGGAATTCTCTTTTGCATGTGGTCAACAAGTTTTTTTTAGTATTTAGAGTTACAATGGACATTGTAGAATTATTGATGATGACCAAAAGCTGCAAGACTTTGCCACCAGGAATATATACTTATCTCCCATTACTAAGATGTTAACAAATTATTGAAAATTCTCTGAGCTGTCTATAACATTTTGTTGCAAATTGAAATTATAACACAGAGCTTTGAAATGCTCAATATTTATGAATATCTGCGTTGTCTGAAGGAACTCCAGACACTTAAAACCGCAGAGTTATTTCAAAAGCAAAATTGTATTTATGAAAATGTCTCGCAATTTTACAATACTAGCTCATAGAGCACACACACCTGTGATAAATTCAGAATTATTAAGGATTCATTTGCAAAACACGTTCAAACCTTATATTTTGTGCCTGTGGCCACATTGGAATTATGTGTATCCCAGACAAACTATTTTTGTTATACTATTAGTATTTTATATATCATGTGACATATTTTATATATCATGTGACATATTTTATATATCGTGTGACATATTTTATATATCGTGTGACATATTTTATATATCATGTGACATATTTTATATCATGTGACATATTTTATATATCATGTGACATTTTATATATCATGTGACATATTTTATATATCATGTGACATATTTTATATATCATGTGACATTTTATATATCATGTGACATTTTATATATCATGTGACATATTTTATATATCATGTGACATATTCTTTCCAGAACGTAGTCTTCTATATGGATCTTCTGAACTCCTCAAAATTCTGAGTGAGTTGACCAGTCGCAGCTATGTCTAAACAATCTGAGATGCCTCTTATCCATTGTAGTCTTGGGCGGCCCTTATCTCTGCTTCCAGAAATCATACCTGCCATTATTAATTTTTCCATGTTGTTATGCCTCTCTAAATGGCCAAAAAATGTCAGCTTTTTTATTATACTGTTGTTTAAGAGTCACCCCTCTTCATTTAATGTTCTTATCATTTAATAATATTATATACTAATATTATATACAGTACAGTACAAGTAAATGCCACCACATAGTCAAGTTATTTCCCTTGTCTATGTTTGTAAATTTCATGTTCATCATTTAATAATTTAAATATTAATTTATTTTAGGGTTTGGATTTGGGTTAGGGGTTAGGTTAGTTGTGTTTTACATAACTAACCCTAACCCCAACTCTAAATAAAGAAATATTTCAATTATTAAATGACGAACATGAAATTTACAAACATACACAAGGGAAATAATTAAACGTGGTGGCAACTACTTGTACTGTACCTTATATACTATGGCTGCCATATTACTGAAGTATAACGGTTTCTACTGTTGTTGTCATCAAGGATATATAATACAAATTTGGTTGTACCTGGTCAGCATAGTGTTAACAAGACTTGCTGCGTTTGAAGGCACAGCTTTTTTATCCTGTCAAACATCAAAAGTCTACTTCCTTCTGAACACTATTTTTAACTAGCAACATCAAAGGATTGATGTACAAATTATTTCCTTGTTACTATTTAGCTTAGTGTTTTACAGTTTGCCAGAGACAGCTTGTGTTTTGATATTTTTTTTAACCACAGACACGCAAATAGTATTTTTAAATCAGCCTGGTGTCTAGATTTTAGATTGTATTTTTTTCATCCCTACTCCAGTATAACAACTTAGATTTATCTTTCAACGTACCATTTCTATTAAGTGTTTCTAATTCACAGGAAAGCTGCTAGAGCCTTCCTTATCTGTCTCTTGCAACATGCATGTTAGGACTTTATGTTTGTATTATTCACACCTTCTTTTTCAGCAACATTACCACATTGGCATACATAGCACTATCATGTGCAATAGATCTTTCATGTCTCCCATGTGTTTATTGGCAACAATGGGAGTTAAGAATAGTAACACTGTGATTTACCATGGATGACACAAGAGAGAACTAAGGAGGATTGTGTATGGGGTTGTCTATCCTATAGAAAATTATAATGACACAAAAGTGACTTGCATAAGTTGGATGTTTTGAACTGAAAGATACAGGTATCCATGTTGTAAATGACGATACAGTAATTATATTCTCCAGACAGGTATCATATCCATCTTTTTAGGTTTTATGAATGTTGATTATCTCTTCGCACACCGGACAAGTCCATAGGTGCTCAGATCTCCGCTTCAGTAAATCTCTCAGGGTATAATGGCTGATGATTCCGGTTCTATGTTGGTTCACTGCTCTTTTTGAAATCTTTGTCGAGGGTTCTCTACGGGCCATACCCATCCTCACTCCCAATTTGTGCATTCTCGATATTGACTCATGCTCATTCATCTCAAAATCCTCCAATCGTGAGGATTCACAAACAGCAATGAGTATGTCTGCTTGGTCCATAGGTTGACTGTAGGTTGTGGTGGCGAGGCTAGCTAATGGTCGGCTCATTCGTTTCCCTTCACACATGCGTGTCCGGGGACAAAAATAAGCGTGAGTCTTCGTAGTGATGCCCGTATTTCTGCCTTCTCAAATGATTCCGCCCATTCCCTACGTACATCACTTGTTTTGACTTTTTGAATGATATTCAGAGAGTCACTTAGTATGCACGCATGGGAATAGGCTTGCGATTCCAGCCAGTTAAATGCCTGCATTACTGCAAATACTTCCATTGTTAGGCTGCTTCTTGTTGCGGTAAAGGCACGACTGGCTTCATGTACTGTTCTTCCTTTTGATCTGGCAGTAAAGGCCCATGCGCATCAGTGGTGACAGATGACCAACCCATCCGTGTAAATCACAACATCTGTGTCATCAGTATTCTCGCAGATTAGTACCTAGATATATATGTTGTAAATGACAATACAGATAATTATATTCTCTGACAGGTATCATATCCATCTTGTAAATTCTTTCTTCTTTAGCGTTCATTCTCAAACTCCCGCTGGATTTCTCTTGCAACAGGACAATGGTCCTACAAGATTTCCAGGTGAATATAGTCCAGAAAATGTAAATGCGTTGTGTTGCCGTTTTATTTGCGCCAAATGGCCCAACACATCCGTCTTCGGCGGAATCTTGTAAATGACAATACAGTAATTATATTCTCTGACAGGTATCATAACCATGTTGTAAATGGCAATACAGTAATTATATTCTCTGACAGGTATCATAACCATGTTGTAAATGACGATACAGTAATTATATTCTCTGACAGGTATCATATCCATGTTGTAAATGACAATACAGTAATTATATTCTCCGGACTACATCTTGTTAATTGGTAGGATTTGGGTCATGAATGCAGATTTCTTCTTCTTTGTTTATTTCACACTCTTGTTGATGAGAATCATGTAGTCCAGAGAGTGGAATGTGTTGTCTCATGGTTTAAAACTTAGCTGAGATATTTGCATCATTTAGCTCAGTCGTAGCATAATTTCACGTAGCATAATTTCTGGGTCTCTGTGACATTCTATGAGATGCTGCTGCCAACTCCACCCCCAAAAACTTACTCAATTGCCTTATACAACATGCATGACAAATAACAGTGTTGTTATTCACCCTTGCGACATACAGGCAAGAAGAGTTGAATGTGAATCAAAAGTGCTTTGTTACATATTATTAATTCCTACTTTATATTCTGCATAGTTTGTTGTATCACCCATCTGCAACATTATATTGTTGTATCACCCATCTGCAACATTATATTGTTGTATCACCCATCCGCAACATTATATTGATCAAAAATTATCACATCGACTTTACATTTCTCTTCAATTTGATGTACATGCGTCTGTTATGTTAATTTTCATGTAGATAGAAACATCAATGAAACAATAGTAGTAGTTTCCATTACTTTGTTCAGTTCTTCCTACTCTGATGACTGTGAATGTAAAACTCCAAAATAATATTATTTTGCAGGGTTTTCTATGGTATACATATACATCTGTCTGTTGGGTTTGTTATTAGATGTGTTCAATTGATTCGTTTTTATGTATTTGTGCATGGTTGTTGGTGTTAATGGCAGCCACTAATTGGTGGTAATCGCTAATGGCAGTTCTAGTCAGTATTTAGATTAGTGAACTGTCTTTAAGGGTGAGGTTGTTTTTGTATGTTTTCGGATAGATTTATTAGGGTTAGGATTAGGTTGTATTGCTTGTAGAATGAGATGTTAGGATTAGGTTGTATTAGTTGTAGAATGAGATGTTAGGATTAGGCTGTATTAGTTGTAGAATAAGATGTTAGGATTAGGCTGTATATGGTTGTTGGTGTTAATGGCAACCACTAATTGGTGGTAATCGCTAATGGCAGTTCTAGTCAGTATTTAGTTTAGTGAACTGTCTTTAAGGGTGAGGTTGTTTTTGTATGTTTTCGGATAGATTTATTAGGGTTAGGATTAGGTTGTATTGCTTGTAGAATGAGATGTTAGGATTATGCTGTATTAGTTGTAGAATATGTTAGGATTGGGTTGTATTTGTTGTAGAATGAGATGTTAGGATTAGGTTGTATTGCTTGTAGAATAAGATGTTAGGATTATGCTGTATTAGTTGTAGAATATGTTAGGATTGGGTTGTATTTGTTGTAGAATGAGATGTTAGGATTAGGTTGTATTGCTTGTAGAATAAGATGTTAGGATTATGCTGTATTAGTTGTAGAATATGTTAGGATTGGGTTGTATTTGTTGTAGAATGAGATGTTAGGATTAGGCTGTATTAGTTGTAGATGTTAGGATTAGGTTGTATTTGTTGTAGAATGAGATGTAGTTTTATTTTATACACCTCCCGTCATGTTTTCTCGTTAAGGACAAAGATATTGCATGGCTATTCGAACACTTTCGAAAGTCATGCAAAATGGCATGTTCTTGAAGTAACTGAATTGCCTCCCATATTTCTTGTGTTCATGACAGCAAAGGAGCTGTTTAAATTTTGTTATCACTGCGACATACATATTTCTAGCACAACAATGCTGTTTTTTGTGAGCATGCCAAACAGACGTCACACTACTAGCATGTGACTTCACGCAAAATATTGCTATGTTTTAAGTTCGCTGTCATCAGAGTAGAAAGAACCCTTTGTTAATACTTGCTGCCATCACCTTACATTTGTGTATTTTGATTCTCAAGTTCTTTTCCAAACTCAGGTTGTGTTTTTATAACTATATCATTTATGCTTTAGTTATGTTTGTTTTCTTTAATATAATGTTACTGTAAAATTTCTTAATGCAAGTTTTCTCCACTTTTATGAAGTCTCCCATTCAATTATATTTTTCTGTCAGTGTCTGTATCAGAGTTTGTTTCTTTAATTCTCAATGAAATGTATATATGCATTGATTGTTCCACCTACAAATGTCAAGGTGGAATGTAAAGCTAGCAAAGAAGCAATATGTTTACTGCTGGGATCATTCCACCTGAAGGACACCAAGGTAGTAATCCTAACCAATGTCAAATCTGCCTTGCTAGCCATTTGGAACCACCCAACCACATTCCACCTAAATTACTTAAATCACTCCTATTTCATTAAAACACCAAAGAATTAGTTCTCCAATGGATTCCAGGTCCTTCCTAAATCAGGGGAAATGAGATAGTTGTCACACTAACAAAGCAAAACTAGAAGTCACTGTCAGCAACAACAAATAGATAATTCTGTATATATTCCCGGAAATTATGTACATCACCAAAAGTTTAATAAAAATGAAACAGAACTTAACTCACCCATGTAGCCAAAAAAATGATATCATCCACAAGCTGGAAGAAAGCAACAAACACTCATTTTTAGATTGAGACATCAAAACGGACTCAAACAACACATGTTATGGAAGTTTGGAATTGGTAGCACTGATATGTACTCTTATGAACAGTTGGGTTCTAAAAATACTTAACATGAAGAAAGAATTACTATGAGAAATAAAGATCAGGCAAATAAAATATTTTGGACACATTAAAAGACATGACACCTTGTTGAAGACCTTACTTGACGGTAAAGTCAAAGGGAAGCGAGCAAGAGGTAGGCAGAGATACAAGTGGGAGAGTAACATCACAAGATGGACAGGTTACAGTCTAGCAGAGTGCACCACCAAAACATGAGACAGGGGATGTTGGAGGTCTGTTGAAGCCAACCTTCATTATGGAGATGGTACTTGATGATGATTATGAACAATCTGCAGAAAACATATAACATATTTTACATAATTGTCCACTGTACCACAACACAAGAATAATACCATCTTCTGAAATAGCTCCCATGGACAAACTCTACAGTCCTGTCTCAGAGTTGTTGACCATAGTACAGTTTATTGAAAAAATCCATATCAGCATATAACTCCAACAGGAGAACAGCAAAGAAGAATGTCCACCATTTTTATTTCTATGTTTATTTTTATATGGTCAGACCTGTACACTTTCTTTGTTTTGTTCACTTTGTGTGTAGTTCATCATTCAGATCTGCTGTTTTACCTTTTGTAACTATATATTCATTATCTATGGTAGTAACAATTCTGTATAAATATTGATATTTTCTGAAATAGTAGAACCCGATTTTCTGAAACAATATGAACAAGATATAGATGAACAATTAAACAAAATGTATGCATGCTATCTTTGAAGAATAATGGCTTCTATGAACAAATAAACTTGGTTGAAAATAGATTCAAAGATAGAAATCTACATATACATGGCCAATCAAAATATTAAAGACAACATTGACCTCCTGAGGAATAAAAAAAACTAGAGTATCGTCTTCTGAATTTTCAGCCAGCATGTGCCTTAAGTCTTATAATCCACAACATACCCTGTAATCTGTGATGCCAGCTTGGCATATTCCTACATCATTGTGATACTATTGACTATCACCTTTTGAAATGTCAAATTCTGGGTAATATTAGAAGAATGCATCTCCCTTCAAGGTCAGATACATGTAACACCCTATATGGAACGAAACAGATCGCACAATGGCATTGAGTTAAAGGTCATAAGCCCGTAGATAGCTGAATTAATCAGCCAACTAATGATAACGGCTCCGATGGCAAGTCTGAAAGTCTTTGAGAAGTATCTCTAAGCAGTAATTGACTTCTCTCCATTCCTAGAGAACATGAGACATTGAGATTCTCCACCTAGTCTGATCTTAATGCCAGCCATCTAAGTTCATTTCTGGTCTTTCTTATCTCATTTTTATCTCTCTCAATGGTTCTCCATGTTTTCCTGGGTTCACCTCATCTTCTTTTACCTGCTTCTTTTCAGTTAAGGGCTGTGTGTATAAATATTTTTTTTTCTAATTCATAAGAAGTGGCCTAATCAATTCTATCTTAATTTTTTTATGTGCGATTTCATTTATAGTGTTGCTTCCTGTACATCTGGTAATCTCTGCATTTGTTATCTTCTATCCCCATCAGATTTATAGAATTATCACAGGACAATCACTGTCATGTAATCCCTACAGAATTAATACTGTTTAACTACCGTAAGCAGCATTCAGGAACTGTGTATATTCTTGAACATCTTCATGAGTATACAGAACTTCTATGGGTCTGCAAGGAATGATATAGTATTGATTCATCAACTAATAAGTGCGCACAGTCTCTTAATCAGCTGTTGCAAGAAGCAATTACAATACTTGTACTCAGTGGATTTACTCTCTTAATCAGCTGTTGCAAGAAGCAATTACAAGACTTGTACTCAGTGGATTTACTCTCTTAATCAGCTGTTGCAAGAAGCAATTACAATACTTGTACTCAGTGGATTTACTCTCTTAATCAGCTGTTGCAAGAAGCAATTACAAGACTTGTACTCAGTGGATTTACTCTCTTAATCAGCTGTTGCAAGAAGCAATTATAAGACTTGTACTCAGTGGATTTACTCTCTTAATCAGCTGTTGCAAGAAGCAACTACAAGACTTGTACTCAGTGGATTTACTCTCTTAATCAGCTGTTGCAAGAAGCAATTACAAGACTTGTACTCAGTGGATTTACTCTCTTAATCAGCTGTTGCAAGAAGCAACTACAAGACTTGTACTCAGTGGATTTACTCTCTTAATCAGCTGTTGCAAGAAGCAATTATAAGACTTGTACTCAGTGGATTTACTCTCTTAATCAGCTGTTGCAAGAAGCAATTACAAGACTTGTACTCAGTGGATTTAATCTCTTAATCAGCTGTTGAAAGAAGCAACTACAAGACTTGTACTCAGTGGATTTACTCTCTTAATCAGCTGTTGCAAGAAGCAACCACAAAACTTGTGCTCAGTGGATTTACTGGCAAAATTATGTCAGAAAACCCGTTGCAAAAACATTCCAAGATTTGATGATAAGACAGGTTAGTACGGTAAAAATCAGAGGCAAGGTTGTATCATATAGAAATATTCACAACCATAGTCTGATTTCAGATTTTGGTTAGTTTATGACTCTTTCTGGGTTATATTATTAGGTATCCATTATCAAACTTATCATTTTTGGGTGAGAAATTTATGCTATATGTATTCTGTTGTTGTTTTGTGTGTTTGTTGTAGTTGATGTGAAAATGGGGCAGTGATTTTCTTTGTAAAATATAATTTGTTTAAAAATGAATACCAATTTAATGTATTCCCAAATGTAAATATTTTGTAAGATATTTGCCTATATTTGTTCAGTTGTTAGTGTATAAATCATTTGCAACATATAATGTTTTTGTGGGTTCTGGATGTTCCACAAAACAAATACTAACTTACCTGTCAACTTCCAGAAGGATCATACTTGTCAACTCCAAGAAGGATCACAGGCCTACCTGTCCATTTCCAGAAAGATCACAGGTCCATCTGTTCACTTCCAGAACGATTATAGACCTACTAGTCCACTGCCAGAAGGATCATAGGCCTACCTTTCCACTCCCAGATCATAGCTGTTAATTTCATGAAGAATCTTCATCATACTTTCCAATTTCCAGAAGGATTATACATGTCAAGTATCAGAAGATCATACCTGTCAACTTCCATCATAGCCTGACATACCTTCCATGTGTTTGAAGATTTTCTCTGTGCAGTTAATAGCTTTGCGTTATTGTTTGTTTATTTGAATTTTCAGGAATTGCGAGATTGCGATGATTCATGTTTCCTATGTGCAATAGGGGTTTCTCCAGAACTCTCTTTGATAACCAGCAGACAACTTTCAATAGTATGCAATGTTTCAAGAAGAGGTCTCCTACTTAGACAGGGTCAATATGTAGATGGCATGTTCCACTATTTGATATGTAATCATTTAAAATCCTGCAACCATTTGGTGGTAACAATGTGTGATCACAGTCCATATGTCTGCATGTCTTTAATACAGCTTATCTGCTCATAGTGTTACTATGCCATTTCAATAACTAAAACATTTTCAACTCTAAATTCTCAATATTTTAGTACATTTTCAGATAATGTATTTTATTCAATATCTACCGTAATATTTGACTAATTTCCTCTGGTCCAAAATATCAATTCTGCTATGACGTTTAAAATAACTTTCAGATTTAAAAAAAAAAGTTTCCAATATCCAAAACTATAGGATCCTGATGTAACTTGTTTATTGCTATTAAATCAGTTGGGTTAGCAATATGTGTTATTATGCGTAGATATATAGTTGTTAGCTCATTTTGTTCTTCTGTTATTTGGTGTTTTTTTTTTAATGTTCTAATTCATATAACTTTTAGAATGTTCTAGTTCATTTTCATCAGCTGAAATCTATGTTTTCATCAGCTGGAATCTATGTTTTCATCAGCTGGAATCTATGTTTTCATCAGCTGGAATCTATGTTTTCATCAGCTGGAATCTTTGTTTTCAACTTTGAGTCCTTTAGTTTAGAGCTACAAATAAATATGCTGAAGCATCTACTATATATAATCATTGTGTATATTTCATGAACTCTGTCTCTCCAGTAAACTGATAAAGGTATGTCCCATGGCAACAACCTGCTGTCGGGGATGAAGATTACTCTTCTTGTATTAAGTCGCAGCAACTATTATCTGGGTGGCCATTTCCCTTCCTTACTGCCTTTACCTTCCCTAACTCATGCGTCAGGTACTCATTTACAGCTGAGTTGACTGGAGGAGTGGTCATGTCAAGCGAGAAATCACAACCCAGATTTATTTTTGTCTAGACATGATTTCAAACATGGCACACTGTAACCCACTGATAGCAAGCAAGCTCACTATAAAATAAGTATAAATAACCAAATGGTCAGAGGGTGTCCGACAAAGTGGATGGTGCCGCAGTAACCTAATGAACAAATAGTAACGCAAAATGAGGTAAACAGGTTACTAAAACACTTACCTAGCCTATTAATAAAAATATATTTACAAAAAAAAAAACATACAATAAAACTAAACAGGACAATTCTCAACGTATCGGCTCAAATTGAACCTTTTTCAAGAGACAAACAACAGAAAACGACAAAATAAAAAACAAAATAGATGTCTATATTTCATCAAGCCCCGTCTCCATAATAGCGCAGGGATGGCAACGCATCTAGTAAAAGTGAAAATGCGTGCATTCATTATAAACAAACCGAAAGTGGAAAATTAGAGACACTATAGATGAGTGCAAGAATAATAAAAGAAAAAGATAAGAAAAATACCCCTTTTGTCACTCTATCAGACAGGCAGGTTTTAAGAACATAGTCACAACAGGCACGACTGAAGGGAACAGAGACAGATGGGGACGTGAGAAAATATTCATGTGACAACCTAGCAAGGCTTGGAAACAACGATCCTGATAACAATACTGTGAACAGAGAACCATGGTCACCTACGCCAACAAGAATGGCATATGACAATGATAGATGAGTAATGATGAGGTTGTGTGGTGGTGGGGTGAGTGGGTTTGGGGAAGGAAGGATAGAAGAAGAATCAACATTTGAAAACGCATGGAATGAATGTGAAACCAAATATAGACATAAACATATATATAAAACCAAACCTAAACATACATAGAAATGTAAACACACACCAAGAGTCAAGAAATAAACACATAACAAGATGGACACAGATGTGTGAAGGATACCCACACAAAATGCACAGGCATGTAAATGTATCCACACACAGGAAAGGGCTCACACCAGAATAGGTATACACATTGACACAGAATGGAGATACGTGCATTAACATAAAAAAGCGCTCACATAAATATACATATATATATGTATACATAAATATGAACATTCATGCACATAAACACTTTCTCGCATAAATAATAACATGAACATTCATACACATAGAAACATATACATATATTAATGTAAATATAAACGTTCGTTCACATAAAGATAATGCTATAACAACTGCATATGTATACATACAAATGTGTGGCCCAAAGTAATTGTGTGGATACATAGAACCATGTAAAACGAAATGCATATACAAATAACTATACATGTGTGGGCACCCATCGAAGAGACAACTGCAATAAAAATGAGGAAATCAAAATCTAAATATGTAAATGATTTAACAATAACAAAATGGCAGAGTACAAAATAATCACATATTGACATACACAAACGAAAGAAGACATAAAGGAATTATATAGAAGAACGGCAAACACAAAAATAATTATTATTCACGAAAGTGTACAAAGACAAATAATTACAAGAATCAGTGCAATAAGGGAGTAGAGGGTATAAAGAAAAGGTGGGTAACTCAAACAAAACGGTGATTAATGTTCATTCCGTGTGGTTGCAAGACTCCCATATGACAAATGAGACGATATTCCAAGGACTGACGTTGCCGGTCACCGGTATAACAACGTAACAAACCGGTTACAGAGACATCAGAGCTACCATGATGTGACGGGCTGTTAAAATGATTAGCCACTGGGGAGTCACGATGATTCGTGATATCTCTCAAATGTTCGGCGAATCTATCAGCTAAACGTCTACCAGTCTCACCAATATACTTCATATCACAACGCTTGCATATGATAGAGTATATTAAGTTACGGGACACACATGAAAAAGAATCATGAATATCAAAGTGTGATTTAGGAAACTGTAAAATTGGAGTGAGAATAACAAAAGGGCAAGTCAAACAATTTCGATGACAAGGGACAGTTCCTAGTTGACCTGCAGAAGTGCGCAGACGAGAATGAACTAAGAGATCCCGAAGGTTTCTGTCCCTCCGAAAAGCGACTAGTGGAAGAGAGGGAAATGCAGGACTGGAGATGGGATCTAACTGGAGGATAGAGAAATGTCGTAATAGGATACGTAGTGCCGGCATATTATGAGGATGAAAAGTGATAGCCAGTAATACTTTGATATTCATGATTCTTTTTCATGTGTGTCCCGTAACTTAATATACTCTATCATATGCAAGCGTTGTGATATGAAGTATATTGGTGAGACTGGTCGACGTTTAGCTGATAGATTCGCCGAACATTTGAGAGATATCACGAATCATCGTGACTCCCCAGTGGCTAATCATTTTAACAGCCCGTCACATCATGGTAGCTCTGATGTCTCTGTAACCGGTTTGTTACGTTGTTATACCACCGGTGACCGGCAACGTCAGTCCTTGGAATATCGTCTCATTTGTCATATGGGAGTCTTGCAACCACACGGAATGAACATTAATCACCGTTTTGTTTGAGTTACCCACCTTTTCTTTATACCCTCTACTCCCTTATTGCACTGATTCTTGTAATTATTTGTCTTTGTACACTTTCGTGAATAATAATTATTTTTGTGTTTGCCGTTCTTCTATATAATTCCTTTATGTCTTCTTTCGTTTGTGTATGTCAATATGTGATTATTTTGTACTCTGCCATTTTGTTATTGTTAAATCATTTATATATTTAGATTTTGATTTCCTCGTTTTTATTGCAGTTGTCTCTTCGATGGGTGCCCACACATGTATAGTTATTTGTATATGCATTTCGTTTTACATGGTTCTATGTATCCACACAATTACTTTGGGCCACACATTTGTATGTATACATATGCAGTTGTTATAGCATTATCTTTATGTGAACGAACGTTTATATTTACATTAATATATGTATATGTTTCTATGTGTATGAATGTTCATGTTATTATTTATGCGAGAAAGTGTTTATGTGCATGAATGTTCATATTTATGTATACATATATATATGTATATTTATGTGAGCGCTTTTTTATGTTAATGCACGTATCTCCATTCTGTGTCAATGTGTATACCTATTCTGGTGTGAGCCCTTTCCTGTGTGTGGATACATTTACATGCCTGTGCATTTTGTGTGGGTATCCTTCACACATCTGTGTCCATCTTGTTATGTGTTTATTTCTTGACTCTTGGTGTGTGTTTACATTTCTATGTATGTTTAGGTTTGGTTTTATATATATGTTTATGTCTATATTTGGTTTCACATTCATTCCATGCGTTTTCAAATGTTGATTCTTCTTCTATCCTTCCTTCCCCAAACCCACTCACCCCACCACCACACAACCTCATCATTACTCATCTATCATTGTCATATGCCATTCTTGTTGGCGTAGGTGACCATGGTTCTCTGTTCACAGTATTGTTATCAGGATCGTTGTTTCCAAGCCTTGCTAGGTTGTCACATGAATATTTTCTCACGTCCCCATCTGTCTCTGTTCCCTTCAGTCGTGCCTGTTGTGACTATGTTCTTAAAACCTGCCTGTCTGATAGAGTGACAAAAGGGGTATTTTTCTTATCTTTTTCTTTTATTATTCTTGCACTCATCTATAGTGTCTCTAATTTCCCACTTTCGGTTTGTTTATAATGAATGCACGCATTTTCACTTTTACTAGATGCGTTGCCATCCCTGCGCTATTATGGAGACGGGGCTTGATGAAATATAGACATCTATTTTGTTTTTTATTTTGTCGTTTTCTGTTGTTTGTCTCTTGAAAAAGGTTCAATTTGAGCCGATACGTTGAGAATTGTCCTGTTTAGTTTTATTGTATGTTGTTTTTTTTTAAATATATTTTTATTAATAGGCTAGGTAAGTGTTTTAGTAACCTGTTTACCTCATTTTGCGTTACTATAAAATAAGCTACTGTGCTCCTCAGTAAACTGATAAACATATCCACGTAAATAAATCCTAACCTACTGTGTAGTAAGCTAATAAAACCTCCATTTAAACTAACCTTAACCTGTATGAAGTAAGCTAACAACAAAACCTCCACTTAAACTAACCTTAACCTGCATGAAGTAAGCTAACAAAACCTCCACTTGAACTAATCTTAACCTCAAGAAGTAAGCTAATAAAATCTCTACTTAAATTAATCTTAACCTGCATGAAGTAAGCTAACAAAACCTCCTTTTAAACTAACCTTAACCTGCATGAAGTAAGCTAACAAAACCTCAACTTAAACTAGTCTTAACCCACTGTGCCAATGAGCTAATAAAAACTCCACTTGAACTAACCCTAACCTGCTGTGCCAGTAAACTGATAAAACCTCCATATAAACTAACCTGCTGTGTCTATAAGCTGATAAAACCACTCTTAGTCTTATCTCCCACTGTTCTCCAATTATTTGTCTTCCAACTCTCCTCTTTCTTTGTGGGTTCCAGACCAGAGCCTGTCTGGTTATGTTATCATGCTTCCATCTGTGGGTATGTCCTATTCATCTCCACTTTCCCTATTTTTATCTCTACCTCCACTGGTCACTGCTGTATTCTCTACCTCAACCCATCATTTGATATCAACTCTGGTCATCGAATGTAAAATAAACAATGGAGACATCTATTGATCAATAAATATCTGCAGTTTTGATGTGTTTTTCTGAGTTTCTGCCATGTTTCAGAGCCATAAACCAATTCAGACTTCATATTTGCATTAAACAACCTAACTTTTTTTCTCTGGGATACTTAATGAATTTCATACTTGATGAAAAATATTGAAAGCAAACCTGGTTAATAATTATGTTGTCAACTTCCTTATCTTATCCTCCGCCGTTCCATTTGTATAGTGACTTCTAAATATATTACAACATAGCAGAAAACTCTTTATGAAGATAAATAGTTGAACTTTTACTCATCCAGACCTGTGAATATTTAATCATTTCAAGAAATATTTTTTCATACTTCGATGTTATCGTTAATCCCATATTAAATTTGTTTTTAAAAAAGTTAATGGCAGCATATCCTGATGCACTGTTACAATGGTATATTATTTTTTCATCTTAATTTTGTTAATACTATGTACTTGTTATAATATGTTAGATAGGGACATATTCTCATTTTGTAGTTTAGACATGAAATTAACATAAAAATATTGTGTTACTGATTTCATTCTTATGAAATTGTATTAGATAATTCTTTAGAGCAGTTCTAGACAAGCTACAAACCATGTGTAACAGCTATACACCTGTAGACAAAACAAGTGAGAACATACTATGAAAAATCTCTAAAAGCACACAGAAAAACACAAAAATGATGTTGATACCAAAAGGCCTTTGTAAGGAATTAAACATAACACACAACTATTAGAAAAAAGCACATTGTTAAACATCACTGTGTTATCTTTACTTGTCTTATGTTATACTGTCTTCTTGATAAAGATATTTTAGTCAAAACATCTTTTTTGTGTTTCCCTGTGCTTTTAGATGTTCCTAATACATCATTCCTCTGCAATGTCACTTTTTATAGATCGGATTATAGTTTTACTGTAGTTGTACATGTTACAGATTTTATACATGTAGATAATGCCTCTGGACAATAGTTCTAGGCACTTCAGAGCAGTGAACTTCAGTCTCATCATTGTACTTGTTAAGAACAGAACATTGACATCACAGTAAATAGTCTCTAAACTTTCCAATACCATTTTGTATTTTCTCTGAAACAGAGATAGTAGAGAGAGAGAGAGAGAGAGAGTCATC
Organism: Meghimatium bilineatum; assembly: GCA_034231615.1. Classification (NCBI taxonomy): domain Eukaryota; kingdom Metazoa; phylum Mollusca; class Gastropoda; order Stylommatophora; family Philomycidae; genus Meghimatium; species Meghimatium bilineatum. The sequence goes on along the minus strand of CM067316.1, from coordinate 20,201,679 downwards.
TATAGTGGCAGAATACTCTAACAGTGTTTAATTTCCAATTGATTGACTATTGATTCCAAATTAGAAAAAAGCACATTGTTAAGCATCACTGTGTTATCTTTACTTGTCTTATGTTATACTTTCTTCTTACAAAGATATTTTAGTCAAAACATCAATTGATTGACAGTTGATTCCAAATCTCTTGACTGACTGTACAGTGCTCTGCTGCTGATACTGTCAACTTGCAGGAAGAGACTAAACACCTACGACTCCCCTTGGTGCATGTATACCAATTTACACAATAATCTTGTCAGCAAGTTATTTTGATCAGTACACAGTTTCCATAATTTTTAATGTTCCCAAATATACCATATTCTTCTCCATCAATCTATCACTGCCCATGTTACAGAGCCCATGTAACCTCTTATGTTACAGATTAAATCTAGATATATAAACTATACCTTATAAAGAAGTTAGTAATCTGGTTACTAGTCCTCAATTCTCCCACAAAGCATAACATTTAGTTGTAACTTCCCTTTAATGAATTCAACTGGTTTCCATTTTCAGCTGGGTTAGGTAAATTGAAAACCTGTTGAGGTCACTAAAGTGTAGTAACAAGTAAATATTCAGGTTTGTGGACAAGTAGTAAGGACAAATACCGTAATCTGTGATATACCCTTCTGGCAAGCATAATTATGAAATACCTTCCAGGAAAAATTGTGTTAACTCCATGTCTCAACATTGTGTACAATTATCATTTATTTATTCCATAATTGAACTCTCCATCCATCTTTCACAGCAATGGAATTCTCATACAAATTATTGTCATCTTTATTCTTCCAGTTCCTATCATCATCATCATTGGCATCTACCATCATTCTTTATATTTGAAGACCTGACAGCATCTCCAGTTCTCCATTATGGCTGTCTAGCAAAGCATAATTATAAATACATATAAATAAATACATATAAATATATACATATATTCATATCAGTAAATGCATTTTTAATACTGCACTGTTTCTGTAATACTTTGAATGACAGGTGCACACAGGTGCATAAATAATATTGGGGGGAAAGGGGGCATAAAAAGTGTATATAAAAATACAAAATAAAATTTGTAAACACTATTTTTTTTGTGTCATTGATTCAACACTTGATGTGGACTAAATCTTCTGTGTTCATTCTCAAACTTCTGCAGATGAGCAGGATGTAGTCCAGAATATGGAATGTGTTGTCTTTTACAACGAATGAATGAGTTTTGAATGAGTTTACCTAGTAGTGATATCTGCACCGTTTTGCCTGATACATCTGACTTTAGCAAGATTTATGGACCACTGTGATTATGGCAAGTGTTCTCAAATTTTCAGATGGCAAGCGCCACTCACATGTAACCATTGGTGCTCGCGAGCACTTTTTATCTCGCATGATGCAAGCACATGTCCTTGTGAGCACAAGTTTGAGAATTTCTGCTCTATGGGATGGGGCACCCAGCATAAAACCTCCTTAGTCACCTATTACAACCTGCATGGCCAGAAACGTTTATTCTTTGCTCCCCTTTAGGCCTGCAACACACAGGAGAATTGGTGCTGTTGATAAAGAATGTTGTTTACCTTTTACTGTTACCTTCAAAACTTACCTTTGTGTTGCCAAGACAACAGCCAGGATCTCCTCTGTGATGAGGCGTGCTGAAAACCAATGCATGGACTGCTGGGAGAGATAAATAAACCCTTTTACTTGATGCATGTCTCCAAATTAAAGAAAGAGTCAATTGAAACTCCCCTCCAAGGTAGAAGACTGATCCATCTCATGTCATTGCACCATACAGTCACATTTATAAAGTTCTAGAAAATTTCACTATAAAAAATAATACCAGCAGAAATACCTTTCTGGAGCTGAAACTCCACCACCTGACCCAGGGAATAAGAGTGACAGGCTCATACTCGCTCCGGGTCTTATCATCATTAAATAGCATTATATTTTATGACTAAAATTAACAATGTGTTGGCTAACAAAGAAACAAATGTGGAAACTTAGATTATTATACAAGACAGAGTAATCAAATAATGCATTGCACGCTATAGTTTCAATATGTAAAAGCCTAATATAGAATAATAATAGATTGTATAATAAAACATAATCCCCATCGAGGCAAGCTCCTTGATGTTGAGAAGGTGTTTAGTACAGCCAACAGGTTGGAAATTAAAGCTGGTCATGCTATCCCATACAATTAGCATGAACACAGTCTTGTACAAGTAAGCACAGCTGCTGAAGTCAGAGATACTAGGCCTATATAATCAACCAGCTAAGATAACATGCCTACACTACGATTTTAAAAATCATCATGGGGCTTGCCCCGTGAAGTTACCCCGAACAGGAGCAGTGCCAGACTCTGAACATCGATATAGTCCACCCCCAGCTACTGGAGATCCCTCTAGTCTACTTTGTGGAGCCAGATGGCAGAAAAGCAAAGCGACTGATCAACCAGAAAAGAATGCAAACATCATACACTGGAATACACAGAGAGTTGGCAACCGAACAAAATCAGAACTAGAAAAGGCATCAGAACGAGATTAGAATGTACCTGCATGCAGGAAACCTACCCCAATGGAAAAACAATAACCTTGAAGATATTAGTGCACTAATGTTTTAGAGTTGAGTGGATAGAGCAGAGGAAAGGTGGCACATCAATATTAGTCAAGAATAGCATTAACGCCACATAAACCAATGCACACAATGAAGATGCTGAATAGCAGATAATTCACATAAACAACAACACCATAGAACTCCACATACTAAACTTCTACTACCCAAATATAGAACTCCACATACTAAACTTCTACTACCCAAATATAGAACTCCACATACTAAACTTCTACTACCCAAATATAGAACTCCACATACTAAACTTCTACTACCCAAATATAGAACTCCACATACTAAACTTCTACTACCCAAATATAGAACTCCACATACTAAACTTCTACTACCCAAATATAGAACTCCACATACTAAACTTCTACTACCCAAATATAGAACTCCACATACTAAACTTCTACTACCCAAATATAGAACTCCACATACTAAACTTCTACTACCCAAATATAGAACTCCACATACTAAACTTCTACTACCCAAATATAGAACTCCACATACTAAACTTCTACTACCCAAATATAGAACTCCACATACTAAACTTCTACTACCCAAATATAGAACTCCACATACTAAACTTCTACTACCCAAATATAGAACTCCACATACTAAACTTCTACTACCCATTAAACATGACCAGTATTAACATCACAAGAAAATATTTCCTGGACGTGGGAGTCTTTACAGTCACTCCCAAAACTGGTGATACAATAATGTATATAGAATAGGAGACATCCTAATCTTTCTTTTTTTAAATCTCAAAGGATCCAAAAACTATCTAATGAAGATGGAATAGCACCTCCAGACCTGAAATTCTGCACTCAGAACTGGCTGAATGATGTAAAGAATAATAGTTTAAGAACTCGTTGGCGATCGCCCAGTCGTCATCCAAGTGAACAAAACAATAACTACAAGACCAATTAAGCCAAGATGGAACTACAGGAAGGCCAATTGGCACATCTTTAAACACGGAGAAACCTACTGACAAGAGACATACAAGTAACAGGCAGAGATATCAACACAATTGTCAGGAGCTTTACTAAAGAAACGCTCCAAGCCACTAAGGAGACATATTACCAAGAGGAACAAATAAAAATAATGTGCTATGCTGCACTAACAAACTTCAAAAACTACATGAAGAACTAGATGAAACACGTAATATGGAAGAGATGCAACTATCCCAACAGAACCACATCACACTACAAAAGGCCAAAGCTAAGTTCACTAAAGAAAAAATAAAACAGGGAAAAAGCTGGGGGGGGGGGGGAATAAATGACAGAATTAGATCAATTTGAAAACATCGAACAGGAAATGAGGAGAAAAGAGATAACATCCTTGGACCATGTAAGACGGTTGGGAGCAGGTAGTTTAATATCGAAAGATTTCAAAATAATATAGAACCTATTCGGGAGGATACCAACATGGAAATGAATGAGAGATAATTTTAGACAAGAAGAGAGCGAGATCTGTAAAGGTTTTCTGGTGTATATCGGACAGAGTTCTACAAGTTACATTCTAAGCAATGGAGTTCAGAACCGGATCAGGAACGACAACATCAGAAGACTAACAAACACAATGCCAATCCTGGATTACATCTAAGACAACAGTTTAAGTTGTTTTCGCATGCTTCCAGACGTCCATCAGACAGTGTCCCTCAAAAAAGCATTATTGTACAGACACGGCGGCTAGAAAGCCAGGGGCAGACCATGCAAACGCTGGATTACAGAAATAAAAGAGTCAACGAAAACAAACATGTATGAAGTACACACAAAAAACCATCTCCAGAGAACTCTTCTACACCTGACGTTGCAATGCATAAAGGGGTATGGAGCGAAAAGAAAAGAAAAAGGAGTACTATCAATCAATCACGTATCGTGTCGAGTGGGGTAGGCGATCATGCTTCTCCACAACTCTCTGTCTCTTGTCTTATTAATAAGTTCAGTTGGTGAATTCTTTTTGTGCCTCAGTGACAACTCATCCAGAAATGTCTTCCTCTGTCTTTTCTCCCCTCTTGATCTTTTTGTTGGTTACTAAATGGTAAATGTTATCCTTATTATATGCCCTAAACATCTTGATTATCTGCTGTACCTTAATAAATGCATACACGAACTCGAGTGCTATGATGTTATATTGAACCAATTATTCTTTATGGATGCGAAGCATGGACAGTAAACAAAAGAGCTTGAAGTGAGCTGGAGGCAACTGAGATGTGGATTTTGAGAAAAACCATAAAAATTCCATCGATAGCCAAAAACACTAACGTAGAAGTCATCAAAGATGCTGGACAAATTGTAGCAGAAATTAGAAGCAGAGAATACGGATTTTTAGGCCATGTGACGAGAAGAGCAAAACTTGAACATTTAGTAACCACTGGAAATGTTCAGGAGAGAAGAGATAGAGGAAGAAATAGATAAATTTATGGATGGGTTGTCACAATGTAACCAACTGAACTTTCAAAACGCAAGAGACTTGAAGTTGTGTAGAAACATGATTGCCTAAACCACTCGGCATGGCACTTGATTGATTGATTGATTGATTGATTGATTGATTGATTGATTGATTGATACAGGAGGTACACTAATACCATCACCTAAGTAGATAATTACAAGAGAATGCCAGAACATCAAATGAAAATCACATTTGGTGATTTTTTTTTCTTCTTCTTCTGCGTTTGTTCTCAAACTCCTGCCGATTAGCAGGATGTAATCTAGAGATCGGAATGCGTTGTGTCATGGTTTACAGTATTGCTGCGATATCTGCGCCTTTCGGCCTGACACATCCGACTTTAGCTGACCCTATATGGAATGGGACAGCCAACTCCATCCCATAACCTCCTTAGTCACCTCTTACAACATGCATGGAAGGTAAACAATGTTGCTGTTCTTAGCTTTCCTCTCAGACCTCGGTAACACATGGGCGGCAATTCAATATTATTTATGGTATAAATAGAATTGAGAACACGTCGAGTAGAATTAAGAGTGTTTATCCAGCTAGCTAGCCATGGGGACTATCAGCATGCATATTCTTTGACATCTTCTCAGGAAGATGTAGAATTGTGGGTTTGCCTTGAAGTACAATAACATGAATTAACCAATAGCTTCTTTAATGTGATATTTCTTTAGCAGAACATCATCAAGCACTGCTACTCTCTGTTCTGTGCAACCATCATCAAGCACTGCTACTCTCTGTTCTGTGCAACCATCATTTTAAGCACTGCTTCTCTCTGTTCTGTTCAACCATCATTAAGCACTGCTACTCTCTGTTCTGTGCAACCATCATCAAGCACTGCTACTCTCTGTTCTGTTCAACCATCATTAAGCACTGCTACTCTCTGTTCTGTGCAACCATCATCAAGTACTGCTACTCTCTGTTCTGTGCAACCATCATAATTTCTGCAGTGTCATATTAAGGAGGCCCTTTTCTTCTGCAATCTTTTTCAAACTCCTTCAGATTAACAGGATGTAGTCTGGAGAATTAAATGCACCGTGTCATGGCTTGCAGCTTGGCTGTGATATCTTGGCCATTGGTCCTGACACATTTGACTTTAGCATGGTTTCTGTGTCATTTGACCCTGTAAGGGATGTGACAGCCAGCTCCTAAAAGCCTGAGTAACCTCTTACAACATGCATGACATGTACAAGTTTCACTATGATTTTCTCCCCTTTCAGGCCGGGCAACAAGGGCGAAGAAGGTCCTTGTCAGAATCGTTTTTGCCTATTAATTTATTACTACGGATTAGCTGTCTGTCAATATTTGAAGTAAGTAAAACTAAAACTCTACATCTTTTGAAATGTTTGATCTCTTTTATTCTATGACCCTTTTTGTATTATTAAAGTAAATATTAAATGTCTGTAATGAATAAATCATCAATCCACAGACAAAAGTCCAAAAGTAAAAAGTACAAAGAGGAGTTTATTGGAGGTCGTAGAAGCTCAAATTCAAGGTAGTAACAATATCAGTGTATTTGTTGTCCTCTATTTTTATATTTCTTATACTATATATTCATCCAAGACTGGTAACATTACCTCTGTGTCCATGTGGGCAGACAATGGAACATATCCTGCAAGACTGCATTTCACTAAATCAGTTAAAGGATGAACGCTTGCCTATATAGACGGATATCTACAGAAAGTTGTTAATTAATTTTGCAGACCATCTTACCCAGTTGGCAGATGTTTTTTTTTCACCTTTTGATACAGACCACAGAGTTTGATGAATCCATTCGCTTGAAGTGTTTTCTAGTGCTCTTTGGGCACTCTTCTTCTGTGTTCGTTCTTAAACTCCTGCATATTAGCAGAATGTAATCCGGAGACTGCATGATCATCCTGTCATGTTCGTCTGTCATAGTCGATAATGACGATTTGGGATCAACTGTAAACGGTAAAGGTAATATGAGTTATGAACCATTGTCACAACACACGGTTTCCCATAAGTGCTCAGCTGTCTAGTCAGTGGTTGACCAGAAACCCCCATCGAAGATGGATGTGTCGTATTATTTGTGTAAATAAAACAGCGACTCAACGCAGAGAATTTTCATTCTCTGGACTAAATTCTGCTGGAAATCTAGTAGGACCATTGTTCTGCTGCAAGAGATATTCATTGGAAGTGTTGGAATGAAGAAAAAGACCAGAAACCGCATGAATATGGTCCTCGACAACACTTGCTAAATTAATATGGCACCTTCCAAGAGTTTGAGCCCTGGTATCCATCTTTCTCATGTCTGGTTTAACCATGGGAGTAATTTTTATTTAAACCACGAATAATGAATGGACCCATGTGACGTCAGTGACCCACAAAGCTGTAATAAATTTGGTTTGTTGTACTGAAAGGAGCAGATATCTCAGACAGCTGTAAACCTTGATTTGGCAGATTCTGTTCTCCAGAATACATCCTGCTAGTTTACAAGAGTTTGAGAATGAATGCAGAAGAAGAAGTAACGGTTCATGCCTGGAACGTGTACATACCAATGTTTACAGCGCTCATAGTTTTCAAAGAATTGTCTGGTCATAATTTTTTAATAGTTTGTGACATTGCAGAATGCAATTGTTTAGCAGTTTGAAGCCTGGGAAATAATTAACGAAAATCGGAAGAACACAGTTTTTGAAACACAGCAGGAGGGGGTAGGGATAGAATTAGAATTAGTTGTAGGTAAAGGTAGGCCCCATGGCAGCCACCTGATGTCACGGATGGATATAACTTCATGCACTAAGCTACAGCAGCTATTAATTGGGGTGGCCAGTTTCCTTTCTTACTGTCTTTACCTACACTAACTCATGCGTCAGGTAGCCTATTACAGCTGAGTCGACAGGAAGAGTGGTCGTGTCCAGCGAGAAATCACAACGGGAATTTTTGTTTGTCCGGACAAGGTTTCGAACCTGGTATGCTGTAATCCAGAGATAGCAAGCAAGCTCACTATCAATTAGGCTACTGTGCTCCTCAGAATTAGTTTTAACACTGCGCCTAACACCTCTCCCCTCCAAACTCTAGCATTATCCCTTCTCATTAAATCATGGCATAATTTCACTAACATTAGCCATTTTTGTAATTTGTGGCGACACGCTCTGCAAGTGATGTAAAATTATTGACTACATGAAAACTGTGTACACCATAACAAACTTTCAATGAACCTGTGCATAATTTCTGAGTTCGTTCTATTTTCTGCTTATAGACGAACGTAGGCACGCGTTCCAGACAAGGACAGACGTGACATTATTCTATTGATCTGCTGATGCCCAAAAGGGGATCAAAGTATAGCAACCTTGTGACCTGCTATGCATGTTGTAAGAGACAGCTAAGGAGTTTTAGGCGTGTACTTTTCTATCCTATCACATGGGTCAAAGTGACCATAAAGCCATGTCAAAGAATGAGTCTAGAGAACTGAGTTAATTATGTGTGGTTTACAGCTTATCTGCGATATCTCGTCTTTCTGCGACACATTCCAACTTCAGAATGACTTCTGGGTTACTTTAGTATTCTATGGGATGGGTCAAGCCAACCCCAAATTTCCTTATTCATCTTTAACAACATACATGACAGGTCATAGTTTTGCTATTCTGCGCAACACTTTAAGATCCCGTCAACATACTGGGGGTGACTAAATCTTGATATCCATGACCAGGGGCTGGCTGTGATGTGTACTGACCCAAATAAAACATTAATTAAAGTCTATATTATTAATTTGAAGATTTGTCACAACTTTCTAATTTTCAGGGGGATCTCCCTAGTTTAATGGGGAAGCTGTTCGCCTTGAGTTCAAGAGGTCATGAGTTCGAATCTAGCTTATGTCATTTTGTGTATAAAGTGGATTTTTTCAGTGATCCCTGTAGGTTATCACTTGAAGCTATGGAGTTACATGCTATGAGTGGTACTCTTGGCAGGCGGCAGGCTACTTTGTTGAGACTGATGAGCATATATGAGAAACCGAGTACAGTGAAGTCAATCCTCTACAACTTTTGAACCCTTTTTTTAACTTTTCTAATTTTCAGATGAAGAAGACAGAAAGTAGAACAGACTGCAAATAAGCATCAACAAATGACTTCAGTAGTGGAATATGAAGAGTGGAAAAGAAAATTATTAGCTAGAGCTGCTGAAACCTCTTGATGCTTTACTAACCCTACTGCCCATGAATGGAAACAATCAGGGCTTCATGATTGGGGTGCCCAAAGAGGGAGTTTTAGTGGTGTACTTTGCTGTCCTATTACATGGGTCCTCCAATTGTGTTGTTAAATGTTGTGGGTGAAGTTGGAGTTGCCAGACTTTGGCTATGTCAGCACGTGTCTCTTTAAGGATTCTTTGATTGTCTCCATCCATCTAATTATTGGTCTTCCTTGTTCCCTGTAGCCTGATCTTCAGCTGTTGTATGCACAAAGTTCTGGTTGCTTTGGTTCCATTCTAATGATGTGACTAAACCACCTTGTTTGCTGTCTCTCAATGTAGTCTTGAGTTGGTTTTTATTTCTTCTCTGATATCTTCATTTCTCCGTTAGTCTCAATGTTTGATTTTTTAAACTTTTCTCAAACATCTCATTTCACGCAAATGTATTGTTAAAACCATACCTTTCATGGTGATTTGGTGCCACTAGAATCGGCCTGGTTCGATTCCCATTAGTCTAGGGTTGCCATCCGTCCCGCTTTTTCCGGATTGTCCCACTTTTTCATCAAAAATTAATTGTCCCGCCTAAGGGTCTGGGGGACAGCAATTTGTCCCGCTTTTTAATCCAGCCAAATTTTTCACCTACAAATTTTAATATTTTCTTAAATTATTTATTATTGGTTTGAGTTTTGTTACAAATGAAGCTTCTTTGTCCGAAACGTCTATTTGTAGAGTCCTGCGCTATCGCTGTTTAATAATAAAGTTTGAAGATACAACTCATAAATTTGAGAATATCCAGCACAAAATTGTTAGTGCGGAAGGCGGTATTATTTAAAAATTTACAAAAGATGACGTCTTCGGCTTCGCGAGGCGCCGAGCCTTACTCTACCCATCTCACCGCCGCTCACGTGATCTGTGCTTACGTGACAATCTGCATGCTTTTGTCCTTGTCGTATTCCTGTAGGCGCTAATAATTCATTCAACAACATCGCGCCATCCTCACCAGCAGCAAGAAGAAATTTTGGCTTCATTCTTTCTTTATGTGTTGGAGGCTGGAGGTTGCTTCCAGGAATCCAGTCTGTTGTTACCGGTGGTTGTGAAATATTAAATTTGTTCATTTTTAATTGAGCATTCTAATTTTGTGAATTCTTTTTTTGGATTTATTTTTATTTGGAAATGCCGAAGAGAAAGTGTTTTTTCCAAGAAAACTATTTGGAAGAATGGTCTTTCATAAAACAAGGTAGAAGTGAGAATGAAGCAGAATGCAAAATATGTCAATGTTACATTTCTATCGCGCATGGTGGGAGAACTGACATAACAAAACATATAGGAAGTGTAAAACACAAATCTAGAATGTATTCTGCAAACACTTCACGTACTATGGACAATTATTTTTTGACTAAATCGTCAGAGCAAGGTAAATTAGTGGCAGCGACAGAACTGACAATGTGTTATCATATTGTAAAACATCATATGTCTTTCAAGTCAATGGACTGCATAACTAAGCTAAACTCAAAACTGTTTAAAGATTCTCAAACTGCACAAAATGTGGAGCTCGGAAGAACTAAAACAACAGCAATAGTAAAGTTTTTAATAAAAAAATTACTGGTACAGGTATTAGAATTATAATGTAATAATAATTAGTCTATGTGTGTGCTATCTCTGACTTTTCCTATGGCTATTATGCTTTACATGATGTGTCCCGCTTTCGCGTCTAAAAAAGTACCATTTGTCCCGCTTTCTGCTTCGAAGGTTCTGGCAACCCTACATTAGTATCAAGAATTTTCACCTCTTGGGGGACTGTGTGCTAAAGATTTCAATGTGGTACCCTTATGACCCAGATGGGTGCAGGTTTATAAATAGAATAGAATTTTAATGTAAATAAAATTGTTGAAGATTATATGAAGTACTTTGTCATTTTTTTAACCACAATGAATGACAGAATTATATCAAAGAATGATTGTCCAGATTTAGAGACATGTCTCAGAAATAAGAGATTTCTTCTACATCAATCGCTCTGATTCTGAAATATTTTTGGGTCTTGACCCCATTTTATAGAAACAAACTGATCTGGGACCCCATTTTAAGAAACAAAGTTACCCTCTACCCGAATACATTAAAACAAGGTCTTGATATAGTTAGAAGAAAACATAAATAATTACGGCTTTTTGCGTCTTTACAGATGGTCGAAAAGCTGGCCAGTGAAAAATTTCATATGAACAAGGAGACCCTCAAATTAATTAAATTGCCAAAATGCATAGTGTCTATATTTCACACGATTTCTTTCCTAGGCAAGATTTATTGGTTGGTTGCTGATCCAGCGGTCCATGGGCTCATGCCCTTTGACCCAATGCCATTGTGTGATATATTCATGTGTTTGTGAGCTGTTGTTTTGTTCCAAATAATGTGTTCCATTTATCTAGCCTTGGAGGGAGAAGCATTTTCCTGATGTCATCCAGTGCTGTGCATTTAAAAAGGTTGCGGTCAACATTTTCATAGGGATGAGAGCACAGTCTGCACTCTGGATTGTGTGTTGTGGTTGTATTCTGTTCAGGTGATTGTTAAGCTGTACATGTTGTGTGGTGTGCAGTCGGAAGATGATACTCTGGTCTTTTCTTCCCAGGAGGTTGATGTTATCTTTAGGATTTGGGCTGGTCATATATTTATAGATTTCCCTCCCAGTGTTTCCCATAGCCCATCTGTTCACCCAATTTTCTTTAGTCACAGATTTCAGCATCATTTTAACTGTGTGCATGGTTGTTTATGTATATGGCTGTTCTTGTTGAGCGCCCATCTTTGCTAGTCTGTCTGCTTTATCATTGCCAGGTGTGTTTGAGTGGCCAGATATCCACTGCATAACAATGTAAGTAGCTGGTTGGCATGGTGATATATTTCCACTAGTTCAGGCTTACAATGTCCATCACATTCTAGTGCTTGAAGAGCGAACATAGAATATGTGAAAATAACAATGTTTTGAACTTTTGATGAAAGGCATCAAATATGGTCTTCAGGTGGTACAATGCAACTTCTAGTGCTGTTATTTCGGCTTCATAGTTAGAAGATATTTCCCCACAGGCATCAAACAACTCATCAGATGTTTTGTCTGGATATTCTACTCGTATATAGACACCATAACCTGCTTTGATGGTAGTTTTGAAAGCAGACTCATCAGTATAGACATGAATCCATTGTTCTGGGTAGGTGTCTATTGTTTTCTGTGTTGCTTTCATAAGACTTACTGGGTCGGAACTTTTCGGTGCATTATTTCTTAATTGTGTCTTGATTTCCGGCAATTTAAAACCTGCATGTGGTGATAAACATTTTTCTACTCTTTGCAGTTCTTGTCTCTTGTCTGGGAGGTGATAGCTGCCTTTTATTTCATCGACATGGCTCAGGGCTGACTTTTGTTTTATTCTGTGGTTTGGTTGCCAGTTTTCTACAAGTTGTTTCTACAAATGTAGAACCCCTTGAGATGTGGAGAGATGTGGCTTCAATAGAGGCATATGAAAGAAGCAAAAAAATGAACATAGGCCACCCAAATAAACAAGCCAGTTTTATTAAGATGCTGCTTTATCAATTTTTACTTGGAGGCTTTGAATGATAGTTTAAACAAGAAAACATGATCAGCCTTTTGATATAAATGTTGAAAATGTTTTGTGTATTGTAATTTGTAGGTTTTCTTGTTTACATCATAACACCCTAGTTTTAGTGATAGTTCGTCGTGTCTAAGTGGACCATTCTAAAAACATGTGTTTTAGTTAAGTACATTTTTAGATAAATGTAAACAAGATTATATTTGAAAGTAGATATGCTTTCAAAATAGGCAAAAAATTGCCTAATATTTTGTTTTTTTGCATTCGTTCTCAAAATCGATTGGTAGAATGTAGTCTATAGAACGGAATGCATGTGTCATGGTCTAGAGCCATGTTGAGATATCTGCACCATTCGGCCTGTCATATTCAACTTAATCATGAGTCAGATATTTAAAATGACAACCATGTGAAATGGACAGAAACACTGTGAAAGAGATAGAAACCCCGTGAAAGAGATAGAAACCTCGTGAAAGAGATAGAAACCTCATAAAAGAGATGGAAACCTCATGAAAGAGATGGCAACCCTGTAAAAGAGATAGAAACCCCGTGCAAAAAGATGGAAACCATGTGAAAGAGATAGAAACCTCGTGAAAGAGATAGAAACTCTGTGGAAGAGGTAGAAACCTCGTGAAAGAGATAGAAACCTCGCGAAAGAGATAAAAACCTCGCGAAAGAGATAAAAACCCTGTGAAAGATAGAAACCTCGTGAAAGAGATAGAAACTCTGTGGAAGAGATATAAACCTCGTGAAAGAGATAGAAACCTCGTGAAAGAGATAGAAACCTCGTGAAAGAGATAGAAACCTCGTGAAAGAGATAGAAACCTCGTGAAAGAGATAGAGACTCTGTGGAAAAGATAGATGATGGAGATCCGTTGCAGTCAACGCTTGAAAATTAGACTTGAAATAGCCACGGCTGCAATGTCCAGATTAAAAACCATATGGGAGAGCAGAATAAGTACATCAGTGAAGATACGCCTAGATACCATTGTATGCCATGTGTACCATTATAGGTCATGGCGTGGTGTGAGACTCGGAATTGGGCGAGGGGTTCACGCTGTCGGTGAACGACACTTCGGCTAAGAAGACGAAAGCGCCATGGTCCAACTCTTCTCGTGGATGAGAAAAGGTTCAGCATCCGATGGGCATAGGCACAGAACGTCGAATTACACGAGGCATGTTCACAGACGGCGGAACACCTCGCGCGAGATAGACGTGAACGACAATCGTCTTGGCGAAGAGTCACTACGCACCCACGTAACTGTCGACAAATAGGCATGCTGGCACGGGCTAGGGAAGCCTACTACCCGAATTAAAGGCATGACAAAAACGGATGTGCTGGGCCTCGGATGTCTAGACCACAAAGTGAGCCAATTGAGGTACAAATAACACAGTTTAACTGTGGAACTTGTGATACAACATACTTCGCTCTCGCCGGCGGAAATCTCACGATTTATTCGTTTTAGTTATAAGAGAATGAACGCAGAAGAAGAAGAATAGGCCATGCATACCATATGTACCAATATAGACCTATTAATCTAAAAAGAAATACATTTTCTATTTGTATGGGTACACAGATTTCTAGTTAAGATGTTGAGAAGAATATGCTATGTAATATGTCACTGTCATTAGAAGCGCTGAAGAGAGTTTCATGGGTAGGCCTATATAAATCAATCAATAAACCGTAACCCTTCACGGTCGTAGGTGTGTCACATTGGTTGCTTCAGCACACGTCCTCCAGCGAATTATATCCTCGGCGATGCGGATGAGTGTGGAAATATATTGTCCTGTCCATTCCTTGATGTTGTCTGTCCATGCCTGTATTTTCCCTCCTCTGTTTCTTCCCCCTTCGACAGTTCCCTGTAGTATTGTTTTTGACAAGGAATCATGTCTGCATACATGTCCGAACCATGCTAGTTTTCGTCATTTCACTATTGAAAGAAATGGTTCCTGAACTCCTGCACACATCTCTACTTTATTTCTTACGTACACATTGGTCTTATGTTCCCTATAGGAAATTCGTAGAATTTGTCTGTAGCATTTGTACTCGAAAACTTGTAATCTTCTCAGGCCTATATAGGGACCTACCAATGACTAAAATATTTATGCTAAGTTTGGCAATAAATAAACAGGATAGTGGGAAAATTAGAGGCAACCGTGATGTGGTTATATAGAGGAAAGTGTTGACAAGACATAGAGGATTTATTTAATTGTAGTTGGATTATCCCATATGTATTCCGTCCTTCTCAACAAAGCGATACGCGCCAGCCGATAGTATCATTCATAGCACGTAATTATGCAGCTTTAAGCTAAAATTGCTATAATTCATAGGTAGGTAGGTTAATGAGTTTGCCTCTCTTTTGGAGAGGCGTGGCCCTTTCAACCAGCGGACAAAGTCCAATTAGGCTATATCAGGACACAAGCTATAATTCACGGGGGATTTCCGCCATCTTTGTTAGCATATTCTTCCCCGTGTCCTTGAGTGATGGGCGTGCCGAGGGGGTTGCGGTCGCACCGGCATCAAAATGATCCTCAAAATAATGAAAACATTGAAATGGGATTTAAGTGTCTTTGCCATGCCATAGTTGATGCCCCGCAACCAGGGGCGTAACGAGAGGGGTCGGAGGTGCGGACTGCCCCGGGCGGCACCATCGGGAGGGCGGTAAATGTATTTTCTTCCAGGCTTTCACAATCACTGCCATATTTTTTTAATGTCACAACGGTGGAAAATTATGATTCCGCCCCGGGCGCCATTGGCCCACTCTACGCCACTTTCTACAGGCGACGCTAGTCATGCGATTTCTAGTCAACCACAAACTAGACAGCTGAGCACTTACAGAAATGTGCACGATGACGCTTAATCATAACTGATACTACCTTTACACTTTTACCTGGAATGAGTTACACTGGCTTACCGAAGTAGAATCTGGATGGAAGAAATATAGAGAGATATTTTTTGGAAAGGAATGAAAATAAAATACATGAATACAATGAGCGGTAACAGTTTCTAAAAACAAAAAGAACAGAAACTATGATAATCAGAGACGTCACATAAGAACAGGTGCTAAACATAAAAATACATGCAGAAGTAGAACAACAACTACAAGAAGTAGAACAATATCAATTTCTATGGCACATAGGCCTAATCACAAATGACGACAGATGTAAAACAGAAGTTAAAAGGACAATAGGAATGGTAAAAGCAGTGGCGTAGCGAGGCGGGGGCGGAGGTGCGGACCGCCCCGGGCGGCATCATCGGGAGGGCGGTAAATTTATTTTCGACCAGTCTTTCCCAATCACTGACATATTTTTTAAACGTCACAAGGATGGAAAATTATGACTCCGCCCCGAGCGCCATTGACCCACGCTATGCCACTGTGTACACGTCTATGCATTTCTGCGAACCAGTCGATTTTAGTTCTTGATTCTTGAATAGAAATTGGCTTCACAGCAGGCGGGACATTCCCAAAAGTGCTCCGCCCTCCGCTCCAGCAGACATCCCAGTGTATGTAGACTCAGAGTCCCGGTCAGATGTTGATTGTGTGATCTTCGTGACTTTCCAAAAAATTTACTTTTCCTTCCCTCACCTCTGGACTGCATAGGGTAATTGCATCCCGGTGCGATGAATATTTTGACCCCCCCCCCCCCCCCACCTGCCCGAAATTTATTTTAAAAATTCCGAGTAAAATTGTACAAGTTTATTAATATTATCGATTCTATCCACATTTAACAAAGATATAATAAATTTTAAAATGTAAATTTAAAATTACAAATTCACTTTACGAGCTTTTTGACTAGCGAAGTTATTAATGACTGTGTCGAAGCTCACATCATTGACCAGCTAATGTTCGATTGATATAATTGCGAGGTTGTTTAATCTCAAGTTGCTCATAGTTGACCTGCGATTTTTTTTATTTGAGTTTGGAGAAACTTCTTTCACGTGTAGCTATACTAACTCCTTGAGTTAGGAACATACACAGTAAGATGAAAATGTTGGGTACTGAATGGGAAAGCTGATGTTTCTGAATGAAGACAAGTAATTCCATAGGCCCTTGGTCCTTTAAGTTCAAGACCGAAGATTCTGCTACATAATTCATTAGTCATTTTCTCTGGAGTAAAAAATCATCCTTGTCGATGTCATCATAAAGGAGCGTTGTGAATATCACAATGTCGACTCGATCGTCTAACAGTTGCTTTGGAGAAAGAAAGCCCAACTTGTCAGCAACCTCATGCATTTGTGCAATTCTTGTTGAAATCTTCTGATTCACTCTGTCCATGGAAGCGCATCTTTCCAACCAAAGTTCATTTCTGTAGCTTAACCCGGCATCGGCGGCATCTTCTCCAGGCATCTTCTTTTTACGACGTATTCGCAGCTGTGGTTCCGTAGGAATTCCAAGTTCAGAACACACTGACTGCGCATAGCTCAAACTCGCATCGGTTACTCTTTCCCTCGAAGTTGTGAGGAATTCACTCAAAGCTTTCATTTTTACTGCACAATCCTGAACGCTCAAGCTCTTCTTCTGCATATATGCCTGCGTGTCATTTATTTCCATTAAAACTGGAGCCAAGAACAGAACCCTAGATACGTCAAGAACGTGAATGACTGTATCGCCACCAGCAAGCTGTCAGCCGCGGACTCGTTTCCGAATTTTCGGTTCTCTCACTTAAAATTGCAAGTGTTTCCAGAATCGTCAGAAAGTGGCTTTTAACCATTTCGACCACTTCGCCTCTCGGCTCCAGCGTGTTTCGGCTAATCGTTTGAGACTCGTTCCAATAGTTTTCATCAGCACTCCACAACGGTGAGTGGAATTGGAGAAGAAGGTGTGCAGACGATCAACCGTGCCGAAGAAGGTCACAGAGTTTATTTCTTCTCGTGCCGCATGGATTCTAGCTAGGTTTAAACTATGGTTAGAACAGGCAATATAGATTTGGGCTCTAGGATTTGTATCGCAAATCCGTTTCTGAACTCCCGAATGTTCCCCTTTCATCACAACAGTGTTATCGTACCCTTGACCTCGGCAGTCCATGATGTCGAGGTCGTCCGCCTCTAACTTCTTCAAAATCAATCTTGCAATCCCGGCGGAATTTTTTTTTCTGTTTCAATAAAGTCGATAAAAGAATCTTCGACAGACACACGATGGCCAAATGTGCTTAACAAGAAAAAAATATAATTTTTTTAACGGTGCCCGGGGCATTTACTTTGGCACGGCAAAGACACTTAAACCCCATTTCAAAGTTTTAATTATTTTGAGAGACCTTTTGATGCTCATCAAGTCTTGATGCCCAGTGCGACATCACCCCCCCCCCCCCGCACCACCCTTGGTACGCCTCTGGAACCACCATAAACATCAAGTATCGGTACACTATGATACAACGGAATAATCTTCAAACGAAAACAATAGTATGCAACATGATTGAAGATATTTACCCCAGAGAGGCATGGCCGCATGGGTACAAGTATATACCGACGGATCAGCAACCAGAGCAGTTAAGAATGGAGGTGCTGGCGTGTACATAAAATATCAAGAAAAGGAAAATGAATCCACATGTTCATCAACTGGAATATTCTGCTCCAACTACTCTGCAGAAGTACAGGCTTTAAACATTGCTGCATAAATAATTAAAAACACAACAAGTCAATGTCAGCAGGTGGTATTTATTACTGATGCTATGTCTGTCCTACAATTCTTGACAGCGATAAACTGCCAGACCTGAAGAAAGCCATGCGAGAAGTGAGCATCCAAAGAAGGGTAGTACTACAGTGGATACCATCCCACTGTGGCATACCAGGAAATGAAGAGGCAGACAGACTGGTAAAGGATGGAGCAACACAGGAACAAAAAGACGAATAAATCACCTACCAAGAAAAGAAGACCCTCATCAAAGTCATCAGGAAAGTCGACCACCCAAAAGACAATTACCACTATCTCAACAGAGCAGAGCATGTTATTATCTTCCGCCTCAGAACAGGACACAATAGATTAAACAGCCACTTAAATAGACTAAGATTGATCTCATCACCACTGTGCCTTTGTGGGCAGGCAGAACAGACAGCTGAACATATCCTGCAAGACTGCAATACACTAAACCAGTTAAAGGACGAACACTGGCCTACAGAGATGGATATCACAGAATGATGTATGGGAGCACTGAGGACCTTTCAAATACAGCAGCATTTATTTTTTTTTTAAACAGGAATTGCCGTGTAGACATGTCAAACTCAGAACGAGAAGACGAAGAAGACAAGTCAGTACGACATCTTAACTATCACAATTATTGACTTTCACCGGTAAGAATTTCTAAAAGGAAAAAAGACATATGAAGCCAAATCTGGAGAATATGATGGGTGTGGAATAATTTCAATATTCAAATCGTTGACTATTTGCAGCGCAAACCATGCTTTATGGGAAGGTGCATTGTCTTGAAGCAAGAGCATAATTTGAGTGCGAGTTATCCCTCGTTTTCTGGTCAGTTTTTTTAAGTTTGGTAAGTTTGGTATGGAGATCAAAGTACCACTGGCATTTAGTCGTCTTGCATTGAGGCAGGTATTTTTTCATTATGATTCATTTGACGTCCCATACAATAAAAATCACCTTTCTTGCATATTTCTTTACTCTTTGGTTGATATGCGTTGGTAATGGTGATTGTAACAGATTCCCAGAGTATTCTGAAAAATGAGCTCTGGTTTCTGCCCTTTCCACCTCATTCTGCGTTGAAGAAACATATATAGGACCGCTGGAACTACACAGGGTAAAATGTGGAGCGTACTTACCCAGCGAAACACAGGAACAATTAACATGCATACCCTTCGACATTTGCTTGGAGAGACTTGGCAATTATGTGCCTGTCAGTCATCGTTCTTCATCATGAAAGGCCATCTTCGCGACAAAAGTTGGCTACAACGGACCTCCAACATCCCCTTTCTTTTGCCTTGGTTATGCACTCTGCCAGACTGTAACTTGTCGATCTCGTGATATTTCTCTCCCACTTGTATCTCTGCATACCCTTGCTCGCCTCCCCTCAATCCAGTAAGGTCTGCAATAAGGTGTCATGTCTTTTAATATGTTCAAACTACATTATTTGTTTTATCTTTATTTCTTTAATAATAATTTTTTTTCATACAAAGTATTAAAAGTTTTTTGTTCGTTTTCTTATCTTTCCACGAAGTTTCCCATATTCTCTCCCTCTCTCTCTCTCTCTCTCTCACACACACACACACACACACACAAACACACACACACATACATACACACACACACATACACACACACACACGCACGCACGCACGTGTCCATCTCACACGCACGCACACACATACACACACACATACACACATACATACATACGTTGTGTGTGTGTGTGTGTGTGCGTGCGTGCGCATGTTCATTATTACATGATGGTCAGACAGTCCCATATGTAAGCTTAAATATATATATGGGTCATCAAGGAATAATTTTGATCAAAATATGTCTGTGTAATAAATCTGTGTTTTGTGATCTTTATGTTTCATTATTACCTTGTTTGTATCGCAATATTTTATTATTATAATAATTTTTTTAAGTAACATTATCGTTTGTGTTTTTGAGATCCCCAGGAATCGTGAGAACTCTTGCTTCCTATAGTTAGTTAGTTAGTCGTTGGATCATCATCACTGCACTCCGGAAAAGTCCATAGATGCTCAGATCTCTCCATGAGTGTAGCCGCCATTACTCGCTGACTGACGGTCCCAGTATGCAGTTGATTGACCATCATTCTGTCTTGCCCACGAAACTGCTCCTTTCTAGCGACACCACATTTCAAACCAAATTTCTTGCTTCCTATGTGCAGTGGGATGGTTTTTCTGAGCTTTCTTTCATACCAAGGAGACTTCAGCTTTCGTCTTAGTGCAGTGCCTATTTAAATCGACTTCTACTCAGAGAGGGTCTATCACCCGTGTGTTGCCGGGGCCCGAAAGAAGATCAAAGAATAGCAACACTGTTTACCTTTCACGCATGTCGTAAAAGGCGACTAAGGAGGTTATGGGATGGAGTTGGCTGTCCCATCCCATATAGGGTCAGTGACCCAAAGCCATGCTGAAGACGGATGTGTCAGACCGAAGGCGCAGATATCGCAGCAATGCTGTAAACTATGACACAACGCATTCCGTTCTCCGGACTACATCCTGCTAATCTGCAGGAGTTTGAGAATGAACGCAGAAGAAATAGAAGAGAGGGTCTATAATTGTATAGATGACATGCTACAAAGCTTCCATAAGAGTCTAAATATAACGGTATGTCATATACTAAGGTTTTCTGTTGCATTGGTGGTACACTTATGGTAATGGTGCTCTTCTTTCCACCGCGGACATGATCCAGTTTCGCTCTTGTTCTTCTGCGTTCGTTCTCATACTCCTGATCAGCTTTATGTAGTTCGGAGAACAAAGTGCATTGTGTTATAGCGTACATCTTAGCTGCGATATATGCGCTTTTCGGCCTTCCAGGTCCTACTTCAACATAGCTTCTGCGCCACTTTTACTCTTTTTGGGATGAAACAACCAACGCGAGCAAAGACATGCTTAGTCGCCTCTTACAACATGATTGGCAGGTAGCAATGTCGCCTTTCTTTACTCCAATTTATGACTCCGGAAACACTCAGGCGACAATTTGGTTGTATCATCAAAGTTTTTAACCATCAGCTTATAATAATAGAGGTCGTGTTCTGGTAATCCAGTCACCACGAATTCAAGAGTATGTGTTTAAGAGTGTGTTGCTGAACCAAAACTGCTGGGTATATAATATATCACGTTTTTATCATACCAATTTTATTATTGGAGCACCTTAAGGGGATCAACATGTGATATATTCTATCCAGAATGTGGTCTTCCTTATGGCTATATTGAATTATCCTCGGTCTTGAGCAAGGTGTACCGCCTCCTTTAGGGCAGACATTCCTGTATGGCTTCTGTCCAAGGGCGTCTTGGTTGGCCTTTACCCCTGTTACCTTCTATCGTCCCTCAAATATCACTATCTCCATACCGTCATGTTTCTTAACATGACCGAAAAAAGCTAGTTGTTCATTTAATATGGTTTTCAGAAGCCAGCCCTCTTGGGCGATGATTGTGCTTTGCACCTCCTGGTTTGTTTTCCTTGCTGTCCATGGTTTTCTCAGAACTATTCTGTGGTATTTTAATTCAAATGATGTCATTATATTGGATAATGTTTAATTTAGTATTCATGTTTCGCTTGCTTTGCATTCGTCGTTACTGGAAACACACATGTTTGTAATAAGCGAAATTTGGTTCTTATTTGGTTCACAAGGAATATTATTCTAATTTATGTACACAGGAATCATGGTCAACCTACGTATGAGATTTTCATAATAATATTTCTAACATTTTAGACAAATGCATACAACAGAAAAAAAGAACAAACTATTTGTTTAATTCGTGTTAAAATTCAAGATGTAGCAGGAGTACATTTCTTCTCTTTTTTGAAACAATAATTAGTCTTCCTCTTCTCGTTTGACGTGTCTTCACAGCAAGTCCTGTTTTCTTAATAAATGCTGCTGTATTTGAAAGCTCCTAAGTGTTTCCATACATCTATATGTGAATATCCATCTCCGTGGGCCAGTGTTCTTACCATAACCGGTTTAGTGTATTGCAGTCTTGCAGAATATGTTCAGTTGTCTGTGCTGCCTGCCCACAAGGGCGCAGAGGTGATGGAACCAGTCTATTTAAGTGCCTGTTTAATCTGTTGTGTTCTGTTCTGAGGCGAAAGGTAATAACCTGTTCTGCTCTGTCGAGATAGTGGTAATTGTCTTTTGGGTGGTCAACTTTCCTGATAGTTTTGATGAGTGTCCTTTTTCTTGGTAGGCGATATCTTGGTCTATTTGTCCCTGTGTTGCTCCATCGTTTGCCAGTCTGTCTACCTTCTCAATTTCCTGGTATGCCACAGTGGAATGATAACTAATAAGGGGAGAATAATTAGTTGAAACAAATTTATTGACAATTGTTCTTATTATCTCCCTTGGATTGCAAACGTAAAACTACGTTTTATAAAATGTCAAGTTCTCTGTTTACTGTGAATAAATTAGTGGTTTAAAAATAAATTAAGCATTATGTTAAATAAAAGTGACTTTCTAAGACACAATAATATTGCTGCTAAAATGTCAAAATTAGGACCTATAAGAGAAGACAAAAACAAAAACATTGCGTTGTGTTGACTGTGATATGTGTTTTAGATAAGTGGTCAGCCCGAGTAATGTGTACTAAACTGTGTATGGTAGATTTATGATCAGCCCGTATAATGTAGATGGATTTAGCTGATATGTCTAGACCAACTATCCTTTGGAAAAACAAAATCAATGCTATAGATTCAAACATGTCTACAAGAACCATTACTTTCAATATTAAACGAATACTTTCAATATAAAACAGGAAACCTTAGTAGATGACATGCCGTTATATTGAGGCTCTTTTATGGAAGCTTGTAGCATGGCATCTATACAATTATAGACCTCCTCTGAGTAAGAAACTCATTCAATAAGCAGTGCACTGAGCTGAAAGTCTCCAGGGTATGAAGGAAAGCTCACACAATTTTTTACCGTACTGCACATAGGAAGTAAGAGCTAATAGCGCATATTTCTTGTGGTTCCCAATCAGTCAATCAATATTAAATTGATATATCTACTTGCATGGTTTATACTTCTATTGATAAGGGGGGGGGGGTATGGTTAACTCCCTGACACTCTTAAGAAATCATAAAATAGTTTTTTTTATTACTAGTAATTTAGCCAAATGACGAGTGAAACCCCTCCCGTACCGATTTTTTTTACAAAAAAGGTAATCACCCCTTTCTAAGTAAAAATAGATGGAATTATTTCATACAATAACGGAAGAGTGCCTTTTTTAAATTAGTTTTTTTAGGTAAAACCCCTTCCACATCTAAACGTCTTTACGTCCATGATAGTTATCTATAAGCCTTTATGGAACAATGGACTCCACATCAATATCCACTTACTTGCTGTTTGCGAAATGTTTGATAGGTAACAGTGTAGAAATTTGTTGCTTCTTTCCAGTCCCAACTACACAAGAGCTGTTTTTATTCATTGCTCCCACCCAGGCCCGGCAACACAAGGGCAGTTTCTATTGGAAATTAAGTTTATTTAACTACCATTGCTTTCAGATTGTTCACAAGAAACAAATTGTCAATAAAAAATTCTTTCTTTTTAATTGTATCAAAGAACACAGGTTAGCTGTGTTGGAAATCTAATTTATTCATTGGATGATCCCCTGACAGACTCCTGACAATCACATAATATTTTGAAATAATTTGATATGTCTACAGAAAATACGTTATGACCACTTATCTATGTATAAATAGATTTAAGCCTTTACAATCGCCTGCGCTTAGTGTTATCATGCCCACGTGACAAACTCGTAAACATGATCATACTTCTCTTGTTTTAAATAAGCTATACCAAGTGTGTTGATTCGAACACTTGACACATTTGTTATATGCCTATTAGTAAACTGATAGAAACCGGGACACGTCACAAGCGGGCGAGATATCAGGCAGTGATATAAAACCAAGACATTCCCCGTGAGACCGCGAATAACACACATATCTGCCATTCACATAAACAAATGCATATTTACGCTATTATATTGAGAAATATATTTATCAAGTCAAAATATGTTAAGTTTACAATAAAAAAAAACCCAACACAATATATGTTTTTGTATTGTGAATTTGCGTTATTGTTGAAAGTAAATGCTCTCTCAACCATTAAGTTTTTAAAACTCATAAACTCCGTTTTCCCCCTCAGAAACGTGACAATGTACATATTCAGAGAATGGCAGAAATGGTATTGACTAGATGTGATAGGAGAAGGTGCTCCCACTCCGGAAAGATCAGAAGAACGAATGATCAGCAACTGACTGGGACACTGAGCTTATACACTATTAGATAGCTGATGGAACGGCAAGCAGAACATATATAGGAATGCCTCCAGTGCTGTGACACTTGTTCCTAATCAAAAATAAAAAATGCACAGAAATTACAGGAACTTAAGTCATTAAAAACTATACATTATGTATAGTCAATAAATTGATTAAATAAATTGCTGCCTTCAATAAATTGATAAATTTTTTATTGACAATACATATCACTATGTATCAAAATATTGTTTTTCTTGATTTTTTCACACAAAAAATGTATTCTTTACAATGAAAAAAAAATGAAATAATTTGGCTAAACATTTGTTTTTAATCACAGAGTCACAAAATTACAAAGTTAATTCATGACAAAAAAGTCGAGTGAAGCACTTTCTAAGCAGCTCTCCTATACCCCCGTAATCCTCTCTCGAGGCGGTATGACATAGCAGGCGCCGACATTCGAAAGCCACTCGGACGCTAAGTATAGCTCACCACTTAGCTGAGCACGTTTATGCTGTTAACATTCCGTACGACCGAAAACTTCACCCCGGTGACTTCGTCCTGTCTTAACATGTCATATGGGGAGGAACCAGCCTAGATCCCAAGCGGTACTGTGACGAGCGAGCTGACTCGACACTGGCTGAACCTTGACCCCGCGGTGGAGTCTAAGACATGTGAACGGACTACTGACACTAGTTCCCATACAAAGTCAAGAGCCAACTTTTGTAAAGTTCCGCGGGGAACTTGAACCTTATACGGACATTATCCCTTAACATCCAAAATTTTATGTGCCACACATTTTGTTACCCATGACAACAGTGAGGGAAGAATGTCGCGCATATTGCTTTCAAAAAACGTTTTTATAAATAGGAGAACGGAGAAAAGTTACATAAAATCTTTCAAAATAAATTTGAGTTGTTCAGTTAAATAATATTGCCAATTGTCAGATCAAAATTTGTGTGTTTTGATGATTTATTAATATCTCATACTTATTACCACCCTTGATTTTGGAGTACATGTCCGGCTATGTCCCTTGGTAAATAAATGCTACTATCTTTAACTTCCGGTTCAAATAATGTTTTTGTTTTGCTGAATCAAGAACTGGTTGATCACTAATTTAACATATTAATATCGTAGAGATTAAATATCTGTGTTACTGAAACGGATTTAATGATTTACATCATGGTTCGTTCAACCTTATTTAATTCGATAGTTAGTTAGGTAGTTAGTTCGTTCCTTTCGTGCCGCAAGCGACACATAGGGCAGAGGTTTTGGTTCTCCATCATATGATGCGGTTCGCTGCCTGTAGCTTTAGTTCCTGGATGGTCTTTGTAACTACAGCCTATTAATTCCCCTTCTAATTTAATTCGATAATAAATGTCTAAAGCAAATTGCAATGAAATGACTGTTAATGAGAGACTTGGAACAAAATCTAAATGTTTGTGGTTAGTTAGATACTTGGACACAATTTTCAAAATTGTGCTACATTTCTACATAATTACAAATAATATAGTTAGATAGCCCCTCAAAAATGCAATTTAACGATACCTCAACCAAGTCTGTACATCAACCCTGAAAAAATGTGACATATTTTTTTCGAATGAATATGACATCAAAATAATTTACATTGAAACACATAGGAAAATATAAATAAAACTTGTGACAAAATGTACACAAGCTGATAGGTTCTAACTTATCTTTGTTATTTTCAATAATACAAGCCACAAACTATATGTTTTTTTGTTCATGAAGACAAGACACATCTGTTGATCCTATTTCTATAATTTTTAGGTGCACACAGAACTAATTAATATTAAAAATGGCAGCAAATTCGCATAATAAAAATGAAAATTAATTATCAAACTATTGAATATAATTAAATACCACAGAAATTATATATATTTGTGTTGGCAAAGGCAAGACGCATCTGATGATCCTATTTCTAAAATTTTTAGGTGCATGCATAACTAATTAACCTTAAAAATGGCAGATATTTAGCATAATTAAAATGAAAATAAATTATCAAACTATTAAATATAATTAAATACCACAGAAATTATATATATTTGGGTTCAATACAAGAATCCGTCAACAAATCACGTGACAACATACCAACTTTTGAATTTCATGTGCTATTGCACTATCTCGGAAACTTTAAAAGTCATAACTTAAATTACAGATCTAGCGATTTGCACGCAATGAACTGGCCATCCACCTCCCACTCAGTGTGCAGCGCGCATGTCGAGTGGTCATGGGCTCTTATCGCGCAATGTGTCGAATAGTGGACGCGTCTGTATGTACAACTTTTAGGAATTTCATTCCGTCTATTTATGTTAGCTGTTTATTCTGTAGAAACCTGTCCACTGGTTCTTGTATTATACCTATATTTTTATTATCATAGGCAAGACGCATCTGTTGATTCTATTGCTATAATTTTTAAGTGCGCACAGAACTAATTAATATTAAAAATTGAAGCAAATTAGCATAATAAAAATGAAAATAAATTATCAAACTATTTAATATAATTAAATACCACAGAAATTATATATATTTGTGTTGGCAAAGGTAATATCCTATTTCTACAATTTTTAGGTGCGTGCAGAACTAATTAATATTAAAAATAGCAGCAAATTAGTATAATTAAAATGAAAATAAATTATCAAAGTATTGAATATAATTAAATACCACAGTAATTATATATATTTGTGTTGGCAAAGGCAAGACGCATCTGTTAATCCTATTTCTATAATTTTTAGGTGCGTGCAGAACTAGTTAATCTTAAAAATGGCAACAAATTAGTATAATTAAAATGAAAATAAATTATCAAACAATTGAATATAATTAAATACCACAGTAATTATATCTATTTGTGTTGGCAAAGGCAGGACGCATCTGTTGATTCTATTTCTATAATTTTTAGGTGCACGTAGAACTAATTAATATTAAAAATGGCAGCAAATTAGTATAATTAAAATGAAAATAAATTATCAAACTATTAAATATAATTAAATACCACAGAAATTATATATATTTGGGTTCAATACAAGAATCCGTGAACAAATCACGTGACAACATACCAACTTTTGAATTTCATGTGCTATTGCACTATCTCGGAAACTTTAAAAGTCATAACTTAAATTACCGATCTAGCGATTTGCACGCAATGAACTGGCCATCCACCTCCCACTCAGTGTGCAGCGCGCATGTCGAGTGGTCATGGGCTCTTATCGCGCAATGTGTCGAATAGTGGACGCGTCTGTATGTACAACTTTTAGGAATTTCATTCCGTCTATTTATGTTAGTTGTTTATTCTGTAGAAACCTGTCCACTGGTTCTTGTATTATACCTATATTTTTATTAGCATAGGCAAGACGCATCTGTTGATTCTATTTCTATAATTTTTAAGTGCGCACAGAACTAATTAATATTAAAAATTGAAGCAAATTAGCATAATAAAAATGAAAATAAATTATCAAACTATTTAATATAATTAAATACCACAGAAATTATATATATTTGTGTTGGCAAAGGTAATATCCTATTTCTACAATTCTTAGGTGCGTGCAGAACTAATTAATATTAAAAATGGCAGCAAATTAGTATAATTAAAATGAAAATAAATTATCAAAGTATTGAATATAATTAAATACCACAGTAATTATATATATTTGTGTTGGCAAAGGCAAGACGCATCTGTTAATTCTATTTCTATAATTTTTAGGTGCATGCAGAACTAGTTAATCTTGAAAATGGCAACAAATTAGCATAATTAAAATGAAAATAAATTATCAAACAATTGAATATAATTAAATACCACAGTAATTATATCTATTTGTGTTGGCAAAGGCAGGACGCATCTGTTGATTCTATTTCTATAATTTTTAGGTGCACGTAGAACTAATTAATATTAAAAATGGCAGCAAATTAGTATAATTAAAATGAAAATAAATTATCAAAGTATTGAATATAATTAAATACCACAGAAATGATATATATATTTGGGTTCAATACAAGAATCCGTGAACAAATCACGTGACAACATACCAACTTTTGAATTTCATGTGCTATTGCACTATCTCGGAAACTTTAAAAGTCATAACTTAAATTACCGATCTAGCAATTTGCGCGCAATGAACTGGCCATCCACCTCCCACTCAGTGTGCAGCGCGCATGTCGAGTGGTCATGGGCTCTTATCGCGCAATGTGTCGAATAGTGGACGCGTCTGTATGTACAACTTTTAGGAATTTCATTCCGTCTATTTATGTTAGCTGTTTATTCTGTAGAAACCTGTCCACTGGTTCTTGTATTATACCTATATTTTTATTATCATAGGCAAGACGCATCTGTTGATTCTATTTCTATAATTTTTAAGTGCGCACAGAACTAATTAATATTAAAAATTGAAGCAAATTAGCATAATAAAAATGAAAATAAATTATCAAACTATTTAATATAATTAAATACCACAGAAATTACATATATTTGTGTTGGCAAAGGTAATATCCTATTTCTACAATTTTTAGGTGCGTGCAGAACTAATTAATATTAAAAATGGCAGCAAATTAGTATAATTAAAATGAAAATAAATTATCAAAGTATTGAATATAATTAAATACCACAGTAATTATATATATTTGTGTTGGCAAAGGCAAGACGCATCTGTTAATTCTATTTCTATAATTTTTAGGTGCGTGCAGAACTAGTTAATCTTGAAAATGGCAACAAATTAGCATAATTAAAATGAAAATAAATTATCAAACAATTGAATATAATTAAATACCACAGTAATTATATCTATTTGTGTTGGCAAAGGCAGGACGCATCTGTTGATTCTATTTCTATAATTTTTAGGTGCACGTAGAACTAATTAATATTAAAAATGGCAGCAAATTAGTATAATTAAAATGAAAATAAATTATCAAACTATTAAATATAATTAAATACCACAGAAATTATATATATTTGGGTTCAATACAAGAATCCGTGAACAAATCACGTGACAACATACCAACTTTTGAATTTCATGTGCTATTGCACTATCTCGGAAACTTTAAAAGTCATAACTTAAATTACCGATCTAGCGATTTGCACGCAATGAACTGGCCATCCACCTCCCACTCAGTGTGCAGCGCGCATGTCGAGTGGTCATGGGCTCTTATCGCGCAATGTGTCGAATAGTGGACGCGTCTGTATGTACAACTTTTAGGAATTTCATTCCGTCTATTTATGTTAGTTGTTTATTCTGTAGAAACCTGTCCACTGGTTCTTGTATTATACCTATATTTTTATTAGCATAGGCAAGACGCATCTGTTGATTCTATTTCTATAATTTTTAAGTGCGCACAGAACTAATTAATATTAAAAATTGAAGCAAATTAGCATAATAAAAATGAAAATAAATTATCAAACTATTTAATATAATTAAATACCACAGAAATTATATATATTTGTGTTGGCAAAGGTAATATCCTATTTCTACAATTCTTAGGTGCGTGCAGAACTAATTAATATTAAAAATGGCAGCAAATTAGTATAATTAAAATGAAAATAAATTATCAAAGTATTGAATATAATTAAATACCACAGTAATTATATATATTTGTGTTGGCAAAGGCAAGACGCATCTGTTAATTCTATTTCTATAATTTTTAGGTGCATGCAGAACTAGTTAATCTTGAAAATGGCAACAAATTAGCATAATTAAAATGAAAATAAATTATCAAACAATTGAATATAATTAAATACCACAGTAATTATATCTATTTGTGTTGGCAAAGGCAGGACGCATCTGTTGATTCTATTTCTATAATTTTTAGGTGCACGTAGAACTAATTAATATTAAAAATGGCAGCAAATTAGTATAATTAAAATGAAAATAAATTATCAAAGTATTGAATATAATTAAATACCACAGAAATTATATATATTTGTGTTGGCAAAGGTAATATCCTATTTCTACAATTTTTAGGTGCGTGCAGAACTAATTAATATTAAAAATAGCAGCAAATTAGTATAATTAAAATGAAAATAAATTATCAAAGTATTGAATATACGAGGCGTGTTCAAATGAAAACGGGACTTGTTACACCACGCGTGATAGAGCGCACTGATATTGATGACATTTTGCACTAGTAATGAGTATCCAATAATTTACATACGGTCACGTGTTCATCTTCCCAGCATGCATATGTGCTGCAGAAGACTGTTAACAATATGGCAGGTGTGATTCCGAACCCGTCCAAAGTGAATCAGCGTGCTGTGATCCAGTTTCTTTCATTTGAAGGATGTCAAGCAGTAGACATTCATCGGAGAATGAAGGCAGCATATGGTGACAAATGTTTGTCGAGGACCAGAGTGATGGAGTGGGTGCGTATGTTTAAAGACGGACGTGAGTTAACGGCAGATCTTGCACGGCCAGGTCAGGCGCATATTGTTGCAACAGAAGAAGCCATAGCAGTGCTTGATAAAGCAGTACTGACTGACCGTCGTCGGAGCATTCGTTCGCTTGCAGAAGAATTCCATATGTCAATTGGGACAGCCCACATGGTTGTTCGGAAGAAATTGAACGATCGGAAGGTGTGTTCACAGTGGGTCCCACGGATGTTGACTGACCACCATAAGGAAGAACGGATGGGGTGGAGTTTGAACCACCTGATGCGTTACAGGGCAGAGGGTGATGCATTTCTGTTGAGCATTGTGGCAGGTGATGAATCGTGGTGCCACCACTATGAACCGAGCAGCAAAATTGACAGCATGCAATGGAAACATCCAGGTTCACCAAAACCCAAAAAATTCAAGACACAGGTTTCTGCTGGGAAGGTTATGGTGACTGCATTTTTTGACCATGAAGGGATTTTGTTGACTGATTTTAAGGAACCTGGTGTCAACATCAATGCCGCCCATTATAAAGACACTTTAGACAAGCTGCATAAGGCCATCAAGGCTAAGCGACCAGGCAGACTTTCTCAAGGTGTGATTCTTCTCCACGACAACGCTCGTCCGCACGTCGCAAAAATTGTGCAGGAAACATTGGCAAAGAAGAATTGGGAAGTTCTTCATCACCCAGCCTATAGTCCCGATTTATCCCCGTGTGATTTCCATTTGTTCGGACCGTTGAAGAAAGCACTAAAGGGACAGCGATTCAACAGCGACGCAGACGTGAAGACAGCGGTGACCACATGGTTCAGAGAACAGCCACGCAACTTTTTCTCGGACGGCATTCGACGTCTACCTAAACAGTGGGATGCTTGCCGAAATGCATACGGAGATTTTTTCTGATGAACCCAGGTGCATTCTTATTCACAAGTGGTTGCTTTGTTCAATTCCGTTGAAAATATTAAATTGCGTATGATACTTTTTAAATAAATCCACAAGTCCCGTTTTCATTTGAACACGCCTCGTAATTAAATACCACAGTAATTATATATATTTGTGTTGGCAAAGGCAAGACGCATCTGTTAATTCTATTTCTATAATTTTTAGGTGCGTGCAGAACTAGTTAATCTTAAAAATGGCAACAAATTAGTATAATTAAAATGAAAATAAATTATCAAACAATTGAATATAATTAAATACCACAGTAATTATATCTATTTGTGTTGGCAAAGGCAGGACGCATCTGTTGATTCTATTTCTATAATTTTTAGGTGCACGTAGAACTAATTAATATTAAAAATGGCAGCAAATTAGTATAATTAAAATGAAAATAAATTATCAAACTATTAAATATAATTAAATACCACAGAAATTATATATATTTGTGTTGGCAAAGGTAATATCCTATTTCTACAATTTTTAGGTGCGTGCAGAACTAATTAATATGAAAAATGGCAGCTTAATGGAAAATAAATGGAAAATTAGCATATTGCTGCTAGAGTTTGATATGATGAGATATTGCTGTTAAAGTGCTGTCCATAGATTCATCAATAGATTTTACCCTTCTCTCCCCACCTACCATAACCTCAAATATTTAGGAAACTACAGTTTTGCTTAATTATGTATTTTAAAAATTCACTCATCTGCCTTCTAGATCAACGTTTGTCTTAGCGTACATGACTTTCTTCTAGTTCACACATTCTGTCTTCTAGTTCACACACCTGTCTTCTAGTTCACACATTCTGTCTTCTAGTTCACACATTCTGTCTTCTAGTTCACACACCTGTCTTCTAGTTCACACACCTGTCTTCTAGTTCACACACCTGTCTTCTAGTTCACACACCTGTCTTCTAGTTCACACACCTGTCTTCTAGCTCACACATCTGTCTTCTAGCTCACACATCTGTCTTCTAGCTCACACATCTGTCTTCTAGCTCACACACCTGTCTTCTAGCTCACACATCTGTCTTCTAGATCAACGTTTGTCTTAGCTTACATGACTTTCTTCTAGTTCACACATTCTGTCTTCTAGCTCACACATATGTCTTCTAGTTCACACACCTGTCTTCTAGTTCACACATTCTGTCTTCTAGCTCACACACCTGTCTTCTAGTTCACACACCTGTCTAGTTCACACATTATGTCTTCTAGCTCACACATCTGTCTTCTAGCTCACACACCTGTCTTCTAGTTCACACACCTGTCTTCTAGTTCACACATTCTGTCTTCTAGCTCACACATTCTGTCTTCTAGTTCACACACCTGTCTTCTAATTCACACATTCTGTCTTCTAGCTCACACATCTGTCTTCTAGCTCACACATTCTGTCTTCTAGCTCACACATCTGTCTTCTAGCTCACACATCTGTCTTCTAGCTCACACATCTGTCTTCTAGCTCACACATCTGTCTTCTAGCTCACTCATCTGTCTTCTAGCTCACACATCTGTCTTCTAGCTCACACATTCTGTCTTCTAGCTCACACATCTGTCTTCTAGCTCACACATCTGTCTTCTAGCTCACACATCTGTCTTCTAGCTCACACATCTGTCTTCTAGCTCACACATCTGTCTTCTAGCTCACACATCTGTCTTCTAGCTCACACACCTGTCTTCTAGCTCACACATCTGTCTTCTAGATCAACGTTTGTCTTAGCTTACATGACTTTCTTCTAGTTCACACATTCTGTCTTCTAGCTCACACATATGTCTTCTAGTTCACACACCTGTCTTCTAGTTCACACATTCTGTCTTCTAGCTCACACACCTGTCTTCTAGTTCACACACCTGTCTAGTTCACACATTATGTCTTCTAGCTCACACATCTGTCTTCTAGCTCACACACCTGTCTTCTAGTTCACACACCTGTCTTCTAGTTCACACATTCTGTCTTCTAGCTCACACATTCTGTCTTCTAGTTCACACACCTGTCTTCTAATTCACACATTCTGTCTTCTAGCTCACACATCTGTCTTCTAGCTCACACATTCTGTCTTCTAGCTCACACATCTGTCTTCTAGCTCACACATCTGTCTTCTAGCTCACACATCTGTCTTCTAGCTCACACATCTGTCTTCTAGCTCACTCATCTGTCTTCTAGCTCACACATCTGTCTTCTAGCGCACACAACTGTCTTCTAACTCACACATCTGTCTTCTAGCTCACACATCTGTTTTCTAGCTCACATCTGTTTTCTAGCACACATCTGTTTTCTAGCTCACACATATGTCTTCTAGTTCACACATCTGTTTTCTAACTCACACATCTTCTAGATCCACGTTTGTCTTTCGCCCGTATTTTGCCGGAGCCCGAAAGGGGAGCAAAGAATAGCAACACTGTTTACCTTCCACGCATGTCGTAAAAGGCGACTAAGGAGGTTATGGGATGGAGTTGGCTGTCCCATCCCATATAGGGTCAATGACCCAAAGCCATGCTGAGGTCGAATGTGTCAGGCCGAAAGGCACAGATATCGAAGCAATGCTGTAAACCATGACACAACGCATTCTGTTCTCCTGACTACTTCCTGCTAATCTGCAGGAGTGTGAGAACGAATACAGAAGAAGAAAAAGAAGAAGAACGTTTGTCTTAGCACACACAACTGTCTTCTAGCTCACACATCTATCTTCTAGTTCAACGTTTGTCTTAGCGCACACAACTGTCTTCTAGCTCACATGACTATCTACTAGCTAACAAAGTTGTGTTCTTTCTCAAAACAGGACACTAGAGCTTAAAATTTACTTATTCAAACTTAAAGAACAAAGTGGAGTCAGGAAAGCAACTATAGACAGACTGATTATCCAGTTGAATAAACATGTCCCTCAAAAACCTGGTAATGATGTTGTCTCACTTTTCTTGTTTATTTTATCACATGAATATATTGTTGTTGACATACGTGTCACACTACAACAATTATATGTCATATACTATATATTCATCCAAGACTGGTAACATTACCTCTGTGTCTATGTGGACAGACAGCAGAACATATCCTGCAAGACTACATTTAATTAAACCAGTTAAAGGAGGAACACTGGCCCACAGAGATGGATATTCACAGAAAGCTGTTCATTAATTTGGCAGACCATCTGACCTAGTTGGCAGACCGATCATTGTACCCACTATATTGTAGATTGCAGATTGTTCTGATGTTCAAACTTTCTTTGTGGTGTGGAGGAATTGGCTGCCATGTTTATCTGTGTGTATGTGTAT
The DNA here is from genome assembly GCA_034231615.1 of Meghimatium bilineatum. Lineage (NCBI taxonomy): Eukaryota > Metazoa > Mollusca > Gastropoda > Stylommatophora > Philomycidae > Meghimatium > Meghimatium bilineatum. The sequence continues at coordinate 20,166,368 of CM067316.1, read as the reverse complement.
ATACAATAGTGCCGTTCTTACTCATGGTTATTTGCTGTGTATCTTGATAAAGGCTTTTTGGTTGAAACATCAGTTTGTGTGTTTTTATATGTGTTTCCAGTGATTAGCAAAACTTCATTGCGCTGTTCCAAGCTTTGCCTGATGGATTTCAGTTTTACTGCAGTCAGTACATATTATCAATCTTATCCATGTGTGGTAATGTTGTACTACACATACATGATTGATGAATACAGACAGAATCTTGACAAATAATGGAGAAAATGGAACAATGGAAAAGAAGATCTTTAAATGAATCAACTGATATCAAATAAAGCCGGGAAGGATGATATTGTGTTCCCAGATAGATCTCTCCGTGGTGGTGAGAAATATGTTCCTTTCATGCCACAGTGGGCACATAGGACAGAGGTTTTGATTCTCCATGTGTTGCGGTCTGCTGCCTGCAGTTTTAGTTCTTGTATGGTCCTGCAGCCTGTTATTTCCCCTTCTTTAAGCATAGTGTTTTTTTGGTTTGCTTTACGCCTTTCTCATTTTATTTTACCCTCAGGCGTCCATGTAAGGGCTTGTTGGTTTATTCTCTTTTCATCTAGTCTTAAAACATAACTGAGGTATTTCCATCTGCGTTTTCTTATGACGTTTGAAACATATTCTTGGTGTGCTTTCTTTCTTAAATCACTATTTGTGACGAAATCGCTCCATTTTATGTTCATCAGTTTCCGGAGACATTTGTTTTCATAGCTGTTTAATTTTTGATCTGTTGCTTGAGTTTATTTCCAGCTTTCTCTTTCATATGTTAATACTGAGACAATATAGGAGTTGAATTGCTTTAGCTTGGTGTTTCTTCCTAGATCTTTTGACTTTCAGATATTAGTTAGTTTGGTAAATGTGCTATGCATGTATTTATTTCTTTCATTGAGTATTCGTCAACAAACATTTGGTTACCCAAGTAATTAAAGTTGGAGACTTTTTTCAGTATTTGGTTGTTTACTGAGATGTTATTTGTTGGACTGGTAAGTCCCGTGATTTTTGATTTATCTGAAAATATGAGAAAAATCTGGCTTGGGGTTTATTATAACTATTGATATTGAGAGTTCTCATGGAGCACAATGGGAAATACAGAATAATTGCTTCAATTATGATGATTGGAGTTAAAGTCAATACTATAAGTCTTTAATGCTTCATGGTTTACAACTTGTCTGTGATAGCTGCTCCTTTTGACAATATGCAAATGAACAAAATATTCAGAACATCGATTGTCAAAACTATAACTATTTCTAAACTTCTGGGTATCACATTGATCTATTGCCTGGGTGTGCTGATATTCGTAGTAATAAGAGAGCAGACAGACTTGTATCTGTGAATTTAAGATAAACACTGGTGATGTACTGAAGTTTGTGGTCACTTGCTGGAGTGGACACTGGGATAGATGAGGTATCCAGGAGGTATCCATGCTGCATCCAAGGCAATTCAGTATCTTCTTCTTCTTCATTCATTCTCAAACTCCTCCAAATTAGCAGGATTTAGTCCAGAGAACGGAATGTCTTGTGTCATGGTTTACAGCAATGATGCAATATCTTCGCCTCTCGGTCTGACACATATGACTTTGGCATAGCTTTGGGTCATGTTGACCCTATATGGAATGGGACAGCCAACTCCATCCCATAACCGCTTTAGTCGCCTCTTACGACATGCATGGAAGGTAAACAGTGTCGCTGTTCTTTACTTCCCTCTCAGACCTCGGTAACACATGGGCGGCAATTCAATATTATTTATGGTATAAATAGAACTGAGAACACGTCGAGTAGAATTAAGAGTGTTTATCCAGCTAGCTAGCCATGGGGACTATCAGCATGAATATTCTTTGACATCTTCTCAGGGAGATGAGAATTGTGGGGTTGCCTTGAAGTACAATAACATGGATTAACCAATAGCTTCTTTAATGTGATGTTTCTTTAGCAGAACATCATCAAGCACTGCTACTCTCTGATCTGTGCAACCATCATCAAGCACTGCTACTCTCTGTTCTGTGCAACCATCATCAAGCACTGCTGCTCTCTGTTCTATGCAACCATCATCAAGCACTGCTACTCTCTGATCTGTGCAACCATCATCAAGCACTGCTACTCTCTGTTCTGTGCAACCATCATCAAGCACTGCTGCTCTCTGTTCTATGCAACCATCATCAAGCACTGCTACTCTCTGATCTGTGCAACCATCATAATTTCTCCAGTGTCATATTAAGGAGGCTCTTTTCATCTGCGTTCTGTTTCAAACTCCTTCAGATTAACAGGATGTAGTCTGGAGAATTAAATGCACATGTCATGGCTTGCAGCTTGGCTGTGATATCTTGGCCAATGGTCCTGACACATTTGACTTTAGCATGGTTTCTGTGTCATTTGACCCTGTAAGGGATGTGACAGCCAACTCCACCCCTAAAAACCTGAGTCACCTCTTACAACATGCATGACATGTAAATGTTTCACTATTATTTTCTCCCCTTTCAGGCCAGGCAACAAGGGCGAAGAAGGTCCTTGCCAGAATATTTTTTGCCTATTAATTTATTACTATGCTACATCTATTCCATATTACTGTATGGCTCAGAAACATGGACACTAAATAAACAATTAGAAGACAAAATTGATGCCTTTGAGATGTGGGTATATAGAAGAATAGGGAGAACATCATGGAAAGAGAAGAAAACAAATAAAGAGGTGCTAAAGACACTTAATATGAAGAAAGAACTACTAAGAGAAATAAAGATCAGGCAAATAAAATACTTTGGACACATTAAAAGACATGACACCCTATTGAACACCTTACTTGAGGATAAAGTCAAAGGGAAGCGAGCAAGAGGTAGGCAGAGATACAAGTGGGAGAGTAACATTACACGATGGACAGGTTACAGTCCAGCAGAGTGCACCACCAAGACAAGAGACAGGAGATGTTGAAGATACGTTGCAGTCAACCTTCGTTGCGGTGACGGCACTTGATGATGATGATGAATTTATTACTATGGATGAACTGTCAATATTTGATGTAAGTAAAACTGAAACTCTACATCTTTTGAAATGTTTGGTCTCTTCTATTCTATGCCCCTTTTTGTATTATTAAAGTAAATATTAAATGTCTGCAATGAATAAATCATAAATCCACAGACAAAAGTCCACAAGTAAAAAGTACAAAGAGGAGTTAATTGGAGGTCATAGAAGCTCAAATTCAAGGTAGTAACAATATCAGTGTATTTGTCGTCCTTTATTTTATTATATTTCTTATACCTAATATTCATCCAAGACTGGTAACATTACCTCTGTGTCCATGTGGGCAGACAATGGAACATATCCTGCAAGACTGCATGTCACTAAATCAGTTAAAGGATGAACGCTTGCCTATATAGATGGATAACTACAGAAAGTTGTTAATTAATTTTGGCAGACCATCCAATCGAGTTGGCAGATGGTTTTTTTTCACCTTTTGATACAGACCACAGAGTTTGATGAATCCATTCATTTGGAGTGTTTTCTAGTGCTCTTTGGGCACTCTTCTTCTGTGTTCGTTCTTAAACTCCTGCATATTAGCAGGATGTAATCCGGAGACTGCATGATCATCCTGTCATGTTCGTCTGTCATAGTCGATAATGACGATTTGGGATCAACTGTAAAAGGTAACGGTAACATGAGTTATGAACCAGTGTCATAACACACGGTTTCCCATAAGTGCTCAGCTGTCTAGTCAGTGGTTGACCAGAAACCCCCATCGAAGATGGATGTGTCGTATTATTGGTGTAAATAAAACGGCGACTCAACGCAGAGAATTTCCATTCTATGGACTAAATTCTGCTGGAAATCTAGTAGGACCATTGTTCTGCTGCAAGAGATATCCATTGGGAGTTGTGGAATGAACGCTGAAGAAAAAGACCAGAAACCGCATGAAGAGAGTCCTCGACAACACTTGCTAAATTAATATGGCACCTTCCAAGAGTTTGAGCCCTGGTATCCACTTTCTCATGTCTGGTTTAACCATGGGAGTAATTTTTATTTAAACCACGAATAATGAATGGACCCATGTGACGTCAGTGACCCACAAAGCTGTACTAAATTTGGTTTGTTGTGCTGAAAGGAGCAGATATCTCAGACAGCTGTAAACCTTGATTTGGCAGATTCTGTTCTCCAGAATACATCCTGCTAGTTTACAAGAGTTTGAGAATGAATGCAGAAGAAGAAGTAACGGTTCATGTCTGGAAAGTGTGCCTACCAATGTTCACAGCGATCATAGTTTTTAAGGAATTGTCTGGTCATAATTTTTTAATAGTTTGTGACATTGCAGAATGCAATTGTTTAGTAGTTGAAGCCAGGGAAATAATTAACGAAAATCGGAAGAACACAGTTTTTGAAACACAGTAGGAGGGGGTAGGGATAGAATTAGAATTAGTTGTAGGTAAAGGTAGGCCCCATGGCAGCTACCTGATGTCACGGATGAATATAACTTCTTGAACCAAGCCACAGCAGCTATTAATTGGGGTGGCCAGTTCCCTTTCTTACTGTCTTTACCTCCCCTAACTCATGTGTCAGGTACCCTATTACAGCTGAGTCGACAGGAGGAGTGGTCGTGTCCAGTGAAAAATCACAACGGGAATTTTTGTTTGTCCGGACAAGGTTTCGAACCTGGTATGCTGTAATCCAGTGATAGCAAGCAAGCTCACTATCAACTAGGCTACTGTGCTCCTCAGAATTAGTTTTAACACTGCGCCTAACACCTCTCCCCTCCAAACTCTAGCATTATCCCTTCTCATTAAATCATGGCATAATTTCACTAACATTAGCCATTTTTGTAATTTGTGGCGACACACTCTGCAAGTGATGTAAAATTATTTACTACATTAAAACTGTGTACACCATAACAAACTTTCAATGAACCTGTGCATAATTTCTGAATTTGTTCTAATTTCTGCGTATAGACGAACTATTACATAGGCACTCGTTCCAGACAAGGACAGATGTGACATTATTCTATTGATCTGCTGATGCCCAAAAGGGGATCAAAGTATAGCAACCTTGTGACCTGCTATGCATGTTGTAAGAGACAGCTAAGGAGCTTTAGGAGTGTACTTTTCTATCCTATCACATGGGTCAAAGTGACCATAAAGCCATGTCAAAGAATGAGTCTAGAGAACTCAGTTAATTATGTGTGGTTTACAGCTTATCTGCGATATCTCGTCTTTCTGCGACACATTCCAACTTCAGAATGACTTCTGGGTTACTTTAGTATTCTATGGGATGGGTCAAGCCAACCCCAAATTTCCTTATTTATCTTTAACAACATACATGACAGGTCATAGTTTTGCTGTTCTGCGCAACACTTTAAGATCCTGTCAACATACTGGGGGCGACTAAATCTTCATATCCATGACAAGGGGCTGGCTGTGATGTGTACTGACCCAAATAAAACATTAATTAAAGTCTATATTATTAATTTGAAGATTTGTCACAACTTCTAATTTTTATGGGGATCTCCCTAGTGTAATGGGGTTAAGCTGTTCGCCTTGAGTTCAAGAGGTCATGAGTTCGAATCTGGCTCATGTCATTTTGTGTATAAAGTGAATTTCAGAGATCCCTATGGGTTATCACTTGAAGCTATGGAGTTACGTGCTGTGAGTGGTACTCTTGGCTGGCGGCATGCCACTTTGTTGAGAGTGATGAGTATATATTGGAAACCGAGTACAGTGAAGTCAATCCTCTACAACTTTTGAACCCTTTTTTAACTTTTCTAATTTTCAGATGATGAGAGATAAAAAAGACAAAATGTAGAATGGACTGCAGATAAGCATCAACAAATGACTTCAGTAGTGGAATATAAAGAGTGGAAAAGAAAAATATTAGCTAGAGCTGCTGAAACCTCTTGATGCTTTACTAACCCTACTGCCCATGAATGGAAAAATCAGGGCTTCATGATTGGGGTGCCAAAGAGGGAGTTTTAGTAGTGTACTTTGCTGTCCTATTACATGGGTCCTCTAATTGTGTTGTTAAATGTTGTGGGTGAAGTTGGAGTTGTCAGACTTTGGCTATTGTCAGCACGTGTCTCTTTAAGGTTTCTTTGATTGCCTCCATCCATCTTTATTCTTGGTCTTCCTTGTTCCCTGTAGCCCGATCTTCAGCTGTTGTATGCACAAAGTGCTGGTTGCTTTGGTTCCATTCTAATGATGTGGCTAAACCACCTTGTTTGCTGTCTCTCAATGTAGTCTTGAGTTGGTTTTTATTTCTTCTCTGATATCTTCATTTCTCTGTTGGTCTCAATGTTTGATATTTTTAACTTTTCTCAAACATCTAATTTCACGCAAATGTATTGTTAAAACCATACCTTGCAAGGTGATTTGGTGCCACTAGAATCGGCCTGGTTTTTTCCCATTAGTCTCAAGAATTTTCACCTCGCTGGGGGACTGTGTGCTAAAGATTTCAATGTGGTACCCTTATGACCCTGATGGGTGCAGGTTTATAGATAGAATAGATATTTAATGTAAATAAAATTGTTGAAGATTATATGAAGTACTTTGTCATTTTTTTAACCATAATTAATGATAGAATTATATCAAAGAATGATTGTCGCTAAATTAGAGACATGTCCCAGAAATAAGAGATTTCTTCTACATCAATCAATCTGATTCTGAAATATTTTTTAGTCATGACCCCATTTTATAGAAACAAACTGATCTGCGACCCCATTTTATGAAACAAAGTTACCCTCTACCCGAATACATTAAAACAAGGTCTTGATATAGTTAGAAGAAAAAATACAAAATTACGGCTTTTTGCGTCTTTACAGATGGTTGAAAAGCTGGCCAGTGCAAAATTTCATATGAACAAGGAGACCCTCAAATTAATTAAATTGCCAATATGCATATTGTCTATGTTTCACACGATTTCTTTCCTAGGCCAGTTTTATTGGTTGGTTGGTTGGTCGCTGATACAGCGGTCCATGGGCTCATGCCCTTTGACCCAATGCCATTGTGTGATATATGCATGTTTTTGTGAGCTGTTGTTTTGTTCCAAATAATGTGTTCCATTTATCTAGCCCTGGAGGGAGAAGCATTTTCCTGATGTCATCCAGTGCTGTGCATTTAAAAAGGTTGCGGTCAACATTTTCATCGGGATGATTGCACAGCCGGCACTCTGGATTGTGTGTTGTGGTTGTATTCTGTTCAGGTGATTGTTAAGCTGTACATGTTGTGTGGTGTGCAGTCGGAAGATGATACTCTGGTCTTTTCTTCCCAGGAGGTTGGTGTTATCTTTAGGATTTGGGCTGGTCATATATTTATAGATTTCCCTCCCAGTGTTTCCCATAGCCCATCTGTTCACCCAATTTTCTTTAGTCACAGATTTCAGCATCATTTTAACTGTGTGCATGGTTGTTTATGTATATGGCTGTTCTTGTTGAGCTCCCATCTTTGCTAGTCTGTCTGCCTTGTCATTGCCAGGTGTGTTTGAGTGGCCAGATATCCACTGCATAACAATGTAAGTAGCTGGTTGGCTGGTGATATATTTCCACTAGCTCAGGCTTACAATGTCCATCACATTCTAGTGCTTGAAGAGCGAACATAGAATCTGTGAAAATAACAATGTTTTGAACTTTTGATGGGAAGGCATCAAATATGGTCATCAGGTGGTACAATGCAACTAGTGCTGTTATTTCGGCTTCATAGTTAAAACATATCTCCCCACAGGCATCAAACAACTCATCAGATGTTATGTCTGGATATTATATAAGACACTATAGCCTGCTTTGATGGTGGCTTTGAAAGCAGACCCATCAGTATAGACATGAATCCATTGTTCTGGGTAGGTGTCTATTGTTTTCTGTGTTGCTTTCATAAGACTATATGTGAAAAGTCTTTCATAAGACTAAATAAGATTATATGTGAAAGTAGATATGCTTTCAAAATAGGCAAAAAATTGCCAAATATTTCGTTTTTTGCATTCTTTCTCAAAATCGATTGGTAGAATGTAGTCTAGGGAACGGAATGCATGTGTCATGGTCTAGAGCCATGTTGAGATATCTGCACCATTCGGCCTGTCATATTCAACTTAATCGTGATCCAGATATTTAAAATGGCAATTCTGTGAAAGAGATAGAAACCCTGTGAAAGAGATGGCAACCCTGTGAAATAGAAACCCGGTTAAAGAGATAGAAACCTCATGAAAGAGAAACCATGTGAAAGAGATAGAAACCTCATGAAAGAGATGACAACCATGTGAAAGAGATAGAAACCTTGTGAAAGAGATAGAAACCCTGTGAAAGAGATAGAAACCTCGTGAAAGAGATGGCAACCATGTGAAAGAGATGACAACCATGTGAAAGAGATAGAAACCTCGTGAAAGAGATAGAAACCTCATGAAAGAGATAGAAACCTCATGAAAGAGAAACCCAGTGAAAGAGATAGAAACCTTGTGAAAGAGAAACCCTGTGAAAGAGATAGAAACGTCATGAAAGAGAAACCCTGTGAAAGAGATAGAAACCTCGTGAAAGAGATAGAAACCTTGTGAAAGAGATAGAAACCCTGTGGAAGCTATAGAAAGCTCGTGGAAGATATAGAAACCCCATGAAATAGATGAAAATCCTGTGAAAGAGATGGATGGAAACTATGAAAGAGATGGATGGAAACTATGAAAGAGATAGAACCCCCGTGAAAGAGATGGAAACCCTGTGAAAGAGATGGATGGAAACTATGAAAGAGGAACCCATGTGAAAGAGATGGATGGAAACTATGAAAGAGATAGAAACCCTGTGAAAGAGATGGATGGAAACTATGAAAGAAGAACTCATGTGAAAGAGATGGATGGAAACTATGAAAGAAGAACCCATGTGAAAGAGATGGATGGAAACTATGAAAGAAGAACCCATGTGAAAGAGATGGATGAAAACTATGAAAGAGATAGAAACCCCGTGAAAGAGATGGATGGAAACTATGAAAGAGATAGAAACCCTGTGAAAGAGATGGATGAAAACTATGAAAGAGATAGAAACCCTGTGAAAGAGATGGATGGAAACTATGAAAGAGATAGAAACCCCGTGAAAGAGATGGATGGAAACTATGAAAGCGATAGAAACCCTGTGAAAGAGATGGATGAAAACTATGAAAGAGATAGAAACCTCGTGAAAGAGATGGATGGAAACTATGAAAGAGATAGAAACCTCGTGAAAGAGATAGAAGATGGAGATTCGTTGCAGTCAACGCTTTAAAATTAGACTTGAAATAGCCACGGCTGCAATGCCCAGATTAAAAACCATATGGGAGAGCAGAATAAGTACATCAGTGAAGATACGCCTAGATACCATTGTATGCCATGTGTACCATTATAGGTCATGGCGTGGTGTGAGACTCGGAATTAGGCTAGGGGTTCACTGCTGTCGGTGAACGACACCTCGGTTAAGAAGACGAAAGATCCATGGTCCAACTCTTCTCGCGGATGAGAAAAGGTTCAGCATCCGATGGGCATAGGCACACAACTTTGAATTACACGAGGCAGGTTCACAGACGGCGGAAAACCTCGCGCGAGATAGACGTGAACGACAATCGTCTTGGCGAAGAGTCACTACGCACCCACGTAACTGTCGACAAATAGGCATGCTGGCACGGGCTAGGGAAGCCTACTGCCCGAATTAAAGGCATGACAAAAACGGATGTCTAGACCACAAAGTGAGTCAATCGAGATACAAATAACACAGTTCAACTGTGGAATTTGTGGCACAACGTACTTCTCTCTCGCCGGCGGAAATCTCACGATTTATTCGTTGTGGTTATAAGAGAATGAACGCAGAAGAAGAAGAATAGGCCATGCATACCATACGTACCATTATAGACCTATAAATCTAAAAAGAAATACATTTTCTATTTGTATGGGTACACAGATTTCTAGTTAAGATGTTGAGAAGAATATGCTATGTAATATGTCACTGTCATTAGAAGCGCTGAAGAGAGTTTCATGGCTAGGCCTATATCAATCAATCAATAAACCGTAACCCTTCACGGTCGTAGGGGTGCCACATTGAATGCTTCAGCACACAGAGTCCTCCAGAAAAATATAAATCCTCAGCGATGCGGATGAGTGTGGAAATATATTGTCCTGTTCATTCCTTGATGTTGTCTGTCCATGCCTTAATTTTCCCTCCTCTGTTTCTTCCCCCCTCGACAGTTCCCTGTAGTATTGTTTTTGACAAGGAATCATGTCTGCATACATGTCCGAACCATGCTAGTTTTCGTCGTTTCACTATTGAAAGCAATGGTTCCTGAACTCCTGCACATATCTCTACTTTATTTCTTACGTACACATTGGTCTTATGTTCCCTATAGGAAAAACGTAGAATTTGTCTAGTATTTGTACTCGAAAGCCTGTAATCTTCTCAGGCCTATATAGGGACCTACCACTGACTCTAAAATATTTATGCTAAGTTTGGCAATAAATAAACAGGATAGTGGAAAAATTAGAGGCAACAGTGATGTGGTTATATAGAGGAAAGCGTTGACAAGACATAGAAGATTTATTTAATTGTAGTTGGATTATCCCATATGTATTCCATCCTTCTAAACAAAGCGATACGCGCCAGCCGAGAGTATCATTCATAGCACGTAATTATGCAGCTTTAAGCTAAAGATTCCAACATGACAGAGTCCAACATGAAAAATTAATCAAATGTCTACAAGAAATAGGCATAGATGGAAAAGACATCAATCTGATTAGAAATATATATTGGGAACAAACTGCATCAATAAGGTGTGAAAACAGATACTCTCCATACATAGAAATAAGAAGAGGGGTAAGACAAGGATGCATTTTATCACCAAGCCTATTTAATATCTACACAGAGAATATCTTTAAAAATATAGAAGAAATACCAGGACTCAAGATCAATGGGAAAATAATAAACAAATTAGATATGCAGATGACACTGTTCTTTTAGCAGAAAGTGAACATGAACTACAAAGATTAATAGATCAAGTCAATAAATCAAGTAATGAATATGGACTGGATATAAATATTCAAAAAAACAAAAACCATGATAATCAGCAAAGACACAGAAGAACAGCAGGTAAACATAAACATACAGGGAGAGAAACTACAACAAGTAAAACAGTATCAATATCTTGGACACATAGTCACAAATGATGGCAGATGTGAAACAGAAGTTAAAAGGAGAATAGGAATAGCTAAAAGTACCTTCAATGATATGAGGAAATTATTAATATCTAAACAAATTACAAACAAGTTAAAAATGAGAATTATAAAATGCTATATCTATTCCATATTAATGTATGGCTCAGAAACATGGACACTAAATAAACAATTAGAAGACAAAATTGATGCCTTTGAGATGTGGGTATATAGAAGAATAGGGAGAACATCATGGAAAGAGAATAAAACAAATAAAGAGGTGCTAAAGACACTTAATATGAAGAAAGAACTACTAAGAGAAATAAAGATCAGGCAAATAAAATACTTTGGACACATTAAAAGACATGACACCCTATTGAAGACCTTACTTGAGGGTAAAGTCAAAGGGAAGCGAGCAAGAGGTAGGCAGAGATACAAGTGGGAGAGTAACATTACACGATGGACAGGTTACAGTCTAGCAGAGTGCACGACCAAGACAAGAGACAGGAGATGTTGGAGATACGTTGCAGCCAACCTTCGTTGCGGAGACGGCACTTGATGATGATGCTAAAGATTGCTATAATTCATAGATAGGTAGGTTAATTAGTTTGCCTCTCTTTTGGAGAGGTGTGCCCTTTCAACCAGTGGGCAAAGTCCAATTAGGCTATAATCAGGACACAAGGTATAATTCACGGGGATTTCCGCCATCTTTGTTAGCATATTCTTCCCCGTGTCCTTGAGTGATGGTCGTGCCGAGGGGGTTGCGGTCGCACCGGGCATCAAAATGACCCGCATAATAATGAAAACACTGAAATGGGGTTTAAGTGCCTTTGCCGTGCCAAAGTTGATGCCTCGCAACCAGTGGCGCAAGGAGAGGGGGGCGAAGGTGCGGATCACCCCGGGCGGCATCATCGGGAGGGCGGCAAATGTATTTTCTTCCAGGTTTTCACAATCACTGCCATATTTTTTTTAATGTCACAAGGGCGGAAATTATGATTCCGCCCCGGGCGCCATTGACCCACGCTACGCCACTGGGTAAAAGTACTTTCAATGATATGAGAACAATATTAACATCCAAACAAATTACAAACAAGTTAAAAATGAGAATTTTAAAATGCTACAAGTATTCTATATTAATTTAAGGCATATGGCTTAGAAACATGGACAATAAACACACAATTAGAAGACAGAATTGATGAATTTGGAAAGCAAACAAACCTATATATCATCCTTTATTAGACAAAGGCGTTGGACTTACACCGGCCATGTTCTCAGAATGAACAGCCTAAGAATTCCCCAGCAGTCACTATATTGGGTGCCACCTGGAGTAAGAAGAAGAGGGAGACCTAGAGAAACTCTACGAAGAGTCATTAATAGATAAGGCATGTCAATGAACCTAAACAACACGCAAGAATTGAAAGACCTTTCAACACAAAGACAAATAGAAAGCTATGGTTTCTGCCATATGCGCCGTCTATGGCCTTGGAGGAACATAACATAACATTGATACATTTGAGATGTGGATATAACGCCTATATAAGAATATTGAAAACATCATGAAAAGAAAACTATAGTGTTGTTAGAACCTCTTTGTTTTGTTTGTTTGTTTATTTTTAGAAAGAAAGATAAGAAAACCATATTAAGTGTTAGAGAAGAAAACCATATTAAGTGTTTAATAATATTAAGTATTAAGAAAGAAAGTATTAAGAAAGAAAGTATTAAGAAAGAAATATTAAGAAAGAAAGAGAAGAAAACCATATTAAGTGTTAGAACATATTACTTTTTTTAAAGAAATAATTATTAAAGAAATAAATATCAAACAGATAAAATATTTTGACACATTAAAAGACATGACAAATGTGCCTTCCTTGATGGTAAAGTAGAAGGTAAGCAAGATTGTAGACAAAGTGGGAGAGTAACAGTGTAGCACAGTGCACTACAAAAACAAGAGACAGGGGATGTTGGAGGTTTGTTGCAGCCAACCTTCGTTACGGAGACAGCACCTGATGAGAATAAACAGTTTCTAAGTCCGTTGCAGCTAACTTTGGATAAGGAGACGTACTACTGCTGATTAAAATATTAAGATAGTATCGATATTTGACACAACATTTGCTCCTCTGCGCTAGGTATCGATCTTGTCTTGTGTCAGGTGCGTGTCCCATTTGTTACCTGCGTATATGACCTACTTGGTGCACCTCTATTTTAAATTGTATGAGACTGACTGAGCTACGGGTCTGAAAAAAAGTCCTTTGTATGTGTGGGGCGTGGTGATTCATTTGAGGTCTGGTGACGCAGATAATTCTCCTTTCCGTGAAAGATTTAATCATAACGTGTGTGATTATAACAACACATTTTTATAGTTTGTTGATAGTAATAATAGGTTTTAGTTATAAATAAGTTATACTGTTAGGACCCTATGTTAAGTTTGAACTGTGAACACACACTGTGTTGTGTCGTTAAGTGTAGGCCTAAGTGTAACTGTAACCAAAGAGTTGTTCGCTGTGACTGTCTTGAGTCTACCGGTTTCCACACAAGAGGATTAGCCTAACGTTTTGTTGAATACGAAAAATTGACTAGGTAAAGGTCGGGTAAGGAATAACTTATTTCATATAAGGCAAAAATAAGGTATAGGTCTAATTGAGGTTGGTAGCATTTCCAAAAGCAAGATTTAATCTAAGTCTAACTTTTAGTTTTTGGTAGAAGCATGTCATATATTTTATCATATGATCCAATAGTGATATAAAGTAAGATTAATATATTTTTCAGGAAAAAATGTTTGTGTCAACAATACAAGGCAATAAGGGCATTTGAAACTGAAAGTGTTTAACTGCAAGTTGAAAAAAAGGGAGGACGGTTGACAAAATTTGACTTCAACCAAAAAAAAACCGGTTTCACCAAGTAAACTGAATTCGAATTTTTTTTTTTTAATTTTAAAATGACGATCTTTGGCACTTTTTTAATTACACAAATTTGTTGGGGTGGGGAATGTGACCTCTCGATTTTTAACAAGTTGTTGACAAGGTGGAGAGAAGTCAAAGATTGTTTAAAAAATGTGTTGCCGTAATTTATGAGCAACTCCATAGGGATCAGCTCAGCATAGGCCTATATTTGACAATGACTGGTTTAGTGTTTTGTTTACACTTACACTGCAGGATCTAGTGATTCTCTATGCAATATTTACATTTAGTTAGTAGGCCTATACTATATGCCTATAGCATACTGTCACAGATTTGTCCAACTGCCTGCAAATGAATTTGAACCTACTGCTTTGACATCTGAGCTGCTCTCAACCACAAAGGCAGACATAATTATATATATATATGCGTGCCAAAGTATATATATATATATATATATATATATATATATATATATATATATATATATATATATATATATATATATATATATGCCCCCTATATGTATGTATCCTCTATAGCAAGGGTTCTCAACTTTTGTGTATGGCAAGCACCATCAATATGTAGGCCTATTAGTGAGTGTGCTAACACTGTGTGTAAAATATAATAGGGTGAAAGAGAAAAGTGGCAGTATGACCTGTTTTATTGCAGCCTACACATTCCTCCCCCACTTTCCCCTATAATCATAACATTATTTGTTTTGGAGTGTAGGCCTACAACAAAGTTTTAAATGTTAAGGGAACTCAAGATCATTAGTGCTCATGGGAACTTTTACACTTGCTTAGTGCTAGCATATCATAGCAAGAGTACATTGGTGCTAGCATATCATAGCAAGAGTACCTTGGTGCTAGCATATCATAGCAAGAGTACCTTGGTTCTAGCATATCATAACAAGAGTACATTGGTGCTAGCATATCATAGCACGAGTACCTTGGTGCTAACATATCATAGCAAAAGTACCTTGGTGCTAGTATATCATAGCAAGAGTACCTTGGTGCTAGCATATCATAGCAAGAGTACCTTGGTTCTAGCATATCATAACAAGAGTACATTGGTGCTAGCATATCATAGCACGAGTACCTTGGTGCTAACATATCATAGCAAAGTACTTTGGTGCTAGCATATCCTAACAAGAGTACATTGGTACTAGCATATCATAGCAAGAGTACCTTGGTTATAGAATATCATAACAAGAGTACATTGGTGCTAGCATATCATAGCAAGAGTACATTCGTGCTAGCATATCATAAGAGTACCTTGGTGCTAGCATATCATAGCAAGAGTACCTTGGTGCTAGCATATCATAGCAAGAGTACCTTGGTGCTAGCATATCATAGCAAGAGTACCTTGGTCCTAGCATATCATAGCAAGAGTACCTTGGTGCTAGCATATCAAAGCAAGAGTACCTTGGTGCTAACATTTCAAAGCAAGAGTACCTTGGTTCTAGAATATCATAACAAGAGTACATTGGTGCTAGCATATCATAGCAAGAGTACCTTCGTTCTAGCATATCATAGCAAGAGTACCTTGGTTCTAGCATATCATAACAAGAGTACATTCATGCTAGCATATCATAAGAGTTCCTTGGTGCTAGCATATCATAGCAAGAGTACCTTGGTGCTAGCATATCCTAGCAAGAGTACCTTGGTGCTAGCATATCATAGCAAGAGTACCTTGGTGCTAGCATATCAAAGCAAGAGTACCTTGGTCCTAGCATATCATAGCAAGAGTACCTTGGTGCTAGCATATCAAAGCAAGAGTACCTTGGTCCTAGCATATCATAGCAAGAGTACCTTGGTGCTAGCATATCAAAGCAAGAGTACCTTGGTGCTAGCATATCAAAGCAAGAGTACCTTGGTGCTAGCATATCATAGCAAGAGTACCTTTTGCTAGCATATCATAACAGGAGTGCCTTGGTGGTAGCATATCATAACAAGAGTGCCTTGATGTTCACAAGTACAGGTTGAGAATGAATGTTCTATATTGTAAATATTAGATAAGCACAAAAATGCAATTACCAGTCATTCAGCATTTTTGTTTATTTTGTTTGTTAGCTTTCATTCTCAAACTCCCACTGGATCTCTTGTAACAGGACAATAGTCCTACATGATTTTCAGGAAAATGTAGTACAAAGAATGAAGTTGCATTGAGCCATTATGTTGTTGTTTTAGTTGCATTAATGGTCTGATACATTTAACTGGAAGCGTAAGCATTTTTTAAATGTATCTGCAATATCTGCACCTTTTGACCTGACACATCCGACTTTACCATGGCTTTGGGTCATGTTGACCATATATGGGATGGAACAGCCAACTCCATCCCATAGCCTCCTTAGTCACCTCTTATGACATGCATGAAAGGTAAACAGTGTTGCTATTCTTTACATCTCTCGGGCCCGACAACACATGGGTGATGATGCAGTATATGCTGCAAGTAAGTCTATAGGCCCCCTACATTGTTACTGTCGTAAGCCTAGTCTGTGTAAAATGCAATTGAATGTATAAGTTGTGTCTAAAAAAGAATCAATAATTCAAAAACAATGTCCTGCTTAGGATATGCTTCAATTATTATTATTTATTCAATGAATTAATGAGTCAAACTTATGTGCTACTGGTTTTGTTTATTTTTGTGTGTTTATTGATCTGTTTCCTGTATGATAAAGAGACATGAAAAGTTAATATGGATTGGATATTGATATTTAGAATATTAAACTGTGATAATTGGCAAGACAATTGAGAAGTAAAAAAAATAATTACTATTTAATTGATTTAACATCAATATTTTTGAAGTGGATGTATCAATGTTTTAGTAGTCATTTTTAGTAGATGCTGAAGGTTGTAGGTTTAATTTTGTCTATAAGAAGATTGAATCTCTCATTCTGACCACGTTTAGAAATACTGTATGCCTATGTCTTTGTTTATCTACATTAGGAATATTTTCTTTTTGTTTCCTTTTGTTCAAATTTATTAAAGTTGCATGTCTGCTTTTGTCCATATTTAAGAGAAGTGTAATGAGTATTTTAATTTTATAGAAAATTCAGTCAATCGATCATTCAAGTGACACATAAGGGGCACAGGCGATCATGTTTCTGCACAACTAATGGTCTTTTGTGCCAATGAGTTCAATCAATAACTTTCTTTCATGCCATAAGGACAACCCATTCAAACAAAATGGGTTTGCATGGCTACAAAATGACAATTGAGAACATCATTTTTATGCCAACTCTGTATTTCCAATGTCAAACCGTATTTCCAATGTCAAACATGGCTATTGACTAAGACACTAGCAAAAAATATTACAGTATGTGAAATACAATATTTGAGGAAAACTATAAATGTCATGAAAATAGACTGACGGAGAAATGAAGATATCAGGAAAGAAATGAATTACTTCTTAAGCCAAGATTACATTGAAAGACAGCAAACCAGGTTTGGTCATGTCATAAGAATACAACCAGCCCCACATACAACAGGAAGATTGGGCTACAACCTTAGAGGAAGACTAAGAACTAGATGGGTAGAGACAAGCAAAGAGACCCATGACCAATGCAACCCAAATGACCAAAGACAGAAAGTTCCAACTTCCCACATGACACTTTGCAGCACAAGTAGAAATGACAATAGAGAGATAGATTCACATAGAATTTCTCTTCATCTTCCTCTGTCATTTCTTCACTTGATCATTCATGTGGTAGCTAAACTTTCAAGGCTTGTTCTCATCACATACCCTATAAATCTTGACTGTCTATCTAAAGTTTTTCTTTTTACTCTGGCATCTCTAAAAACCTCATTGGTTTTTTTCTTAGTTACCAGTATGTTAATTTCATAGTTTTGTCTATTTTATTATAGTGTCTGTAAAGCACAGTCAAGTACGTGTGGGAGGTTAGCTGTTATTAATTCTCTTCATAAAGTTGATATGTGCGTCATTATACTATGTGTAATAAACGACACCAATAGAAATAAATGTCAGTTTTAAAATCAATTTGAATATCACACATATATTGACCTAATTGTTATAAGCACACTGAACCTGAACATAGCATATTGATTGGAATAATGCAGCATGGGCAACTATTTTTGATGTTCTTGTTTGAATAATCATATTATTTTAGCAAGTTTGATGAATATGTAAGTATATTTTGTTAATGTTATAGTGCAAGCTGGCATGTGATTCCCAATCTCTTATTTGTATGAAATAGTTAAATTTAAAACACCCCCATATTGAAGACAGTAACATATGACTTCATATAATCTGTTAATATTTGTTTATATTCGATGGGAAAAAAAGTTGTTCACATATTCTATTAAGGTTATGGCATTTAACCATGGCCCATGAAAAATTGCCCAAGAAATGGACATTCCTGTTCTTGAGGGCTGGTTTATGACCTTCTGACAGTAGCAGACCTTCAGACTACAATATTATACATCATTAAGAAATGCTACTCTAAACTTTTTATTGGTCACTGTCCATACACTTTGTTTCACCAAACCAATAGGAAGATCATAGTAGCTTTTTGCAGTGAGCATGAAATGTAATTTCTGAAGGCTTATTACTGTCAAAAGCTCATAAATCAGTCCCAGAGTACACAAATGTTCATTAAATAGTTAGGCCAGTAAGTTCCGGGACCATGGTTCAACCCAATATTTTTGGCAGCAGTTATTTTCTAGGTAAAATTTACATTCATAAAGTTACTATTGCTTTCTCAATTGTTAAAATGTACAACTACCTGTGGAAGAAATTAACCAGGTAACGACCATCCAAGACATCCTCTATACCTATCAGCCATGTTAAATTATTTATTTAATTTCTGGAGAAATAAAACTACCAGGTTAACATTTTTAGATTTTGGAATTTGTGTGAACTGGGCAAAATTCAAGAAGACTGCTCAGAATGAGAATCAGTGGAGAGTGGCAAATGTAACTCTATGCTCAATTTGGAACACGAAATTACTTAAATCAAATCAATTGATATCATTTATTAGATATCACCACTGATGATTTTGAAAAATTGTGTCTTTCTTTCTACTTTAGATAACTGAAAAAAAAGATATGGCAGATGTTCAGCGGGATACAATCTTGGTAACAGGTGGTGCAGGCTATGTGGGCAGTCACACTGTTATTACACTTCTGGAAGATGGATACAAGGTTATAGTTATAGACAACTTTTCTAATGGATCCCCAGGTTTGTTTGTACTGATTAATATCAGTATATAATATTATTTAAATATAGGTCAATAGATTTCACTCACTTTAGTTATAGGAAACAACTATCATAATATTATGGACAACTCCATGTGTGCTCTAATTTCTACTTCTGTAAATCAAACATCTACAAACTCATAGCCAACTGAAATTATAAAGTGGATACAACAGTTGGTCATCGTCATTTGTGTTGGATGAACAACAGTAACAATTCCAGCAGGGTGTTGTAACTCATGCTTCCTGTTCTTCATTGATACATTAAAATTTTATTAGGGAAATTTCTATTCTGTGTCATTCGTAACATAAATCTTTTACATTTTAAGCAGTTTTGATATCTCAAATCTCTGAAAAGTCTCTAATCCAGGTAGTTGATTTTTACTTTCAGCTAAAAATTAGTGTTTTCGGACACTATTTTTGTTTGTGGTGGATTTTCAGAGTTCTGCAAGTTTTTGACTGCTTTACTCAATGTGACTATAACATGTTCAACCATGAGTTGTGCAAGTTTTTGACTGCTTTACTCAATGTGGATGTAACATGTTCAACCATGAGTTGGCAGAGACTGTGCTGTGACTTTCTCTAATCTCAAGAACATACTGCAGATAGATGGGTTGATTCCCTACAACTGTCTTCAACAAGCTTTATCTCAATATGCATGGGTCTTCAACAAGTTTTATCACAGTGGAGATTATAGGGTGGGCAACTGTGCCAAACCTACTTAGTTGCCTCTTACAACTCGCATGACAGACAGCAGTGTTACTATTCTGTGCTTTCTATATGGACCCTGGCAACATCCAGATGAGTCAATTAACTCATAGCATAGTAAACTACAACCATGTTTTTACAAGCTGCTTTATGAAATACTCATATTTAAGACCACTTAAAATGGCTTCTAGTAAAAATGAGATGGCTTAGATCCACCTCAAGTTGTGTCTCATATTTTAAGAGATAAAATTCATTTCTGTGTTATACTTTTTTGGATTTTTCAGTTGAATTTAAGATGTTCTGTCCTTTAATTACTATTGTGTTGAAATTTCTTGCAGAAAGTATTAAACGCATTGAGGCTGTGACTGGAAAGGTAGTTCCTTGCTATAATGTTGATCTCCTGAATAAAAATGACATCCTGGATGTTTTTAAGAAGGTAAATATTTAAACTTTGACATGACTGAGTGTAAAAAAGATTTCTTCTCACATGATATATTGAACACGTTAAAATAAGAGCTCAATTTGTAACTACGTATAAGTTTATAAATTTGGTAAAGTGTGGTTATAGTTCCACTGTATTCATCTGTGTTGGTGATAAGGAAGCACATAATAGAAACAGCATGACTTGCCATGCCTATTACAAAGTTGACAAAGGGAATTTAGGTGAAGTTGGCTGTCTTATCCCATAGAACACAGTGAGTAGACAGCCATGCTAAGTTCGAAGTATCAGGCAGAAATGAGTGCATATCTCATCCAAGCTGTAAACTATGACACAACCCATTTCATTCTTCAAACTACAATCTACTAACCAGAAGGAGTTTGAGAACACATGTAGAAGTTCCACTAAATAGAATTGTTGTATACTTGGAATCTGCCGAAGATGGATGTGTCGGGCCATTAGCGCAAAAAAACAGTGACACAAAGCATTTCTGTTCTCTGGACTACATCTTGCTTGAAACCTAGGAGGACCATGGTCCTGCTAAAAAAGAGATCCCGCGGGAGTTTAAGAATGAACACTGAAGAAGAAGTATGTTTTAAATTACATGTGGGAATAGAGATTAAATGCTACTAGAGCATTGAAAAATCCAATTTTAAAAATTAAATCTTAGTGGATTATACTAATGTCATCCATTGATTGGCTGTTAGAGTACTATAAATGAAGCAGCTATTAAAATACATAAACAGCAAGTATGAACAAACTGTGCATGAGATTTATGTTACATTAACCTTTTCAGTCCCAGTTAATTAGGAAAAACGTACAGCGTAATTTCATAAGTAGCAAAATGTGCTACTTAAAAACTTAAGTAGCACATTTTATGTGTCATAATTTCTCCTTTTTATTTCCTTCAGTTACCTGTGGAATATAAGACTACAACTATTTATTATCAGTGGTTCCTTGTGCTGTGCTGTCTCCTTCAACTTTGCCCATGTGACCCAATCTGATCTGCTGTTCTATTATTTCATTTGCAAGGGTTTTTCGGTCTTGCAACTTACCTTTTCCCCTTAATTTACTCGTTAAATTTTATGTTATATACCTCTCCTTCTTTTTTCGTTCACTTGAAACATGTCTATTTGAAATTCTGTCTCCTGAATAAAACTTGCTTTCTTTTGTAGTTCACGTAGTGGCCCATACAGCTTTGATTCCAGTGTTGTTTCTTCTGGTCAATATGTATAGCTCAGCGTTTCATACTCAGAACACTCTTGAAGTATATTTTTGGCACTCTGTGCTGCCTGTACACATGGCAGTGTTGCCAATGTTATATACCTCAACATCTTAGTCTGTATCTGACTTGCCCCATAGGAAAGCATAGTAGAAATGTTTTCTCTGGTTTTACAAAAGCCATCAGTCTTATTTTATTGTATTTCATCTTATCAAACAGTTCCTAAAATGTATTTTGTCCCACTTTTCAGCTCATTCTATTTTTTTCTAATTCTCTGCACAATCAATGTTTATTTTTTTCCCTATCTATGTTCCTTTTGTGTTGAGTTGGTTACATAGGGTAGATAAACGTGCTCTCCAGTTTGAACAATGTTATGCTGTATGCAGTTCTTGCATGTTGTTGAGACCCATTATCATATCCTCATTAATGGATGTTCTGCAAAGAGTTTCTCTTGGTCTTCCTCTCTTTTATTTTTGCCATTTTATACCCATATTTTTGCCATGTTTAACATAATTATTTAGAATTTTAAAATGTTACTTTTATTATTTTTTTTCCCCAGTATGTTATCTTTGTGGCAATTTGAACTTAACCTGTAGCAACACAGGAAAAAATTATGTAACTTCTTCTGGAACCCGTCCATTTTATGATTTCTAATTTTTCAGGAAATCTTTGCCTTTTTAAGCATAACTTTTTTATTACTGATTTATTGATTTCAAATATGGAGATAATAAAGATACATGGATGTTGAATATGGTGGTGTTGTTTGTTTACACATGTTAGTGTTATGTGGACAACGAACATGGACAGTGATGACAATGATATAAACATACGCACATAAAAGGAGATACCAGTATAGAATTAATCCATATCTGTAGTGGCAACTATCTGTAGATCTATACATCTTGTCAACTATCATTATCAACTGATTATCAACTAATCATTTTATATATATATATATACCATAATATAATAACACACTAAAGCCTTCAAAATCTTCATCCGAAACCAGTATCCATGAAGAATTAACGAACAATGGTGTCACTGAGGTTAGGTCCATACAGTATGGCTTGCAAATGTGTAAAGGTCGAATAAATTATGACTGGGTTTATATATTGTCATGAACAATTCAAGGACAAACACTCTAGCAAAAAGTTATTACAAAAATGTGATGGGAAATTAACATAGGTATTTGTTATCCATGATGACAAATAGCAACCTCAATGAGGCTAAAGCTGCCTTTGGAGGCCTATCAGCAATAGATATATAGCTAAAGCTGCCTTTGGGTTGCTACAGACTGTTTACTTTCATTTTTTTCTGTATTGTCACTTGTATTGCAACTTAATTTCTATCTTGCTTTCTGAACATGTATATGTAAATACTTTTTAAAGTAATTCATGCAACTCATTTGTATTTTTTATGCAGTTATTAGCATTTGTCTAATTCATATTTAAGTTTTGCTTCTTGAGTTTTCTATTTATCAATAATATAAAAAAATATTGATGTTGGCAGCACAAAGAAATATCTATTGTGATCCACTTTGCTGCCTTGAAAGCTGTAGGGGAATCTGTAGAGAAGCCACTGTTGTACTACAGGGTCAACGTTATGGGAACCATTAATTTAATTGAGGTTAGTAAATGTCAGAGTGATAATTACCAGTATGTTTGATTCTTGATTAGGAACAAACATCACAAAACTGGGGGCATTCTCATATCTTCTTCTGCTTTTGTTCTCAAACTCCTGCAGATTAGCAGGATGTAGTCCGGAGAATGGAATGCGTTGTGTCATGGTTTACAACATTGCTGCGATAGCTGCGCCTTTCAGCCTGACACATCCGACTTCAGCATGGCTTTGGGTCACTGACCCTATATGGGATGGAACAGCCAACTCCATCTCATAACCTCCTTAGTCGCCTTTTACGACATTACAACAGTGTTGCTATTCTTTGCTCCCCTTTCGGACCCCGACAATACACGGGTAAACAATCTCATATCTAAAAGTATATAAGCTCTGTGTCCCAGTTAGTTGCTGATTACGCGTTATTCTGATCTTTCCAGAGAGGGAGCACTTTCTCTCAACGCCTCTAGTCACTCCTATTTCTACCATTCTCTGAATATGTACATTGTCTCGCTCAACCTCCTCCACCGAGTCTGTGACTGTTGTTGTTCAGTGAGAAAAAGATGATCTTTGCCTTGATTGATGACTGCCTTGAGGTCAGTGCACCAGAACGACAAATGTTCTAGATTACTCTGGACGCCATCAGTCTTGTCTCATCTACTTCTGTCATGTTTGTACAGCAAGAGGTCATCTGCTAGTATTCTGCCTGGTCCAGCCTCCTGAAGCTGCACTATTTTGTATTTGAAGAGGTTAAATAGTACAGGTGATAGTGGCAATCCAGTTGCTATAGTTCTGATGTAGGATCCCAATCTCAGAGAATTTGACTCATAGAATTCCCTGACTTAAAATTAAATGCTATTTATATAGCGTTCTGGCATCAATCATTTTGATTGGATGTCACACGGAATTCTATGACTTATGTACTATGTATAGAGCATTCTGGATAGATGGAATGAGAGATTACGTTTTTATATGTTAGATACATACGGCAGTAAAACATGGACCCTAAGTAAAACAGTGGCAAAAAAGATCAACGCCTTCAAGCTGAAATGCTACAGAAAGATACTTAGAATATCATGGAAGGAAAAAGTCAGAAGCTCAGATATTATAAACACATTGAAGATTCCAGAGTGTTGGTTATTAAACACAATAACAAAAAGAAAACTACGCCTGTTTAGTCATATAAAGAGACACAACTGTTTAGAAAGACAAATAATGGAAGGAAGAGTACATGAGAAGAGGAGAAAGGGCAGACCAAGAAGACGATGGACTGACGACATTAAAGATAACATGAATACATCGCTAGAAAATGCAAGCCACATCGCCCAAGACAGAGAGAGTTCATTGGGAAGACAACGTTCTGGAAGAAATACGTCACATGACAATATGTTAGATTACTTATGTAAGAGTTGTTTCCATAAGGATTATCTAGTAATGGTCTTTTTTGCATCTTTACAAATGATCAGTAAGAATGCTTCAAGAGTAAAATTTCAAATGGACTATGAGACCCCCCAATTATTGAAATTGCCAATACACATAGTCGCTACTTGTCACACGTTAGTGCTTGCATGGGCTGATTTTATGGAGAAAGTGTCTTACCTATTTGCATTAACCCTCCCTCATTTGTGTTAATTAGTTCCAGGGTAAGGCAATGCCAATACTTTTGGAAACAAACAGAACTGCAGAAGATGGTTCAATACATAATCAAGTACCTTAGGGTCTCCCCTTCTGATTAGGTGTTTGCTCCCTTAACTTGAGCACTACCATGCTAACCAGCAAGGCAGTGTGGATTTTCTGTATGGACTGACTGTCTTAGCCAAAGGTGCGGTGCTCCCATGCTAATCCATAATGCAGCTGGTGAATAATCAGGGTAATTCTAAATCTCATAAAAAAATTTTTTTAATAGATTGAGTTTAAGAAAGTAAAATTGTTTATGTTGCATTGACATACAACACTGTTCTATTTTAAATATTGTTTATTATCAATGTGGATTCTAATCAATTAGGGTCCATGGTTTATAGTTTAGCTGTGATATCTGCGTCTTTTGATTTGATTTTAACATTGCTTCTGAGTCACTTTGACCATCTATGGGATGGAACAGCCAACTCTATCCCAAAACCTCCTTAGTCACCTCCTATGACATGCATCCACACTGACTACTGTGTAATGCATTTATAGCGCATACATTTATTATAGAATTCCCTTTTTAACAACCTTTTTTCAAAATTCTCAATTATAGTTCAGTCCTTACTTTGATGCTTATATTTCTCTTCATCTTTAGGCCATGTGTGAGAATGAAGTCACTCGGATAATCTTCTCCAGTTCTGCAACAGTTTATGGAGATCCAAAGTACTTGCCCATGGATGAGAAGCACCCAGTTGGAAACTGCACCAGTCCTTATGCCAAATCCAAGCAATTTGTTGAGGAGATCTTGTTTGATATATGCAGAATTAAACCGGTATGCTTTATCTCACACTAAAATGGCATGTAAATCTGAAAGTATATATTTCCACATAAACATATAGTAGGCTCCTTTCTTTCAAGACAATAATATTATTGTTGGGCTATAAGAAATATAATGTATGATTCATGGTGATAATGAATCTTACTTACAAGACCAATCTAAACCACAAAGAGTCTTCCACAGTATGTACAAGGAGTCAAAGGCGCACTTGTCCTGTTGTGTGCCTTCTTAACCTGTGCCACGCCAAATACAAATTACGTAACATTCCCCTGCATGCCGGATTCTTTTATGACAATTGTGTAATTTTATATAAAATGATTGACTCATGTGTTCATGTCCATGTCCAATCTCCTACGCTTATTAAATTTATAACGTTATTTCATAACCAAACTAATGTGCTCATAATATTGTCTGCTAAAATTAAATAAAACACATTAATATCATATGTAAAAATTAAATAAAACACTTTGATGTCACTTAACTTCTCAATCCAATCCTGATTAGATCTACAAACATTTCATTCACAAACAAGTTGATGTATTTTCAATGCACAAAGTCTAATACAATCTAGGTCTATTTCTTCCCAGATGTTATTTCATAATGAAAATAACGTGTTCATAATATCTTCTTTCAAAACAAATGTAATTCCATAAGAAAACACAAGCCATAAGAATTTCACTAAAAATAGCTTCCATTCCAACTCTATTTACCATTCATTGAACAGAATAATTGAAACTTTTTTTGCTAACAGTTTTTCAATCTTTTGCATATGACCCTGACTGGAAACAAGGCTATTCACATTGCTAGCAGTGTTCCCACTTATCATGGCAAGAAAAAACTAAATTTAAACTTTTAACAGGAGCAACTGTCGCAATTCTGCAACAACGCCGTTGAGCAGATTACGCTTGGAAGTGTGTG
The DNA here is from genome assembly GCA_034231615.1 of Meghimatium bilineatum. NCBI lineage: Eukaryota > Metazoa > Mollusca > Gastropoda > Stylommatophora > Philomycidae > Meghimatium > Meghimatium bilineatum. Next base: position 20,139,755 of record CM067316.1, on the reverse strand, counting down.
TTTATTTACACCGATGACATGGCGCATGTTAAGCCTACAGCCCTTGAACTATCTGCTATCACTTTCTCTTTTGTCTTTATACCATTCCTGATTTTACCCCTCCACGGTAAATACGATTTGTGGCATACTATTCCCATGATTTTGTATCAATGCCTGTATTATGCATATCAGAATTGCATGAATCTTTGTACTGAAGTAGAAGTTGAATCTGAGATCTTTTCCCATTTTTCCAAACTGTAATTCTCCATGAAGTAGATCTTTCAGTATTCTGCCATCTAGAAACTGACATGGACATACAACTTGTAACTACCATCTCCTATTTTTATTCAGAGACCCATTAAGGACAAGGATGGAGTATACCTCTCCATAACACAGTGCCCAACTGAAATATAGAGACCATGTGTTGCCCATACATCATGATCCCTCTCTCTCTGCTAGCCCTGTATATATATATATATATATGTATATATATATATATATATATATATATATATATATATATATATATATATATATATATATATATATATATATACACACACACACACACATAGGAGTAAGATGTCTGCAAAATGTCAAAGGGGAAGGAACATCAGTGAGAAAATTTTAGAGAACCACTGCCATAGACAAAGAAAAGACAAATGTCTACATCCTACAAGATCTTGTCACCTAAGGAAATTAATTAAAGACTAGTATTATGCCACAGAAAAGGAAATATTTTACCCATATTAAAATGCATAGTTGTCAGCTTATTTTTTCATAAATTTGTATTCTTTATAATTTATATGCATATTTTAATAAAATGTCTGTATGTAAGCACTCCCAAAACACTTTTTTTAGAGCCGATCAATATACGTTCTTGTGAGATAAAAAAAACATCCACATTAGTAGTAATTACTGTAATTTAATGCCAAATGAGTAAAAAATATTTAGTTTTTGGCCCAAAATCCATAGCAATACGGAAAATCCATACTAGTTGACGCCTACAAAAATTACACTGGTTTGAAAATGTGGTAGAGGAAGACACTGTTCCATCAAGATGTGACAATGATAGAAGATGTCTTTTTTTGAGACCATTTACAGTATATTTTATAGCTTTCTTTGCATTTTTTGTTTAACATTAGTTTATAATTATTTGATATTCTCTCCTGCAGCTGGATTCTTTTTTGGAAATGTTGCATTACAGTTGGTGACTGTTTTGAAAACGTGATAACATTTTTGTTGGTAGAGATATTTAAATAATATTTGTACATATAAATAAAGATATGAATTCTGCATATATTTGTGTAAGTTTTGTTTGTGTGTGTGTGATACAAGACATGTTAGAAAGTCATAAAGATGTTTTTTTACACACCAAATAAAATTATAATTAAAAAAATTCTGACTTAATTTTTGAAATTTCCTGGAGTGGCAACATTGAATACAGAGCTAATTTGACAGTATTAATGGTCAAATTTTCATAATTTTCTTTGGGGGAAATGAATAAACCTTTATAGATTTGACAAAATCGTTCTCTAAAGCTAGATCTAGTCCTAAACTGAATCACTCCAAGACAGTTGATGTTTAAAGTCAAAATATACAACATATTTTTGAGAGTGATTAACAACTTACCTCTCTAGAATTCATCTTTCAAATTACAATCCATAATGATTTTACTGAAAATACGATATTACAAAAGTCTATAAAACCCGATTCACTTTCATGGCAATGCCCAGCTTTGAAGATCTTGATAGATTGCGAAAATTTCGATATTTCACTTACATTTACAACATGTTGCCACTAAAACTTGCAGAAAAAGGAAGCCAAATGAATAACTTGCCAGATTTCAAATATTCTGGCATAAGGTGAAGCACTCGAGGAGGAGAATAGTTGCAATGTATTTTTAAATTCTTCAGTATGGTAACAGTGTTAATAAAGTAATATTTGCTATAAATATATGAAGAATGATTTTAAAATAATACTATTCTGTTTAGAAATGGAGTGTTGTAGTTCTGCGGTATTTCAACCCTGTTGGAGCTCACAGCTCTGGTATGATTGGTGAAGACCCACAAGGCATCCCCAATAACCTGACACCATTTGTGTCACAAGTTGCTATTGGAAAACGTACAGAGCTCTTGATATATGGGGATAACTACAATACACATGATGGAACAGGTTTGTATAAGCATTAGAAAATTAATAGTAATCTATGGACCATACACTGTTCAGGGCTTTGTGAATGCAGCCATATTTGTGAATGCTCATCATAATCACAAATTTTGCCATGCCTCTCTGTTATCAGTTCTTTGTTTGAGTGTGGAGAAATTTAATCCTGTTCAGTCTTTAATATTAGCAATCCATACTTTCATCTAACACCATGATATTACCATATGTAATATCATTTATACTATGGGCTGCTAAGAAAACTAATGTAGATGTTTTCATTAATGCTGGCATAAAAAAGATAAATTATATCGAACATTAAGGCAGACAGTCAAGGTTCCTAGGGCATGTGCTGAGAAGAACACAGCTTCAACACTTAATAACCACTGGAAAGATCAAGGGGAGAAGAGACAGGATGACAAAGAGAGAAGTTGCTAGATGGACTAGTATTATGGCATGTTAGAAATTCACCAATCAAGCTTATTGACAACACAAGAGACAGAGTCGTGGAGAAACATAATCACTTACGCCATTCAGCATGGCACTTGATTGATTCATACTTTCCTCTTTCCCATCTTCTTCCACTACCCTCAACTGTTCCCTTGCAAGATAATTTCAGAATGAGAATCGTGCCTTATTACATGGCGAAATCACACACGTTTATGATGCATCACCAGTGCCAAGAGATGTTGTTCTTGTTGGTCTGCAAGAGTATTTATTTTGCTTCTCACTTATATGTTGGTTTTACGTTCTGTCTAACAGATATGTAATATTCGTTTGTAGCATTAGTTTTCTAAAGCTTTTATTCTCCTCTCATTTCTGCTGTAATTGTGAATATTAACAGGCGATAATTCAATTAACTAGGTTTCACAGGACAATCCAATCACACTGGTAACAGTGTTGTAACTGGTACACTGAGTTATAAGGAATATCAATGAGAACAGGTTTTAATTCAGTGGTAGGAATTCTCAAAATGCACTAATAGACAAAGAAACATAAGTAAGTTATAAGTGAAATGGCTGGTTAAATTCTTGGTTTCAACCAACCAGGAAATATTCATTAGGGAGACCAATTGGTATGTATATGCACCTTTATCAATTAGTTTGTCTTATTTACATTGGAATTTTAATATCCTCATGATTATCATAAAACCCATAATCCTCAGGGTTGTAGGGATACCATTTCAGAAACATCAACACAAAATTCCCATCATGCGTCAATGTTCTCAAATCCTTGTTTAAGTGCGGAGAATCTTAATCCTGTCCAGACTTACTAATATTACCAAAAGAAAATCCTAGATTGATAACATCAAGGATTGGTCAGGGCATTATTTTTCTACACTCCTCCGAATGGCTAAGGATATAGATATTTTGAGAGATTTTTGTGTTGATGTCTCTTGTGTGACACCCTATGACTCTGACGGATTATGGATCTTAATATTATTATTATTTTCCTTTTCTCCATTTGTTTGTTTAATCTAAAATGTCTATTTTATTATACAGTTAAATCCCGTTTTATAAGAACTTGGTCCAGACCAATGAAATATTTAAGCAATCACAGAAATTCGCTATATACGATATATACAATAAAGAATAAATGTAATTAGGGATTGTGAAAAGTTGCTAATAGGAAATTTGTTAAAAATGTATGCTGTAGAGAGGGATGCCACTGTATAATATCTTTCTTGAAATGCTTTGTTGCCTTTTGGTATGTTTTATTTTTGCATAATCTAAAATATTCTTCAATGTCTTTCTTAGGTGTTAGGGACTACATTCATATCACAGACATTGCCAAAGGTCATATAGCAGCAATGTCTAAAGTCAGGGATTCCACAGGATTTAAGGTATATGCCAAATGTGATAATTTATCATGTCAGCTGACGTAGACAATCACAGATTTTTACAAACATCTGTCAAGAGTGTCAACTAACAGTTGGGATATTGATATTTTTCCATAACATGATGCTAGACTGCCTAGAAGTTTTTCTATAGGTCTCTTTTGCCATTTTTCATGTTATTTAGTGCTGTAGACTTTTCTATTTGAAACTGATAGTGAGTTTTCTCTATGTACTGACATTTTTTAGCAGTCAAATTAATTTTCAGTATTCTTCTTTTTATTTTTGTGTTAATTTCAATCCCCAGTAATTATAAGCAATACAGCTTTTGAGTAATTGTGTGCAATGCGAAAGTTTCTGAAAGCTTTATTTCATACCCAGAAGGTCCCAAATCTTAGCAGTGTACAATTCTTTGAGAAGTAACCTTTAAATAAGTGGGGGTAAAACCATAAATGTATAGATGAAGTGATGTGGGGTTTCCATATGAGGAAAACTTCACTATACATGCATGTCATCTACTAGAAGTTTGCTGTTGCATGGTGGTTGATCTGATAGGCCATTGATGAGACCATCTGTCCTTCCACATGCCAACATTCTTCTGTAAAATCATGCCTCTTTTATCCTTAGGAGTTGTACAGTTTGTTTATTTGAAGCTCATAGCTTGCTTCCATATATCATAACTGACTATGTTGCACTGAAGAACTTTCCGTCTGATTTTAAAAGACTATATTCCTTCTAAAAATTTACCAGATTTTGTGCACGGAGCCTTAAATTCCATGCACAGTACTCTCTAACAAAAGTGGTTATATACTTTTCATTTAACCATTAACACTCTGTGTTTATAATTACGTAATTTCTCTCCTGCCGCTGAATTAATTTTTGAAAGTGTTACATAATAGTTTGTGGCTGTTTTGAAATCGTGATAACTTTTTTGTTGTAAGAGATATTTAAATAATATTTGCACATATAAATAAAGAATTGAATTCTGCATATATTGGTGTAGATTTTGTGTGTGTGATATGAGACATGTAAGACCACAAAACCCCAGCAAATTTTGACCTTTAGAATGATCATATATAAGTATGAAGTTTCCTATATTTTTTTGCAAATATTCTGGAGTGGAAACAGTCAACATAGACTGGATCTGGTATGATTTACGGTCAATTTGTGAATAATTTCAGGGATTAAAAGAATTAAACCTTCAGGTATGTCTTAAAATCCTTCTATAAACCTAGATCTAGTCCAGAAATGTATCGTTCGAACTTGGTTGATGTTTTAATATCAAATTAGATAAAGCAGCGTGTTGTAACTGATTTTCGAGTTCGGAAATAACTTATCTCTCCATAAATAACCATCTGAATCACAGTCTATAATGATTTTAATGAAATTTTGATAAAATAAATGTCTATGAACCCCAATTCACCATCATATTGATTCTTTTGTTTGAAATTGTCAATATAGTGCGAAAATATAGATATTTAAAAGACATTTAACACATGGTTGCCACTAAACCTGCAGGAAAAGGTAGTCAATTGAATAAAATACCAGATGTATTAAATCTGGTAAAAAAATATTAAAAATTGTGGAGTTATAATTAATTGAAGTGTACCTAGCAACAGCGGTAAATATACTTGCTGCTCGCTATCCAGAGAATGGGAAATGTTGATGAATATAGTTGCTGCATGCGTCCTAAAGGTTAAATTTAACCCTTTCACCCCTATGAGATTTCCCTATTGTCAATCCCTGATCCCTAAGGCAAGGGGCACAACTCCTCCAAAATATGGATATGATGATGACAAAATTGCATTTTCTTTCAAACTATTCATCATATCACACTCAGACTTGGCAGATCAACAGAAAAATGAATAGTCTTGTATAAACCTATATCAAAGATAATTTAATACATATATGTTTTAAATAATAAACTGTCAAACTCGACATAATGTGGGGAAAATTATTTTTTTACCTTTGGGGTGTTGAGTAGAGGAGTCATATTGATACGAAAATATTGAAATATATTCTCAAATCCCCTTTTTTCCAAACATGATGAAGTGCCCAAAACGTTGAACCTGTCATCTGTACTCCAGTGCCATACTCAAACAGAATACACAGGTCCATCATAATATAAATTTAAAAAATGACGTTTTATTTCAATGACAGTTGCAGATGTTCAGCGCGTGTCTTCTTTCCTTGTTTGTTCTTTGCGTTATATTACATACAAAGTTGTCCGATCGGCTGCAAATTGATAAACTCATCGTTGACAATGATGCTAAAGTATTCATAACGTGTGGCAATCTCATCAAGATTATGTACAGACCCAATGTTTTGTAGAAAACTCTCAACTTCTACTCGAAAAACTACATCACTACGGCAAAATTTGCGATATCACAATTAGTGCCACGCATGTCCATCTCTTTGTCAGAAACATTAGGCCTCTCTAACAAGAACTTCACTGTCGCTTTCCATGTTATATTTGATACGCAAATTACCTACATTGTGCATATTTCCATCGTAACTACAGCTGTCATCATCAGTGTACATATGAATAATATCTTCCATTTCCAAAACTAGGTCTAATAATTCGCTAATTTTTAAAAAAATTGTAATAAATCCATTTTTTCCCCGATCTCGTAGATTAAAAATTAAACAGAAAGCTAAACCACGGATCTACGCAATGGTCATGGTTTTTAATAGTCCCGGCGCAAACTAAAAATGTAATATCGATCGCAACGAAACAAGTAACAAAAATCTAGCAGCGGCGGCTCGAAAATCGGTTAAAACTCTGCTAATTACAAAAAATCGTAATAAATAATTTTTACGTCCGATTGTTTCGATTAAAACATAAAACAGGAAGCTAAACCACGGACCTACGCAATGGTCATGGTTTCTAATAGACCCAGCGCAAACTAAAAATGTAATATCGATCGCAACGACATAAGTAAAAAAAAAGCTGGCAGCGACTCGAAAATCGGTTAAAACTCCGCTAATGTTTAAAAAAATCGAAAATAAATAATTTTTATGTCCGATTGCTCCGATTAAAACATAAAACTGAAGCTAAACCACGGACATATGCAATGGTCATGGTTTTTGATAGATCCAGCACACACACAAAATGTACTATCGATCGCAACGATACACGTAAAAAAAAAGCGACTCCGCTGCGCTCTAGGGGTCAGCACATAGAAGCGACTCCGCGGCGCTCTAAGGGCGAAACGGTTAAGGATTTGTCTTAGCAACATTCATTTTACCTTTTGGGGGGGGTGGGCAAAGAAACGTTCACCTTTTGGATCATTGTTTGATCATTCGGACGGACAATACATTACCAGTTGCCTAGTAATGTGAGGAGGAATATATAGCTCATGCCAATACGACCTGAAATACTATGGGACTAGTGTGATTGTTCTTACTATATTAATTATTCTGCTTAGATTATTTTGATCATTTGAGATTATGATTGTTTTCAGGTTTACAATTTGGGTACAGGAAAAGGATCATCAGTTCTTGATGTCATCACAGCATTTGAAAGAGCCTGTGGAAAGAAGGTATGGTAACTTGTGCATATTGTTATTCATTATTGTGACAATATCAAAAGCTTTTCCAACCGTGAAATACTCCTCTAATTTTAGAGCAGAAGCAGTTGCACTCTATCAAGCACTGAAAGCCTTCACTGAACCAGGACTGCCAAGACCAAAGAAGATAGCCATATTCACAGATTGCAGATCCCTACTGGAATCAATCCAGAGCAACAGAAACGAAAGCCTTATGCACAACATCAGACATGAGCTAAGACAGATCCAAAAATCAACAGCTATTGCCCTTCAGTGGATACCATCACACTGTGGAATCATGGGAAATGAGAAAGCGGATGCTCTGTCAAAGGCAGGAAGCGAAATGGAGCAACACAGACACCAACTGTCTTACGGAGAAGTAAAAACATTAATCCGCAACACATACACAGCAAAGTGGAAGAAAGAAACGGAAGGGGAATACGAACATGATGCAATACATCTCCTCCAAAGATATCAACAGACCACAATATTTTGCCTTAGAACAGGCCACTGCAGACTGTTGGGTCACCGTTATCGATTAAGGATCTCATACACAGATGAATGTCCATGTGGATCCGGAACGCAGACTCCGGAACACATACTTCAGGACTGTCCAACATACAAAGAGCAGAGACAGCAGACCTGGCCAGAGGATACAGACTTGAGGCAAAAGCTATGGGGCAGCCGCTCTGACCTGGGGAAGACAGTGGACTTCGTCTTGACGACAGGCCTGATGGTATAACATGACCACAGATGCTGAACGCAGAAGAAGAAGATCCATTATAGTGAACCATTTTTGCTATTTTAGGCAATGATTTATTCCGATATTATCTGTCTCTAGAGTGAATTATGAAATTTAGCACTGACATCTGTACAGCTGGTATTTAGACAAATCTTCTGCATTGTTGACCTCTTATATTTCTTCAGAGAAAATTTTTTTCCTTTAGCTTAATTTATTATTCATATTTTATGTTCTCAAAGCATTGTATGCCACTGAGTGTTAGATCCTCTTGGTATGAAATAAAGCTATTCTGAAGATATGTAGATTTTATTTTAAATTAACATTTCCTGTTTCAGATCAGCTACAGAATAGTTGATCGCAGAGATGGTGATGTTGCAGCCATGTGTGCTGATCCCAAGAAAGCAGAGGCTGAACTAGGATGGAAGGCTGTGTATAATTTAGATGATATGTGTACGTTACATGTTCTTTATAAGAAATGTTGTTTTCCATTTGTAAATTTTAAATGTAATAATTATGCTAGTTACAATTCACTAGGCAGACCAAGAAGATGATGGACTGATGACAATAAAGATAACATGAATATGTCATTGGAAAATGCATGGTCCAAAACAGAGATGGGTTCAGGGAGTTCATTGAAAAGACAACATTCTGGAGAGAATACATCACATGACACAATTCACTTACCTCAAACACCATTTTCTTTCTCATCCCCCACCTCCCCCCCCCCAATCTTCAGAACTGAATAATGAAACCTGTCTAAGTGGGTTTATTGCAGCATTATGAAATGTACATCAGCAGTTGTGTTATAATTAAGTAAAGCAATAATTAGGGAACATTTATGCACTTGGGGTCATCAGAAGAAGTCACCATAGGCATTCAAACATGCATCCAACTGTCTGGGGAGAAGGTGGATTCGATCAGAGAAGAAGAACTTCATTTACTAATTGAACCATTTGGTCACCGCTGTCATGACATCTTCATCAGAGTGGAATTTGTGTCTCTTTAGAGCTTTCTTTAACCGTTAGAAGCTGCATTAAAACTACACAAATTCCCCCCTGCACCTGGATTTTTCTTTTTTTTTTGACAGTTTACATTATTTTTGGTGGGTGTTTGGAAAAAGTAATAACTTTTTTTAAAGAGATTTTAAAATACGTTTAAAAAAATTTAATTAAAGAATTGAGTACTGAATCTAATGATGTGAATTTTGTTTGTGTATATGTGATAAAAAAAAAGGTAGAAAAGGTGGTGTAGATCAAAAATGAAAAAAAATTCCCATATACTTGTTCAATGTGTATTCATGTGTATTTATCCCTGATAAAATTCTTCTACATACCTAAGTCTATTGTATTTAGATTATTTCATAACCAAACTAACTAATGTCATTTGTTAGAACAAATAAAACACATAGATGTCACTAACCTTCTCGATTTTGCCGATTCATAGGTTTAGGCCTAGTAGTTAGTAGTTCATAACATCCATTTATATTAGGCCTATATTTTTCTGATGTCGTTTCATAATAAACCTAACATGTGAAACTAACAATGAAACTAACGTGTCTGTCATAAACAAATGAAACATATCTACCTCACTAATGTTATCAACTATGCCTAATGGTCCTGCAACTGAAAAAGGTTGAGAAGCCAGACATGACAATAACCTGAATTGCTGCAATCACTATGGTCTTCCTCACAGAAAACATGTTTCATAGGTCCTGGCCAAGTTGTTATAAAGGGAGTTGACTGTACTGCTATTATATATGTAAATGCAAATAAAGTAAATAGGTTACTATATCAATATAAAATATAGAAAATAACAATACATAAAAGGAACAAACACAACAGTCAACGTGTCGGTCCAATTGGGACCTTTAAAGACAACAAAAACAGTTAAGAACAAAAGACCAAAATGAATATAAACAAAATGGATCTCTCCCACCAGGAAATCAACAAAAAGCTGCACCAGATCCAGTGCAACACAATTCCAACAAGTGCACATCGATGCGTTCAACATGTCTAAACTATGAAATTCCCAAAGATGAAAGACGCAGAACAAAAGAAAAGGGGACACCAAACAGCACTGCCAAGAACGGGGAGGTGGGCAATGGGAGACAAGGGGAAAGGACAGAGAAAGACAATACACGTAGGAGGGGGGGGGCCACAAATAGACACAGGGAACACAGAAATGTGCAAAGAAGAATAGCATTTGACAGCACAGGATAGACAACAAAAATATACACAAATCAAAACACAATCACGAACCAAACATGCACACATTCTACCGGACAAACACAGATAACTATAAATATAAGCACATATAAATACAAACATCCAGACATATACAAAAGTATATACTGATTTCACAGCACACATTGAAACATAGACACATACATAGGTACCTGCACACACAACAATATATATATATATATATATATATGTGTGTGTGTGTGTGTGTATATATATACACACACACATATATATACACACACACACATGCTTGTGCATGCATTTATCATTTTAGATATATAGTATATACTCATGTTTGTTCCTATTTGTATGTATGTTTGTGTATGTATGTATGTATGTATGTATGTATATATATATATATATATATATATATATATATATATTGTTATGCTCATTTATGTGTATATATATCCACATTTGTGTGTATGTATGTATATATATATATATATATATATATATATATATATATATATATGTGTGTGTGTGGTTGGCGTAGAAATGGCATTAACCTACAGACTAAGCTGAAAGTTTACAGAGCAGTGGTACTTCCAGTGCTGCTTTACGCTAGTGAAACATGGACTGTGTATAGACGTCATGTGAAAAAACTCAATCATTTTCATACAAATTGTCTCAGAAAAGTTATGAACATCAGATGGCAAGACAAGATTCCAGATACCACTGTCCTTGATAGAGCTGGTATCCCAAGCATTGACACGATCCTGATGCAGACACAGATTCGTTGGGCAGGTCATTTGGTGCGTATGCCAGACCATCGTCTGCCAAAGATACTTCTCTATGGTGAGCTAGAGAAGGGTATACGATCTCAAGGTGGCCAAGGAAACGCTACAAGGACTCGTTAAAGGACTCACTGAAGGCCTTTGAAATAGACCACGATACATGGGAAGAACTTGCACAAAATAGATCTACATGGAGTTCTAAAATAAAAAAGAGCGCATCATCTTGTGAAAAGAAGAGAAATGCAGCAGCTCAACAGCGGAGAGCAGCTAGAAAGTCACGGATAGACCAAGATCCGTCTACAGTCGTTATTCCATGTCCAAACTGTCCAAGGACATTTACAGCTCGAATAGGGCTCATTAGCCATCTACGAACTCATAATCAAGGACATAACTAAAATTGAATTTTCAAAAGTGGATGTAACAAATGGTCATCATCACTTGTGATGGACGAACAACATATATGTGTGTGTGTGTATATGTATGTATATATGTGTGTGTGTGTGTATATATGTGTGTGTATATATATATATATATATATATATATATATTTTTGTGTGTGCAGGTACCTATGTATGTTTCAATGTGTACTGTGAAATCAGTATATACTTTTGTATATGTCTGGATGTTTGTATTTATATGTGCTTATATTTATAGTTATCTGTGTTTGTCCGGTAGAATGTGTGCATGTTTGGTTCGTGATTGTGTTTTGATTTGTGTATATTTTTGTTGTCTTTCCTGTACTGTCAAATACTATTCTTCTTTGCACATTTCTGTGTTCCCTGTGTCTATTTGTGGCCCCCCCCTCCTACGTGTATTGTCTTTCTCTGTCCTTTCCCCTTTTGTCTCCCGTTGCCCACTTGCCCCCTCCCCGTTCTTGGCAGTGCTGTTTGGTGTCCCCTTTTCTTTTGTTCTGCGTCTTTCATCTTTGGGAATTTCATAGTTTAGACATGTTGAACGCATCGATGTGCACTTGTTGGAATTGTGTTGCACTGGATCTGGTGCAGCTTTTTGTTGATTTCCTGGTGGGAGAGATCCATTTTGTTTATATTCATTTTGGTCTTTTGTTCTTAACTGTTTTTGTTGTCTTTAAAGGTCCCAATTGGACCGACACGTTGACTGTTGTGTTTGTTCCTTTTATTTATTATTTTCTATATTTTATATTGATATAGTAACCTATTTACTTTATTTGCATTTACCTCTATTTGTATGGTTACTGCGGCACTTCCTTTTTGTCGGTCATCCTCCGATATTTGGGTTATTTATATTATATATGTGTTGTTAAATATTTCTCTGTGGTAGAGAGGTAAGAGTGTTTCATCTAGAATGGCCAAAGTACCACGTTCAATATCCACCACATGCAGTTGTGCATCCAGACCATTCAGAAAACAATAGCAACCTACTTAACATAAATATTACATAGAAGATCACTAGAACCAAAAAATACTGGGTTGATCATTATGTCCAAAATATGTTACCAGCTTAAATTTTTACATTAGGATAGTTTATACCTGTTAGTTTTTCATAAATATTCTGTGTGAAAAATTTAATGTGCAATTTCTCTATCTCTTTAGGCCGTGACTTGTGGAATTGGCAGACCAAAAACCCTAATGGTTTCAAGGCAAAGAATGGGCTGAAGCACTGATCAAGATTAGATTTAACATCAAATGTTCATCAGCTTTAGTCAATAGTAAAAAAAAAACATGATTTTATTTAAAACATGTTATTCTAAATTTCATTGTAGGGAGTGTTAGTTTCAATTGGTGGTGAATTTCATTTTATGCATATTTTTATTTCTTTTTTTTTTTTAAATCATCTCCATTATTTCTTCCTTACAGAAAATGTTAGGAATTTTCAGTTCTATCCATGGGTAGTACCAGAATATCTTACAAGCATATTCTATGGGACCTTTGTTAAATGCTTTAAATAGGAGTTTGTATGTTTCAGCGTATGTGTGGGTTTTTGGTAAAATGTATGGTCTTTTACTCTACATTAATATGTGGTACAGAAACATGGGTAATGAACAAACAGCTAGAAGAAGAAATTGATGTCCTTTGAGATGTGGACATGTAGAAGAATAGGGAGAACTTCTGACAACTCTGCATATGAAAAAAGAACTTTTAGAGGAAATAAAAATCAAACCCTTCCCAAAACATTCTTGCCCAATCCTTGACTCTTGTTTGCAAAAATCATTTTCCACCATACACAGCCTGCATTCTGTGATGAATGTTGGTTCGTCGACATCCTTTAGCTATAAGAAACTGAATCACTGCTTGTTGGGCCAATTTGGGTGGGTTTATTCTCACATTGGCCATATTGCCCATTTCCTGCAACAGACACTAAGGATACAAAGAGAATGACAGTGTAACCATTTGTTCATTGATGTGTGCTTATTATATCAATCATGGATGCATTTATGGATGCATGTTTAGTCCTCAAAGGGAGGCACTCCAGTACGCCATTATTCCAGGATTACCATATCCTGTCAGGAGATACAGCACACACTTCTGGGCTGACTATCTCATGATTAATTGGTCAGATCTGTTGATCATCTGTAGTTGTGGCACATCTAGCATTCCCCTAGGTCTGCAACAAAATAATAAATATGCAATGTCAGCTGGCCTGCATCTCTTTGTCATCTCCTTTCTTTTCATTTTGCTTTATACCCCTTTATGCCTTGCAGCATCAGGAGTAGAAGAGTTCTCTGGAGACAACTTTTTTGTGTGCTTCATATATATTTGTTTTTGTTGACTCTTTTATTTGTGTAATCCATCGTTTGCAAGGTCTCTCTCTGGCTTTGTATCCATCGTGTCTGTATAGTAATACTTTTTGAGACACTGTCTGATGGTAGTCTGGAAGCATGCAAAAACCACTTAATCTGTTGTCTTCTGATGTAATCCAGAATTGGCATTGTGTTTGTTAGTATTCTGATGTTTTCTTTTCTTATTCTGTCTCTTATTGTTACTCTGAGGATTCAATGTAAACAAGTCATTTCTGTTGTAGCAAGTTTTCTTTTGGACTCTGTTGTTGTTGTCTTAGTCATCCACTGGAAAATTATTTGATAGACAAAAGTAAGCAGCTGAGACAAGATGTGACAGAAATTGATTTTTTTTTCACAGGTGACAGTTTGCCAGCATATCCCCCAAATATCTTTTGTCACCTCCTATGACATGCCTGGAAAGAAGACAGTGGTCCTATTCTTTGCACCCTGAATTAGAAGTCCAAGCCCCAGTTGCAACATGAGCAAATTTATAAGTAGAGTTAAGGAGCAATGATCAAAAGATACAGAGAGATACAAGAGGAAGGGAAACATGAGATGGACAGGATAGTCTTTCAGGGTACACCAACAAGGCAAGAGAAAGAGAATCTTGCCAATCTTTGCTGTGAAGCCAGCACGTGATGATGATCCCTTTATATCATTAGTTCCTTACCTCACATTATCTGCACTGGTTTTGTCTTGGGTGCATATTTTGTCACAATTTTCCTTTTTTAAATATCACAGCTGTGATGGTAATTGTCTTGTTTTCAACAGTCTTGTTTTTTATTCGTCTTCCTGTGCATTCATTCTCAAATAATCAGCATGAAATTTTGTGTGATTTGAACTGGTGAGCATGAAGCACTGTGTGCTGATAGTTTTACAGCAGAGCTGCATTATTTGTGCTTTTTTTGGCTCAGCTCATTCACTTTCAGCATTTTTAAAATTAAATCTTGCTAACCATTATATATAACATGCAACAGCCATCATTTAGTGAAGATCTGATCTTTTGGTGTGATATTTTAATGGACACAATTATCTCCTAGGCTTATTTTTACAGACATGTAACAGCGGGGATACATTTATAAGATCTTTTATTACATGATGTTGAGGGTTATTCTTTGTTAAAATAAATGTGAATTTTAAAAATACTGGTATATAACATATTTTATACCAAAAAAAGTTTATGGGACTGTCTCAGTACCACAATACTACAATTAATTTTAATTAAGTTATGTTAATTTTGTATATTTTATACACGTTGTTATTGACATTTTTACATTCCTGTTGTCATTGACATCAATTTAAAGATATTTATTACCGGGTATGTTACTACTAATCAAACTATGTTTTCTATCTATGTCTCACTGTAAAATCTCATATTTTTATAAAGTGGAAAGATGATTTTTAGATCTGATTATTTATAGTGTAAGATTTGACTTTTACATCTGTGCCATCTTTTATTAAGCTTTGTGTGTCGCTGAGAGGGAAACAAAGATGGCAACCTATGACCTGCCATGTATGTTGTAATTGATGACTAGAGTTTGGAGGTAGTTGACTCTCTCTTCCCATAGGTAAACATGAGCTAAAAGCCATGCTGAAGTTCGGTGTATCTGGCAGAAAGTCATAAAAATCTCAACCATGCTGTAAATCATGAAACAACACATTCCATTCTCTGTTGTACATCATGCAAACCAGCAGGGTTTTAAGAACAAATACAGAAGATTATAGTGGTTGTAAATATTATTGAATATTGCTGTCCATGTAACTAATTGCTGGCTGTTATGAATCACTAGTGAGACAGTCTAACAGTCCCAACTCATGCAAACTTGGTCATGGTTTTGAGCAAGATGGCAGGCATTCGTTTGTGAGTCATATCTACAAAATTAAACACTAGTTGAATTGTAATATCTTATATAGGGTATGTTTCTATTTAAATTTGTTCTACAACTAACTAGCATTTTAAATATTTCTAATACAGCTTGAATATGCAAAATTTGAATATGCATAAGATTTATCACTACAGTGGCATCCCTATGTAACACACTGACCCAGACGAATGAAATATATATGTAATAACTAAAATTTTCTAAATATTAGATGACTAAGTTGGCTGGGTCATGTGCAAAGAATGACCAACAAAATATTGCCACAGCAGATATTGTTTTCTTAACTTTTGGAAGGTTAAAGAATTTGAGGCAGACTACTCCTGAGATAAAGATGTATGAATACTATTAAATCATTCTTCTATGCCTTTTATAATTACTACTACTTTTATTCATATGCAGTCTAGTTTTTTGAGGAGGTAAGAATGCAGGTGCTCCAAGATGTCCACTTATTATGCGAACAAATTTCACATTAGATGCAACTTTGATTCTTATGCATTACCAGGCAAATCATGAAGCACAAGATTGTCAATTCTTCAAATGTGTCAAGTGGGGGTACTTCATTGGTCCAGACCTGGAATTTATACAAGAAAAATTTGTCTACATGCATGTTCCAATCTGAATGATGCCAGAGCATATAAGTACTGGTAGTCCTGATGTGCTATTTAAACTAGAGTAGCTGGTTTTAGACTCAGTATCGATACTACTGTTTTTTATAAATTGTATTGTTGATTTTCACCCATGCCATAATGTTAGAACTGCCAATTATGTATGATCAAGTCAACCTCAGCTAATCTCTACCTAAAATTTATTGGGACCAAAAATCAGACACATCAATATTTGTGCAGCTTAAGCTTGGTTAAATGAACATAATCATATAAAATTGTGTTAATTTTTCTTGTGTTATGACACTGGCATGATCTGTTAATCTTTAATACATAAATAAAAATTGGTAGCATATCCTATTTAGGACATAGCCACCAACCCAGAATATTTTGACTGTATTGATTTTTGTAGGCAATACAAATACGTTCAGTGGTTTGCCATTGCTTTCTGAACAGTCTGGATGGACAGTTGTGTCAGTATTTGAATCTGGTGCCTTGACTATCACAGATGTACTGTGTACCTCATAGTCATAGAGCCAGACAATCTTTAAGATATAGTTATCTATAAATAACAGTAACATTTCATTATCTTATCCTTAGCGTTAACACTTTTTTTTTGTTACTACTGCATTTATCAATTCATCCGATATCCATAGAACTTTGGTTATTATATAATAATTCAAATGTTGGTTATTACACTTTTTTTGTTAAGCACCACTTAGATTATATATCTCTTTGCAATTTCAATGTAACTACATCATCCTGCTAATCTACAGAAAACCTGCAATATTTTCACATTTTTGCCAAAGATATAATTTTTTGCAGTATTTTATATGATTTTAAATATCTTGGGAGCATTTTTACAGATGATGGAAAAATGGTCATAGAGATCAAGACAAAATTTCAAAAAGATTACACAAACTTTCATCAATCTTGAAACACACATTTATCCCAATGGAAGCCAAAGGGCAAATAAATAATATTCATACCAACATTGTTTTTCAATGTCAGATATAAACACTAACTAAAAAACAAGAGAGAGCTTACTGTGAGTGAAATGAGATTTCTAAGAAAAAGCAAGTAGAGCAAGCAGAGACCATATGAGAAATAAAGAGATTAGAAGAACTGTTAGAGCAACGATGTGGTCAAATATATTGGAAAACAGAGACCTAAATGGTTTAACTCTTTCCGGACCAATCACCACTATACTGGCTTTATAGCATGGGTCTACAGGACCTTTCGCCACTTTACTGGCTTTGATTTGATATTTGATTACTTCACAAGGCTAACTGTAACCTTGTGAAGCAATCAAATATCATCAATGTACTTATATATTCATATTCTATATCCATTCCCCTTTCCAATGATGTATTACACATACACTATTTATCAATATTAGTATGTCAAGTAATACAATAAAAAAACACATATAAAATTAATTTGGTCCAAACCTAAAAATAATCAAGTCCTGAAAGAGTTAACCACTTAATTAGAATGAACCCAAATTGACCAGCAGCAAGGGCATGCAGCTTGAGAATGGGAATACCAAGAGGAAGAGGAGGACCATGAAGAAGGTGGATTGAAAATGTTACCAAAGTCCTGAAACAGCACAATATTACTGCATATCAAGTGACCAAATGTGCCATAGACCAAAAATTGATCATCATTTAATTCTGCTGCAACTAGTAGTAATAGCATAGAAAAAAACAATATATAGATAGATTGACTATAAAATAAGTATATATATATAGGTCATATTCGTCCAACTCTGAAATATAGGGGAAACACAAACTTATTAAATTATTTGTATGCACTGAGATGTTTTTATCAAGACATCTCAGTATATGGAAAGGAAGTAAATAAATTTTGGAGGAAGCACATTCAATTATGTTCGGAACAGTGTGCATGAAATGCTACATACTATTAGCATGTAGACAGAATTAGACTTTAGAAATAATTAGTGTGTATATAGAATTAGATATTCTAATTACCATTAGACAGAAATAGCGATAGAACAAGGGAATAAAGATGCCAGAAGTGAAGAAATCATAAGTGATCAATCAGATCAAGTGAATATCTCAATTAAAGGATGATAATTTAAAACATTAAACACATCAAGTAGTGTGTGTGTTTGGAAGGTCACACAAGGGCAGACACAGCATGCCAATAAACAACATAAAGAATTGGGGGGGGGTGTGAATGGTTAGGGGTGCAGTAGTTGACAATATTAGGAATGGAGGCTGGATTAAAAAAAAAACAATGAAAAATGTTTAGCCTATATAGCATATATATATAAATGTGGCAAAACATTTGTTCACTTAGACATCTAATACCCCAGCTCACAGTGGATCCATGTCTTCACAGATGGATCATAAGAGTATACAATAAAGGAGCTGTGATACTAATTCATTAATTTGGTGCCATGCCTGCTGGCGTAGCTGATCATCGCTATCCATAGCTCTGTATCTTCAGTATTATGTATCGAGATCATTGTTGTTTCTCTGCCGTACCAGGTTGTTAAACTGTCTAATATTTTCTCACGTTGTCGCTCTCTGTCTCTGATGCCCTCAATCTTGCCTGTTGTGACTATGTTCTTCAAACCTCCTTGTCTCATATTGTGGCCAAAAAATGAAGATTGTCTTTTTCTTATATTATTGATATAAAGAGTTGTTGGCTCTTTCCTCTGTTTCACCTTTGACTCTTTCAACATCTCCACATTAGTTTTCCTGACAGTCCATGGTATTCTCAGAATTCTTATGTAGAACCACATATTAATACTAATAAGATACTAATACTCATACCAATCACCCCAAAAATAGAACTCTCAATCGCCATCGGCAAATTATCAATAAACTACAGGCAAAGGTACTAGAGGAACAGACTCAAAAGAGCTAACATAGTCTTCTTGTGTGACTGCATGTCAGTTCTCCAAACCATTCAAAATGAACCCAAAGATCATGTAATACAAAATAACGGTAGAACTTTTAAATCATCTGTCTGCTAAAGTAATGCTGCAGTAGATCCCTGCTCAGTATGGAATTGCAGGAAATGAGGCAGCAGACAGACAGACTGGCAAAGGATGGCGCCCCCCCAAAAAAGGAACAACTAAATTACAGATTATCACTGACTGAAGCAAAAGCTCTCATCAAAAGAAAATACATACATACATGGTGTCAGAGAACAGGCAGGAAAGAGAACTTTTCACAGGACCTTATTGTAAAGCTAAGCAGATCACAACAAACCACAATTTTTAGGCTCCTCACACGACACTGTAGACTACAAGCAAAAATAACAGTGATCCTCAATATTTTATTACCATGTATTTTCACTGAGGCCCAAGTGTTAGCTTCAATGTTCTATTTACTTTAATTGGGGGGGGGGGATTTAACCCTGAAATTTCCTTTCCAGTGGTATCTACAGGCTGGTGACGATCATATAAAAGCTTGACCATTCATGGCTATCTTTTTTTAAGGGTTTTTACCGACCTTTGGTTAAGTTCCTAGTACTAAAAGTCATGTTTAGATTTGCTAAGGAAGGGGTTTTAACACCCAAAAACTTTCCCTTATCTACGAGCCTGAGTGTATGAGCTAAAGAATGTGCATAGGGCCTATAGGCAGATGTAAAGTGTACCCCACTACAACATCAAATATGAGAATCGAAACAGAGGTGGTGACAGCAGCTCTCACTTGGCTGACAACGCAACCATCAACAGACTCAGTGATTCTATTGGACTCTCAAAGTATTCTGCGCAAGATAGAAAAGGGTATGATCAGAATTGAATAGGTCACTCTTCTCAACAATGGCATATGTATATCCAATTCTTCTTCTTCTGCGTTTGTTCTCATACTTCTACAGATCAACAGGATGTAGTCCGGAGAACGGAATGCGTTGTGTTATGGTTTACAGCAGCGCTGCGATATCTGCGCCTTTCGGACGGACACATCCGACTTCAGCATGGCTTTGGGTCTCTGACCCTATATGGGATGGGACAGCCAACTCCATCCCATAACCTCCTTAGTCGCCTCGTACGACATACATAGACTGTAAACAGTTTTGCTATTCTTTGCTTCCCTTTCGGGCCCCAACAACACACGGGCGTATATATCCAATTCAAGAGAATTTTTCAAAAGTATTAAATCAATGCGAGTGAAAGAAGAGAGTTGTAATCCCATAACAATCATCAATGATAAAAATGGCAAACCCTAGTGAACAGCATAAACTAGATGGAAAGAATACTTCCAGGAATTATACAATCCAACCATCACAACAGAATATAAACCCACCATCGATTAAAAATAGATCTAGAAACCACAGAAACAGATACACTAAATAAAAAAATAGAAGAAGCATTTTAAAACATAGCCCAAGTAATAAATCACAAGGAAGGCAACGGTATACCTAGCGAAGCAATACAAGCATTGTAGAAACACAAGGGTACAATGGCTATCAATATTATTCGCAATAGTCTAGACAGAAAGAAAAGTACCAGAACGGCTTGTAAAATCAGTAATTGTACAATTGCGGGAAAAAAACAAAGGCAGTAAGAGATAATGTGAATATATGGAGGCATCTCCTTATTACGTCATACAGGTAAAATGGCATTTCCTTATTACGTCATATAGGTAAAATCTACGCAAAAACAATAGAACACAGAATAGGCCCTACAATGCATTGCAGAACCACAGCTGATTCCCGCCCAATTTGGCCTCAGAAGTGGGACAAGCTGTACAGACGCACTATTCACACTGAGAAAACTAAGTGAAGAAGTAATTGAATACAAACAATCAAGATCTATGCCTAACACACAGTATTTTTATACCAGGAAAAGACATTCGTCCGAGAGATAGAAACATTCTCTGGGAAACATTAGAAATTTATAAATTAATTATTAGGGCTGACATCTGATTTTATTATATCTATATTATCTGATAATTTATTTATCAGAGGACAGCTGTTATATAGGCCCTATATATAATATAAAAGCGATATATCAAAGATTCCAAAGCTCAGAACAACAGATGGAGTGACTGAACCTTTCGAAACAAGATCTGGAGTAAGACAAGGCTGCGTGCTTTCACCTTTTCTTCTCAGCATATAGGCCTACATGGACAGAATAATAAAAGAAGCTCACATCGACAAAGAGAAAAATATTGCTAACAAAACTGATGAAGAACTTAATAATGAAATCAACGAACTACTATTTGCCGACGATCAAAACCTAGTATCGATGCACTGGCTTCGCATATGAGTGGTCCTGGGTTCATTCCCCAGCTGAGGCGGAAATGTTTTCAGATCGCAACGGCTCCCAGCCTTAAATGGGTACCGGATTAATCCGGGAAGTAAAGACTGCGAGGGAGAGGAGATGGCTACCGCCCTCATTTGCAATCTGGTGATTACATCTCACACCCCTACGGCATTAATAAATGCTATGGGTTACTTTACTTTACTATACAAAGATGAAGAAAATTAACGAAACCACATCAGCGCATTGCTATTAGCACGTAAGAAGTACAACTTGAAAATTAACGCACAAAAAACAGAAGTTATGACAATTAACAATAATTAGCAATTATCATGCAACGCCAATGGATATAACAATAAATAACACCAGAGTGAAGCAAGCCAAAGAATTTAAATATCTAGGCAGCCCCCCCCCCCCCAAATGGAATACTAGACAGAGCAATAGAAACAAGGTGCCAGAAAGCAACGACAGTGACCTACCAATTTTCGCCATTACTTCTTCAGAGATCATGATGTAAATTAAAAGACATAATATTTACAGTTTGTATACCAACACTCTGCTACCAATGTCAAACATGGTCATTAACAGCCTCGCTGCAGAGAAAAATCGTTACATGTGAAATGAAGTGCATGAGAAAAGCTGCAATAGCTACTAAACTAGATAATATAGGAAATGAAGAAATAAGGACAAAAGTTTATATAATATCATGTATTAAACATATCGAAACACAGCAAGTAAAATGGTTCAGTCACCTTATGAGAATGAAGCCAAACCAAATACCAATAAAACCATACAACAAAAGAATATCCGGACATAGGCCTAAGGTAGACCACAAAAAACGGTGGATAGAAAACATCAAGAAGTCTTGAACAAACATGGAATTAATGCAACCAAGGCGACACATCTGGCCTTGGAACGACAGCTGAAGCTCCCACCGCTACGTTTAACGGCAAGTGTGAATACGATCAACCATCGTTCTCCTGGGACACACAATATACTTGACGACTAACAGACTATCACTGTTTTGTTTGTTCACTGTTTTATATATATTCCTGATAGCTACGTAACGGTTGAAACTGTCGTGTATACTGTTATTGGTATATTTTCTTGTTAACACACCCTAGTCTGATAGTGATAGTATGTTAGTCGTTGGAAAGTAAAATTACAAAACCTGATGAGTGGCAACGTTTTGCTAACCATAAATCAAACACAATTACAATTCGAAGAAACGAAAATGGAGGTAAAATCAAGCGATGTATTTATTGTGCTCTACACTGTTAATGACCCAGCTAATAAAGTGTTCATTTAAAACGAAATTTAATTGTAATTAACTTATGTGGTCTAGCGTTTTCTTTTTATCAGTGTGGTGTCTTCTGTTTCTGCGAGGTAAGTACGAAACATGCCTAATGAAATTTTTCAGAGGATGGCGATGCGGTGAGTGTGTCACAAGTGTGTGTGGTGACTGATAACATTTCATAAATAAATAAGATGTGTATTAACCGTGTTCGTCCATCACAAATGATGATGACCATTTTTTACATCCACTTTTGAAAATTCATTTATAATTATGACCATGCATAAATGTTCTCGTACAGTTCGGACATGGAATGACCAGGCCAGTGGGTGTGTTAGTGTTAGCCTCCGCGACTTTCTTAGAAAGTTTCTAGCTACTCTCCTCCACTGCTGGGCTGCAGCATTTCTCCTTTTTCCACAAGATGATGAGCTCTTTTTGACTGTAGAGCGCCATGTAGATCTATTGTGTACTGTGACTGTACTAATCACTAGTTAACCCCTACAAATGCCAGTACCGTGGAAAAATTCCTTGTTCATTTGACTTTGTTTTTGTTATGAGAAAGTTTTTGTTATTTCTCATTGACATTATTAGGTTAGGCTCTTATTTGCTATTTATTACTTAGGCCTAAGTATAAGTATATAGATAGACTACAGTCTACAGCAAAACCTTTGGTAGAGTACAACATGAAAAATGAATTGAATATCTTCAAGAAATAGGCATAGATGGAACAGACATCAGATGATCAGACTGATTAGAACTACTCGCTATAGGCCTACATAGAAAAGACAAGGATGATGTATCTACACAGAGAATATCTTTACATAGATGATAAAGAAGTATTGCTAAACACAATAGCAAAAAGGAAACTACTCCTGTTTGGTCATATAAAGAGATAACTGTTTAGAAAGACAAATAATGGAGAGCAGAGCACTTGGGTGGAGGAGAAAGGGCAGAACCAAGAAGACGATTGACTGACGACATTAAAGATAACATGAATATGTCGTTGGAAAATGCACAGCGCATGGCCCAAGACAGAGAGGGGTTCAAGAAGTTCATTTTAAAGAAAATGGTCTGAAGAGAATACTTCACATGACATGAGAACGAATGCCAGGACTCAAGATTGGTGGGAAAAAAATAAAAAACCTGAGATATGAGAATGACATTGTTCTTTTAGCAGAAAGTGAACAGGAACCGCAAAGACTAATATTAGTAATAGGGCCTATATCAAATCGATAAATCAAGTATGCCTAACGAAAATGGACTACATATAGATGTTTGCTGTCTTTAAAGGGTTTCAAGGCAACTAGACAACAACAATCCTTTAGTCCTTCTTAAGGCCGCCAGTCCTTCTCAGAACTACTACTCTCCTTCAGACTTCCAACTCTTCCCCACACTACAACAGCAATTGATAGGAACTCTCACCAAGAAGATGACTGGCACAATTAAGTTCTTCAGCAATAATTGCACACACTGTAAGTCAAACTGTCCCAGGCCATAAGGTCAATATAAGATAAATGTCAACATGGTTCAATCTAACCAACTTTTATCTTAGGTTGAAAGGGTCATGCCTCTGCAAGAAGTTTTAATCCCCTATTTAACAAACAAACACACCACCAAGGCCAGTGCCTTGTCATGAAGATGGGGCTTAGTCCAGCCACCAGAGGTTGAAAACTAAGACTGGCCATACCCTTCTGTATATGGAAGGTCTGATGGCAACCACCAGACTAATCACATTGATAAGTTATATCTATAGAAGATGATATGATTATATAGTGAGACTTTCCATTTGGGAAAACCCAAACAGCATTCTATATTTACATGTTTTCATGTTGTAATGACATGTTGACATTGATTATCCCTCGCCGGAGTAGAGAACCCTAACTTTCGGTATTGCATTCCATCATAGAACCTATGTCCTGTAACTTTGACCAGCAAAATCTTATTGATTTGATGCTGTAAGGTGACCAAACGAGGTGCAAAGGGTTCTGTATTGCTCTCATGTGGACCCAGGGTTAGCAGATAACCATGATCCTAAAAGTACCTCATCGTGGTGCACCCTGGAAACAAAAATACAACTGCTCGTGCTGTGTTTCTGGCAGACACTTTTAGGGACCGTGTCTGATTATAAGATTTTAGGTGATGGGGTTGGTTGTCCTATCACATAGATGGTCAAAGTGGGGGTTGGTTATTCCATCACATAGATGGTCAAAGTGTGGATTAACTGTCCCATCACATAGATGGTCAAAGTGTGGGTTAACTATCCCATCACATAGATGGTCAAAGTGGGGTTGGTTGTCCATCACATAGATGGTCAAAGTGGGGGTTGGTTGTCCATCACATAGATGGTCAAAGTAGGTGTTGGCTGTCCATCACATAGATGGTCAAAGTGTGGGTTGACTGTCCCATCACATAGATGGTCAAAGTGGGGGTTGGTTGTCCATCACATAGATGGTCAAAGTGTGGGTTAACTATCCCATCACATAGATGGTCAAAGTGGGGTTGGTTGTCCATCACATAGATGGTCAAAGTGGGGGTTGGTTGTCCATCACATAGATGGTCAAAGTAGGCGTTGGCTGTCCATCACATAGATAGTCAAAGTGGGGTTTGGTTGTCAATCGTACAGATATTGCAGCCAAGCTGTAATATATGAAATAATACATTCCATTCTCTGAACTACATCTTTTTAATCTGCAGGAGTTTGAGAATGAATGTGGAAGAAGATGCACGCATTTAAAAGAAAACAAATTTCTGGTGAATTGTTGCAGCATCTTGATGGAGAAAGATTTTTGTCAAAAATTACATGTGACAAAACTTGGGACACATGACATGTCCATAGATAGTCTGATCTCCGCTTAAGTATATCTGTAATTACATGTCGAATGACAGATGCATATCTCTGTTGGTTGACAAACATTCTACTAAGTTTGAAACACATACTTATCCTGATGTAAACCAAAACGCAAATCATAGATACAATATTCATCCCAACATTGTGTTATCAATATCAGACATGGACACTAAAGCACAAGAGAGAAAGCTTACTACGTGTGAAATGAGATGTCTAAGAAAAGTAGCAAACAGAACAAGAAGAGATCATGTGAGAAATGAGATTAAAAGAACTGTTGGAACAACATCAGTGGTGAAATATATTGAAAAAAAGACTGAAAGGGTTCGGCCAACCTAATGAGAATGAACCTTTATTGGCCAGCGGCAAGAGCATACAACACAAAAATGGAAACATCAAGATACAGAGGAAGACCAAGAAGAAGGTGGATTGAAGGAGTTACCAGCATTCTGGCATGGCACAGTATTACTGAATATCAAGTGACCAAACGTGCCATAGCCTGAAAACCGATTTTCATTCAATCCTGCAACACTTCATTGCATAAGCAGAGAAAAGAATAGATAGAAATTGATAGATCAACTTATAGATGCACTCTAAGGGACAAAATTTGAAGATAACGGAGGCATGATTCATGCAGTGAAGATGTGACTATATGATAATAACAAATCTTGGCACGGCACAGACATCCATGCATGTGTTTTTCATTGGCATAAAGCTAAACAAGAAGATGAGGTTTATGTGAAATAAAAATTACAGGGCATATCCATGCACATTGTGTATACATTTCTTGCATTGTGAATAAAAGATTTCTTATAATAAAATTGTGATACATTGCTATCTGGCAATCCATAGCCTATCTGAAAAAAGCATAAGTCTTTCTCAGTGAGTAACAGAGATAACACCCAAACTCATATAATGTTTTGCTGTATGAAAGGCATGGTTGTGTTAAGGGAAGTTTATGAATGCAGTTTAATCCCAGAAGGAAAGGAGGCATTCCAGTGCGACAATATCCAAGATCATCAGGTCCTGCCATGAGCATGTCATATAATATGCTTCTGGACCAACCAGTTCATTCTTCTATCAGATCGGTTGACCCATCTGCAATGATGGCATATCAAGCATTCCCTGACACCTAGGACTTTGCCACAAAAGGACAAAGGTTCATTGTCAACTGGCCTAAATCTCTTTGTCATCCATGGGGACCATTTGACAGAAGACAAAAAGTAAGAAACCAAGACTTGACATGCAGTGACAATGATTTTTTTCACAGGTGACAGGTTATCGGCCTATCCCCCCCCCCCCCCCCCTCCGCCCAACTATCCCTAGTCACCTCCTACAGCATGCCTGGAAAGAAAGTGGCCCTATTCTTTGCTTTGTGAACTAGAAGTCCAGGCCATGATTGCTACAGATGTCATTTTATATACCGGGTATATAACCTTTCCAGAGCCTAGTGAGTGTGGTTCATTCTACGGCAAGTTTAAAAACCCGCATGAAGTTTGCATCTGGTATGCCTATTTGATTGCATAACTAGTCTCTCCAGCACCACATAGATTAGAAAATGTATATATATATAAAATTCTTATTTTATAGATGTTGCAGCTAAGAAAACGTGAGGAATCTGTTCATAGGATTCTGCTGGATGTTCAGTTAAAGGAGCTTTCCCAACTCTCCAAGAAGATCAAGGCATTGGGCGGACATTATATTGATTCAAGAGTATGAAGTATTTACTTAAAATACCCATTGGTTGGTTGTTGATCAAGGCTCATGCCCTTTGACTCAATTGTGTGATATATGCATGTGTTTGTGAGCTGTTGTTTTGTTCCATATAATATGTTTCATTTATCTTGCTCTGGAGGGAGAATTAGACTTACGTAAAGCACAGGTTTATATATCGTTTCAATGGGACACGACAGACTATAGCTAAAACTAGTGGGTAATGATGGGCAATGATGAGCACACAAGAAATCATAAAAATTAAAATAACAAATCACATTCAACTTTTCAACCAAAAGATCTTTATCAAGACACAAAGGATACAGAATCTTTTCATAATCTTTTGTGTCTTGATAAAGACCTTTTAGTTGAAATGTGATTTGTGTATTGTAATTTTTATGATTTCTTGTGTGCTCATCATTGCCCATCATTACACACTAGTTTTAGCTATAGTCTGTCGTGTCCCATTGAAACGATATATAAATCATTTTCCTGATGTCATCCAGTGCTTAGCATTCAAAAAAGGTTGTGGTCAACAGTTTCATAGGGATGAGTGCACAGCCGGCACCTTGGAGTGTGTTATGGGTGTATTCTGTTGGTGATTGTTAAGTTGTACATGTTGTGTGTGCAGCCTGAAGATGATACTCTGGGTTTCCTTCCCAGGAGGTTGATGTTGTATTTAGGATTTGGGCTGATTTATAGATTTTCCTCCCAATGTTTCCTGTGGCCCATCTGTTCATCCAATTTTCTTTGTTCAAAGATTTCAACATCATTTTAGCTGTGCATGGTTGTTTGTCCATATGGCTTTTCTTGTTGTGCTCTTTGCTAGTCTGTCTGCCTTGCCATTGCCAGGTGTGTTTGAGTGGCCAGAAATCCAATGCATAACAATGCTAACTTCATAAAATGTAAGCAGCTGGTTGGCATGGTGATATATTTCATCTAGCTCAGGTTTACAATGTCTATCACATTCTAGTGCTTGAAGAGCGGAAATAGAATCTGAAGAAATCACAATGTTTTGGACTTTTTGATGAAAGGCATCAAATATGATCTTCAGGTGGTACAAGGCAACTTCTATTGCTGTTATTTCAGCTTCATAGTTTCCTCAATATGAATATGTTTCCTCAACATATTTCCTCACAGGCTTCAAACAACTCATCAGATGTTATGTCTGGATATTCTATATAGACATCATAACCTACTTTAATGGTGGCTTTGAAAGTAGACCCATCAGAATAGACATGAATCCCTTGTTTTGTTTTGCTTTTATAAGACTTACTGGGTTGGAACTTTTTGTTGCATTATCTCTTAATTGTGTCTTGATATCCAGCAATTTTAAACTTCCATGTGGTGGTAAACATTTTTCGACTCTTTGCAGTTCTTGTCTCTTGTTTGGTAGGTGATAGCTATCTTTTATTTTATTGACATGACTAAGGACTGACTTTTGTTTTAATCTGCGGTTTGATTGTCAGTTTTCTACAAGTTGTTTATTTGGGTGGTCTTTGTTGATTCTTTTGCTTCTTTCATAAGCCTCCACTGCTGGAATCAATCCAGAGCAACAGAAATGAAAGCCTTCTGAACAACATCAGACAT
This sequence comes from Meghimatium bilineatum, assembly GCA_034231615.1. Classification (NCBI taxonomy): domain Eukaryota; kingdom Metazoa; phylum Mollusca; class Gastropoda; order Stylommatophora; family Philomycidae; genus Meghimatium; species Meghimatium bilineatum. The sequence continues at coordinate 20,110,582 of CM067316.1, read as the reverse complement.
GAGCTGACAGATCAAAAAATCATCAGCTATAGCCCTTCAATGGATACCATCACACTGTGGAATCATGGGAAATGAGAAAGCGGATGCTCTGTCAAAAGCAGGAAGCGAAATGGAGCAACACAGACACCCACTGTCTTATGGAGAGGCAAAAACAATAATCCACAACACATACACAGCAAAGATATCAACAGACCACAATATTTCGCCTTAGAACAGGCCACTGCAGACTGTTGGGTCACCTTTACAGACTGAGGATCTCATACAAGATGAATGTCCATGTGAATCTGGAACCCAGACTCCGGAACACATACTTAAGGACTGCTCAACATACAAAGAGCAGAGACAACAGAACTGGCCAGAGGATACAGACTTGAGGCAAAAGCTATGGGGCAGCCGCTCTGACCTGGAGAAGACAGTGGACTGATAATATAGCATGACCACAGTTGCTGAACACAGAAGAAGAAGAATAAGCCTCCATTGCAGCCACATATCTCCGCATCTCAATGGGTTCTACATTTGTATGTATTTCAAATGCAGCCGTTGGTGTAGATCTCATTTCTCCACTAATAAGGCGTAGGGCATTCTTCTGCACTCTGTCTAGAGATTCTACATTTGTCTTGTAACATGTTGTTAGGAGTGCACTGTTGTATTCTAAAGCAGAACGTATGTAACCAAGATATAATCCTCTAAGGGTATCCTTGTCTGATCCCCAAGATGTGCCAGTGAGTCTTTTCAGTAGTTGTAATTGAAAAGTGCTTTATTTTTGATATTTTCTACGTTTCTTGAGGGTGAACTACCAATCAAGCATGATTCCAAGATATGTGGGAAGTTCTTATCTTGGCAATTTTTGTGTGTCCAACCATAGACTGATATTTTCTTTGTCTACTTTATGACATTTGGTAAAGATGGTATAGACAGTTTTCTCACAGTTTATTTTTAGCTTCCATGTTTGACAGTATTCATGTAGTCTTCTTAAATCTCCATTTAGTCTTTTGGCTGCACTTTCAACATTCTCATGTCTCTGCCATATTGTTAGGTCATCATCATAGAGGGCTTTTTCAGCTTTGATATATGTTTGGCAAGGTCATTAATGTAAATGAGAAAGAGGGTGCAGCTCAAAGCAGAACCCTGCGGTAAGCCTTCCTCTAGAACTTCTTTAGATGATATTGCATCATTTATCTTTGTCTGGATTGTTCTGTCAATGAGGAAGTATTTTATCCAGTTTTCCACAAATTCCCACCTCAATCATCTTCATCAAGAGACCCTTTCTCCATACTCGATCATAAGCCTATTGTAAGTCAATGATGACTACAGTGTGTTTGTTGTCTTGGAATCCGTCATGGATTTTCTGTCAACCTAAATAGTTGATCTAAAATACTCTTTAAAAATTAACAGCTAAATAATAACTTGCACTAAGAGCTATGTTGATGTGTAAATATAAATTAAAATGAGTGCAAATGTTTTATCATTTCTTTAAATAATATTTGGTACAGTACAAGTAGACGCCACCACATGGTTAATTATTTCCATTGTCTAAGTTTGTAAATTTCATGTTCATCATTTAATAATGGACATATTTATTTATTTAGGGTTGGATTTAAAGTTAGTTATGTAAAACACAACTATCCTAACCCAAACCCTAAAATAAATTAATATTTAAATTATTAAATAATGAACATGAAATTTACAAACATAGACAAGGCAAATAACTCATATACTTGTACTGTACCTAATATTGTGTTGTTATTAAATATTATACCTTAAATTAAATCCATTCATGTCCCCAGGCAGGGCTGTAGATACAGTGTATCTTTGGTAAAAAGGAATTATCTAAAAGAAAGGTCATTTCTTTTTTTTCATTTAAAAATTTACTTTTTTTTGTGTGCGTGAGATTTTGGTGATGACCAGGGGAGGGGGGGACGGGACAGTTAAAGGAATGACAGCTAATACAAAATATCAGAGCTAAAAACTGTGAACTAGGAGCAAATAAAAAATATTCTGCAATAAAATCCCCACCTCTACAAAGATAGCCTTGAAAATCAGAATATGTGAATACCATTGATTGGACAGATGAATGGAACTAATGCTGATACTTTTAAGGACTACCATTATTATTTGGCATGAAGTATGTACGTAAGGAGCAGAATATCAAATGTTTCATCTTTCAGTACAGAAACATGTTCTACTTGGTCATTTACTACTGTACAAGACGACATACATTAACACTAGGCATATACCATTTTGTATGTGCAGATCCTCATGGTGTCAAATCAAAACTATGTACCTTATCAAAGCTATTTAAAAAAAGTCAACCACCCAAAGGACAGCTATAATTATCTTGACAGAACTCAACAAATTATCATCTTCACCAGGAAAGGAGACAACAGACTTTATGTCCTCAAGAGACTGTGCGATAGCTGGTATTGAACTGAACCAGACATATCACACTGCTCACCGTGACACATGATTGACTTCCGAGCAATATAATGCTTGAATTGCAGTTTTGTTTATTGAAGTCTTTCAACTAAAAAACATAGATATTTTACAAGCTAGCTTGGAATGCACAAAAGGGAAAACTCACAGCTCTGGATAGAAAACTCACAGAAGAAGAGGACACAGATATTAGTCTATTTTGTTTTGTTGTTTTGAAATCAATTTTGTAATTATGTAACATATTAACAACTTTTAAAATTTACAATTGATAACAGAATTTTGAGAAAAGTGCTACACATCTTGTCACAGATAACATCAGGTGTTCAGAGAAATTTCTAGGAGCTTGTGTGAGAGGTTGGTGAAGTGTTGTGTTCAGATGACATAGTGTTGCTTGTAAAAAATATATTTCATGTTTAAGTACCGGTAATAATTTCATTTGAACCCTGTTATGTGGATTCAAACCCCTCTCTGTCTTGGGTGATGCGGCTTGCATTTTTCAGCGATGTATTCAAGTTATCTTTAATGTCGTCAGTCCATCGTGTTCTTGGTTAGCCATTTCTCCTCTTCCCAGGTACTCTTCCCTCCATTATTTGTCTTTCTAAACAGTTGTGTCTCTTTACATGACTTAACAGGTGTAGTTTTCTTTTTGTTATTATGTTTAGTAACCAACACTCAGGAATCTTCAATGTGTTTATAATATCTGAGTTTCAATTTTATAATATTGGAAGGTAGCAGATGAAATTTAAACCTAGTCGATCAGTTGACACCAATTCTCTTTGCAACATGAGACAACACGTTTTACAAATTCTGCCAATCAGAATCCTTTTTTTAATATGGCTGATATACATGGACTTAAAAAAGGGTTTAAAAGCCGTAGAAGATTGACTTCACTGTACTCGGTTTGCCATATGTACTCTGTCACTCAACGAAGCGGCACTCCGCCTGTTGAGAGTACCACTCATAACACGTAACTCCGTAGCTTCAAATGATAATCCACAGGGATCTCCGAAAAAAAATCACCTTATAAACAAGACGACATGAGCCGGATTCGAACCCGTGAACACAAGGTGCACAGCTTAACCACTACGCCAGGGAGTAGTTCCTAATAATATCCAATCGATTACATTTAAAAGAAATCTACAACTGTATAGGTTTCTTCCTGGTTGTCTTGAACATTTATATATTCACTTCTAGCTATCAGTTCCAGACTATGTTGTAGATACCATTGATGAATATCTGTAATATAACTAATGATTGAAAATAATCTTGTATTTGGCTTTTCAACATTTTCTTAAATTTTTTAATTGGTTTTTGATGCATGATACTCGTTTATGTATTGCTTGGCCTGAAACTTGAGCACAGAATCGCAACACTGACCTGTAATGCATGTCTTAAAAGTCGAGATCAAAATGTCAACAATGTGACCTGTAATGCAAGTCCTGAAAGTCAAACACAAAATGTCAACATTGTGACCTGTGATGCATGTCCTGAGTTGATCACAGAATGTCAACACTGACCGGTGATGCATTACGTCAAAAGTGACTAAAGTTTGGGTTGATTTGGCTGTCCCACCAAATAAGTCAAAGTGATCCACAAGCCATGCTGATGTCAGATGTTTCAAACTGAAAATCACAGATATTGCAGCCAAGCTGTAAACCATGACAAAACACATTTTGTTGTCCGGACTACATCCTGCTAACCGGCATGAGTTTGAGAATAATGTGGAAGAAGAAGAATTCATTTTAAAGTAATAATATTAAGTATTAGGAAAATGACAATTAAATTTCTTGATTCTTGATTAGAAACACAGCACGTGGGACATTCCCATAAGTGCTCCGCCCTCCGCTCCAGCAGCCATCGCAGTGTAAGTAGACTCAGAGTCCCGTCAGGTGTTGATTGGTGTTGTCAGGTGTTGATCTTTGGGACTTTCCAAAAAAAATGTACTTTTCCTTCCCTCGCCTCTAGATACTTCCATTTCTAACATTCTCTGTATGTTTACGTTCTTGGCCTCAATTACATCATCTGCATTTTGAAATGAATTTATTACTGCCTTCATTAAGTCTGCTTTACCTCTTCTCAGCATTGTGCCGTCTATCACCGCATTGCCTGCCAATAAGTCTGCTCTCTCGTTTTCTCTAAACCCAGCATGGCCAGGGCAGTATATCCATGTAATGCTCTGGACAACTGAATATTTCAATAAGTCCCACCATTCTTTTCTTAGCATGAACTTTTCTATCTTGCGCAGCATGCTTTGAGAGTCTATATTACCGAGTGTGTTGATGTATCAGTTATCAACCAATTAAGTGCTGCTGTAACTCCCTCTATCTCCATCCTCATGCTCGATGTGACAGTAGAATATGCTGAATATTTCTCAACCAACTTCACGCCATTTCTGTAGGCAACAAAACCCCCAACCACTTTTGTTTGTGTTTCTGTTAACGGAGTCATCTGTGTATATAATTATGTCTTGTGGTTTTGAGTGTAGTTGGGTGAGTTCATGCTTTGTATCCTGGGTCTTGACACCCGTCCATTTTCGATACACTTTATCTAGTTGTATTATTGCTTTAGTCAGTGATTTCTTCTCAGTGTCTACCTCCACCCATTCACTGCCCTTTCCTACTTCTTTAATTCACATACTCTTCGCAGTGTATCTTCAGCCTCTGCCATCCATGATCTGCCACGCTTGATTTATTTTCCCTTTGACTCATCTAGACATTGGTGGAATGGGTGGTGGTTGTATTCTGTCACTTTAAGGTACGACCTAACTTGTGCTACCTGATGTCGCACTCTAATGCTGGGGAGATCAAGCAGAAATCTCATAGCCGAAATGGGTGTATCTCTAGTACACCCCAGTACCGCTCTCATTGCCTCATTTTGGACTTTTTCCAATCTATCGACTTGTGTCTGTGAAAGTGTTAGTAGGCAGATGCCATAATCTATGACAGATGGCATCATCACTTATAAAAGCAGAAAAAGTACCCAATGCTGCATGTCGAAGGTCACCATAACCTTGATAACACTGATCCCTCTTTTAGCCTTCTGAATCATATTTGTGACATGTTTGTTGAATGAGAGAATAAATTTGCTTAGTTATAATCTTGAAAACATATAAAATATTGAATTGTAAACTTCATTGCAATGTAGTTCTTTTATGATGTAATCTGCAATCAAGAATGATATTTAAAAATTGGATAAAAAGGCATATTTGCCTTTCTTCTCCCACTCTCCAAAATTACTGCTATGTCACCCAAGAGTGTATAGGCCTATACTTCTTTCTTTCACTTCTGTGCTATATTTAAACCCTTTCTTGATAGCTCAGTTATTATTGTATCTTCTTGTTTGCAGTAGATGTCTTTAGTCAGATAAAATTATAAGATTCTTGTCTTTTGGTTTACATATTTTTCAATGCAATATGCATCTTGACACCTAAATATCAAAATAACTTTAGCAGTTAATCCTCTTGCCCAAATACTTCTTCTTTCCCATTTGTTTACAACATTGTTTTACATTCCATTCACTGGGTCACTTGAGCTATCAGATCAAATGATTAATTGGATTATGAACTGATATCTCTGCACTCCTTGCATATCTATAGGTGCTCAGTCTCCACAAGCAAATACCAAAGTGTTTGAATACTGATGGGTCGAGTGGTTCGCTGGTTGAACACACTCTTCATTCTGTACCTCAGATGCCCAGTGCTATTTGCACTCAATACCAAGCTCTATAGATGCATCTTCTATAGGTTGTCTACATTAATGAGACAACTGCAGAATGTCTCCCTTATCTGTTCGCAATTCACAGACTATAAGTGTATTCAATGTAAGCCTATTTGCTCTCATTTTCCTTAACACAGCATGTCCTGGGCAGTAAATTCATGTAACACCCAGAAGGTTGGAACAGGCTATATATTATATCCATTCATACCAAACGTTGACCGTTTTAAATCTTTAAATCATGGATTCAAAATAAGACATAATTCTCATGTGACATCAGTCAGAGATTCAACTGCCCTAGTAAAATGAGTCTCAGTAAGCCATTAGAGATCAGCATTAACAACTTTGACCTCCATATCACACCAGAAGTTGTTGGCCTATATGCTCTGTTGCTCTGGTCAATAATTTTACCACTTGCAGTAACTATAAAACCCCAGCCATATTTCTCACTACGATGGACAGAGCCATCTGCGATGCTGATGTTCCTCCTTTGCAAGCGAAGATGAGCATGGCATGAAAAAAACATTAAATGCGATAAAAGTATATATATATATATATATATATATACCCGGTATATATATATATATATATATATATATATATATATATATATATATATATATATATATATATATATATATATATATATATATATATATATATATATATATATATATAATAATAATAATTCAAATTGGTAATTAACTAATTTAGTTTGTGAGTTCGTAGATGTCCGATTCGTGCACAGAAAGCTCTATTGCAGTGCATGCAGGAGTGCTGAAGGTTCGGGGTAGGAGAATTTATGGATTTGTCCTTCCGCTTCTTGCGCTTGTGGATTGCCCGCAGTGTTCTTTATTTTTCAAATTTCGTGATGCCAGCAGTGATCTGGGTGTGCCAGGCTGAGCGATCAAGTACTGTAGGTTTCCAGGAGCTAGGATCGATGCTGCAGTTCTTGAGAGAGCTTTTTAGGTGATCCTTGAAGCGCTTTTTCTGCCCTCCACTTGAACGTTTACCTTCGCACAACTCCCCATAAAATAATCTCTTTGGAAGGCGCTTGTCTGGCATACGGACGATGTGGCCAGTCCAGCGGAGTTGGGACCTAGTCAGCATTGCATGGATGCTTTGCATGAAGAATTTCCGTATCTGGTACATGATCCTGCCAACGTACACCCATGAGGTTTTGTAGGCACCGAATATGAAAAGAGTTAAGCTGTCGAGCGTGTCTCGCATAGACAGTCCAGGATGACGCAGCATAAAGCAGTGTTGGTAGAATCACTGCGCGGTACACTTCCAACTTAGTTGTCAGACTGTGACCACGCCTGATCCAGATGTTGGCACAAATGCTCCCGAATGCCATCTGTGAACACTTATGACAGCATCACCATATTTGATCAACCATAATGCAACAGTATGCTCTCAGTAGATGACATGCCAATATAGCGAGACTTTTCTCTTGAAATGCTCCACATTTCAACTGAAGGTAGTACTGCTAGTAGAACATAATTGAAAATAATACTCACGTGGGAGACAGGTAATGTTCTACTGGATAACGACTGACACACTATCACTGTTGGATGCCTACGTGAACTAATATAGTATACACAAGAAAACACAGAATATAATCATACAAATGACAATACACAGGACATAATCAATGTTTCAGATCAAAAGGCCTTTATCAAGATATGCACATAACATACAAACATAAAAATACAAGTAGAAATGAATACACCACAACAAGCGTGTCCATGTGGAAAGTGTAATTTAAAAAAATAATGCAGAAGAAAATAACACAATTTTAATGCAGCATGCTAAATGTTAACCTAAGAATATTACAAATAATTTTTGTAAGTATGAAACTAATCTGTAAATATGTAATAATATGAATTTGAATAAAATAAACTCAGGTCCTGTAATAGTGCTATCTTCTTAGTTATATTCTGCTGATATGATTGCTTGAGGCTAGACAAGAAAGATGTTCAAAATAGTTTTTTTTTTTCACTTGTGGCTTTCCTGAATCAAAATAATTTTTGAACCAGTCAAAATATCTAACAGCAGAATTATTCAGGATACAACTGAAGAAACCTTGAATAATTTCTTAAAGAAGAAAAGATGAAATTACCTGGATGAGACATGAGAATGATTTCTAATATACACGCAGGAACATCCGTCACTTTGTTACCAGTGGAAAATAGTGCAGCCAAGAATAATTTGAAAGCACGTGATCTTAGAAAGACTAAATACCATATCTTTGACATCTATAATAGGTAGTAAGTGCAACAAAACTGAAATCCAACAGGAAAAACTAGGAAATTGGGGGGAGGGTGGGATGAAGTTTTGCTAATCACTGGAAACACATGATAACCAAAAAATTGATGTTTTGACCAAAAGGCATTTACCAGGAAATCACAACATAATACAGCGAGAAAGAACAGCAATGTTCACGTTCACAAGGCAGAGTTAAATATAGATATCTATAATTTCTTGGTATCTGAGGAGTTAAGTGCGTCACAGGACAAAGGAGTGGGAATATATTTTTATTGAAGCCTTATGCCGATAGCATAATGAGATTAAGGAAGTAATCTTTGTAGGCTGCAGTATTAGTTATTTCACAATATCTCATTTCCACTGAATTGATTAATTAACAAATTCAAGTATTTAATGTTATACCACATCTTTCTGACTATAACAGGATTGTGGATTCTGCCTTCAAAATATATTGAGGACAGTTTTAAAGTTAGAATGTGGCTAAATGAGGAAGATTATGAGTATGAACTTGAAGATAATCAACAATCTGATTTGGTGGCTGCTGCCAAACGATGGAGATGGAAGATTTGCATGTATCAAGAGCAACCTTTCTCTGGAATGCAAGTTGCAGTTGCAGTTTCATCCAATTCACTTTTATTTGAGAGGTAATGCTCTTTATTTATATATGGTTGTTTGGTTCAATAGGGGGAGAAGTGCTTACATTCCAACTTTTTATCAAACCTTGTTGTCAACATGGTTAATTTTATCAGAGATAAAAAATTCGCTAGGGCTGCTTCTGGATGCATCGATATGCGTGTTATGCACTGAGTTGTTGATTGGCGGGGGGAGGGGGGGCTCTCTGTGCATAGCTTGCAGATCGATTCATCCGGAAGCAAATTGATGCATCTAGCTACTGTGAAATGCATCGCTCGATATTTCATTTGTTAAATAATTAAATGATTTGTTTTGTTAAAATTTAAGCACGTCTCCTGATACTGTACTGGTTGTTTTGCTAAAGTAACCTCTTCAAGTGACATATTCTTTTCAGAAAAGTCTTTTTTATGGATACTCTAAAATCCTCTGACCTGCGACAGACAAGGACATGTTAAAATACAGTGACCTCTATTGTCCCTTTGAGCCGCGTTAGCGCAGTGGTTAGCGCACTGACTTCGCATATGAGTGGTCCTGGGTTCATTCCCCAGTTGAGGCGGAAATGTTTTCAGATCGCAACGGCTCCCAGGTCGACCCAGCCTTAAATGGGTACCGGATTAATCCGGGAAGTAAAGACTGCGAGGGAGAGGAGATGGCTACCGCCCTCATTTGCAGAGCCTGTGAAATGTGAGATCACTAACATCTCACACCCCTACGGCATTAATAAATGCTATGGGTTACTTTACTTTATTGTCCCTTTGACTTTTTGGTTGACCGTTTCGCCTGTTGCAACAATGACATCCATTAATAATTTCCTCCTGCTGTTATATCTGTTTATATGACCAATAAAAACCCCTCAGTTTCCTTGTTATGATATTGGTTATAAGCAACCCTTCCTCCACATGAAATGGTCATATCCTACATTGCCTCTCAAATTTGGCGTTCACATGTAGTAAGTTGGTAAGATAGTATTTCTATCACTTCGACCAACTTACTACATGTGAACGCAAGTTGTGTCATCCCTACTTGTTGTTTTTTAAAATTTATATGTGTTTGTGATCCTTGATAAAGACCTTTTGATCGAAACGTCAATTTGTGTGTGTGCCTTTGTGTGTTTCGTACAATTAGCAAAACTTTATTACCTTGTTTGAAGCTTCACCTAGATAGCTTGTATGTTTTGTTATCCAATTGTAGATTAAAACATCTCAAATTTAATTCATGTTAATCTTATATCAATTTTTTAAACATAGATTACTGTCGTATGGTGGAGCACGTGTCTCTAAACTAAGTTTACCTGTGCGTGATGGCATTAATTTATCGGAGATTTCACTTGTGTTGATGGACTCATCATACGTAACGCATGTTGCAACGCTGGAAGAGCATGGACTTATGTGTTTGCACTACAGCTTTATAACGGACACCATAATAAAGGTAATTGAGTAAGAGAAAAAAAATAATTTTCTATTGAGAAAATGAAAACATTTTTGTGGAGAGGAAATCAATAAATAAAGTACCATGTTGAGTCATGTAGGTTCTGCCAAAGACGGATGTGTCGGGCCATTGGTGCAAATAAAACTGCAACACAACACATTTCCATTCTCTGGACTACATCCTTCTGGAAATCCAATAGGACCATGGTCCTGATACAAGAGATATCCAGTGGGAGTTTGAGAATGAACGCTGAAGAAGAAGTCATGTAGGCCAATGGTTCTTAACTTTCTTTTAATAATGATGTCCTTCCAGGACAATTTTTTTACCTGTGGAATTCCCAGGACCTAAGAAAAGATAGGACATTGACTTTCTTTAGAGCTCAGCAAGGCTTCTTGAGATTTAAGAATAATTTCAAAAAGTTTTCTTTATTCGTGTGCATGGCACACATCACACAATAACAAAAGCATACTTAGACACTACTGCTGCCGTTATTGATAACTTCCAGTTCACTTTGAGCTTTTTTTGTTTACAGAACATGCTTCACATTCACAGAAAAAAAATATACCCTAGACTTCAAATATGCATTGATAGTGATCCATTGTATAGAATGTTTCTCATTTAAAAAAATGCAGATTTGATTTGTACTATTCTGCTCTTTATCTTAATGGTGCACGGCCTGCTGATGTTAAATAACATCTATTGCACGGCCTGCTGATGTTAAATAACATCTTTTGCACGGCCTGCTGATGTTAAATAACATCTATTGCACGGCCTGCTGATGTTAAATAACATCTATTGCACTGCCTGCTGATGTTAAATAACATCTATTGCACTGCCTGCTGATGTTAAATAACATCTATTGCACTGCCTGCTGATGTTCAATAACATCTATTGCACAGCCTGCTGATGTTAAATAACATCTATTGCACCGCCTGCTGATGTTAAATAACATCTATTGCACGGCCTGCTGATGTTAAATAACATCTATTGCACGGCCTGCTGATGTTAAATAACATCTATTGCATGGCCTGCTGATGTTAAATAACGACATCTATTAACAACTCACTCTATCACAAAATGTATAATACATTGATGACTGGTACAATGATTCACAAGAATGACCCTGATGTTAATCCCCCACTCTAATGTTGACTCCCTGTTCTGTCTGGTATGTTCGTTAGTATGTCCCTCTTCCTCTGGCAAAATCAATACAGTGACTTGTCCAGACTTTGAACTGTGTTTGAAACATAAATGTTTTTGTCCTTATTTATAGTTTTTGTTTACTAATGAAATATAGTGTGAAATGTTAGTTCATCTTTTTCTAATCATTGTATATCAGCATTAGAGGTGAAAAATTTAATTCTGCAGTCAATAAATGATAATGGAGATCAGCTCGAAGATACAGACAGAGTATGATATATTATTGATTTTAGTATAGATGATGGTGCTGAATTGTTGGATGTTTCAACAGTAAAATACATTAGGTAAATACTGGTTAAAGCTACTGTTACTGGTTTTATTACCAGCCCCCAGATGTTTCTAATGCTAATGCAAATATTTTGTTTCTTCAGTGCTTTGCTACATATCACATGATTGTTGCCACAATTTGTAGATATGTTGCGTAGAATATAAAGTCATATTGTGTGCCACATACCTGTTGTGAAAAAGAATACAGTAGCTTTACTTGTGGTTTTTCTGTTAAACAGCACTATATTCAGGTTGCTTGAAATAGATAATTAATACTGTGAAATTTTACTTTTGGCAGTTCATTGCCATTCTTAAAAAAAAGTGCAGGTCTTCTGAAGTTGACTTAGCAATCCATACAGTGAGTTAGTGAAAATTAAAGGTGTCTGTAAAAGTTTTTTTGTGATGCTCATAAAATAATGTTGTTTCTTTGAATCAATATTTATTATGGATAGATTCTATGTTCCAGCAGTGCTGAATACGGTGCATAGTGTAAAAACCAGAGCTCTCCAGTTTGAGCGATGTGAGCTACTGTGTGTAATTCTTGCATGCTGTTGAGACCCATAGTCATAACCTCTTTGATGGTTGTTCAGTGAAGAGTCTATCTTGGTCTTTCTATTTTTTGTTTTGCCATCTGGTACCCATTTGATGCTTGTAGAGGCAATCTGTTTTCATTCATTCTAAGTACTTGTCCGATATAAGTCCATTGTTTCCTGCTTATTATTGTAGAAACATATTGCTGCTTGGTGTCTTCTCTTACTTGCTTGTCTGACTTGAATTCTTCCCAGTCAACATTTAATAGTTTTCTAAGATATTTATTTTCAAATGAATTTAATTTATTCTCCATTGTTTTTTTATCTTTCAACTTTTGCAACTGTACGTTAATTCAAATATCGCACAGCTTTTTATAGCATTCCTATGTGATGCTAGACAGTGAGTGTGTGTTGGTTCTATGTATTGGTTTATCGCCAACTGCATCCTTGGACTTTGCAGGCTAAAACATGTTTCTGGGTGGCAGCTTCTGAGGAGACTGTAGGCAAGGATTTAGACTTGGATCATTGTTGCTGGTCCATCAAAAATGATGATGACCATTTGTTACATCCACTTTTTGAAATTCAGTTAGAGTTATGTTCTTGATTGTGAGTTTGTAGATGGCTAATATGCCATATTCAGATCGCAAATGTCCTTGGACAGTTTGGGCATGGTATGACCACTGTAGATGATTTTTGGTCTACCTGTGACTTTCTAGCTACCCGCCACTATTGAGCTGCTGCACTTGTCATCTTTTTTACAGGTTGCTGCACCTTTTTTGACTATACGACCATGTAGCACTATTTTATGTTAGTTCTTCCCATTTATCGTAGTCTATTTCAAAGGCTTTCAGTGAGGTCTTTAAGGAGTCTATATACCACTTCTTTTGGCCAGTTTGAGAACGTTTGCCCTTCTGCAACTCACCATAAAGAAGTATCTTATTCAAGAACTTATTCATATGCAGAATGATTGTATGTCTCACCAGTGGCCCTCTCAAACCAACATCCATGCAACAACAAATCCCAGTAGATGACATGCTTATGTAGTTAATTTTTCTCTTGTTGAAGCTTCGCAGCACTTCACCTGTACAATTATGTTTTTTCCCGACTGAGTAAGAGGTTTCAAAATTGCTCACAGATTTGAAATAATTGCTCACTGATGAGAAATTGATAAGTTTAACAATAAATATAATAAACTATTTTACCTTTATATTTGTTGTTTGGTCTGTAGTTATCTTGAGAAGAAAGGACCTTATGGTTGAAATGTTAGTTTAGCCTGTTGTATATACTGTCATCTATATTTTTTGTGTCAATTAGTCTGATAGTCTGTGAACAGTAAAACTCACTCCCTTGTGGTCTGCGCAAATACCTTATTGGTTATACAGTTTTACATCAGTCTCACTTATTGATTGTCCTAAAAATTCATTTATAGTTGAATTACAATGTCTTATAGAAAATATTCTTCAGTAATAATTATTGACCTGTAGCAACCCATAGAAAAATAATGCGTACTTCCTGTGTCACCCGGCCATTTTTTTATGACTTCTGGTTTTTCTGCATGTTTGCTTTTTTTGGTGTAACTGTTTTATTTATTGAGTTATTGATTTGTAATTCAGAGACAATATAGATAAGTGGATGCTGGATATAGTGGTGTTGTTTGTTTGTGTGTGTCAGTGAGACTACAAACATGGACATTAACATAAACACACTCACATAAAGACTTACAGTTTTCTGATAGGCTTAGACTAGACCTAGTCCACTCATGGAGCCAAGGATGATAATAGCCAGAAAACCTGGACTACTGTCAGCATTTACATCACTATTCTTATTAAGATATATTATCAACATTTCCATTATTACACCTGAATCTACAGTAACTAATGCACTGAAGCCTTCAAAATGTCCTTCTGTTGAATCCAAGAAGAATATGCCTACATGAACTGTGGCTTTCCAAAGTGAAATAAACAATATGGTTTCCTAACATTAACAGATAAAATATAACGTCACCCGTGTGTTTCCAGGGCCCGAAAGGGGAGCAAAGAATAGCAACACTTTACCTTCCACGCATGTCGTAAAATGCGACTAAGGAGGTTATGATATAGAGTTGGCTGTCCCATCCCATATAGGGTCAGTGACCCAAAGCCATGCTGAAGTCGGATGTGTCAGGCCGAAAGGCGCAGATATCGCAATAATGCTGTAAACCATGACAACACATTCCGTTCTCCGGACTACATCCTGCTAATCTACGGGAGTTTGAGGACGAACGCAGAAGAAGAAGAAGAAATATAACGTAAGAGTCTTTCAAATACTGCTGAAAATTCAGGAAAGATCACTCTAGCAAAGAGTTATTACAAAATCATGATCAGAAAAGATCATGTGAGATTGTTTACCATGACAACAAATGCTGCCGGAGGGTTGCTGTAGGTTTATAATGTTACACAAGTTTTATAAGGAATACTGATCTAATGTGTCCCTTTATTTATTTGTTTCCTCTCAGGACGAAGAACTTGATATTCATAAGTATCTCATTAGAAATGATGCTGGGAATAGTGACTCACTGGGCAGAAATCCTGATAATTTAATGGTTGGAAAAGAGACTCATATTCTGGACATTCAGTTAGATATCAGCAGTCAGTTAAATATCCAAGAAATCAAAATCCGAGATGGAATTTATAATTTGCTGGATGAGCCTCCAACCAAATGTATAAAGACAAAAATTATGACATCATCCCAACCAGTTCAAGATATATCTCCTTGTAAGAAGTTCCAGACAAGTCTGCAGAGTTTTGGATTTGTTTCACAGAAGTACGGTAAGCTAAAAATTATAGACCAAAGAACTTACAAAATTTAAGAATCATAAATGAAAGTTTTGCTTTTTTGCTTGCATGTCTATTTCATTTCATAATGGGATCTCTCTGATGCAATAGGCACAGGGTTGTAGGGGTACCACATTGGATGCTTCAACACACAGTCCTCCAGCGATTTCTATCTCCAACATTGCAGAGGAATGAGGAAAAATCTTGTCCTGTCCATTTCTTGATGTTATCTTTCCATGTCTTTATTTGCCCTCCTCTGCTTCTCCGCCCTTTGACAATTTTTTATAAGGAATCAAGTCTGCCTACATGTCCAAACCATGCTAGTTTTCATTGTTTTACTATAGAAAGCAATGGTTCTTGTACACTTGCATGCATCTCTATTTTATTTCTTACGTACACATTTGCCTTATGTTTCCTATAGGACATTCGTACATTGAATTTTCAGTAAAATTTGTCTGTAGCATTTGTACTCGAAAGCCTGTAATAGTCTCTCCATATCCGCAGTGAGTGTCGAACTCTCACAACCATACAGCGCAATAGAAACCACCGACGACTTATACAGATTGACTTTCACTCCAGCATCTTGTATCTTGCTTTTCCAAATCACATACACATACGAGGCGTGTTCAAATGAAAATGGGACTTGTGGATTTATTTAAAAAGTATCATACGCAATTTAATATTTTCAACGGAATTGAACAAAGCAACCACTTGTGAATAAGAATGCACCCGGGTTCATCAGAAAAAATCTCTGTATGCATTTAGGCAAGCATCCCACTGTTTAGGTAGACGTCGAATGCCGTCCGAGAAAAAGTTGCGTGGCTGTTCTCTGAACCATGTGGTCACCGCTGTCTTCACGTCTGCGTCGCTGTTGAATCGCTGTCCCTTTAGTGCTTTCTTCAACGGTCCGAACAAATGGAAATCACACGGGGATAAATCGGGACTATAGGCTGGGTGATGAAGAACTTCCCAATTCTTCTTTGCCAATGTTTCCTGCACAATTTTTGCGACGTGCGGACGAGCGTTGTCGAGGAGAAGAATCACTGAATTCTTCTGCAAGCGAACGAATGCACCGACGACGGTCAGTCAGTACTGCTTTATCAAGCACGGCTATGGCTTCTTCTGTTGCAACAATATGCGCCTGACCTGGCCGTGCAAGATCTGCCGTTAACTCACGTCCGTCTTTAAACATACGCACCCACTCCATCACTCTGGTCCTCGACAAACATTTGTCACCATATGCTGCCTTCATTCTCCGATGAATGTCTACTGCTTGACATCCTTCAAATGAAAGAAACTGGATCACAGCACGCTGATTCACTTTGGACGGGTTCGGAATCACACCCGCCATATTGTTAACAGTCTTCTGCAGCACATATGCATGCTGGGAAGATGAACACGTGACCGTATGTAAATTATTGGATACTCATTACTAGTGCAAAATGTCATCAATATCAGTGCGCTCTATCACGCGTGGTGTAACAAGTCCCGTTTTCATTTGAACACGCCTCGTACATACATATGCACGTACACACACGCACGCACGAGAGAGAGATAATTTGTTGCAAAAGATAATTAATGTTGGTGTGTCATCTACACGTGTAACTGTCTGTAGTGGTTCCTACTTGTGATGTGAGACAAGCATCATCTAAACCTGAAACTGTCTGTAGTCTGTGCTTTTTCTGAGATTTTCAATGTTGACTTTTAGTGTGGTCTGTCTAGTTTTACTCCAAGATATACAGAGTATGTTTCCTTAGTGAATATTTTCCACTCATTTTGATATTGACAGATCTTTTGGCTATTTTGTGGTTTTTGAGATAAAATAGTGTAAGCAGTTTTCTGTGCTGATTTTTAGTTTCCAAAATTCACAATATACTGAGATTGTGAGGAGAGCTCTGTTGATCTTTGCTTTGTTGATCCTTTGCTCTGTTGATCTTTGCTCTGTTGATCTTTGCTCTGTTGATCTTTGCTTTGTTGATCTTTGCTCTGTTGATCTTTGCTTTGTTGATCCTTTGCTCTGTTGATCTTTGCTCTGTTGATCCTTTGCAACCT
The DNA here is from genome assembly GCA_034231615.1 of Meghimatium bilineatum. Classification (NCBI taxonomy): domain Eukaryota; kingdom Metazoa; phylum Mollusca; class Gastropoda; order Stylommatophora; family Philomycidae; genus Meghimatium; species Meghimatium bilineatum. Next base: position 20,093,245 of record CM067316.1, on the reverse strand, counting down.
TATAAGGATGACCAAGATGATCCATTTCATGCAGCAGGCAAACTTCACTGCAAAAGATAATTAATATTGGTGTGGAATCTAGATCTGTTACTGTCTGTAGTGGTTCCTAGTCTGGATGTAAAGAAAGTCAGGTCTCTATATAGATTTCATTCTTGTAACAATGAGAGTACTCTCTGTGTTAATTCATTGATATTGTTTTAGTCATCATGATCCATCATTATTACGTAGCTTATCTTGAACAGAATGTAGCAGTCATTACAGCTTTTCGAAACTCTTGCAGATCTTGAAGCAATCCTAATGCTTCTGTGTCATGTAAAGTTGGCCATTGATATCTTGAGTCAATCTTCTTCGTGTCCTACCTCTTTTTCATTGCCCTAGCATCATTCCCTCCAGTATGGTTTTTTTTTCTAGGTTGCCATGTCATTTGGTATGGTCAAAATATTGTTATTTTTTAGAGAGAACCTTGTTATTTAGCCAGTTTTCTTTTACTTTCATTTCTCTCAGAATGTCCTCATTAAGTGTTTTTATTGTTTTCTGAAGATTCTTCTGTAATATTTTGTATCAAATGCTGCAATTTTGTTCAAGTTATTAGTGATTTCCAAGAGTTACATCCGTGTGTTGCAATATGAGTCTAAAGAAAGTTAGATTTGTTATTTTCTTGCAGCACAACCATATGCTTTTGATTTATATCAGTGTATTTGATGTAATAGCTAATCTCTGTCTGACTTCTTCATAGCAATCTCTGTTGCTTCTTATAAGAGAACAAGATATTTGAAACTAGTAACATGCTCTAGTTCTTTGTTATTGAGAACAAGTTAGTGGTTTTGTTGCTTGTCATAATCTTGATCTTACTTTCGTTCAGAAATAGATTTTATTTTTCACTGTGCTCTTTGATGGAATTTATGAGATGTTCGAAGCTTGTTTTGTTGTGAGTGATCCATCTTGCATAAATCATAAGCCTCACTTTGTGGGTTTTTTTGTGTGTCATTTTTTCTTGCCCTAGATATGGTTCACTCATATCTAAGGCCCTTATAGTTTCTAACCCATCTGACTGACCCATAGTTTTTTTTTATGATGTGAAAAATGCAAATTTTTTACTTCATTTTTGACAACCGTCCATATCCATAAGCCTATAATCCATCAGGGTCTTAATGGATAACACATTGGATGCATCAATGTGTAGTCATCTATTGATTTCTATCTTCAGCAATGTGGATGAGTGAGGATACGTGTCCGGATACGTGTTAGCGTGTGGATGAGTGAGGTAAAATCTCTACCTGTCCAGTCCTTGATTTTGTCTATCCATGATTCTCTTTGTCTTCCACTGCTTCTTTCACCTTCGATAGTCCCCCATAATGTTTTTTACAAGGAATCATATCGGCATACATGTCCAAACCATGCAAGTTTTCATTGTTTCACTATTGAAAGTATTGATTCTTGTAGATTTGTATGCATCTCTATTTTATTTCTTACATGCACATTTGTCTTATACTCTCTATAGGCATGCACAGAATTTGTATTTGAAGTCATGTACTTGTTTCTCCATGTCTGCATTGAATGTCAAACTCTCACAAACATACAACACAATAGAAAACACTAGTAGGATAAAACAGTCATTGGTATTAGTAGCAGTAATTGATGAAACTGTGTGTCTACAGGAGATTTATAAGACGTCATATGATGTATCTACAAAAGGGTATAAGTTATACAATTGATATACAAAGTTTAACAGACTACTTTCACTAAATTGATCATTCTTAAAGTTGCATTTAAAAATTGTTTCATTAATCTTTCATAAATAATTCATGTAATAATTTGAAGCATTTTCCATTTTTCTATGCAGTTAAAGAAGACATTGTGCAAGATCATGATCTGTTATTAGATCAAACAGCATCACCCAGTGAGACCAGTTCAACTAATTCAAAACTGAAGGAAAGAAGTAAACCTATATTAGAAATAGGTGACAAAAAACACACAAAGCGAGGCTTGGCCAAGAGAAAGAATGTAGATTGCCTTATAGAAACTGATTTTACAACAGAAGAAATAATAATTATCAGTGATAGTGCTTCTGATAGTGACGACAGAAATGATGTCAAATTTGATATTCCACCTTCAAGACCTTCCTTATATAGTAAGCTGTCGACACTTGAGACCTCTGCAATCGACGCAACTACAAGCATCAGAAAATCAACTAGAAAATCTAGTGATGAACATTCCAGTAATCAAAGTGTGTCAATAGAGGAAACTGAAAAACCATATGCTTGTTATATCGCAGATAAAATGTCACTTACTTGTAAGCCGGAAGATGAAATGTTCAAGAGAAATGTATCACCTAAACAAATGAACCATGCTGAACAGGTCACATCTCATGAAGATTTGAGAATAGGCTTATTTGAGTCACTTTTAAACTACGCTAGGATCTTGAAGACAGAGATTGGTAGTTCAAATAGAGGGCTTGTTAATGTCACTCCAAAAACTGAAACCGTAGGTAGTTTCTTAGATGAAGGTGCTTTTGTAGGTGACTCTTCTGATGAAATCCATGAGGACAATTTCTCAAGGACTGGGACACTGACATGTACAAAATCAGTGGTGCCTGCTGAGACAAAATTGTTGATCCACTCAGAAGACATTAAGTCTGAATGTATTATAGGACTTGATCTTATCAAGAAAGAAGATCTCTCCAATTTGTCAGCACCTGAAGAGAGTCCTATTGTTGAGGATTATTTTGATCTTCCTACTCCACCAACAATTGATATTTCATCAGAATCTGAGTCAGAAACACAGGTTACTTATACATCCAATGAAATGTCTAATACAAAATCAAACATTTGTTTTGGTGATCATCCAAATGATAACGGAAACGTTGCAAGTACTCCACAATTAACAGAAGAATTATATGCAGAATGTGAAGAAGAGTTATGTGGTAATACAAATGTTGGCCTGACCAGTGAAGTATTTTGTTTATCTGTTTTAGATTCTAGCAGGCCTGTAACTTATCCTTTGTATTCAAATGCAGACTCATATGTGAACAAGACTTGCGTGCCTTTAATTTATGGACAATGGATGGAGGCTGCTAGAGAGTTTGGTTTCTATGATTTTGCCATCACTCATGCAAGACCCACTAGTAGCAAAGCACCGACCAGTCTTTTACTGTCCGAACTTATCAAGTTAGCTTGGTGTGAAGAAGGGAACGTGTACTCTCAGTCAATCACTTACTTATATTCTTGGTTAGGTCTTCATCCTCCAGTGACACCAGCAACTATCCAAATTTATACTGAAGCATTTGAATTGAAATCTGAAAATTCAGTTCTGTTAGACATCATCACAAAGGTTACAGAAGAATCGAAGCATAAGTTTGCTGTTCTGCTATTAGAATATTCTGTCTCCATGTTTGAAGTCAATTTTAACTTCTGTCTTAGAAGTGGAAACAAGAATCTTATTAAAAATTGTATGATTGCTCAGTGGCTATGGGGCGATTCATACCCAGTTACTCGAAGTGGGACTTGTCGTCATCTGCTTAAAAATTTTGAAAATATCATGTCATCACCCCAACTGGATTACAGAGTTTGTACTGCTGCATGTGCTTTGTTGAACATGGCTTCTGAATGTTACAGATTGGCAAATGTTCAATGGGACCACAGTAATTCTAATTTTGTCATAGACTCTGTAATCACCATGACACACAGCCTGGCTAAACTAATTCATGACTGCTGTAAACTTGGTAGTGGTAAGAACAAAGGGATGATTGTTAACATGTTTAAATCTGCCTGGTTGAAAACTTTGATAGCAGCCATACTGTTGTCATATTATAATCAGTATCTTTTCTCAGACCCCATTCATATCAACAAAATATCACTTAGAAGCATAGTTTCGCAGTACTTTTTCTTAGTACCACAGCTTGAACACAGGGGTGCATCCAGTTCAAAGATGGGAAAATATAACCTCGAAGGGGATTGGCAACTGCAGTGTGTATCAAAACCTTTGGAAAAACTGCATGATTCTACAAACAAGGTGCCAAGAGGGGTTCTTACAGCAAATAAAGTGAATAAGAAAAACGGTAAAGGAGAGTCAGCCATTCACATTGCATGTATAAGAAACAAAGTAGCAGAGTTAAAAAAGCTTCTAGCTGTTCCTGGGGCAGACGTCAATCTACGGGATAACTGTGGGTGGACTCCCTTGCATGAAGCATGTAGTCGTGGTAATTATGCATGCGTTGAGCTGTTACTGAAATTTATTCCTAAACCATCAGAGGATAGCATGTCTGAAGAACAGCAAAAAATTTCTAAAGTAAATATTGATATTGTAGGGCCAGAGGGTTTGACTCCATTACATGATGCAGTCCGTAATAATAAAGTTGATGTGTGTAAGCTGCTGCTGAAATATGGCGGTCAAAAACTCCTGAAATCTAAAACTCATTCTGGCTGCACATCATTTGATCTTGCTCAATCAGATGAAATGAGAGATGTTTTAAGTTCGTATGAGTCCCATCTTGATCATAGCATTAATGAGCAGTTAGAATGTTCTAATGTAAACACTACTGAAGCATGTTATACAGCTCCACTTGCTCAACGATACAGAGAACTAACCGGGTCGGATTGTAGCTCTCTGGTGAGTCGCACCAGCTGTGAAGAATTTCTAACCTTACTATTTGTTCTAGTCTCTTCTTACTACAGTGTGACATCATCATTAGAAAAAAGTGGTCAGTTAGATGCGTGTCAGAAACAAAAAGACACTGAAGTGCTTGCAAACATGAGTACCTATATCAATTTTCTAAAGAGACATATTAGGAAACTGACTACATCTGAGGATTTTGAACACTTTCGAATTCAGTTGGAATTGTTTGAGTTATGTTGTGTAAATAAACCAGCAAGTGTTGATGACTTGTGAAGTGCCATTGCTTCAGAGAAAAGTAAATGTACACAGTTTATAGTTAAAAATAGTGTAAAAAATACTCAGAAGGTATCAGACAAGATCTGAACCAAGTCTGTTCAAATGACACCAATTCACTTCTCAATGTGGGTTCACATTTTCTGAATTTGACCAATCCACATACCTAAAAATGATGGGATTTTAGTCCACGCTTCCGATCTGCGTATTCTCAAGTTAGTAAACTGAAAATATGGTCTGGTTGGTCGAGGAAGACAGAGATAACACACAAAATATTGTGTGATTATGGCATAATTACTGTATATACAAGCATTGAAAAGTATATTTTGTTCAAAGGTTTCCAACAAGTTTAACATCTGCAGCAGTTAAATCAGGGTTGGACTTATTTTTATTTGTGGTTCACATGCAGGGTTGTTTGACCAGCAAGGACCATTTCTGCCATTAAAGAACCAGATGACTTTTTTTCTTATAATAGGTAAAAAAAAAATAGGTTAAAAAAAAGTGTAAATGCAACAAACTTCATTTATTTAAAATTACTATATACACTATTTATATTATCTCCTATTCTAACATATGGATGTGAGTCTTTGACAATAAATAAACTGGAAAGTGGGAAATTAGAGGCAACAGAGATGTGGTTCTACAGAAGAATGCTGAGAATACCATGGACAGCCAGAAAAACTAATGTAGAGGTGTTGAAAGAATCAAATGCGAAACAGACCTTAATCAACAATATAAGAAAAAGGTAATCTTCTTTTTTTGGCCACTTCATGAGACAGGCAGGTTTAGAGAACATAGTCGCAACAGGCAAAGTTAAAGGCAACAGAGACGGAGGGCGGCAACGTGAGAAAATATTAGACAGTTTGACAGCATGGCATGGCAAGGAAACAACAACGACCTTGATACATAATACTGTGGACAGAGAGCTGTGGAGGGCCATGACAGCCTACGACAGCCGGTGTGGCACTTGATGATGATATAAGCTTAGCACATCCATGTAGATCTATTTTGAGAAAGCAGATTTAGTTCATTCCAGGTTAATCAATAAAGTGCCATGCTGAGTGATGTATGCGATCATTAAAAAAAAGTAAGTAAAGTAACCCATAGCATTTATTAATGCCGTAGGGGTGCGAGATGTTAGCGATCTCACATTTCAGAAGCTCTGCAAATGAGGGCGGTAGCCATCTCCTCTCCCTCGCAGTCTTTACTTCCTGGATTAATCCAGTACCCATTTAAGGCTGGGTTGACCCGGGAGCTGTTGCGATCTGAAAAACATTTCCGCCTCAACTGGGGAATGAACCCAGGACCACTCATATGCGAAGCCAGTGTGCTAACCACTGCGCAAATGCGGCTACCATACTCCTATGCGATCATGCTTCACCACAACTCTCTGTCTCTTGTATTAATAAGTTCAGTTAGTGACTTCTTTTTGTGCCACAATGACAACCCATCAAGAAATTTATCTCTTTATTTGCCTCTGTTTCTTCTTCTGTCTTTGATCTCTCCGGTGATTACCAAGAGTTCAAGTTGTACTTTCCTCATCACTTGCCCTAAAAATCTTGATGGTCTGCTTCTAATTTTTGCTATCATTTGTCATTTTACTCCAGTACCACTAAGAGCTTCGACATTAGTTTTATTGGCTGTCCATGAAATTTTCATCATTCTTCTTAGAAACCACATCTCAGCTGCCTCCAGCTTATCTTGGGCCTTTTGTTTACCTTCCATGCTGTGCTTCCATAAAGAAGGGTTGGCTCAATATAACATCCTAGCACTATATCATCCTAGTCATCATCATCAAGTGTTGTGTCGAATGGTGTTAGCAATCATATTTCTCCATGTGCATCTATCTCTCATATGTCATCATTTCTGTTTGTGTCGTCAATCGAAGCCATTTAGTCAAACTGTCCAATATCTTTTCTCTGGGACTTCCCCTTGATCTTTTCCCTTCTATCTTTCCTGATGTCACTATATTCTCAATGCCTCCTCTTCTCATTATGCGCCCAATAAATGTTGAATGTCTTTTTTCTTATATTATCAATAATGTATCTATTCACATCTATCCGTCTAAGACATTCTTCATTAGTAATCTTTGCTGTCCGAGGAATGCGCAACATTCTTCGAATAAACCACATTTCCGCTGCCCCCGATGATTTTTGTGATTTCTTATTTATTGCCCATGCTTCACTTCCATAGAGTAGCATTGGTTCAATGTAACATCCGAGGACACGTTTTCTAGTATTCACCGATATGGACTTGTTGCATAGGAAATTTTCATTTTATGGAATGCTGCTTTTGCTTGTCCTAGTATGCATTGATATTACTCCATTGCATAGAATATTTCTCATTTCATTCTCCCACTCCAGGTCTCTCCTATCTTTATCCTTTCCGTATCCATAATTCGTCTCTATGCCTCTTAAGTGCTTCTCTTACCTCTCTCACTACACATTATATTTCAGAGCCAAGTATGGACATCTTGTCCTCTGCATTCTCATTGTAACCATCATCTCTTTTAAATTTCTTCATTTATATTATTGATGCTTGTGTATTGGTTAATCTTAAGATTTAGAATTCTAATACTGATTTTTCTTAGACATCTTTCAACACTTTTTATTACCAGAGTATATAATATAAATTATTATATATAATATAAAATATAAATACAGTGGAATCCCACTATATTGTATCCTTTAATAATAAATTTCCCTATGTAAAAACACTTTAAAATCCCCAATTACATTTTTTTATTCTTTGCACTGTATATAGCGAATGTGTTAGTACATTACCATTTCATTGGTCCAGACCAAGTTGTTATAATTGGATTTCACTGTAATTAGTTCACTCTGGTGTAAAAGATTATTCAGCTCATGGCTGTATCCTTGAGTTCAAGCTGTCATCTGGCTCGCAAAAACTCTGGAAAAACCTTTACTTATCAAAAAAGATTGCCAGAGAAACACCAGCCTGAGCTGGAAGTAAAACTCCACTGATTGACATAGGAAATAACAGTGAAAATACTCCATCAGGGGATCTATCAGCATCATAAATAAGTTTGTGACATTGATCTGTAGTATCTTGTACTTATGAACACAGGTTTTGAAAGTTTCACTTGAACATGACGGACTATTATTGCTAAGGGGTTATGAGGTGTAAAACGAAAAACCTGTGTTCTTAAGCAGCATTACCGTATAGTGATTTTAGTATCTTCTACCACATTTAAAGACCTGCTCATTGAAATGATGATTGTGTTTTGATTTCAGAAATAATTTTACTGTGTTCTTGATTTTGTATTAATAGAATTTTATACTTATTTTTATACTGCTTGTAATTTAGTTCTACAACAGTTTTTCTGTTTCATATTAGATCATTTTGCCACTTGAGATGTGGCAATTGTTTGGTTTAACGGCTGTGTGTTTTACTAAAACTTTCCTGCTGATGAAACTTTAGTTGATTTCATTATATGACAGGATAATTATTTTTATATTTTTTATTTATAGTTATAATTGGAGAGGAAATCTGCAGCCCCCCCCCCCTTCCCCAGTTAAACATTTCATCTACTGAAATACTACAACGAATAATCAGAATCATAGTCAGACAACATCAAAGACCGGACTGGTCAAGACTTCCGCATTCATTCTCGTCGCTAAAGATAGAAATTACTGTAATCTTGGTGTGTTGATATATCCAATGTGGGAGCCCTATGACCCTGATGTGTTTACAGACAGATAGATAATTATATTTTGTCTCAAAATTATATCAAAGATCACCCGTATGTTGATGAAAGGGGAGAAAAGAAAATCAGCACTGTGACTTGCCAAGCATGTGGTAGTATGCAGCCGATGGTTTTTGGGGTGGGGGTTGGTCATCTCATTCCGTAGACGGTCAAAGTGACCCAGAAACCATGCTGAAGTTGGACTGAAAGGTGCAGATATTGCAGCCATGTTGTAAACCTTATCATATTCTATTCTACAGTCTACATCCTTATAAAGTATATGAGATGAGAATGAATATAGAAGTAAATATCAAACACAATCATATATGTTTTGTCATATATGCTGATATGACGTAGGCAATATGCTTCTCCACAAATCTCTCTCTTGCGTTATTAATAAGTTCTGTTGGTGACTTCCTTTTGTTCCACAGTGACAACCCATACAGAAATTTCTCTCTTTGTCTTCCTCTGTCTCTTCTCCCCTTGATATTTCCTGTGGTTACTAAATGTTCAAATTTTACTTTCCTCATTACATGTGCTAAATTCTTTATTGTCTGCTAATTTTTGCTTTCATTTGTCATTTTACTTCAGTATCTCTGAGAACTTCTACATTAGTTTTCTTGACAGTCCATGGAATTTTCATCATTCTTCTTAAAAACCACATCTCAGTTTCCTCAAGCTATCTTGGGCATTTTTGCTTAATGTCTATGCTTCGCTTCCATAAAAGGGAATTTGCTAATTATAATATCCTAGCACTCGAACTCGCATATGCATTGATATTAAGCTGTTTCCAATACATATTTCTTACTATCTTTAGATCTTTCCCATCAACATTGATTTTTTTCTAACATTTTTGTCATTTGTGAATGCTTTATCTTGCCAAATTCTTTACTATAATCTATGAAGCACAAGTACAGGTCATTTTGTACTTCTATTGCCCTGTCCATCAATGTTCGTATTATATATAAGGCATTTTTTGTGCCATTTCCTTCCACAAATCCACATTGCTCTTCTGCAATTTCTAGTTTTAATTTTCCTCTTATTTCTCTCATGATTATACGAAGTAGGATCTTGGTCATCTGACTTATTGTTCGGTGGTCTTCACAGTCAAGATGTAGCATTTTGTAATTCTCATCTTTAGCTTTTTTTGTAATTTGTTTAGATGTCAAAATTTTCCTCATGTCGTAAAAGTACTTTTAGCCATTCTTATTCTCCTTTTAACTTCTGTTTCACATCTACCATCATTTGTGATTATGTGTCTTATTGTGTATATTATTCCCAGAGATATTGGTAATGTTCTACTTATAGTACCATGAGACTAATGGGAATTGAACCAGTCCGTTCAACGGCACCAAATCGCCTAGCAACTATTGAACACGCGTTCTTCCGTACTTGACTAACCGCATCTCCAAAAAAAGATGCGATTTCATCAAGCCTTTCAAACCGTGCACACAAAGTCACCAGAACGGACCGATCGAGACAAGGACTATTACAACAACAACAAACATCCCGTACAGGTATTGAAATATCCTCAGTAACAACAAACATATAACATAATATCCGTATTAGTTATACAATGTTAGTCAAGTACGGAAGAACGCGTGTTCAATAGTTGCTAGGCGATTTGGTGCCGTTGAACGGACTGGTTCAATTCCCGTTAGTCTCAAGAATTTTTAAAAATTGTCCTGTGGCTTCCTACTTAAATTTACTTATAGTACCATGTAATTTGATATTTAGCACATGTTCTGTGATTTAGCTGATTATCATGTTTTTTTGTTTTTTGAATGTTTATATCTAGTCCATATTCTTTACATATTATTTATTGACATGATCTATTAGGCTTTGTTGTTCCTGTTCACATCAGTAGGAACTTTTTATCCACCACTGTCTTTTGCTGCAGTGTTCCATATAAAAAAAATATAGTACAGATTTCATTATGATACTTCTACGTTCTTATTACCGTTGTTTCCCTCTGGTGTCAGTTTCTCATGTTTGCTGTTGAAATGTGCTGTCACTTCTTTAATTCATCAACATTCTAACAGATGTCTGTTGAATATCTTTTTCCCTGCCGAAGACGGATGTGTCGGGCCATTGGCGCAAATAAAATGGCGACACAACGCATTTCCATTCTCTGGATTACATCCTGCTGGAAATCTAGTAGGACCATGGTCCTGCTACAAGGCAGATCCAGCAGGAGTTTGAGAATGAACGCCGAAAAAGAAGAATATCTTTTTAGAATAAGTACATACCCTCCAGAGTGTTGATGTTCTCTTTCAGAATATGGAAATGTTTCTTCTATGTTGCAAGCAAGAGGTAGACAGAGATACAAATGGTAGGAAAACATCATGTTGTGGACAGAATAGTCTAGCAGAGTACACTACCAAGGCAAGAGACAAAATATGTTGAAAATCAGTTGCAGCCAACTTTCGATGAAGAGATGACACTTGATGATAATTCTTCTATATAAATTGTGATTTGCCAAAAAAATTTGTTCAGTAATATAATATACTCATGCTGATTCCCAGGAGTGTATAACTTATATATTCATTTATTGTCCTTTAGCGCTGACGTTAGCGCATAGGGAAGAGGTCAGATCTCTCCAATTCTTTCTGTTCAAAGCTATTCTGTGCAGTTCTTGAATAGTATGGATATTGATTGTTTTACTTTCTCTAAGTATTGTTTCTTCTGAGTGTTTCTTTTGGTCTACCCCTGGCTCTTTTGTGTGTAGGTTCTTGGTCATCTGACTGATTGTTCGGTGGTCTTCACAGTCTAGATGTAGCACAAAATAGATATAGCATTTTGTAATTCTCATTTTTAGCCTTTTTTTAATAATTTGTTTAGATGTTAATATTTTCAAGAGATTGGTGGATATATATAATTCTGCATTCATTTTATTACCCAAGTCCTGTTTATTTTGATTATAGTTCTTACATTCCAGAACCATTTTTTAAATTTGATGTTTTGACGACTTTATTTGAGCTTCCATTTGTCTGCGATCAATTACTGCTTACAATGACAGAAGAGTTCTGTCTCATGACTGCTGTACGTTGAAAGCACTTTTTTATTTTTAAATATATTTCTAATGTGGTTCTTTCAGTACAGAATTATTAACACTGCTCACAACTTTTAGTCCAGGATGCCTATTTTTTGTCTAGCTCCCTCCCCTCAAGGTAATGACATAATTGGTGGTGGGAGATGTGTGGTACATTACTTTTAAAAAAAATTAATGTAAAGTCCATTTTCACACTATTAACTCGTAGTATACATGAACTAAACTCACTTTTTTGTGCATTCTTTCTACGAAACAAAATTGTGTGTTTACATTTAGTCTTTGTACAATATTTTATTTATTTATAAACCTACAGTGATGTACTATACATCATAATATGAAAAATTGTTTGACGTGTTCAGAATATATTTGTTTTAAGAACAGAAATACATAGTATATTAGATGAAAGGATATGATAAAACATAAAAACAGCTAAAATATTAATTCAAAAATATTTTTTATGATAGAAATATGACTAGCATTTAAAGTTGTCTGTTTTGTATAGTATATCCTTTAGTGCAACTATTTGGAAAGTTTCAAATGTTTCTATGTACAAATAAACGTTCTGTGATTATTTCATTGTTTGTTGACATGCATTGAAGAATTTGTTTATGCATTTAGTCTTTGTAAAATATTTTATTTATTTGTAAACCTACAGTGATGTACTATGTATCAAAATGTGCAGAATTGAATGTCATTTCTAGAATATATGTCTATTATCTTATTTGAAGAGCAGAAACATGTAGTACATTACAAGATAAACATAGACCTAATGATCCTAAGACTCGAAAATAAATGAACAGGCCTAATTTATTTTAAAAAATACGTACAGATTCAACATTTGACTATCATCTAAAGTTGGCAGTTTTGTAAAGTATATCCTTTTTTGCAACTATTTGAAAAGTTTCAAATATTTTTATGCACAAATAAAAGTTCTGTGATGATTTGAATGATTTCTTACAAAAGTTTTGCATTGCCTTTGCCAATCAAAAGCCAACCAATAAACATACAATTTTTCCTTTGCTCCCGAACTAATATCACAAAATGGCTGACCACATTCTTTGCAATGTCTACACTTGTCTATTATCATCTTTTAGAAATAATAGCTGGAATAAGCAAACTATCTGTATGATTTTTATAAAGATGGGCCATATGCATATAAGAGAGTAACCCCCAGGGAGAATAAGTTGTTAGGAAGTGCTTTCATCACATTATAGGGTCATATGGTCAAATTTACACGTTACCATAACTTTTTTTTCAGGTTGTAATGCAGTACCAATTTGATTACTTATTATTGATTACTATATTAGGTCTCAATATAATTATAGAATGTCAGTGCTTCTCTATTGTTATTGAAGATATGAGAGAATTATATATTTCATGATTTGGATCCAACATCACTGGAGATATCCCCATAAACGTTCAGCATGCCGTTCTATCATCCATCTAGGGGTGTAAAAACTCAATATTCCAGTCAGCGTTTGGTTGTGCTTTCTTCTGATCTTTCCAGAGAGGAAGCTTTTTCTTCCCTTCCCTTTGATCACTTCCATATTACTACTAATAATATAATATACTATTAGTGTCATAGGGGTGCCATATTGGAAACATCAGCCTAAAAAAGGCTGCCGAACATCTCCGTGTTTTGGTCATATGGATGAGTGCAAATACTATGCCCTGACCATTTCTTGATGTTATCAAGCTTGGATTTTCATTGACCACTCCTTTCACCCTCAAATATTTACTGCAGGGTTGATATTACTTTTTTTTAGTAATTCATGTTGAAAGTAAATTGTGTCTTGTTGCATGCCCAAATCATGCAAGCCATGTACACCCTTTCAGCCCTATCAACAGTAGTTCTTGTCGACCTGCCAATTCGGTTATTTTGTTTCTGACAAATACATTTCTTTTGTTCTCTAAGGCAAATTTGTAACACACTTCTTATAGCACTTTTACACCTTTGTTATTTTACACCTATTTTACACCAAAATAGATGGTACCGGTGATTTGTATAGTTTGATCTTGAATAAGTTATTGATTTTACATTTCCATGCTACATTCAACCATGCATTGCAGCCATATCCATTTTGAGTCTTTTTTTTCCCGTTTCAACACTGTCATGTGATGTATTCTCTCCAGAACGTTGTCTTCCCAATGAATTTCTTGAACCCGTCTCTGTCTTGGGCCATGCAATTTGCATTTTGCAAAGATGTATTCATGTTATCTTTAATGTTGTCAGTCCATTGTCTTCTTGGTCTGCACTTTCTCCTCTGCCATCCATTATTTGTCTTTCCAAACAGTTGTGTCTCTTTATATGACCAAACAATCCATTGGAAATTTTGAGGCACATAATTCCAGTAGGTTGCAATTACTTTTGGGAAGGAACAGCCACTAATCGGCCACCGTAGAGAGAACACATTCATTCTCGTTGGCGGAAGTACCAAATTTCTCCATTATTGCATATCTTATTTTAAAAAATCAGAATTCAGTAGATGAGATTTGAACCAAGTCGATTCTGCTCACACTTACTTGCCTCAGCACATTTTCTGAATTCAATGGCACATCCAAGTTTTTAAATGTTTGTGATCCTAGAGGAATTTACTTACCTATGAAGTCTGTGTGTGTGTATTGTTGTTGTTGTCTGTGTGTCAATCTCCGGTCAATATTCATAATAATTTGAGAATATACACTTTGAAAGTCTTGACTAAAAGCACAACTTTTTAGATATGTGGTGTGGTCAAATTTGCAAAATGTATTGACACAAGTTGCAAGGCGAATAGGTGCCAGCTGAATGGAACTGATTCAAATCCTATTTTCTTGTTTATTTTCTATAAATCCTCGATGCTTTCTATTTACATTACTCATCGTTGCATATCTGAGATATTTATTGCTAGATACTTCTTCTAATATGTGACAAGTCAGTAATATGTTAATTGAATTCTCAACACTTCTGTTTACCAGTATTTTGCTCTTTTCTGTGTTTTATTTCCATGCCATATTTTCTATTTGTTTTCTCCAATCTTGAGGTAAAAGCTCTGAGATGGAATTATATTAATAACATGATTCCCTGTAAATATTTTATTGATTTATTTAAAAAAGTAATGTTCCATGGCAGCAGCCTGCCTTCGGGGATGAAGATAACTCTTCATGTACTAATCCGCAACAACTGTTAGGTGGGGTGGCCAGTTCCCTTCCTTGCTGTCTTTACCTCCCCTAACTCATGCATCAGGTACTCATTTACAGCTGAGTTGACTGGAGGAGTGGTCGTGCCAAGCAAGAAATCTCAACCCGGATTTTTGTTGTAGTCCGGACATGGTTTCGAACCTGGCACGCTGTAGCCCAGTGATAGAAAGCAAGCTCACTAACAACTAGGCTACAGTGCTCCTCATTTATTTACATATTATTTAAACTTCAAACTTATCATACAGTAGGCCTATTGATAATTAATCCTATCCAGTTTTCCAAACCATCATATGGTGGTTGCATATATTCTTTAACTGCATTTTTATTTTGTGACTGATATTTTCAGAAGCAAAGACAAGTCAGTTTGATTTGAAGGGTGATTTCCTTATGCCTGTGCTGTTTTTCTTCACAGATCCCTCTGATGCTTTGTGTTGGGCCGCAATATGATCTTCTGCTAAAAAAGTATTTGGTAATATGGCTTGTTGCTGATGGTGGAATAAATAATTGGTAATATGGCTTGTTGCTGAGGGTGGAATAAATAATTGGTAATATGGCTTGTTGCTGATGGTGGAATAAATAATTGGTAATATGGCTTGTTGCTGAGGGTGGAATAAATAATTGGTAATATGGCTTGTTGCTGAGGGTGGAATAAATAGTTGGTAATATGGCTTGTTGCTGAGGGTGGAATAAATAGTTGGTGATATGGCTTGTTGCTGGAATTCAGTATTATTGACCCTTACCTATCATCTAATTTTCATTATTCTATGCAAGCAGTGCATATGGAAACTGTTTAATATTTCATGATTTATCTCTACGTTATAAATTTAGAAACAATGGAACATTTATGCGAGGTAAATTCACCAGAGTATTAACATGTGTCATAATTTATTAATTGTAAACCTTGTTGGATATGATTTGTCTCATTTGTTCAATTTATTTTTCTATCTGTTATATTTGGTTTAGTTACCTTTTTTTAAAATAAAAATTCTTCTTGGGTATAAAATAAAAGATTGTACATGTATTATAAGACTTTTTGTGCAACAAAAGTCTGTAGATATCTGGTTCCAAACCACAAATCAGAATTTTCACAAAAATAGGTGGGCAAAAAAACACCTCATTACCCCCCCCCCCCTTAAGGCGATCTATTTACATCTGTTGAGTTCACTCAAGGAAGTAATCAATACATTAATACATTTTTTTTTCTTTATGGAAGAACTACCAGAAATATGTAAAATGTATATAGCATAAATATTGATATAGATGTAGTATGCATTTCATAGTCGCTAGGAGTATTGCTGGATGAATCAATCTGCATACTACACAATGAGAAGTACGCCCCCCCCCTTCCCAAATTGGGTGTCCTTTTAAATTTTGTTTCATCTTTTCATCTCCACGAGTCTGTAATAAACGTACCTGTAGTCTGTATGCTCAGTAAACAGACATCTCTGATCAAATTTGCCATTTTGTTTTTTGTGGCATCACGGTGTGATATGACTTCGGTGATGTCACAAAAGCTGCGCACACGATAACAAAGTTGGGATGAAACTGTGCATAACATTAAAAGGTTGGAATGTAGGCACCTTTTCCCTTAATGAACCCATAATTGCATTGACTATTGAGGAATGTATGAACATGTCTTTGGCCAATGCAGGCCTGCTTGCCAGGGACAGAGAATCGTTCAGAGTATCCACGATGAAGACAATGTACTGGAAAGAATATGTCACTTGATATATTGGTATAATTCAGGGTGCATATGCTTTCCCAAAGTCTTCTTTATATGAATTTATAACAGTTTTAAGCCTTATCAAAAGAAGAACGGCCTCTGACTGATGAAACAGTGACAAAGTTTTATAAGGGCATAATCTACTTGGCCGAGCATGTAGAGAGTGGGAAAGTGGAATGGCAGACCTTGAAAATAATCAACTAATAACTTAGGAGATGATGATGCCATTATGTTCACAGATGTCTCTGTCCTTTGTGGTGAGAAATCTAGCCATAGTTTTATAGCTAGTACAAGTGGTAAAATTATTGTGAAGCAAAATGGAGCATATATGACAACTACCGTTACTTCCAGTGTGAGAATCGAGATTGAGGCTGTTACTACAGACATCACTAGAAATGCAAGCCACATCACCCAAGACAGAAAGAGGTTCAGAGAGTTTATTGGGAAGACAACGTTCTGGAAGGAATACGTCACATGACACTGACACTACAGACTTCCAATGGCTCTCTAAGACACTCACTTTTACTAGGGCAGTTACATAGCTGTTAACTTATATTTTCATAAATTCATATTTTTTACATTTTATATATGTATTTTAATAAAAACACCTGCATTCAACATCAAAATACTTTTTTTTCTGTCCTATCAATATATGCATCTGTTTTGTTGTTTGTTTGAGAACCCCAGGAATTACGAGTGATTAGTTTTTACTTCCTATGTGCAATGGGGAGGTTTCTAAGCTTTTCTTCATACCCAGGAGACTTCACCTTTTGGTTTGGTGCAATGCATATTGGAGGAGCCTTCTACTCTGGTACATGAGATGAGACGAACTGATAGTTTGCTTGGGTCACCCATTGTTTGTCTATCCTCTGATGAGGCGCTTCATAGCTAGTGAGTTGTTCCTCATGTAGGAAGACCATTCCATTACCACCGTGTGTGTCCCTAGGACCTAGACATAATTTCTTCCATATGAGCTATGTTGTGAGACAATCAAATTAGACTCAGAGTTTATATACCTTCCTAGAAGAGGTGCTGCTTTGCCAAACACGTTAGTGGTCTGGGAATTGACCTGTGCATTTCTCATGCACTCACCTTATCCGCTCGAGCTTGCGTTACAAAGCCAGATGTGTGGCCTTGACCGTGTCTGTTCAGGATTTTCCTGACGTTTGTATCCATCTTTTCTGTGGTCGTCCTCTGGCTTTGTACCTTGATCTCATTTGGTTATACACCATATGTCTTTTTCATATGGCCAAAAACATCAGCATTTTGCTATAATGTTGTTAAAAGTCAACACACTTCTTGATTTGTATTTTTCACTGTGCATTGTAATCTCAATATCTTTCTTTGGAATTTTAGAAAACGTGATAACATTTTGGTTGTTAGAGATATTTAAATAATATTTGCACATATAAATAAAGAACGGAATAGAAAGAACGAAAATTATCAAAATATTTATGGGGGAACTGAATAAAACGTAGATTTGCAGTAAAATCGTGCTTGGAAAGTATTCGTTCATATTTGGTGCCACTTCAACAGTCGATGTCAAACCTCTATATGGCAACATCATGGCATTCTGTATATTCTGCTGTAAAAACTAACTCCCGATAATTCAACATCCTAACCATAATCTATTATTATTTTATTCAAAATACAATGAAGCAAAAGTCTATAAACCCGATTCACCTTCATGGCATCAACCACTGTGCAGATGTGTTCAGATTCATTGGATTGCTACGTGTAACCACTACACAATACACTTCAAAATGGACATAGAAATGTGCCGGCTTCAATTGCGCATGTCTCCGAGTATGTGCATTTAACCAATCGAGCTGTGGTACGTCTATTTAACACTACATATCATTGGAGGAGTACACTCGACATGGGATGACGAACACATTTAACCGGAGCACGCGTAAGGTTAAACATTCCCTCTTCTACATTTATAAATCATTAGAATAGACAGTGTTTATAATCTTTTAAATATTTATAAAAGACTGTGCAACACATTATTAGCCAAATTTTAAAAAGAATTAGTAAAAGTAGAGATGTTTTAAAAAATACCAAAAAACAAAAAAGGCCAAACATTTATTTCTTGGTCAGTAGCTATAAAAAAATGACATCAGAACCTGAATATGAGATGTGCCAAAATCTTACATATACATGTTGTCATCCTGGTCAACAGGCTACAGTATGCAGTCTGGGCAAGAAATAGCAATCTATTAGCAATAGAAACGCTGTAACTAAAAAATGCATTGATGAAGTTGGATGTCTTGTGCTAAAGTCATACTGTAAACCACAACGCAGCACTTCCATTCTCCAATTACATCCTGTTAGGCACAAATTTATGAACAAATACAGAAAATAAGCAAACATCATCAAATCTAATACTTCAGGTAACAAATAATAAATGGTCACTATACATTGTACACCATTTTCATTAAATACAAAAGCAGTGAATTTGCATACAGACAATATATACGCAGGTGACAACTAAAAAATAAACCTTCCAGTTCACGACACCCCACCCACATCTGCAGTATTTTAGATGAGCATCCTCCCCACACCCACGCGCACACACAGAGAGAGAGAGAGAGATATCCCTCCCATTGTATAGAAACATTGAACAGCAATGACATAGACACTAATAATAATAAACTTCCATAAAAGTAGACCCGTAGGAAATCCCTCTTTGATGGTTCCTCTGGAAAGATTTTCTTCAGGCCACTCTGTCCTTTACCATGTGGAACCTATATTAGTGATAGTATATCTTCATGTCTTATAAGTACATGTCCAAAATAAGTCCACCATTTTCTTATTTGATCCAATATAAGTCCACCCATTTTCTTATTATTATTATTATTAATGTAGAAGCATATTGCTGTTTGGTGCCTTCTGTTACTTGCTTGTTTGACCTTTGACCTGAATTCTTCCCAGCCAATATTTAAGAGTTTTCCAAGACATTTATTTTCAAATGAATTTAATTTCTTCTCCAGCTATTTTGTTACTTTTCAGCTTTTTCAACCATGTTAATAAGGATATTAAATTGGAGTTAAGCGGTCGTGGTTTGGTATATTTACTAATTGTTTATATTTCCAGATGTTTGTTAGGTGGTTGTATGTACTATATGCCAAAGCAATTCTGTTAGAAATCTCCTTTGCTGCTTCTCTATTTTGTGTCCTGAAATGATAAAATGAATTGCCTTAACCTAATTATTACTTTTCACACACAGAAGGCAGCATGATATATGTAAAGGTTACTACAAAAAAGTTTGAGTGCACAATCAGGTTTTATTATGGCCAATATTTTGTTTTGCTAAAAAGAAAATGGCAGTGGTTTAATTTAACAAAAAAATATCTTGAAAAATAAAATGAACAGATTATTAAATATACAAAATAGTTGAATATTTGTTTTGCAACATTATTATTTATAAAAGGTTCAAAATAGTTATATACATAAATATGATGCTATTATTTATCTCCATTTGAGCTATGGGTGCAGGTAACTCAGCATGAACACTGGACAAGATCAAAGGAAGATCATAGTAGTTCCCCGTCTAAAAAAAACTGATTGTAGGGCTCACAGTTCTAGTTCAATTTTGATTTGTCAGTCTCTTTGTATATCTGTTATGTCTCTCTTTATGGGACTTTCCAATCTTTGCACTTGTCTCCTGCAATCTTGAGAGCAACCATGATTCACACTTTTGAAGATCTGAGCGGGCGAGATCCTTCAGTGCATTATGTCAGATCAACCTATTGAACCTTTTGACAGTGTGGCCATCCTCGCTTGTATTGACTCGGATCGTGCATTGTCCTCAACACTCGCATGTCCAGGCACGAATGTGAAGGTCATTTTTCTGTTCAGGGATTTCATTAACAATTCCACCCATTGATGTCGGATGTTAATGAAACAATTCCACCCATTGACGTCGGATGTTAATGAAACAATTCCACCCATTGACGACAGATGTTAATGAAACAATTCCACCCATTGACGGCGGATGACTCCCACTTCAACTTTTTGGATCATGTTAATTGAATCACTAGGTTAGTTAGTTGGCTGGTTAGTTAGTTAGTCGTTGGATCATCATCACTGCAAACTGGACATGTCCATAGTTGCTCCGATATCTCCTTGAGTGTATCCTCCATTACACTTCTGCTGACAGTACCGGTTCTATGCTGGTTGACCATCATTCTTCTGCGCCCTCCAAAATGTTCGCTTCTAGCAACACCGCATTTCAATCTCTGATCTTTAATCCTAGCCATTGAAAAGGAATCATCAGCCACATTAGTCTCACTCTCGCGTGTTATATCTCTTAAGGAGTTCAAAACGTCAGCGCGATCCATTGCCCCATCGCCCTGTGCCACAATCGCGCACGATGCCAGTTGATCCGCTCTTTCATTGCCTCGAACGCCCACATGTCCCGGCACGAAAATAAATGTAACCACTTTCAAGCTCGCCTTTCTCATGGCCTCAATCCACTGTTCTCGTCGAGACCCACTTGTACCTTCTTAATCATACTCATATAGTCACTCAAGATGCAGACCTGTGTTACCTTCTGTTTCCTTAGCCACTCAAATGCCTTGGTCACCGCCATAGTCTCCATGGTCATACTACTCGTAGTGACCGCAAAGGCACCACTTTCCTCCTTGATCGTTTTACCTGCGCACTGAGCTGTAAAGGCCCAAGCACTGCGAACATGCCTAATTACAGATCCTTCAGTGTATATAATCACTTCCCCCTCTTTGGTATTCTCACTGATTAAAGCCTGCAATTCTTTCTCCACAGCTATGGGATACCATTCTCTGCATTCCCTGCTAAGTGATATTATTACTCTCAAACAAGTTTCAAAATCTGTGGGTAGACCTATCCATTCCGCACCTGCTGCCACATCCTGCAATCTGCACATGCTTTGTATGACATCCTTAGCACGTCCCATCCACGACCTCCCTCTCTTGAGTCTGCTGCCTTTAACTTTCTGTGTTTCGGAATGCAACAGGTGTTCCTTATCTGCATATATTTGAAGGTACGCCCGTGCACGGCAATACTGTAATCTATGCTCAGCTGTTGGGCAGTCAAGTAGGTATCGCATAGCTCTTGTCGATGTGTCTCTTGTGCATCCCAGTATGATACGCATTGCTGCATTCTGGATTCTATCCAGTCTTTTGATCTGAGTTTAGCTAAGAGTAAGAATTGCCAGTGCATATTCCACCACAGCCACAACGAAACCCTGGTACAAAAGAAATAACAATCTCTGCTCACACTGCGCAGCAGCCATAACCTTCATTGCTGCTAAGCCTTTGCCTGCCCTTATGATAACGTGGTCAACATGTTCCCTGAAACTCATGCTTCTGTCAAAAAACACAGCCAGATATCTCGTTGTGCTAGTTCTTT
Source organism: Meghimatium bilineatum (assembly GCA_034231615.1). Lineage (NCBI taxonomy): Eukaryota > Metazoa > Mollusca > Gastropoda > Stylommatophora > Philomycidae > Meghimatium > Meghimatium bilineatum. Next base: position 20,071,309 of record CM067316.1, on the reverse strand, counting down.
CTAAACTTTTCCCGGACAACGTAACTTGTGGCATGGGTGTCTTTACCATGTGATTGTTCAAGGAAAACCACGTCACGAATGCCTTAGACGGATTAACAACTGCTCCCGTATCTCGACACCAATTTGTCAGTCTGTCCAGCTCCTTCTGTAGTTCCACGACGCACTCTTCTCGATTTCTGCCCTGTCTATACACCAGGATATCATCGGCATATGACATCGTTCTGCCAACACCTGTGATTTGATTGCCAGCGATATGTACTGTGTATACATTGAAAAGTGCAGGAGATATAGGCGATCCCTGTGGCAGACCAGGGCTAATAACCGTTGGTGCAGATATCCAGTTACCACACTTAAGAACTACTATCCTGTGCAATAGGGCGGCGCCAACGCACCGCACAACAAAAGGATTAACTGCAAGATTTAACAGCTGGTGCATCAAGATATTCAAGGACACCCTATTGTACGCATCCTCAAGGTCTATTGCAACAGCACATGTCTCCATGCACAAATTGAACCCCTCAAAAACATCCTGCGCAAATATGGCTGCATTCTGCCATGTCTTCTTTCCTAGGCGATATCCTCCTAACAATGTTGGTAAACACATTTTTCTTTCAAGATAACACTAGGTATGCATGAATATGAATAGTGCTGTGATTCCAGTCATGACAGTGCCTCTATCACCGCTTTTATCTCCAACGTAAGACTGTTCATGATTGTGGTGATGGCACTGCTAGATACTTTAACAGTTTTCCCATCGGACCATGCACAAAAAGTCCAAGCACAGTGTTTATGATGAATGATTGACTTATTTATCTTCTTTTATGTAGTTCCATCAATATCTTCCTTTGGCACAGCTTAAATAAGATTAAGATGTAATCACTGTCTTCGAAGAAGGTATTGACATTGAAACTTGCGCAAATGAAAAATTTGTGGCAAGGTACAGCAGCATAGCAAAACTATGTTTGATCAGAACATGCATTATTTCCAGTGGCAATATACGGTTGTGAGACATGGACATTAAATAAAACAATAGCAAAGAGAACAGCTGCTTTTGAAATAAGATGCTCCAGACTAATTTTACGTATACCACGGACAGCTAAAAAGACAATCTAGAAAAGTTCAGATCAATAAACGTTGAAGAGGAATGGTTCCTTAACAACATTGTAACAAGAAAGCTGTGATTTTTTTTGTCATATAAAGATTTTTTTTTGTCATAAAAAAAAGACATAGCATGGAAAGATTAATAGTTGAATGCAGAGTTAACGGCAACAGGGGAAGAGGGCGCCTAAGACGACGATGGTGCAGCGATATATCAGATTACTTAAACATGTCTCTAGCTGCAGCAGGTCAACTCAGGCAGAATCGCGGAGTGTTCAGAGAATCCATAAGAAAGACCATGTTCTGGAAAGAATATGTCACATGATGATGATGATAATGAAGAAGGTATGAAATTACAATGTTTATAACTAAAGTTGATGCATAGAAAGAGGTAAATATACAGAGAATGACTGTTTTCAGCATTGGAAAGAATATGCATAGCTGTCAACTTATTTTTCATAAATCCGTATTTTTAACAATTTATTTTCATATTTCAATAAAAACACTCGTATTTAGCACACACAAAAACTCACTAAAGTTATTTATTTATTTTTAAAGAAAATTATTTTCCCCCCCTCAATATGAGCGTGTGAGATAAAATGTTTGCATTAGTAATAATTACTAGAAAATTTACAAGTAACTTAAAAAATTTTTTAAAATTTACTACAAAATTTGTACATTTTTTTTACTAGCTAGAAATTCATATCAATTTGGTTAATCTGTACTGGTTGACACCTATGAATATGTGCAATTCAATTTTTAAGGCATGTCATGAGAAAATGAAAATATTGAACATAGTATAACAGCTGGAAATAAAATCAATGAAGGATAAAAAACATAAACTTTAGTGACAGCCTCATTTATACGTACAGAATAATGTCAATATTTAAACTTATAATCAAATCTCATAAAACCTGTCGCAACATATTTAGACTAAGGAAGTTTGGGGGTGGTACTGGCTGTCCCATCCCATAGGCTAAAGTGACCCAAGAGCAATGCTGAAGTCAGGTGTGTTAGGTCAAAATGAACAGATATTACATCAAAACTGTAAACCATCACACAATGCCTTTTGCTGCCTGGACTACATCCTGTTAGCTAGCAGGAATGTGAGAAAAGAGACAGACTAAATTACAGCACACAAGGGTGTCATGTGACGTATTCCTTCCAGAACGTTGTCTTTCCAATGAACTCTCTGAACCTCTCTCTGTCTTGCATTTTCTAGCGATGTATTCATATTATCTTTAATGTCGTCAGTCCATCGTCTTCTTGGTCTGCCCCTTCTCCTCTGCCCAGGTACTCTTCTCTCCATTATTTGTCTTTCTAAACAGTTATGTCTCTTTATATGACCAAACAGGCGTAGTTTTCTTTTTGTTATTGTGTTTAGTAACCAACACTCTGGAATATTCAGTGTGTTTATAATATCTGAGTTTCTGATTTTATCCTTCCATGATATTCTAAGTATCTTTCTGTAGCATTTCAGCTCGAAGGCGTTGATCTTCTTTGCCGCTGTTTTACTTAGAGTCCATGTTTCACAGCCGTATGTTGCAACCGGAAAAATAAAAGTTCGTAACATTAGCACTTTCGTTTCTATTTTGTTGTTTTTCCATATGTTTTTCAGCCGTGTTATTTTGCAATATGCCATTGCCAATCTCTTCCTTATTTCTGCCATGCAGTCTCCTGCACCGTTGATGTTTGCTCCTAAGTATTCAAATTTATCCACACATTCTATCTCGGTATTGTCTATTCTGATTTTTGGTTGTTGTGTTAAGGGTTAGAAACATAAAACACAAGGGTTACAAACATAAATATCATTGATCAACTGTCACAGTAGAGAAAAGTCTGAGAGTAAGATTTAGAACTTGTTGTTGCTATAGACATGATTATCACTATCAAAGTCGGCAGTTGAGATATTCATGGACTCTTTAATCCTTTCTTTGTTTCTCTGCGGTTTAAGATCTGAGAACAGATTTGGATTAGAGCCTCCACTGTTACCATAAACACTTGTAGACTCCTGATACAAGTTCAATACACCATATAGAAGCCTATACTGCATCTGTGAATGCAAAAATAATCATTTCTTCTTTGTAGCTATCTCTGTCATTTTATATACCAGGTCATTATATTTGAATGAATATTTTTTAAACAATGTCAATATAATTGTAGACATTAAAAGAAATGTACACATTATTCTAAAGTAGGTCCCTATTCTAAAAATATTATTTAAATATTAGAAACGGAACCAAATTACTGATCAAAATATAATTGCATTCAGTATTCACTCTTAAACTCCTGTAGGTTAGTAGGTTATAGTTTGGAGAATGGAATGAGCTGTGTCATTGTTTACTGTCTAACTGCCATATCTGAGCCTTTTGGCAGGACACATCCGACTTCAGCATACCTTCTGGTCACTTTGATCCTATATGAGATAGGCCAACCAATTCCATTTCTAAACCTCCTTAACTGCCTCTTACAACATCCATGGCAAGTAAAAGTATCACCATTGTTTGCTCCCTGGAACAAAATTGTTCATTTTCTTCAATAATTTCAGCATACAGAAGACCTGAAGAAGACCAACTATAGGGCCCTAATGCAACTGTAAACCCTTAATAGATGACATTGTTAGTGAGGTTTCCTCTTGGGGAGTATAGCAACACTTTATATATCTAAACAATTACATTTTAGTTTCTCTGAGTTAAAAAGTAAGTGAATTCTTTTAAGAGCATTCCACATCTCTGAAACTTTGAGCCTTTTAAGTACCGGGTACAGAGAAATTCCTCTATATCACATTCTTTTATAACAAATTTCTGTATACAAAAACACTTTTCAAAATCCTTAATTATTATTTTTTGCTCATGTGACCTATTCTCTCCTGAATTTTGTCTTCCCAATGAAATCCCTGAACCCTTCTCTGTCTTGGACGATGCGGCTTGCATTTTCCAACGATGTATTCATGTTATCTTTAATTTCATCAGTCCATCGTCTTCTTGGTCTGTCTTTTCTCCTTCTCCCAGGTGCTCTGCCCTCCATTATGTGTCTTTCTAAACAGTTGTGTCTCTTTATATGACCAACCAGGTGTAGTTTTCTTTTTGCTATTGTATTTAGTAACCAACACTCAACAATCTTAAATGTGTTATAATATCTGAGTTTTTGTGATAGTACCTTTATTTTTACTGTTTGTCTTGTATTTTCTTGATAAAGACCTTATGGGTGGAACTGTCTTATACAGTCAACTTCCATTATAACACCTCGGTCTGGACCGATAAAATATGTATGTAATAACAGAAATTCGCTATATACAATACAAACAATATAGAGAATATATAACTGAGGATTTTGAAAAGTGTTTGTTAAATAGGGAGGTTTGTTATAAAAGGATACTCTATAGAGGAATTCCACTGTATACTACCTGTATGTTTTTCATACATGTATCTAATAGTCTGTGTGTCCATTGTAAGACTGAATGATATTGTGTTTTGCTTAAGTACTATTGTCATACAGTTGTACCTATACTGCAGTCTCAATTATTATCCTGCTATTTTGCAGGAGTCTGAGAAATAACGCAGAAGTATGGATTATTTGAAGAAACCATTAAGTAAATTTGTTCGATATCAATATCCTATGAAAGTGAAGTATTTGAATACATTGATTTTAAAGTCACTTTCTAAAAGTCAGGTTTTTCCAAATCTGTTTTGCGTCTAACAAATACTTACCACTGATGGAATCACTTGTGGCTGAATGACCTTAGTAGCACCAACAACAAGAGGTATAGTCAAAAGATGATCGTTGTCTATTATGTCCAGCAGAACCATCAAAACATACACTAAACCGCTGTAGGTAGCACCATTCCTGATCAAATTTAAGAACAAAAATTACAACCAAACAATAAATACACACATATATTTATACACACACACACACATTTTATATATATATATATATATATAGAGAGAGAGAGAACATTAAAACGTATTACTACAGAAGTTATTCTCATGAAACTCATTTTTGTTGATGATGATGCATGGTTTCACATACTGACACCCTATAATTATAATTTCTTATTACTGGCATGGTAAAAGTATATGTAATTTTTTTTCACTGAATATATGTTTTACAAAGACTGGTTTTAAATCAAGTATCTATTACGAGAGGCTACGGAAATGTGGTTTCTGAGAAGAATGATGAAAATACCATGGACAGCTAAGAAAACTAATGCAGAGGTTCTCATTGATGCTGGCATAAAAAAATCATCATATCAAACATTAAGGGCAGACAGTCAAGGTTTCTAGGGCATGTGCTGAGAAGAACACAGCTTTAACACTTAATAACCACTGGAAAGATCAAAGGGAGAAGAGATAGGGGATGACAAAGAGAAAAGTTACTAGATGGACTAGTATTGTGGCACGGTAGCTCACCAACCGAGCTTATTGACAACACAAGAGACACAGAGTCGTGGAGAAACATGATCGCCTACGCCATGGCACTTGATTGATTGATTACGCTAACAAATATTCTCAGTGGTAATCATTTCAATCAAGTACAATCTGCTACCTTGGCTTCTACTATTTCAGTCTATCATTACATGAAAGGAATACACAAATAGAAAGTGCTGCTACTACTTTTCACAGATTATCAAAGATAGTGTGGAAAACTAAATGAACAATTCATATAAAAATGTAGATGTTTTGAGATTGTGTGCTCATGTTTTGAGATTGTGTGCTCATGTTTTGAGATTGTGTGCTCATGTATTGAGATTGTGTGCTCATGTATTGAGATTGTGTGCTCATGTATTGAGATTGTGTGCTCATGTATTGAGATTGTGTGCTCATGTATTGAGATTGTGTGCTCATGTTTTGAGATTGTGTGCTCATGTTTTGAGATTGTGTGCTCATGTATTGAGATTGTGTGCTCATGTATTGAGATCGTGTGCTCATGTATTGAGATTGTGTGCTCATGTATTGAGATTGTGTGCTCATGTATTGAGATTGTGTGCTCATGTTTTGAGATTGTGTGCTCATGTTTTGAGATTGTGTGCTCATGTATTGAGATTGTGTGCTCATGTATTGAGATTGTGTGCTCATGTATTGAGATTGTGTGCTCATGTTTTGAGATTGTGTGCTCATGTATTGAGATTGTGTGCTCATGTATTGAGATTGTGTGCTCATGTATTGAGATTGTGTGCTCATGTATTGAGATTGTGTGCTCATGTATTGAGATTGTGTGCTCATGTTTTGAGATTGTGTGCTCATGTTTTGAGATTGTGTGCTCATGTATTGAGATTGTGTGCTCATGTATTGAGATTGTGTGCTCATGTATTGAGATTGTGTGCTCATGTATTGAGATTGTGTGCTCATGTTTTGAGATTGTGTACTCATGTATTGAGATTGTGTGCTCATGTATTGAGATTGTGTGCTCATGTATTCAGATTGTGTGCTCATGTTTTGAGATTGTGTGCTCATGTTTTGAGATTGTGTGCTCATGTTTTGAGATTGTGTGCTCATGTTTTGAGATTGTGTGCTCATGTTTTGAGATTGTGTGCTCATGTTTTGAGATTGTGTGCTCATGTATTGAGATTGTGTGCTCATGTTTTGAGATTGTGTGCTCATGTATTGAGATTGTGTGCTCATGTATTGAGATTGTGTGCTCATGTATTGAGATTGTGTGCTCAACACTTTATTAAACTGTTTGGGTATGTGGATATCATACTCCAGACATGAGAGAAGGCTTCTTCACTGTCTTTTCAGCATAATAAACATCAGGTGGCAGAACAAAATCACAAAATTACTGTAGCAGGAAAAATTACCATCAATAACAAACACTCAGTGGTGGGTGTGTAAGATGGCTGATTCATATGTGAAGAATAGACAATAACTGTACCCCACATCATGTGCTAGCGAACTTTCTGAAGAGAAAAGAGTTAGAGGCAAGCCACTCTTAGACTTTTCCATTACACACAACCCCCCCCCCACCCCCACAAATCTGAGAAAAATGTGGAGATGTAGATTGAACTTCTACTGTGCCACAACACAAGTCCATCTAGCAACTTTTCTCTTTGTCGTCCCCTATCTCTTCCCCCCTTGATCTTTCCGGCCGTTATTAAGTATTCAAGCTGTGTTCTTCTCAGCACATGCCCTAGAAATCTTGACTGCCTGCTCCTAATGTTTGATATGAGTGATCTTTTTACGCCAGCATCAATGAGAACATCTGCATTAATTTTCTTAGCTGTCCATGATATTTTCATCATTCTTCTAAGAAATCATATCTCCAGTTTGTTTTGAATGTTTTTGTTTACACTAGTTGGGGGTTCAACTCCCTCTTAAAATGTAAGAACATGACATTTAGTTGGGGTTCAACTACCTTTTAAAACATCAGATCAAAACATTTAGTGGTGGGTGGGTAGTTTTAACTCCCCTCTTAAAACATCAGATAACGATATTTAGTTGGGGGGGGGGGAGTGGGGTGTTCAACTCCCTCTTAAAACATTTAAAGTGGGCAAACCACCCAAAAAATAATAAATCCCACAACAATGACTTTAAATTACAAAGGTAAACCATATCCTTCCTATACATATCTACAACCCTGGTAAAAGGTCAGTGTAAAGAAATGACAAATCCTACAATAAACTCTATAGAAATAATCCTTTAAATCTGCAGGAGTTAGAGAATCTTCTGGATAATCTAAACAAGGGGTGGACAAAATGCAGCATTCAAGACATTTTTACTGGCCTGTAGATGGATTTGTTTTAAAAAACAATTTTAAATAACTGTATACATTGGTCCCTGAGCTCGCTCAAGTTGCCTGGCAATAAATACTGTAGGCCTTTTGTCTATTCCCAGGTGGAAGCTGGTTGATAGGATCCACACTTGCCGTTAATCATAGAGGTGGGAGCTGTAAGTTCATGTTCAAGGCCAGATGAGACGCCTTAAATAGTAATACTGTGTTTGTGGAGGGTGGTCATAATGTTATTGATCCATCTCTTTCTCGTCGTCCTGTGGATCCTGATGATCATTTGTTATAAGCTCTCAGTGGTATTTGGCTCTTAGATTATTGTATAAATATTAGCACATCCTATCAACTTCTCGGTCTGTCATTGAAGCTGGCGAGGCAGGAGCATGAAAATTTACATCAATATGACTGCCATGTTGGCCAGGTTTTTTATACTTTAGGTGTTCTTTTAATTTTAAAAAAATGTGGCTTTACATTCCCATAGTAAATGCATCTTTGTTTCATACAATTTTCTCAATCTCACCAGGCGAGTCAATGCATTTTATCTTAGTCCCTCTTGTCAGTAGTCAATTCCAGTTATAACGACTTGGTATGGACCGATAAAATATGTATGTAATAGCAGAAATTCTCTATATACAGTACAAACAATAAATATAAATGATGATTTAGAAAAGTGATGTTATGTAGGTAAATTTGTTTTAAAAGGTTGTCCTATTGAGGTATTCCACTGTTATTTTCAGTGTCTCTTTATTGTCAACTTTTCTGTCGCTAATTCCCATCTGAGAGATTGCCTTGCCATTCTTTAGTTATTTATTATGATGATCTTTCTTAATATAGGCCCCTACGACCATAATTTAAAAAAAATTATTACTGAAAAGCTGGGTCCGAAAAGACTTAGAAAGTTTACAGTTGTTTTTAAAGGTTAATGTGTATTAGTAGTTGGTTGGTTGGTTGCTGATCCAGCGGTCCTTTGACCTAATGCCATTAAATTGCTGGAAAGTCTGCGGATTTATTTTCTGGGAGTCTGTCCCACCCAGGAACAGAGCCAGAGAATAACTATCACACCTCCAGGTAGGTTTCAACCTATGCACTGCTCCTAGCCACTGTAGCCAGATAGGGTTCACTGTGCTCATTCCTCATCACCAATTGACCACTTGTTATGCCGAACTTCTCTATTGCTCCAGGCATGCAACCAAATATTCAAGTCAAAAGGATTGTCATGTCCTGAGTAACTGTGCCTCTATGATGGGTTTCAGCCATAGGAAAAAACAGTGCTGTCAGTTTCCTCCTCCCCAGTGCTGCACAGTACATCTCTGGCTCCCTCCCAACATACATATATATTCAGGTAAACATGAAACACATTTCAACAGCAAAATAAAAGCATAATTGTATAGATGATGTGCCATGAAGCTTCTCTAAGAAGATAACCTCAATATAACAGCATGTCATCCACTAAGGTTTTCTGTTGCATGGGTGGTATGTCTAGTGGGCCATTGGTGAGACCCATAGATGTAACCACATGCGTATGTGTATTAGTCATATACTTATTCCAATTTGTTCAATGTATGACAATAGAACATAGATAATGGTAAAATGGACAAAATTAGAATCTCTAACCTGCACATAAACAACATTTTTCCTTGATCAGAGTTAAATGACCGTATTTTATCAATTAGAATCACCAGTTTCCTGGGATCAAGATCTGTGCTAGTACATTTCAGGTGCATGAGATGGTGTTCCTCAGAGTTCTATAGGAAATATCAACACAAAATTAAAATAATTAAAGCATATCTTAAATCAGGTCTGAGTCCTGTATAAGATAGCTACCAGATTCAATCACTGGTAACTGTGCATCCGGATTATTCATAAAGAAATGACAACATACTGAATGTATTTATATTGCCTAGAAAATTAATACAGCCAAAAAATGCAGCATTGATTGGTACGACCTGAATGGGATAGTCTACCAACAACTCATTGAGAAGAATTCCCAAGCCCTTGCCTATTGGCTACTCTCTTCACTGAGAAATATTGTTCCTAGGTTTAGGAGTGTGGTGGGAGGAGACTAAGGTCTCTTTATGATTGTTAAACCTTTTTTCAACCACAAACTTAAGATCCATCATGGGTTATAAATGGTTTTTAGTTTCAATTATCTCTTAGCGTATATTGATTATAAATATGGCAGATCAAAGTTTATGTTATTATGCCATAAAAATATGTTAGAAGTATAACAACATTCAGCAAGTATGTGACCTGGGGTGCATTTAAAATGATCTATTAACCAAGATATCAGAAAATATCTGACAAAGAGGAGAAGGCAGCAGTAACACACACAAAAAGAGATTCCAACAAAGATAAGTAATTAAATATTACTATCGATACAAATCTAATAAATAAGTACTGTATGGCCTTTTGCATTTTAGACAGTTATTTAGGAAGCTGCAAAAACATGGAAAAACCACATAGAAACCAAACTGCTAATGCTCAAAACTTGTATTTTCCTGGTTGCAACAAACGGCTGTGAAAAAAACCCTAAATAAAACAGCAGCAAAGAGCCGACAGGAAAATTCTCCAATAATTATGATGCAGAAATCCAGGCAATTAGTGTGGCAGCTAAAAAACTGCTGAACTCCAACTCTGACCTACAGCCTGTGGTATTCCTGACAGATGCAAGGTCAGTGCTTCAAGCTCTCCAGTCTGGAAAACTAACAGACTTGAAAAAACTACTTAGCGAATTGTCTTACTAGTATAGGGTAACCATGCAGTGGATACCCTCTCACTGTGGAATACCAGGAAATGAAAAAGCAGACCAACTGGCTAAGGAAGGTGCTGCCGAAGACCAACCAGATATACCAATCACCTACCATCAGAAAAAACAGATGATCAAGTCAATAAGAAAGCCACAAACACCAACACAAGATGACTATCACATTATGAACAGACCAGAACAAGTTATAATTCTACGTCTCAGAACAGGACACAACCGACTCCGCAGTCACATGTATACAAAGTTCAAGATTGGCAACACGGCCATGTGGACAGGCAGCACAGAGTGCCAAACATACACTTCAAGAGTGTTCTGAGCATGAAACGCTGAGGCAGACATATTGGCCAGAGGAAACAACACTTGAATCAAAACTCTATGGGTCACTGTATGAGCTACAAAAAACAGTGAGTTTTATTAAGGAGACAGAATTACAGATATAGACATGTTTCAAGTGAACGAAAGAAGAAGAAGAAGAAGCAGCAAAGAGGATCAATGCCTTTCAGATGAAATATGAAAGAAAGATACTTAGAATATCATGGAAGGAAAAATTTAGAAACTCAGATATTATAAACACATTTAAGATGCCAGAGTGTTGGTTACTAAACAAAATAGCAATTAAACTACACTTTAGAAATTAAAAGAAAACTACACTTGTTTGGTCATATAAAGAAAGGCAACAGTTTAAAAAGACAAATAATAGAGGGCAGAGCACCTTGGAGGAGGAGAAAGGGCAGACCAAGAAGAAGATGGACTGACGACTTTAAAGATAACATGAATATGCCGTTGGAAAATGCAAACCGCATGACCAAAGGCAGAGAAAGTTCTTATCTCAAGACAAAGTTCTTAGACTTCCGGTCAAAATGGCGAGTGAGAATGTATGTGTTTTCCTCGGTGTCAGTTTAAATCAGATGTTCCTCCTGAAAGCAACAGCAAACTACAGGAGTATTGTGCCAAGAAATTTTCTATGGATGTGGTGAATTAACATAAGAACCAAATTGTTTTTACTACGAACATGTGTATTTCCTGTGGCGACATATGGATGTGAAGCATGAACACTAAATAAAACAGTGGCCAAGAGAATAACATCATTTGAATTAAAGTGTTATAGAAGAGTTTTGAGAATAACATGGACAGCGAAGAAAACAAACCAGGTGTTACGAACAATTAACGTCCAGGAAGGCTGGCTTCTGAACACTATATTAAACAAAGAGCTAGCTTTTTTCAGTCATATTAAGAGACACAACTGCATGGAGAGAGTGTTAATGGAGGGGATGATAGAAGGCAACAGGGGCAAAGGCTGACCAAGACGCTGTTGGACAAAAGATATTCAAGAATGCCTGCGCATGTCACTGGAAGATGCAGGGCAACTTGCTCAAGACCGCGGAGAATTCAAGAGATCTATAGGAAAGACTATGTTCTGGAAAGAATATGATGAATATGAAAAAAAACAGAATAAAAAATTGTTAGTAGTTCCATTTCAAAGTGAATTATTTCTTTGCAATGTAGATAATCTTTACAATTATATATATATAATTGTATATATATAAGTGTCTCTCAGCTTTAGATCGGCATCGACGACATCAGCCTTAAAGAAGAATGATCTTTCATAAACATTTTGTATGGACCTTGCCCAACTAATGTGCCCCAAATCACATTGTTAGCAACTATCATTAATTTCCATGAAAAATCAAAGTACCTGAAAAGATAATGTGCTTAGAAACGTAACAACACAACATGTATTTCAGTTTAAACATTTGCAAAAATTACAATATTAATGATAACAACAGGCAAAGAGTGTGAGAAGTTGAAAAAAAAGGAGATCAAACATAGTGAACAAATATTTTTCCTCATTGTTGAAAATACACTTATCCTTGACCTATCACACTTTGTTCTGTCAAAGATTGGAATGTTGGCATCTGACATAGTCACATGTGGTACCTGAAAACACATAGATTCAAAATAAACCTACTGCAGATCTTTACCCCCACCTACCCCATATTGAAATAATACAGTTTTACCACTCAAGTCAGATGTATTGTTGAACCATTGGCACAAATAAAACACATGTCCATTCTCTGGACTACATCCTCCTGGAAGTCTACTAAGACCATTGCCTTGCTACAAGTGAGATCCAGTGGAAGTTTTAAAATGAATGCTGAAGAAGAAGAATATGGTACTAAAAATGACCATGAATGGTCATTTCTGTTTTAACAAGTTTTCTTTTGTTGTTAGTGTCCAAGTTTGACATTGGTAACACAGTGATGGTATGATGATCGTTTTATATAGTGTAGCTTTAGTATTTATGTTCACATGCTTGTTTTTGAAAATCTGTCCTAAGATCAGAATATGCTAAAATGTGAAAAGTGCGCTATCTTGCCCCTGGCTACCCTATGTTTCTCTAATTGTTCACAAATTGATATTACCTTTATTCTAATGGGTATTTGAGAGCTCAGGAATATATTTCAGTCTGTCTGCATGGGTTAGTGAGTAGTTTCTTCATTCATAAATTGTCTTTTTTTAATGCATGCAAAATTGATCACAATTTCTGTAAATTTTAGCATAGGGCCTACATAAAAATATAATTGTATAGGCCCCTATTCATTTATCTTTAGTTTCATGAATTATAAATAAATGTGCTTTCTATAAACACAAAGAAATAACATTATGCTGTGTCAAGGAAAACATAATTCTAGGAAACAAATTTCAGTCTTTAAGAGTTAACTGAAAAAACACAGCCAAAGTTGGATGTGTCAGGTCATTATCACAAATAAAATGGTCACATAGTGTACTTGCTTTCTATGAACCACATCCTGCTGGTTATGTAGTGGGACCATCTTGCTATAAGAGAGACTCAGTGGGAGTATGAGAATGAAAAATAAAAGTTGATTAACAACTTTCTGTATTATCAAAACAAATAAAATAAAATTGTAGGTCTATACTTACATGGGATCCAGTTTTTTCAACATTTTTGGCTATTTTGGTATTTGTAACAAGCAATTTTTGTTGTATCCAAAATTGTTCTGCTGCAGCAGGTCCAGTTTCAATGATAAACGTTTCCATTTTCAAAGGTTCATCTTTTCTTGAAGGGAGGTAATCACCTATTGTCTGATAATCAAACAAAAAAAGTTCAGTAACAATAATAAAAATCAATAAATTGCAAAACCTTTGTTTTTATATTTCAGTTATTCAGATTTTCTATCTCATAACCATAGGTCTACATATTGGACAAAACTGCACATTATCTTTACTTGTGTCCAGTGCTACTTGTTCCTTGCAGTGCTGTTGTTTTGTTTTAGTTATGTAATTTTGATGATCAGTGTTTGAGGCACAGCATATTGTATTGCTTGATAGTCAGTGATGCTGTCATTCATTCAGTCGACTATAACACAAACATTTGGAGGTTGTGGAGCCAGGATTACCTGAGCTGCAACACACGTAATTTTTGGTCATCAAAAGTTCTGATATAACCAAACTGGACTCTTATCTGCAGTTGAAAGGAACATACCTTACTACTTCTTCTTCTTCTTTCCTTCCTCTTTTACCCTTTAGGGGTGTCGAGGGAGATACAATGTTCTTGTTTAACTTTTCTGGCAGCTTCAGATAATGTTATTTGGTGTTCAAGTAATGTCTCTTTGACTATCTCAAAAAGCATAACGGGGTCTTGTCAACCTAAACACGTAAAGTCTGATATTCGGCGAATTTACGCATACAAGGTACGATGGTTTATCGGCCCACCGGGTAATGTAGGCGAACACCAGCAACGCGGTGTGGACAGCATCGGGCATGGTGAGACACGTAGAAAACCATGGTCATCCACTGCATCGTACTTCACTTCCAGTCGTCTTGCCACTGGTTTCAAATGAGGTCCGACAAGAGAGTGAGTGCGACGCTTTGCACAACTCTTCCTCACTTTAATCAAAATCCCCAGTGCAAGTCATTTTCACATTCACGAAAATTCACCCGAAGCGAAAAACTTTTCCCACTGACTCTAGGAGTGCTGCTTTACGCTAGTGAAACATGGACTGTGTATAGACGTCATGTGAAAAAACTCAATCATTTTCATACAAATTGTCTCAGAAAAGTTATGAACATCAGATGGCAACACAAGATTCCAGATACCACTGTCCTTGATAGAGCTGGTATCCCAAGCATTGATGCAGACACAGATTCGTTGGGCAGGTCATTTGGTGCGTATGCCAGACCATCGTCTGCCAAAGATACTTCTCTATGGTGAGCTAGAGAAGGGTATACGATCTCAAGGTGGCCAAAGGAAGCGCTACAAGGACTCGTTAAAGGACTCACTGAAAGCCTTTGAAATAGACCACTATACATGGGAAGAACTTGCACAAAATAGATCTACATGGCGTTCTAAAATAAAAAAGAGTGCATCATCTTGTGAAAAGAAGAGAAATGTAGCAGCTCAACAGCGGAGAGCAGCTAGAAAGTCACGGATAGACCAAGATCCGTCTACAGTCGTCATTCAATGTCCAAACTGTCCAATGACATTTACAGCTCGAATGGGGCTCATTAGCCATCTACGAACTCATAATCAAGGACATAACTAAAATTGAATTTTCAAAAGTGGATGTAACAAATGGTCATCATCACTTGTGATGGACGAACAACAATGTCTCTTTGATGTTGTTGATCCAGCGTACTCTAGGTCTACCCTTGGCTCTTCTTTCTGCTTCTTCTCTCTTCATATATGCTTTATAAACTAATTAATCACACAGAATTCTTTCCAGATGACCAAACCATTGTATCTGTTGGCTTTGTATGTATTGCAGAATTGATATGACACCCACTCTTTCTCTTATGACCTCGTTTCTAATTCTGTATCTTCTGGTCACTCCTGTGGCTTTTCTCAGACATCTCATCTCATCTCTGTTGTAACCAGTTGTCGCTTATGTTTTGCTGTTAAGGACCATGTTTGACATTGGTGGCACAGGGATGGAATGAAGATACTTTGGATAAGATGTTTTTTTGTTGTCATTGGTAGCATTTTGTGTTGCAATAAAGGGGATAATTGACCCAGTATTACATAAGATATTTTTAAAAGTGATTTATACCTTACTACAAGACGTACAAATTAAATGACCAAACTTCTTCTTGGCTTGTCTCTAACTTTGCTAGTTTTAATTTGCCTGTTGTTTACTCTTGTAGATGGAAATTGATTAATCCTCATGACAGGACCAAACCATTTTATTTTCTATAAATTTCACAACACAATTTCCCCACATAACGTCTGTCTGTGTCTAATGAAATTTCATGTTTTATCTCATGTGCTTCTTATGAGTCTCATTTCAAATATGACAAGCTTCCCCTCATTCTCTTTAGTCTATGTCTATCACTGATAATATAATGTTGGTGTGAAGATGGTATTTATAATCTGTCTGTTCATTTACATGACTTGCTCTAGGTCAACAAAGGCTTCAGGAAAGAGTACAAGAGGTAGACCAAGATGGGCAGGATATCATAGACCTTTTGAATGTGACACAGCAAGTCTGAACAGATTGCTCAAAACTGGGAGGCTTGCAGAGTGAGGACAATGTTCTGCAAAGGACACAGAAGTTGTAATGGTTTAATTGAGTAATGAGAACGTTCTACTTATGGTAAAGACTTATATTTTGTAAGTGCTAATACTTTTGTAATGCCAGAGGTAGTTGTTGTGTAGTCCATTTATACATGCCTGAGGTTGTTGTTATGTAGTACATTTATACATGCTGAGGTAGTTGTTATGTAGTCCATTTATATATGCCTGATGTTGTTGTTATGTACTACATTTATACATGCCAGAGGTAGTTGTTATGTAGTCCATTCATGCATGTCTGAGGTAGTTATTATGTTATCCATTTATACATGCCTGAGGTAGTTATTATGTAGCCCATTTTTGCAAGCTCTAAACTGATTATCAACAATGAAACAATAAATAAAAAAATAAAGCATTTCAGAGTTATATAGTACAACAACATTGTGTCTTACCTCACAGTGAGAAGATTTATATCTGAATTTTTTCATTCATTGAATTTATTCTCACCACAAAACACTCCAAGTAATAATATTATTTTTAGTAGTTTAACAGTAACAGTATTACTTAATACAGTATTTACAACACAGCACATTACAAGTAAAATTGGCACAGTCAACAATCACATCACAGAGCCAATCACATATAACTGTAGTAGTTACCGAATCTTCTGCTATTAGATCATGCTCAAATGCTACAACTAGAGATACTTTGTACTGTGTTACCAGTTGCCAAAAGTCTGTTATAGTATTTGGTAGAGGCAGCTGCGTCAAAATTTGACAATCAGGTCTCCTGAAACTCTGCAGTATTAATTTATTAATTAATTGTAGGGTTTCAGCCAATAAACAATTATGATACTGATTAAAAGAGAAGACAGTGATATTAAAAAGTCATTTATTGATCACTCAATCACTTATGCAAAACACAAGGTAGTTAAGTTATAAAAAGCACAAAAAAATGATTCATGTGTAAGAAAAAATATAGTTAACAGTATACAAGGCAGACTAAATTGTTTCGACCATAAGGTCTTTATAAAAAAACAAAAAAAACAGAGAATACACATTAAAAATAGTAGTAATAATAGTTTTAAAAAAAGTTAGTTCTGGTTACTCACATCAGAAGAAGACAGTGCACATTCTTTGGACATGTCATGAGCAGAAGAAAAACATAAGCTCATTATGACAACAGGAAACTTGAATAACAAAAGAGGCAGGGGAAGACCAAGAGAGATGAAAACAGACATTGTGGCTTGGGGAAACATTGATAGAAGTGTTTGGCAGTACAAGAGCGAGAAGGCTGTGGACAGACATGATGACCAATACCACTTCTCTATGCCTTTTCAACTTTGACCATGCACTTATGGAAATGTGCAGAGAAGGAAGAATATGATGTATGAAAATTTGGTAAATCAGTGAGTTACAGGAATTATAAGCAGCGTTCTAATGAACAACACTCTTAATAGTCAATCTATCCACGAGCTCCTAATTCATCAGGGTCTTAGTGGTACCACATTGGATGCATCAACACATAAAGTCCTCCAGCAATTTATAGTGATTTATATCTTCAACTATGCATGAATGAGGACAAATTTTGACCTGCCCAGTCCTTGATGTCCTGTGATTTTCTTTCTCCTACTGTTTCTTTTATCATCGTTCCATATAGCATAATTTTTTTTTTACAAGGAATGATGTCAGCATACATGCCAAAACCATTGCAAGTTTTAATAATTTTTCTATTGAATGTGTTTCTTATGGATTTGTAGCATCTTTATTTTATTTCTTATGTATACATTTGTCTTATGTTTTCTATAGGAGATATGAAGAATTTGCCTATAACATTTGTATTCGAAGCACTGTAATCATCTCTCCATGTCTCAGTGATTATCCAACTCGTACAGCCATACAGCACAATAGAAAGAACTAGTGAGTTATAAAGTTTGATTGTCATTCTAACACTGATGATGCTTTTCCAAATTAAATTTAGCCTTGACATAGAAGCTAAAGCCTTCTCCAACCTTACCTTTAATTTTGTTTTGCAATTTCAATCACTGCATATACAGTATCTGAGATATTTTAAAATATTCACCTCCTCATGTTTATGCCCATTTATCATGATGTCATTCTGTACTTCTGTGTCTCTGCTGTTTGATAAGATCTTGTTCTTTTCTGTGTTGATTTCCATTCCCTATTTACTGGTAATTTTTCCAACTTTACTGTTAACTTTTAATAAGCCCTGATATAATGAAAGTCGGCTTGAATATTTTGTTGAATACAGAATGATTTAGCCCAAATAATATAATTATAAATTATAAAGCATGATAAAAGAGGCTGAACACCCCGGTAATATCTCATTGTCCATATTGAATTAAAAGCATGATAAAAGAGGGTGAACTCCCCTGAAATATCTCATTGTCCATATTGAATTAGAAAGCATGATTAAAAAAAAAAAAAGTAAAGTCACCCATAGCATTTATTAATGCCGTAGGGGTGTGAGATGTTAGCGATCTCACATTTCACAGGCTCTGCAAATTAGGGCGGTAGCCATCTCCTCTCCCTCGCAGTCTTTACTTCCTGGATTAATCCGGTACCCATTTAAGGCTGGGTCGACCTGGGAGCCGTTGCGATCTGAAAACATTTCAGCCTCAACTGGGGAATGAATCCAGGACCACTCATATGCGAAGCCAGTGTGCTAACCACTGCGCTAACGCGGCTCCCAGAAAGCATGATAAAAGAGGCTGAACACCCCTGAAATATCTTATTGTCCATATTGAATTAGAAAGCATGATAAAAGAGGATGAACACCCCTGAAATATCTTATTGTCCATATTGAATTAGAAAGCATGATAAAAGAGGATGAAAACACCTGAAATATATTATTGTCCATATTGAATTAGAAAGCATGATAAAAGAGGCTGAATACACCTGAAATATCTCATTGTCCATATTGAATTAGAAAGCATGATAAAAGAGGATGAACACCTCTGAAATATCTTATTGTCCATATTGAATTAGAAAGCATGATAAAAGAGGCTGAACACCTCTGAAATATCTTATTGTCCATATTGATAACCAACAGAACAGTTTATGAAAACTACTACAGTATATCTAAAAGAGTTAAATTACTGGCAACAAAACTGCATTGATATAACCCCCACCGGCCTTATTCTCATCACGACACAGATGTGGCCTGTACATCTCATCTGAAAAATAAAATATTTGTTGTCAATGGATATACATTTTATCATTTGTAGAAATCAGATAGACACTATTGAAACAACACAGAAAATTGACATAATTGATTACAGTATATTCACAGCACTCAACCTATATATGTTTATTCTCCTCAAGTAGGTGTCAAAGAGATGGTAGACTGATAATTTATGTGTTTTAATTATTGACCACACTCTTTTTTTATATGCAATAGCCAAGACTTTATCTATGTGCACTGAGACCCCTAACATACACAATAGGCAACAGAGTGTACATCTAACATTAACATACAGCTAATACATTGAATATTAACATCTAAACAAATTACAAACAAGCTAAAAATGAGAATTATAAAATGCTACATCTGTTCTATATTAATGTATGTTCAAAAACATGGACAATAAACAAACAATTAGAAGACAGAATTGATGCCTTTGAGATGTGGATATATAGAATAATAGGGAGAACATCATGGAAAGAGAAGAAAACAAACAATGAAGTTCTAGCAACACTAAGATGAAGACAGAATTGTTAAAGGAAATAAAGATCAAGAAAATAAAATATTTTGGACGCATTAAAAGACTTTTTTGAAGACCTTATTTGAGGGTAAAGTCAAAGTGAGATGAGAAAAATGTAGGCAGAGATATAAGTGGGAGAGTAACATCACAAGATGGAAGGTTACAGTCTAGCATAGTGCACCACCAAAATAAGAGACAGGAGATGGAGGTCTGTTGCTGCCAACTTTAGCGGAGATGGCACTTGATGATGATGATGAGCAGAGTGCACAAATCCATACTCAGAGAAGACGTACCAACCTACATAAAGAAGAGATACTCATCACTACACAGAGAAATCAATATTAGTAAAGCACGGATATGATATAGACATTCTGACTGGTACATCAGATCTACACATAAATCATAAATCTACATTAACATAGATCACACATCACATACAGCTAATCTACAAACTCCTTGACGTGGAGATGGGGCTTAGTCCAGCCAACAGAGGCTGGAAACTAAGAATGGTCAGGCCAACCCAATATTGAGCAGGGTCACAATCCTGCCCAAGCAAGAACAGGTGCTGAAGTCAGAGATGCCAGGCAGAGAGGCGCACCAGCAACTATGGTATCATGCAAACTGAATAGTTGACATTTCTGTTAAATAGGCTAAGATTGGTCCCATCACCACTGTGCCCCTGTGGGCAGGCAGCACAGACCACTGAACATATCCTGCAAGACTGTAATACACTAAATGTTCTTTCTTTTTTTATAAATTTCATAATGCCAGCAGTGATCTGGGTGTGCCAGGCTGAGCGATCAAGTGCTGTAGTCTCCCAGGAGCTAGGATCGATGCTGCAGTGCTTGAGAGAGCTTTTTAGGTGATCCTGGAAGCGCTTTTACTGCCCTCCACTTGAACGTTTACCTTCGCACAGCTCCCCATAGAATAATCTCTTTGGAAGGCGCTTGTCTGGCATACGGACAAAGTGGCCAGTCCAGCGGAGTTGGGACCTAGTCAGCATTGCATGGATGCTTTGCATACGGGACTTCTGAAGAATTTCCGCATCTGGTACACAATCCTGCCAACGTACTCCAATGAGGTTTTGTAGGCACCGAAGATGAAAAGAGTTAAGTTGTCGAGCGTGTCTCACATAGACAGTCCAGGATGACGCAGCATAAAGCAGTGTTGGTAGAACCACTGCGCAGTACACGTCCAACTTAGTTGTCAGACTGAGACTACGCCTTATCCAGACGTTGGCACGAAGGCTTCCGAAAGCTGCACTGGCACGAGCAATACGTAGGGCAAAATCCTCATTAATTGTCACAGTTTGTGATAGTGTGCTGCCGAGATATACAAACTTATTGGCAGTATTAAGTTTTTGTCCTTTTACTGTGATCACTGGTTCTGTGTAGGGGACACCTAGTGCTGGTTGATACATTACTAAAGTCTTCGCGGTGCTGATGATGAGACCAAATGCATCACAGGCCAAAGAAAAGAGGTCCATGCTGTCTTGCATGTCTTTCAGACTGGTAGCATTTAACGCACAATCGTCTGCGAATAAGAAATCGCGAACAATGTCCATCTTAGTTTTGGTCTTGGCCTTCAATCTACTAAGATTGAATAGTCCTCCGTCAGCTTGATAGCGAAACAAATTCCTGCACTGTTATTCCGGAAGGCATTATTTAAATGGCAGAAAACACCAATCTACATGCAGTTGAGATAATCTATAGACAGCAAAAACTGCCAATCTACACACAGCTGAGACAACTAATCAACACACAGTAGAAAAAATCTACAGACAGTATAATCTACCAATCTAAACATAGAAACAACCAAACTACACACAGCAGAGACAGTCTACAGACAGTATAATCTACTAATCTACACATCGTAGAAACAACCAAACTACACACAGCAGAGACAGTCTACAGATAGTAAAATCTACCAATCTACACATCGTAGAAACAACCAAACTACACACAGCAGAGACAACTACTCTACAATCAACAAAATCTACACACAATATTGACAGCTAATCTACACACAGTAAAAAGTATCAATTTACACAGAAACAACCAGTTTAATCACAGCAATGACTGTCCAAAACAATACCAGTATTGGAACATCTCAATAAACAACAGATCAAGTGGTTTTCACACACTTCCAGACTACCAACAGACAGCATGCCATAGACGGCCATGACACATGGACATCGCAGTTATAAAGCCAGAGGCAGACCATGTAAAAGATTTACCACAGAAATCAAAGAAGCAACAGGAACAAGCTTACAAATAGCACACAAGAGAGAACTCTTCTATCCCTGATGGCACAAACAAGGGCCACAGCATATAGATAGAGATAGACAGTGACTGTCAATCTACACACAGAGCTAAACTATATATAAATAAATAATAATAGGTATTAATGGAAAACACATAGGTCTAAGTTTTACAATTTACAAAACAGAATGACTGTATTTGTCCTATCAGTTTGTTTTGTAAACTGTATATTTTCTTTTTTGTTTGCTCTCTGATAATCAACACAAAATTGTTTGTGATGTTCACTGGGGAGCATGAAGTATGTTGTGCTGCTGGTTTACAGCAGAGCTATGTTATTTGCATAATTTGGACCAACACATCCGATTTCAGCATGCTTTTATTTCAGGTGAGCTTTCCTAGCCTGTGACAGCCTTCCTATCTGTCACCAAGAAAACAAATGTGTAGCCTATAAGCTGTATGTCATGATGTTTTATAACTCACTCTGCCCTTGGACTTCAAGGCCAAAAAAATGTCCCTGGCCAGCAGTTTCTAAACAGATGGCAAGCAGGGATTTGGGCTGACCATGTCTATCTTCTATCTAAGGTTTTCCACTGCCAGCAAACTTCTAAAAGTAATTGTAAACTTCTAAATTGTAAAAGTAAACTTCTTGTGTAATTAGACAATCCATTGCCCACAGTGTCCTTGGGTACTGAACATTATCTCAACTGTGATCATCTTCCAGTATAGTTAATTATTCAGACAGTAAAGTTGAATTAAGGTTGGTTCGCTTTCTTAGCCAAAGATTCATTCACTGACATCTTGAATATCTCATCCTAGTTTGTGGGTAAACTGTAAAACTTTTGATTTTGTGTTTTCCATTAATATCTACTGGTAAACAGTTTTTCCACTGTCCCACTATTTATCAACTATAAATGGTACTTCTAAGCACAGCTCATAAATTTACTACTTACTTGGTACGATATTACTGAATCTATTTTTTGATTTATTGGCAAAAGTTTGAGTGTTCTCATATTCTTTGCCACTGCTTTCATCTGATTGGCTAGCATCATCATTTTCTTTATGTTCAGCACAAACATCACAGATTGACTATAGACAAGTTGAAAGTAACATATTTAGTTATGATATTTTATATGATTTAGGAATAAGGCCTATGTATAATATATACAAATATAAAAAAGGTTAAATATAAAACTGTTTAAATAACAGTTTTACATAAAGAAAATACAAACAAAAAAACAGAAATTTGTTTGTCCGTATCTTGATGGATACATTTTGGTCAAAACATTGATTTGTTCCATCTTGTATTTGCTTTATATGAAACTGTTATTTTGGCCATTTATTTATGTTTATTAAAAATATTGGGTAGACCAAAAAAAAAAACTCAGAAGAATAATACTTAGAGAAAGTAAAACAATCAATATCCATACTATCCAAGAACTGCACAGAATAGCTTTGAACTGACAGAATTGGAGAGATCTGACCTCTACCCTATGCGCTAACTTCAGCACAAAAGGAAATTGAATGAATGAATTTACATATGGTACATAGTTTTACAGAAGTCTCTCATTATTTAATTCAGGAATATATATTTTGACAGAACAATACATTTATTTAAAAAAGGAAAATAAAAACAATTACAGTATGAATATCTTCACTTTCCAGATTATTCTCTATTTCGGCCAAAAATATAGTTAAAATTTTCTACTTAACCCTAAAATCTGTATAAAGATGTAAAGTTCACTTTACTAAAAGGTGAACACCAAAATGTCCATATTGGCATATTCAATGAAACCTGAGTATAGGCATTTATAAATAACCTATCAGAGGATACCCGAGCGAGGTGGAAAGTGCTGCAGTAACAAGTATAGGCATTTTCTGTGCAACATACAGAAAATCTGTAAACGTTTACAGGTATGAATACTGTATCAGGTTCAATAATAAATTAATAATCAGATTCAATAAATACAAATTCTAAAAAAAAAATGTTTGTTTTTATCATGAGAACTACTCTAAGCAGGACAGCTATTTACAGCAATAAATATAAAAGACCCAGAGCTACTTGCAGGAGAACAGTGGAACAGAAACTTATTGAACAGGGCCAAACCAGAACATTCTTCAAAGAACAATCAATGACCAAGATTGGTAGTGTGATTTTCTGCTGTTTTAAATGATATGGGTATTATTGAATAATGATAATGCTGTAATGTATGATGATAGTTTCTTCTGTTTTCATTCTCAAACTCCTGCAGATTAGCAATAGGCCTATATAGTCTCGAGCTGTGATTCTCATTGTGGGCCATATGGCTTTCCAGGAAGGAGTACATTAACTTCTAGAAGTTAATAGGCCCTTGGAGGAATATGGCCAAACTGAGCTTGAGAAAACCATTTTTTAATTGGGCACGAAGCAATAGAAAGGGTGTCCTGTAATCTGATATCTCATCTCTGTCTGTCAGAACATGTTTTTTTTCACTCTTGAGATATGGGAAGAAAAGCCAATTTTTTTTATTGACTCATAAAGAATTTAGAAACACGATGCTAAGGAGAATTGTGATGGCGCAGGATGAGGCACAGAAACCGAAAAGACTCAGCCACTGATTGAAATGGAGACATTTGATCCAAGAGTGCTTGTGACTAGCTGGCAATGCATCCATATGAACATCACTTGAATGACAGAGTAAAATGATTTATAGTGACTTCTGGAGAGCAAGTGGCCAAATAAACCAAATACCTATAGAAAAAGACACACATGACATTCCTGCATGGTGCTACACTGGGAAGATGAGACTTGAAAACAATGAAGGTAGCTCATCTAGGAGAAGGTAAACTCTGGCTTGCAGATGAGACGCTGGTATATCAAAGAGTAGGAGAGATTACTTTCAAAACATACAAGTTGCTGCCTTACAGATTGATATGACCAGTCAGAGGCAATTAAAGCATAACCAGAAAGAAAAGTAGGCAGTAGACTGAGACTCTGGTTTCTACAGCACATAAGTTTAGTCATGCATATCTCCATAATGTTGAAAGAAATTCATATTGCCATATGACTCAACAGGAGAATGAGGAAGAAGAAGAAGACAAATACATTGATATTTATTTTTTATAGCTTAGATGCAATATTTACAAATTTTGGTCAGATAAATCTGACTTCACTGCTTGTGGGCCGCTTTC
This sequence comes from Meghimatium bilineatum, assembly GCA_034231615.1. Classification (NCBI taxonomy): domain Eukaryota; kingdom Metazoa; phylum Mollusca; class Gastropoda; order Stylommatophora; family Philomycidae; genus Meghimatium; species Meghimatium bilineatum. Next base: position 20,046,038 of record CM067316.1, on the reverse strand, counting down.
ATCTGCTATAGAATGTGACAGCTAACCTCATCCACCCAAACCTTTTCAGTTGCATCTTATGACATGTATGACAACCACCAATACACACAGTATTTCTGTCAGATTTTCTGAGCATGCTATGAAAAAAGTTCAAGATAAGAACAGAGTGAATTACTTTTAGAAATATCCAAAGTATCACATGATCTATTGTCAAATCCATGCAGGAGTCAGAGGCACTGATAGAGCTGATGAATTGATGGGTGATGCTGCAGAGACACTGATAGTGCTGATGAATTGATGAGTGATGCTGCAGAGGCATTGATAGAGCTGATGAATTGATGACTGATGCTGCAGAGGCATTGATAGAGCTGATGAATTGATGAGTGATGCTGCAGAGGCATTGATAGAGCTGATGAATTGATGAGTGATGCTGCAGAGACACTGATAGAGCTGATGAATTGATGAGTGATGCTGCAGAGACACTGATAGAGCTGATGAATTGATGAGTGATGCAGCAGAGGCATTGATAGAGCTGATGAATTGATGAGTGATGCTGCAGAGGCACTGATAGAGCTGATTTTTTCTTCTTCTTCTTTCGTTCGCTAATAATGTCTATATCTGCAGTGTTGTTTCTTGTATAAATTGGACAGTATTTTCCATTTCTTGTTTTGTACCATAAAGTTTAACATTCATTGGTGTATCAGAAGGCCAGTATGTGCATCTTACTGTGTCATAGTTTGCACATTCTTGAAGGATATGTTCTGAAGTCTGGTTGACTTGTCCACAATTACACTTATAGAGCTGATGAATTGATGAGTGATGCTGCAGAGGCACTGATAGAGCTGATGAATTTATGAGTGATGCTGCAGAGGCACTGATAGAGCTGATTTCTTCTTCTTCTTCTTTCGTTCGCTAATAATGTCTATATCTGCAGTGTTGTTTCTTGTATAAATTGGACAGTGTTTTCCATTTCTTGTTTTGTACCATAAAGTTTAACATTCATTGGTGTATCAGAAGGCCAGTATGTGCATCTTAATGTGTCATAGTTTGCACATTCTTGAAGGATATGTTCTAAAGTCTGGTTGACTTGTCCACAATTACACTTATAGAGCTGATGAATTGATGAGTGATGCTGCAGAGACACTGATGAGTGATGCCATAACAGATAGGTCAGCAATAAGAAGAGAAAGAGATGAATTAATTAAGGCAGTTATTGATGTACCACAAAGGGATGAAGAGGATGGCTGAAAAAGACAATGTTGATAGTCAGAGAATGATAGAAATTGAAGTGACCAAGGAAAGGGAAGAAATTGCCTTCTCTCTGAAAAAATCTGAGTAACGCACAACCAACAACTGACTAGTGCTCTGAACAATACACCCTTAGATGGCAGTGTGGATAGAATAGCTCAGCATGTATGGAAATGTTCCGAGTTCTGTGATGTTGTTTCCTAATTAAGAACAATGTATTACAGGTCACAGTGTCACTATACAAATACATCACAATGACAATTAAAAATAAATACACAAACTTACATTAAATTCTTTTTCCATGTTTGTCCCTCCTGATACTCTCCTCTCTAAAAAGTTTAACCTTTCTGCTATGTCACATGCTGTAATTGTTGTGTTCAGACAGAGGAAAGCAACTTCTGCTGCTTTGTGTAAGAAAATATACTGTTCCTGCAATTAGTATAGGTGTAATAATTTGAATGATTAATATAGAATAAGAGTGGATAATATAATAATGAATGATTAATATAGAATCAGAGTGAGTAATATAACAATGAATGATTAATATAGAATCAGAGTGGGTAATATAACAGTGAATGATTAATATAGAATCAGAGTGAGTAATATAACAATGAATGATTAATATAGAAACAGAGTGGGTAATATAACAGTGAATGATTAATATAGAAACAGAGTGGGTAATATAACAATGCATGATTAATATAGAAACAGAGTGGGTAATATAACAATGAATGATTAATATAGAATCAGAGTGGGTAATATAACAGTGAATGATTAATATAGAATCAGAGTGAGTAATATAACAATGAATGATTAATATAGAATCAGCGTGGGTAATAAAACAGTGAATGATTAATATAGAAACAGAGCGGGTAATATAACAGTGAATGATTAATATAGAATAAGATTGGATAATATAATAATGAATGATTAATATAGAATGAGAGTGAGCAATATAACAATGCATGATTAATATAGAATCAGAGTGGGTAATATAACAATGAATGATTAATATAGAAACAGAGTGGGTAATATAACAGTGAATGATTAATATAGAATCAGAGTGGGTAATATAACAATGAATGATTAATATAGAAACAGAGTGGGTAATATAACAGTGAATGATTAATATAGAAACAGAGTGGGTAATATAACAATGCATGATTAATATAGAAACAGAGTGGGTAATATAACAATGCATGATTAATACAGAAACAGAGTGGGTAATATAACAATGAATGATTAATATAGAAACAGAGTGGGTAATATAACAGTGAATGATTAATATAGAAACAGAGTGGGTAATATAACAATGCATGATTAATATAGAAACAGAGTGGGTAATATAACAATGCATGATTAATATAGAAACAGAGTGGGTAATATAACAATGCATGATTAATATAGAAACAGAGTGGGTAATATAACAATGCATGATTAATATAGAAACAGAGTGGGTAATATAACAATGCATGATTAATATAGAAACAGAGTGGGTAATATAACAATGCATGATTAATATAGAAACAGAGTGGGTAATATAACAATGCATGATTAATATAGAAACAGAGTGGGTAATATAACAATGAATGATCATAGAAGATGGGAAAATAATCTGTTGTAACTGTTGTTTGTTTTTGTTCTAGTCTTATTTTGTGTTTGTCCTCAAATACATCCCAATTATATGGATACGTTACAGGATAATTGAGTGTGTGCATTATAGTTTACAGGTTGGATGTGATATCTGCACTTTCAATATGTTGCCAAGCTATCAGCATAACATTTTTGAGTCACTATAATCTTCTACATGAGGAAATAGCCAATCTCAAGTTCATCCCTGTTAATTGCCATGCAGGCAGGTTACAATGTTACTATTCTTTGTACTCCTGTTTTACCTCAGAAAAATACTGGTAGTTCTATTGGCCTCTAAATGATCTAATTCAGACTTTCTTGTATAAAAAAACTTTCATTACTATAAGTTTTCCTGTTTGAGGAGTGCAGAGAGGCTTTCTATGTGCTGTAGAAATAAAGGTTGTTTTGCCATAATTTCATGTATGACAACTGATAAATTTGTAAAATGAAGTAAAATAAAATAAAAACTTTCATGAGTGACATTAAAGAAGCAACCAATAAAAAAAAATGGATAAACATATGGATTAACTAGGTCATGATGAACATAACACAAAGATGTTATGCTTCCTCATATAGGGTATATGACAACATTCACAGTGTTTATCACAACATTTACAGTGTTTATCACAACATTCACAGTGTTTATCACAACATTTACAGTGTTTATCACAACATTTACAGTGTTTATCACAACATTTACAGTGTTTATCACAACATTTACAGTGTTTATCACAACATTTACAGTGTTTATCACAACATTTACAGTGTTTATCACAACATTTACAGTGTTTATCACAACATTTACAGTGTTTATCACAACATTTACAGTGTTTATCACAACATTTATAGTGTTTATCACAACATTTACAGTGTTTATCACAACATTTACAGTGTTTATCACAACATATACAGTGTTTATCACAACATATACAGTGTTTATCACAACATTCACAGTGTTTATCAAAATCCATCTTTTTGTGGAGTCAAGACACAATACAGTGGAATCCTGTTATAACAACTTTGTCCGGATGTACAACATGTATATATAATAACAGAAATTCATGATCGACAGTACAAACAATATAAAATAAGTATAACCCACAGAAGACTGATGTGTTGGGCCATCGACACAAATAAAACAGTGACACAACGTGTTTCCATTCTCTGGACTAAATCCTGTTGGAAATCTAGTAGGACAATGGTCCTGCTACAAGGGAGATTCAGCGGGAGTTTGAGAATGAACGCAGAAGAAGAAAATAAGTATAAATGGAGATTTTGAAATGTTGGTATATAGGAAAATTTGTTATAAAAGAATACGCTACAGAGGGATTCCACTCTACTATGAAAACTGCATCTGGCCACAGTCTTGCTACTTACATAGCTCTATATGCTTGCTCCCCTTAAGATTTTCAATTATGCATGACCGATAAATAAATCATAGTGATCACATCAGTGTCAGGGATATCCAAGAAGATTGAAAAATGTTAAATATAATAACTAATAGATATTAAATTATATTAAATTATAATTAAATTATAAGCAGAATAGGAGAAGCAAAAACAGCATTCCATAAAATGAAAAATTTCCTATGCAACAAGTCCATATCGATGGATACTAGAAAATGTGTCCTCAAATGCTATATTGAACCAGTGCTACTGTATGGAAGTGAAGCATGGACAATAAATAAGACATCACAAAAATCATTAGAGGCAGTGGAAATGTGGTTTATTCGAAGAATGTTACGCATTCCTTGGACAGGAAAGATTACTAATGAAGAATGTCTTTGAAGGATGAATGTGAAAAGATGCATTATTGATAATATAAGGAAAAAAAAGTCAACATTTATTGGGCACATAATGAGAAGAGGAGGCATTGAGAATATAGTGACTACAGGAAAGATAGAAGGGGAAAGATCAAGGGGAAGACCCAGAGAAAATATATTGGACAATTTGACTAAATGGCTTTGATTGACGACACAGAGATGATGACATATATGAGAGATTGATGTACATGGAGAAATATGATCGCCAACGCCATTCGGCACAGCACTTGATGATGCTGATGAATAAATAATATAAACATAATATAGTAATATAACAACTTTGAAAATAAATGTCTCAGAAAATTGTTGAACATAAAAGGGAGCGATTCATCACAAGTAGCGAACTAAGAAATAAAACACACCAAGAATGTGTTTCAAATGTTATAAGAAAACACAGATGGAAATACCTGGTACATGTTCTTAGGCTAGATTAAAACAGCTGAACCAGCAAGCTCTTATGTGGACACCTGAGTGGAAAAGAAAAGAGGCAGACCCAAAATTACCCTAAAAAGCACCATACATAAAGAAGGAGAAATAATAGGTTGCAAATGCATACAAGAACTAAAAGTACAGGCAGTGAACCGCAACGCTTGGAGAATCAAAACCTCTGCCCTATATGCTGCATGTGACATGAAAGGAACAAACTAATTAATATAATAGACTTACTGCTGTCTGAATCATGTTCATTCTATCTTTGCGGAGATTTAATAGAGTATTGAAGAAATCCATTTTCCCTGTCTCTATTGCTTCTTTTACTATATTATGGAGAGCAATGAATGTGCCTGTACGACCAACTCCAGCACTGAAAACAAGAAACAAGAAGAATTGACATAGCCTCAACTAATAAACATTAATTTCATACATATCATATACCAATATTTCAGTGTATAAGCCAATCTATGTATAAGTACAATTACTTTTTTATAACAAAATTGATGAAAGTTATAGGTCCATATATAACATATAGGCCTTAGCCAAACTGGAGTTATATCAAATATCAACTGTAAAACTTCAAATATTTCAAGGAGAAATCCAGTTGATAATGATAGTGACACGTGAGATGAAATGCTTCAGGAAAGCTGCATGGGTCACCAGGCTTGATAGATTATGAAATGAAGATATCAGGGAAAGAATAGGTATAACATCTTGCACAAAATACATAGAAAGGCAGCAGATCAAGTGGTTTAGCCACATTATGAGAATGCATCACAAGTTGCCCATACAGGCATACAACCAAATGAGATCAGGGTACAATGCCATAGGTAGACCACAAAAAAGGTGGGTAGAAAACATCAGGGACATCCTCAACAAACACGATCATAGCACAGCTGAGGCCACACATCTGGTCTTGGAAAACAAGCTCATGCTGCAATCACCCCTAGTGAAGAAATATCTTCACTGAAACATAGAATCAAACACATGAATATGGAGGATGTGTGAATAATAAATGAACATAAGTGTGTTGGTGTTTGACACAATTAGGATTGGACACCCGAAGAGCAGATTGAGGAATGTCTCATCTACTACCGTATGATTTTTCTATGATTCCTCATCATCATCAAGTGACATATTCTTTCCAGAACGTAGTCTTTCCTATGGATCTCTTGAATTCTCCGCGGTCTTGAGCAAGTTGTCCTGCATCTTCCAGTGACATGCGCAGGCATTCTTGAATGTCTTTTGTCCAATGGCGTCTTGGTCGGCCTTTGCCCCTGTTGCCTTCTATCATCCCCTCCATTAACACTCTCTCCATGCCGTCGTGTCTCTTAATATGACCGAAAAAAGCTAGATTTTTGTTTAATAGTGTTCAGAAGCCAGCCTTCCTGGACGTTAATTGTTCGTAACACCTCCTGGTTTTTTTTCTTTCACTGTCCATGGTATTCTCAAAACTCTTCTATAACACTTTAATTCAAATGATGTTATTCTCTTGGCCACTGTTTTATTTAGTGTCCATGCTTCACATAGAGGAATCCCTCTATAGTGCATCCTTTAACAGCACATTTCTCTATATAACAACATGTTTTAAAATCCCCAATAATATTTATTCTATATTGTTTGTACTGTATATAACAAATTTCTGTTATTACATACATATTTCATTGATCCGGACCAAGTTGTTATAATGGGATTCCACTTTACTATGAATTTATCCATGTTGCAACTGAAGCAACATTGTTTCTGTTTATGTGTTATCTATGGTACAAGGTGACCTAATGGTCCTTGTAGTATGAAGGTCTAATGCTACATACTTGTGTTAAATGTTTGTGATTATTGAGGAATTTACATATCTATGCAATGTGTATGTTGTTGTTGTCTGTGTCTCAATTAACCAGTCATATTCAAGTACCGTGAAAATATACACACTATTTTCTTGACTAAAAATCAAATGTTTTAGGGTTATGAATTGGATAAATTTGAAAAATATGTTGACTCAAGGTGTTGGGCGAATCAGTGTCAGCTAAATTAATCAGGTTCAACATCCATCTGCTACTTTCAGATTTCCCCAAAATTTCATATGCCTCCTAATAATGTTATTCATTTATCAGTGAGTCACCAGTATGCATACACTTCATCTTCTGGGAATAATTCAGTATCTACAGGTTTTTCTTGGCGTGCAATGATGTCAGCCCATAAGCAATAAAATAATAATAACTAAATGAATGAATAAATATAAAAGAAGAATAGTGGAGATTATGGAGATACTGTTTAGTATAGAAATGTTGAGAAAACCATGGACAGCTAAAAGAAAAGATGTTTGTGCTGAATGAGGTTACTGCAGAAAAAAAAAATTGTGTTTGTTAGATCAGAATAAGGAATCCATTTAGAGGTTACTTTATGTTTTGTATCATTTAAATAGATACTTATTTTTTCTTTAATGTGTTCCTTATATCATTCTTATATCTGAGTTGCACAATTTTCAAGACTCAAATCTTCTTTATACAGTACAGTGTTTCCTCTTCATACTGTTGATTCTTAATATTTATTGCTGAAGGTTTTATATGTATTGTTGTGTGAAGTATTCTCTTCAGAACATTGTCCTCCCAATGAACTCCCTGAAGCCTTCTCTGTCTTGGGCCATGCAGCTTGCATTTTCCAACAACGTATTCATGTTATCTTTAATGTCGTCAGTCCATCGTCTTCTTGGTTTGTTCTCTCCTCCTCCCAAGTGCTTTGCCCTTCATTATTTGTCTGCATTGCATTCTCTGTACTACATCCTGCTGGAAAGCTAGGGGGACCATTGTTGATTGTCCTGCTATAAGAGATCCATTGGAAGTTTGAGGACGAATGGAACAAAAATGCAATATTTCTGTTGATATACAAATATCATGTCCAATTTAAAATTCATATACATGTTAAAATGTTAAGAGGCAAGGGAATATAATTATAATAAAGTGCCTTATTTGAGAACAAGTACCAAATTTGTTCTTTATTTTTACTGAAATTATGCAATACCACTCTTCCAGAATACCAGAGTTGAAACATGATTTGGTCTTATTTCGCATAGGTTAGCCGGGGGCAAAGATGCGCTGGGGGCAAAGATTCACAGTCGTTTTTTTCCGGAACTATGGGTCTTTCCCGAAAAACCACGTGGCCACACCGGATGCTAACATCCGTTTCTGTCGCACAACGAATTTTCATCGGTCAAGGGCAGGTCATTTTTTTTAGCCATGAGGTAAATTCATTTTTTAACGTTCTCGATCTAACTTTTTTTCCACTTCACACTCTTTGTCCTCTGTTAACATTATTGTCATGTTATTTTACATATCTAAACTGAAAACTATATTGTATTGTTAAGTTATTAAGCATGTTACCTTGTCAAGATAATTTTTGTTTTCATATTTTATAAAAATTGTGAACAGTGTGATTTTGGGATAACGCCGCGCACACTGACGGGGCAAACATGCGCTGCGAACTCACTGCGCATGTTTGCCCCAGTCACTTCTCCCTCATGTTGCCAAATATTCAAAACCAATATTTTATTGACACGTTATGTTTCTTTTCAGGAATTACAAACATAAAATTGAGAAAATGAAACCGTCGCTGCTATAGATGCACAATCTCCACGGGTCATAGTTGTACGATATCCGCCAATAATAGATGCACAGTCTCCGCTATTCACAGATGCACGATCTCCGCTATCCATGGATGCATGTTCTCCGCTATTCATAGATGCACGATCCCTGTCGGTTATAGCTGCACAATCTTCACGGATCATAGTTGTACGACCTCTACAGATAATAGATGAATGACCTCTGCCGATGCACAATCTCCGCTATTCATAGATGCACAATCTCTGCTATTCATAGATGCACGATCTCCGCTATTCATAGATTCACGTTCTCCGCTATTCATAGATGCACTATCTTTGTCAGTCATAGATGCACGTTCTCTGCCATTCATAGATGCACGTTCTTCGCCATTCATAGATGCACGTTCTCCGCTATTCAGTTATAGTTTCTAATGGATCTAAGCACCCATTCTCTGTATTAATTTTTTTTTCATATTTACGTTTTTTCATTTTTTTCGTATGGAAGTTACATAAAGATACATATGCCTAATCTTTGTGCTCTATAATTTTCCCACACTATGACTGGCTATGTTAAGATAGGAAGTGACATTGTTATTTTGCTGGTTTCTTCAATTTTCCCATGATTTCATAATTGTTTTTGCCTGCGCGCGTTTGCCCCAAAAATTGGGGCAAAAGTGGGATTTTACTCATGTTCCTAAAATCTCATTTTAAGGACTAAATGTGATTGTATGTTGTAAATACTCTGACGATTGTTAGATGGATGGATAAGCTACATACTGCTGCTAGTTTGGTTTCTCATATGTAAGTCTATTTGTCAGAATACGCAAAAAAAAGTGAAAAAAATGCGCATCATTGCCCCCGGCTACCCTATGTGATGTCTTAATTTTCAGTTATGTTATTACAATGTGATATTTATGATGTGTTGATTATAAAGTCAGATAAAATAGTTGAAATTGATCATTATATCAAGAGCTTAATACTCACCTACAATGAACTACGATAGGTTTCATGGTTGGACATGCAAAAACTCTCTGTTCAAACTCTACTAAACCCCATGGTGACACAGGAACACCCTTATCAGGCCATGAGGTGAAGTGAAAATGTGTAAAGTTGTGACTAAGGCCATCCTAATAAGTAAAAAGTTTAGTGTATACTTCCAAGAATTCTTTCATGACAAATGATATACATAATCAAATATTAGGGCATTTATTCATAGTATTCAAATACAGTTGCAGTGCTATATAACTCCTATACTAACATATGGATGCGAGTCATGGACAATAAACAAACAGGAAAGTGAGAAATTAGAAGCAACAGAGATGTGGTTCTATAGAAGAAGACTGAGAATACCATGGACTGCCAGAAAAACTAATGTAGAGGTGTTGAAAGAGTCAAACGCGAAACTATAATCAATAATATAAGAAAAAGACAATCTTTATTTTTTTGGCCACTTCATGAGACAGGCAGGTTTGGAGAACAGAGTCACAACAGGCAAGATTGAAGGCAACAGAGACAGAGAGCGACAATGTGAGAAAATATTAGACAGTTTGATAACCTGGCACGGCAGGGAAACAACAACGACTTTGATACATAATACTGTAGACAGAGAGCTGTGGAAAGCCATGATTGTCTACACCAGCCGGCATGGCACCTGATGATGATGTATACAATTGATGTCAGATTTTACCCCTTCCTGATTAGGAGACTTTTTCTCAAAGCATTGTATACTGCTGTGAATTGAAGTATTATGGGTATGAAATAAAGTTCTAGAGAAATCACAACATTGCATATATGAAGAGCTAATCACTCATGATTCATGGGAACTGAAACAACAATAACAGCAACAATTATAACTAAAATTTATCACAAAATTTGAGCATGAAAATGATGACCATATAGGATAGATTAGCCAACACTCCATAGTCATCTCTGATGACATGAATGGCAGGTCAATGTTACTATTTTTTCAGTTTTCTCCAAAATATTTGTGATTTACAACTGGTCACACAAGTTGGCTGACCTTTCATATACCCATGCTTTTCTTTTGCAGATGAGATCAAGTATAGGACTACACCTACACAAAGTGACCAATTTGAAAATTGGATTAGTTTGATCCACCAAGCAAGTGATGTGGACATACTTTTGCTGTCAGGTCATAGGCCTAGCCTTCTTGATTAGAAACTGGCTTCACAGCACGAAGGACATTCCCATAAGTGCTCCGCCCTCTGCTCCAGCAGCCATCCCAGTGTATGTAGACTCATAGTTCCGGTCAGGTGTTGATTGTGTGGTCTTCGGGATTTTCCACAAAATTTACTTTAGGCCAAGTCTATGGTAATAGACCTATAGGCCTATGTTGAAGTAAGGTCTTGCTATTTTTTATTCTCATGTTGGGCACAAACAACATGCTGGCATCTAATTAATTTAATATTATTTTATAGGTTCTGTTAGAATCAAGACAAATGATTTATAAAAATAATTTCAAATGAGAACAATCAAACAAACTTTACTACAGTAAAAAACAGGGCAAATGACAGACAATTGGAATGCTTTCACTGCTGCCCAAAGTGCCAAGGATGCAACAGGCTAGAAGAATAAAAACTATTGTTTAAACTACTTTAGTGCACATATAAAGAAGACACTGCTCACCTTTTTCAATCTGAGTTTTCTAATTGTACAATGAGGGAAAACTTGGGTAGCTGCCAGTTTGACTTTGATGTCACCAAAAATTATTTGTTTGTTCTCTGGCCAGTATCTTTCACATTTTTGCTGTTGGCAGGGCAAAGAAATTTAAATTGAGATATACTTCAGTGAAACAGAATTTCAATTGTGAATGTGTTAAACAAAAAGATGCAGTACTGACATCTATATTCTTGAGACTAATGGGAATTGAACCAGTCCATTTAACGGCACCAAATCGCCTAGCAACTATTGCACACTCATTCTTCCATACTTGACTAACCACATCTCCAAAAAAAGATGCGATTTTGTCAGGACATTCAAACCATGCACTCAAAGTCACCAGAATGGACCAATCGAGACAAGGACTATTACAACAACAACAAACATCCCGTACAGGTATTGAAATATCCTCAGTAACAACAAACATATAACATAATATCCGTATTAGTTATACAAGGGCCGATAGGTCTTCTTGTAAACATGGATAACATATATAGACAATACAATTTTGCTTCAAATAATTGTTTATACAAGTAAATTTTAAGTAGGAAGCCAGAGGACAATTAAAAAATTCTTGAGACTAACGGGAATTGAACCAGTCCGTTCAACGGCACCAAATCGCCTAGCAACAATTGCACACACGTTCTTGACTAACCGCATCTCCAAAAAAAGATGCAATTTTGTCAAGACATTCAAACCGTGCACAAAGTCACCAGAATGAACTGGTTCAATTCCCGTTAGTCTCAAGAATTTTTAAATTGTCCTCTGACTTCCTACTTAAATTTACTTGTATTGACATCTATATGTTTTTCCAGATAATAATATTATTGTTTTTCTATAAGGAATATAATATACAATACATGGTGATGATTGATGTCAACCTGAGTCAAAAAGTTTTCCACAGTATGTACACAGAATATCAAGGTTAATATTACAATCATGCTCTGTTGCATGTCTTCTTAGACATGCAGCCCTGATAGTTATCTGACACAATATTGATGTTCAATGAAATTACAGTAAAAAACAATAAATCCTTTTAGCGTACAAATTTTATTATAAACATGACAAAGTAGAAATTACATTAATTATAATGTGCAGTGTAGAGAAAACTGACTTGGATTAGTACATCAGCAGGGTGCAAAGGGAACGCATTGCTCTAGGCGGACCCAGGGTTAGCAGATAACCAAGATCCCAAATGTACCTCCTCGCGGTGCACCCTGGTAACAGAAAAACAGCAGCTCGAGCTGATTCTGGCCAAATCATTTGGGGATCATGTCCGAGAATGTGGAATTAGCAGATGGAAAGAGATTTGACTGCAAAAGAGACAGACACTATCTCCGACACCATTAGCATCACCACATACAGCGACACTGTCGACATACAGTGACGCCAATTAGTCCAGTCAGAACATTGGAGGGGCGGCCAATGTAAAAGTGGATGCATGGCGAGAAACAAATATATGTCATAATGAGTACAATGACACAAGGAAAGTGCAGAACAGCGCCAGAGGGCAGCGCGAACTGCAAATAGAAAGTGAGAAGTTCCTAGGAAAGGGGAACTACAAGATCTGTTAGCTCGAGATGAGCTTTTAGTTAACTGTACTCCTCATAGGCAGAGACCAAGACCCAATCAAGGGCATTCAGAAAAGCAAGAAGGCCTAACCCAACTCTAAAGTCAAGCCTTCCTAAACCGGAAATATGCTCGCAAAGAGAAAGGGTGTCGTACCCGATGGGCTTAGGCAAAAAAGGGACAACGATGGCAGTCCTGGCCCAACTCTACTGTCAAGATTTCCTATACCGGAAACACACTTGCATAGAGAAAGGGTTCAGTACCTGATGGGCTCAGGCGCTATTGGTACAAGGTCACTCAGCTCGAGAACGCCTTGCTCTCAAATGTGTGGTGTGAGACTCGAACGTGGATAAGGGGTTCACGATGTCGGTGAACGACGTCTCGGGTAGGAGGGCGAATGAGCCAGGGTCCAACTCTTCTGGCGTGTTCTTCCTGATACGGAACCAGGCTTGCGGATGAGAAATGGTTCAGTACCCGATGGGCACCGGCACAGTACGTCCAACTGCTCGAGATGAGTTCATAGATGGTGGAAAACCAAGCGTCCTGGCGAAGAGGCAATACACACCAGTGTGCCCGGCGACAGAAAGAGGCTGTCACAGACTAGGGACCAAACCCGAAATAAAGGAATGACGAAAACGGATGTGCTGGACCTCGGATGTCCAGGTCACAGAGTGGCCAACCGGGGTGCAGATAATCACAGTTCTACTGTGGAACTTGCTGCACAACGTACTTCATGCTCCCCGGCGGAAATCACACAATAAATTTGTTGTGGTTACATGAGAGCGAACGCTGAAGAAGTACATCAGCGTATTGTGTACAGTTCCTGTTGCAGTCGGTTTCCAAATCTATAAAGATGAAAATGGATACTTATTTATTTTTATTTTTTTGGAGAATCAGAAATGTTGCGAGAGCTTCTGCCAAAGTGGCCTACTGCTGACACTTTTAGTTAGTGAAAAGAGACTGAGACTGGTTGGGGAATCTTGAATGCAGAGGTAACTATATAGTTCATGGTAAGTTCCAATTTTAATTTAAAGATAAATTAGCATTTAAACAGGAAACAACACAGGGAAACAATAAGAGCTAAAAGAATATAGTGATCTGAAGTTGATTCCATTGTGGACTTTAAAATGGAACTGCTCCACCTGAAGACATAGTCATCTTCTCAGACACAAAATCAGCATTGCAGGCCCTATAAAACAAAAAGCCTTCCTATGTAACATATACATATTTTTATATATTAAAAAAAATGAATTATTAATTAAATGAAGCCTAATTACAACTTGTTTGAATTGCCCCCTGAACAATAAAATTGTCCTATGTGGGGCATGGGCCCACACTGCTCTAAAACAACCCAGGAGAGCAATCCGGAATCTCACATCTCAACTAAGAATAGGCATAACCCTGTTAATAAACACCTAACCAGAATAAATCCACTGCACAAACCAAATTGGAGACACTGTAATGTATAGAGGAGACCGTCTAACACCAATTACTGCAGTGCCCAAAACTAACCGACACCCAACAAGAAATAATACCACAGCTTCCAACTATACACTACACACTCTACACATCTGCACCACAGTTGAGGAGAATTGCGCATTCGCCAGAAGGGCTATGGACTGTCGATAGCTGCCTGCTCACAGCTAAAGGGATTACATCATTATCATCATCATGTATTGAGCATAACGAAGGACATCAAGTAAAATAGTTCAGTCACTTTATAATGAACCCAAACCAATTACCAATAAGAGCATATAACAAATCAATATCTGAATATAGAGCCAAAGGTCAACCAAGAAAATGGTGGCTAGAAAGCACAATCAATGAGACACATCTGGACTTGGAACGACAACTGAAGCTCCCACCATACGTTTAGCGGCATGTGTGGATACAATCAACCATCATTCACTTGGGTAATGACAATAGACATATAGATAGAATAATGTAATTGCTAGTAGGAAATGAACAGACCTCTGAATATAGTCTGAAGTATAAAAAACTCTGAGAAGCATATTAGCCCAACAGATTGTCCTTGCAAACAAAGTTCTATGGAACCAAAGAATTTAAGACAGTATTAGGGTTCATCCAGGAGATTTGTCTGATGGTATAGATATCAAGAAGTTGACAAAAGGAAGGCTAGAAGATGAGTGAAGTCACAGTTAGAGCTCTATGATCCTCTGGTAACAGAATGTAAACAATTAAAGAATGATAATGACAGAAATAGTACAATACCCAAATAATAACAGTATAAATAAAAGTCGTCTAATGTGTACCAGAACTCAATAACAACATCAGGTTCTTTACTGGGAGATTTATCTCCATTATAACGGAACAATATTATAGTATTAAAAAGTTGGAATGCACAAAAAACAAAATATGGGACAGATAAGCAGTGTTAAGATACTGAGCCCCTCCCCCCTCTCCCCAGTGGGTAGCGCACATATAGATGTCAAACTGAGAGCACCTCCACTAGGGGTAGCGCGCAGATTGATGCATCCGGCAGCAGTGCTAGTTACTGTAAAATGTGTACTGTGCATCATTATTTGTAGCTGGCATGCTCGGTAAACAGACATCTTCAATTACATTAGCCATTTTGTTTTTGTGACAACACGATCTGCTAATAACATGATTTCAGTGACGATACAAAAATTGTGCATATCGTATGAATGAATCTAGAATAATATTAAAAATTTCTAATAATGTAGGTAACGAATCAAATATCATAATAAAAGAGACATTGTGTATTCTGATACCTTTCCTTCTTCTACCAAGTGTGTAAGCATCACCACTTTTTCAATCTTCTGTTCCCACAGCATGCGAACAAAATCATCAATGATGACATTATTTGGACCTACAAAATGGTCAGAATTTAGTAGCATTTATTAAAATATTGCACAAAATTCTTTAAATAATCCATACGATTAAAGAGTGTAATTTTAATGAATTGGCTATGGCCTGCTGAGTGTGGCATGTTTTTTTTCGTAGTAACATCAGTTACACATTTATGTTGTACTTCTCAATTGACAGTAAAACTTTTAGGAATTGGGTTTTATGCATGGGTTTATATAGTTTTACAATGTGGTATTTTAATCACATTTATATGTTTGATAAACTATTTATGGAACTGTGAAAAAAATTTTACAATTGCAACTGGCAATACTGTCATCATAAACATTATTTATAAAGGTAAAGGTATTTTCCATGACATCAACCTGCCACCAGGGATGAAAATAACTCTTCATATACTAAGCCGTAGCAACTATTAGTTGGGGTGGCCAGTTTCCTTCCTTGCTGTCTTTACCTCCCCTACCTCATGCATTAATGTACTCATTTACAGCTGAGTCAACTGGAGGAGTGGTCGTGTCAAGTGAGAAATCACAACCCAAACTTTTTTTGTGTCCAGATGTGGTTTCAAGTGGGATAGTAACATCAAACGATGGACAGGTTACTGTCTAGTAGAGTGCACCACCAAGACAAGAGCCATCTATTCACAGCATGTGTATTCATTTTAGTGTAGATTTATATAATTAGTAAAACAAAATTACTTGCCCTGTGATGCTATGAATTTCTCTTTATTCTTGTATCCCTATATATGTGCAGAGACATGAAAAAAGAACATTAATTAGAAATGTTACACATTCCGATAATAAGAGATTCATATCAAGTGACTGTATAATTAAAAGTCCAATTTACATGTAGCTTGGTTGTAGAGTGGTTTGTAGACCCATAGGCCTATCACAAATACAAATCGTTTGAACTCTTCGTTGTTTGAAAGCCAACCCCCACATTGTAATTGTGATACAATTAACTGTAAGTAATAGTGGTACATAAATATATTATGACTAAACAGTGTGTATAAAATACACTAAATCTACTGATCCATAAGTGATTTGATTTGCTCTGCAACAGAAGATGCATGGGAATGTCACATCGTTGGGATCATGTGTCTTATGCCTCAATATTCTCGGTTTTCTGCTCTGCTTGGTACTGAATTTGTAAATGTACTATCATAGGCCATAAATGGGAGGAAGTTTATGGTATTTAAACCACCTCTCCCCCAAGCAAATCTGAACATGGCGACATTCATTACAAGGAACTTAGCCAAAATGTCAGTAAAAATCCCTCCCTAACAAATATCTTCAAATTTCCCATCCACGAAAAGGATGAGCGACCATTTTTTTTGTCCATTATGTAGGCTAATTCTTCATGCCTAGCAATATTTCGTCAGGTTTTCCAAGTTTTTGGGTGCGATGACAAAGACATTCATGGATGTTTTGCAGACATATTTGTATCACAGCTTTGGTCTGCCTCTTGTTCTTGCCGCATGTGAGAGTTCCCCATATAGCAATTGTTTTGGTATACGGCTGTTGTTCATCCTCTGAATGTGGCCAAGCCACATGAATCTTCTGTGACCAAGTGTGAACATTATTATTATTGATATTTTGACCCTTTGGTGGACATTGTATTGGTTTTTTTGTCTTGCCACCTGATGTTCAGGGTTTTACGGAGACAACATAAATGGAAGCTATTCAGTTTTTGTTCTTGCCTTGAGTAAAGTGTCCATATTTCAGATCCATAGAGGATATTGTGGATGCACGTTTATTATATCAGTAGCTTTATTGCTGTTGCCGACTGTATTGCTTCATGCTCTTTTTGAAAGTTTGCCGAATATGTCGTATTTCCAGTGGCAATATATAGTTGTGAGGCATGGATATTAAATAAAACAATAGGAAAAATAATTTCTGTTTTCAAAATGTGATGCTACAGAAGAATTTTACGTATACCATGCACAGCAAAAGAAAAAGACAAATCAAGAAGTGTTAAGATCAATAAACGTCGAAGAGTGCTGGCTCTTTAACTACATCTTAATAAGAAATATTTTTTTGGGTCATATAAAGAGACAGATTGTGTATACAGTATGCAGAATTAATGGCAATAGGGGAAGAGGGCACCCAAGATGATGATGGTGCAGCGATATATCATATTGCTTAAAAATGTCTCTAGCTGCAGCAGGTCAACTCGCCCAGAATCGCAGAATGCTCAGAATGCTCAAAAGGAATACCACGTTCTGGAAAAAGTATGTCACATTAAGCAGCTGAACATAGTGGCTGCAGTTCCTATTCACCAACTTATTTCTTCATTGAGTGAAATGTTTGCATTCTCCTTGGAACCCAGAGAGTTAAAGTTCTTTACCGATTCAAATTGCACATTGTTCAGTGTGATGATCGGTTGTTATGGGAGCACTTTCGGCAGACAACAATTTTAGATATGTGATGCATGCTTGCATGCCTGGGTAATATTTTGTGTATGGAGAAAGTGCTTTACCCAGTTGTAGTGCATTTATAACTGGTTAAATTAACTCAGGTCTGTCTCTTCTTATCACTAACACATCAATTATAGCATTGTCTGCAAGTGCATTAGCTCTATCGTGGCCAAATCCTGATATGTATTATTGGACTATATATATTAAAACATGATCTATGGAAACTGAGCACGAAAGTTTAAAGAAATCTACATGTAAAATTTTCTACCCAAATATAAGAAGCATTGATGTAATCTCCTTCATTTTTCTCAATATTCTTTATGAGACACACACGAGAATGGTCATCTGTGGATAGGAAACATCAATAAATTGTGGCTGAAAAAGTGTTGAAATGACTAGGTCAATAATAAAACGGAACACACAAGTTTAAATGTAGCCGACAAAGATAACATTTTGTGCATACATTAATAAAATATGAAGAATACATTAACAACTGATGAATGAGAAATTGATATGAGTAAAAGAATGACCAGAACGACATTCAACAAAGTTAGAACTTCCAAGGCACACAAAAAATGAATTTAAAATTGTTGTATTAAAATTTCTATATATTATTTGTTGGTTAGGGGTGTTGCAACCCAACTTCTGGTACATTCTGCAATCCTGCTTAACTTCAAACATATAGAAGTAAAGACTGGTCAAGATGGGGTTTGTGCAAAATGGGCAAGGCAAATTTCCCATCAGCTGCCCAAACATAGTAGGGTACATTTCAATACTGTACAAGGATCAGTGGCCAGGTTTCTATGAAGCAAATAGCTAACGTAATTCAATGGAACGAAATTCCGATAAAGACACATATACCAATGCATCCAATGTATACCGGTATCCGAATGTACGACTTTTTAAGTTTCCGAGAAACGGAAGCTCTGTGCAATAGCATATGAAATTTAAAAGTTGGTATGTTGTCACGTGATTTGATCACTGATCCCTGTATTGAACCAACATTTCTATTGACTACAATAAAATATTAAAATATGTGACAGATGACCGTGGTGCATTTAGGTCGGCATTGCGCAAAGGTGCAAAAATTTTGAAACACTATTGAGGGATAGACTAGAACACAAACCAAACAATTGCAAAACAAAGGTCAATGAAAAACAGTAGTGACTGCTTCATTCTACAATTAACACTACCTAACCACATAACTTGCCTTGCTAAAAAATCATCTAAAGGACATAAAAAAATGCCCTACTATATAATTCATATTTATTTGATGCTAAAACATAAAGCAGAATATGTAAACGGAGGACAAAGTTACAGCCTGACATATATGGATTTACAGAATTACAGTGGATATGTATTTGATCATGAAAAACACCAGGTAGTCCTGTAAAATTTGTAATGAAAACAAAATTATAAAAGCAGAAAATCAAGTATTTTGAAGACATAAAAAGAAATGGTTATTTATGTCTTTGAGTCTTTGGCTAAGATGACTGCTTCCAAGTTCAGTTTCAGCCACAGGTAGTTTACTTGCAGACTATTCAGAAAACAACAGCAACCTGTTGATTGTAAATATTACCTAGATAATCACCATAGTAAAAAAAAAATGTTGGTTATCGCTATGTTCTGAAAAGGATATGCTACCAATTTATGAAGAAAGAACACTATTGAAATCTACAGACTGAGACTTAAGACATCTATGTAGAAGGAAAAAAATTACATTAGAAGATGGCAAAACAAAAATTTGGAAGAATGCACACCCATAAGAAAAACTGTACAAAATGTTGGAAATTGTTACAGTAGACTAAAAGAAATTCTAGATGGCATCAAATATAATCTAACATATATTTATATATACTGTAAAATAGTTTTAACACTCATTGCCAATTGTCAATTTTTGCATTTCAATAACCTTCCGTCTGAACATGTTTTCAGGTAAATAGAAACTCATTATTTACTTTATAGACAAGAATACTCTTACTGAAAATTTTTTAATGCCTACATAAAATAGCTATGGCAAAAAAACTGTGATGACAAATAAAAAAAATATTGTGTCTTTCTTCTTATTCTTCTGCGTTCGTTTTCAAACTCTTGCTGATTAGCAGGATGTAGTCTTGAGTATGGAGTGCACTGTGCCATGCTTTTACAGCTTAGTGGCGATAATTCTGCATGACACATCCGACATCAGCATGGCTTCTGGGTCGCTTTGATGGGATGGGATAGCCAACGCCACACCAAAATTTCCTTAGTCTCCTCTTACAACATGCATGTTAATATAAACAGTATTGCTATTCTTTGCTTCTATTTCGGGCCTCCAGAAGTTGTGTCTATTATTTCATATATTTCAACAGGCACTATAGACATCCTCGACATAAACATCAACCTTCAGCTATACTAGTCAACTTGTACAGTGTTTGCTTGTGTTTTGTACAGAATATTTTAATGTCTCAATGAATACAGTACTGGCTTTTAGTATTTACCTTTAGTGAGGCACTCTATGCGCCTACAGTATTTGGTGCATATCAAGAATTTAGGACAGTGCATCTCAACTGCCGGGCCACGGCAACATGTCTACTGAGAGCTTCTCCTTCAATTGTAAAGTCAAAGTTATTTAAGGGTACTTAGAATTTGTTTCTATATGGTTCTGGTATTATAAAATATTTCTTTTACCAAGTTGCAGTCTCACAATGGTTGAGAAGCACTGATTTAGGGCATACTGTGGTCTAAAATATAGAATAATCCTTCTAGAAGTTGAGAGTTACAGCCACTAGCAGCCACCTACATGCACAAATATTCTTGTATCGGTTCTTGTTCTTGTTTTCATCACTGTGAGCCACATATGTTGTCGCTCCAGCGCTAATGTTGGGGATTTTCTGAAGTTGAAAGAGTATCAGAACAGGTTAGTAATTAAGAGAAAACGTGATGGTAATATGGTGTGAAATGATTGGGAGAGTGCAGTATAGAAACTGTGTAGGCTACTTATATGGTAAATAAATATAGGGTGTTTATAAAGTCACTGAGCACTGAAAACACATAGATCTGCACTAAATACTCACAATTTACATTGCATAGTGTCACCACCAATGTAAATGAGTGCACAGTGACTTTGTAGATACGTCGTATAAAAATATATATGTAATGGATTAAATAGCAGTTATTTAACACATATTATGTTTCCCCTTATATTTATTCATCATATAAATAAAGACATAATTAGATACACTTTTGAGATAAATTTATAATTGTAATGATGTGGCAAGAATGATATTTCTAAAGTGATAACAGGCTTGAATCAAACTCATGACATCTTATTTACAAAGTGGATTTTTACTAAGATCCCTGGGGATTATCACTTGAAGCTATGGAGTTACGTGCTATGAGTGGTACTCTTCGCAGCAAGCATACATTTCATTGAGGGGGACGGAGTACTTATTGAAAAATATGGGTACAATGAAGTCAATCCTCTGTGCCATTTGAACCTTTGCTTTATGGTTTAATGTTGTTAGTGTCTATAAATGATTTGTGAGTTGTAATTGTGTGCAGTTGTCTCTGAATAGAATGGTTTCAGTTCAATTTCCAATACCTGCAAATTGATATTTTGTGGTCATTACGACTCATGTTTCAACAAAAACTAGATATAGTTAGAAGAATTACTCAGTCTTGGATAAACAAAACAAGAAATGGGAATATATCCACCCTCATTAACACTCTTAAGGTAGTCATTGATGTAGAGATTACACTTTCACAGGTATCTATAATGTTGTTTTTCTTGTACATAGGCAGCTGTTTTTCAATAAAGTAAATGGCAGAAGAGTCTGCCACTGGAGAAAATAAAATGACGACAAAACACATTTCCATTCTCTTGATTACATCTTGTTGGAAATCTAGTAGGACCAGTGTCTTGCTACAAGAGAGGTCCAACTGGTGTTTGAGAATGAACACTGATGAAGATGTTTGTGCTAAGTTGCATTGTCTGAGTTGAAAATGTCCCTTGTTTTGCTTGAGAAGTCACCTTCAGAGACACTAACATTGCTTAATAATGTGATACCATAATAAAAAATTGCAAGTATTTGTGTGGCACAAGTGCTTATGTCAAGGTCGTGTTAGTGTCTATAATGATGCATGTAGTGGGCAACCGTCAACCTTGATCAACATTGAAAACAAAGAGCATGCTCAGAACGTTTTTCGTGCCGACAGAAGACTTAGTGTAGAGAAAATATCATCAGAAATCAGAATATCAGTCTTAAGTTATCACAGTATTCTCCACAATAAACTGCACATTTATCATGTTTGCCAACACATGGTTCCCAAAATGTTATCTCCTGAACGGAAAGAGACGAGACTGATCCTGGCAGGAGATTAATCATCATAGCTGATCAAAATAGCAATTTTCACAATAGCATAATCACAGGAGATAGGATCTGGAGTTTTTATACGATCCTCAGACAAAACACCGGCCCTTTAAATGGAAATCTCTTTCATCTCCCTGGACACAGAAATTTTGTTTGGACAAGAGCAAAGGAAAAGTTGTGTTTAAAAATTCCCAGGATATTGTCTACCATAATTTTATTCTCGAAATTTTAATAAGGAAATGCACCCTGATATCCTGTCATCTAAGAGATGTAAACAGAAGAAACTACAATAAAAATGGAGAGCAAACAGTTGAATTATGCTGCATGACAATGTTCTGTCACATTGATCCCTACTGGTAAAGCAGTACCTCGGAAAGCACAATGTGATTACCTTGGAACAGCCCCCATGTTTTCCAGCTCTTGTACCGGCATATATTTTTCTTGTTCTTTCTACTTTGAAAGAAATATGTTGTGTAGATAATTCTATTGTTACTTATTTCTATATGGGTCACTAATTCCGTTAACTTTTTGAGACTACCTCGTATATGGAAATTCAAGGATGTGGTTGACTATAGAGATTATGATCTTGTAAGGCACAGGGGCTTGATTTAGAGAAATATATAGTTTGTATATTCATATACAAAGTGTTGGTTACTAAAGTCCAGAGTGTTGGTTACTAAACACAATAACAAAAAGAAAACTACGCCTGTTTGGTCATATAAAGAGACATAACTGTTTAGGAAGACAAATAATGAAGGGAAGAGTACCTGGGAAGAGGAGAAGGGGCAGACCAAGAAGACGATGGACTGACGACATTAAAGATAATATGAATACATCGCTAGAAAATGCAAGCCACATCGCCCAAGACAGAGAGAGGTTCAGAGAGTTCATTGGGAAGACAACGTTCTGGAAGGAATACGTCACATGACAAATATTCATATTATTAATTCTTTTTGTCTCATAGCTACTATGTTTAAGAATTGTATGTTTAGATTCTTTCCTCTCAGATATCTATAACCAAGAGTGATAACTGGACTGCTTCTGTTGTAAAGAACAAATATCAACACAATTTGGTTGAGTTTAATAGTTTCTACCTTTGTTTTAGTTCTGTTTGGTATATGGTAATACTCTTGGTGCATCAACCAATAACCAATATTCAAGCACAAAGTTATTCTTAATATACTGGCCACAGTGGTTTGAAACAAAACAAAAAATTAAAAATATAAATACCGCATTCTGTAGTACCTATGCCTAATAGAGCCTACAGATCCTTTGAGTATTTCTCACAACACTACTTGCCACTAGTATATGAGTCTTCTGGCTTTGAAAGATAGTTCTCAAGGACTTTACCTGTTGCACATAAGAAACAAGAGCTTTCTAGCTCATAATTCTTGAGAATGAAAATAAACCAAACTATATCTAGTATAACACTTTGAATGTGTTACAGAACAAGAACTTTAAAAAGTCAGAGGTAAAGCTAGTCAACTTCAACTTCTCTAAAATTCCAACAAAATATGACATAGAAATGACAGATTCGAAGCCTTGTTAGAGGAACAAGAGAAATTACCAGTGGAAGAGCTAACCAACAGCAATGATGCTGTTAAAATTAAAACAGCTAAAGAAACTATGACATGGTACTAACATAAGAACCAAGTTATGTTTACTACAAACATGTATGTTTCCTGTGGCGACATATGGATATGAAGCATGCACATTAAATAAAACAGTGGCCAAGAGAATAACAGCATGTGAATTAAAGTGCCATAGAAGAGCTCTGCGATTACCACGGACAGCAAGGATAACAAGCAAGGAGGTGTTAAGAATAATAAACATTCTGGAAGGCTGGCTTCTGAACATCATATTAAAGAAAAAGCTAGTATTTTTTTGTAATATTAGGAGACACGATGCCATGGAGAGAGTGTTACTGGAAAGGATGATAGAAGGCAACAGGAGCAAAGGCTGCTCAAGACGCCGTTGGACAAAAGACATCCAAGAATGCCTGCACATGTCACCAAAAGAGGTGGTACACTTAGACCGCGGAGAATTCAAGAGATCCATAGGGAAGACTTACTTCTGGAAAGAATATGTCACCTGATGATGATACAGAACATAGAACTTCAATTAAAATAAAAGCATTTAGAAAAATGAAAAGTAGTAGGCCTATATGCTAAAAATATGCAAGGTAATTAATACTCTAAATTAACAAATCAGATTAGATAAACAAGTATGCTAACCTCAAACTGTTTCTTGAAATATTCTTTATTGTGTGACAGCAAAAACATATGGAGATCTTTCACTAGAATGGCCGTTGATGGTGGCTGTATTTGCTGAAAATTGCTGTATAGTTCACTATAACTGTTTTCAGGTTCTTCTATAGCTTTTGAAGGTTTGTCTAGGCATTGATGAAAATATGAATTGCAAGATGTGTTCAACAATGAGAGGTAACAATGTCCAAACATAAAACATAATATATAATGCAAAGATATTATATATTTTTAGCATGCAGATATCAGAAGAAAATTTACTGCATAATTTTCCATCTCAAATATATGAAATTAGGTATTAGCAAGCCATTTGATTTGGTCCATATAAAAGGCAAAACATTTTAAATGCGATTCACGTTTTATAAACGCAAGTAGAAGTTACTTCATGAAGACCACGATAAACAAGGACATTATCGCTTTGCCTACTCAATCATTTCTGTTCCGGTAAATTTAACAAAAATTAACACAAACAAATGGTGGCCTGTGATTTAAAATGGCCTTCACTAAGTTGTAGATTAACACTTTTCAAATTTGAAAATTCAAATGATTTTATGATGTGTAGGCTTTACAAATTATTTAATCATCGCTCGATATAGAGTGTTGAAAATAAGGAATTATGGATTTACTAGGCCTATAGTAAATATCTTTGGAGACAATAAAATTTAGATAAATAAGCAGGAAGGGTCATCTCCATTTAGTCAATATAGAATTGTATAGGAATGTGAAAAGGTGACCTCTGCATAAGCATCATAAATATTGTTTATGTGAATCAAATGTGATGAAGCTTTGTGTGAATATTCAAATATGGATATACTGTGACTTCACTGCATTTCTGTACATAACCAATGTTTTGGATATATTTAATTAAAGTATAACTATTTATATAATTTGTTGTTTGTTTTACTATTTTATTTGAACTGCACAACCATTTGAATGTGATTATTGTTCAATTTATATACGGTTTATTATATTGTCAATAGAAAGAACATTCATTTTCAAATATCTGGATGTGTCTCATATAGATCTACAATGAAAAGTAGTGGAATAACAAATTCGGTAACAGCAATTATGTGTCACATTTCCAATGAAAAACAGCTGCGTGAGAAAAGGATTTTTTCTTATGCATGTTAAGGTTAATTGAATAAACAATCAAAATAAAAAACTAAGGACCTTGAAATATCATATACCAACAAATTGGTAATTTTAACGATGGCATATAGAGTGTGCTTATTTTGGAAGTAGTTTAGAAATTGCTTTTGCTACCACCTGTCATCAATTGGCTGCAACGTTTTATGAACTGATCACATACAATTAACAACATATAAAATGTTATGAGTGCAGGTTGTCTACTACTTCTTCTTGTTTGCAGTTTAACATGTATACACAGTAAGTAGTGCAGGTTGTCAGCAGTGCACATCGGGTAAGTCTATAGATATTCCAATTTCTATCTTAACAAATCCATCAGGGTAAGGCAGCTTATTTATTAAAAGTTATAATGAACGAATATAGACATCTGAACAGCACACGAGGTAGCTTCAAAAAGTTCCAGAAATTAGTGAAATATATAGAAATAAGTAACAATAGAACTATCTACACTACATTTCCTTCAAAGTATTTTCCTTCGGCAACTACCATACACACTTTTTCTAACGTGCATACAAATTCTGGAAACATTCATGGAACCCAATCTTTGATACCTCTCTCAGCTGTCTTGTTGCATGGTGATAATTAATCTGCATCCTTGATTTGTTGTCCTTTCAGCACCGATATCATTCACGGGAACATGAAAAAATCAGCCGGTAAAAGGTCTGGAGAATATAGAGGCTGTTTCAAGGTAATCACATTGTGCTTTGTGAGGCACTGCTTTATCAGTAGGGATCGATGTTCTGGTGCATTGTCATGCAGCATAATCCAATTATTTGTATGACGCTAACACGACATTCATGGTAACGTGCATGTCTTACAAATACTTGCAATCTCTTCATGACAGTATTACCATATGTTTTATTAAGCAATATTAATGTTTGTTAGAGATTGACTTCTCAAACACAACACAGAATTTGACATTTGTACGGTGTTCAGACTACATGAGTATTGTGGCAAGAATTTCCTTATGACTGTGTTGAACCAACCAAAGCGTTATAAGAAAAATCAACGTCCATGAAGATTAGCTTTAAAACACCATATTAAGAAGGAAGCTGGGTTTTTTTGGCCATGTGAAGAGATACGAATGAATGGAAAGAGTGTTGTTGGAAGGGGTGATAGAAGACAGAATAGGCAAAGGTCGACTAAGACGTCCATTGACAAGAGATATTCAGGAATGCATGCACATTTCACTAGAGGAGACAGGACAACTTGCCAGAGACCGCACAGATTTCAGGAGATTCATAAGAAAGACTACGTTCTCAAAAAAAGGCATATGATAATCAAGGATAATTTTAACTTCGATGATGCAACTAGTACAACCCACAAACAAACATCTGTATATTATTTTCAAGAGTATATATGAATGTCACATCTGCCGTGTCCTTTCGTCAAGGTCATTACAAACTTCTAAACGTATAATCTCCATAACATCATCTTTCATTCAAACACTTTTGCTTCTGAATGTTTTCCTGTGATGGAGTGCAGGGAGGCTTTCTATGGGCTGTGGAAATAAAGGCTGCTTTGCCATAGCAGACCTTGCGACATGTACATGAAGGATTTTGATTGTACCTCCGAGAGAAAATATCCTGTCCAAACCATGGATTGAACCTGCGATCTCAAGGGTCAGAGAACTGCGTTCTAACAATACAGGCATTCTCAACTTGTTGCTCATAAGCACATGGTGCTCTCATAATGACATGTGGTGCTTGCACCTTGAGAGTTAGAAAGCTGCCCTTGAGTATTAACAATCATGAATTTCCTTTACAATTCATATTTTATTGTACAAACCAAAACAAGTTTTACTATCCCCGATCCTGGGCTAAAGGAAGGCAAAAGGGTTGTGTACTTTACAATGAAAGTTATATGGCTGGTTTGTGTGTTTACTTAAACTTTTCCTCTCATTTTAAAATTATTTAAGTACTGTATTTTAAATACGTAAATATATATTTATTTCCTATTATATGTTATTGTACACGCACACTCAATATTACATGTGGGAAGTAAAGTAGAACAGAAGTATCTAGAAAAGATTCACATTTCATTTGTTCCAGAATCAGAGTGTAAAAGTGACTGTATACCTATATTTTTAATAATTTTGACAGGTTCTGTGACCATAGCTTGAACATCATCATTGGTTTGACCCTGATTTCGACTTGTGATACCAGACTTCCATTTTCTAATTCACAATAAGAAGAAAAAACATTTCATAAGTACACAATTTAATTGAAATATATTATCGTATCATCAACAGTTTTTAACTTAATGATAATGTATCATTAACAGTTTTTAACTGTACATAATAATATGACCAAAAAAGTTGACAATGCTTTTCCCAGTCTAATATCAACAGGGAAAAAGGATTTGGAGGGGGGGGGGGGGGGTTGTTGGTCATATGTTTATGTTTTAGACTGAGAAAAAAAATGATATTTGTCATAATTTGTTCAGATATGTGTATATTTTTACCACCATCAGTAGATAACTCTCATTATACATACTACAGCTTAAATTTGCAGTCTTTAAATTAGATGGACCGATTGTGTGATCTTTCTCTTTGATACTTTTGACAGTGTGTTATGCTGTGTTCTTTAGAAAGCCTTTTGGTTGAAACGTTGAATTTTGTGTGATTTCCTATGTATTTCTAGTGATTAATAAAACTTTACTACCCTGTTTTCAGCTATTGCCTATCAGATTTCAGTTTTTACGTAATAGGCCTATAGAGACTTTAAACACTCATTTGCTAACATACTTTACTGTTATCTCCAGATAACAAATATAAGTATGCAATAACGTTTACATAAATCACTACCCAGTTTTTGACAGATAGTTGGAGAAATTTCAAAAATTGAGAGCTGCCTCTAATATAAGTGAGTTCCATATTAGGTAAGCATGTGGTCATTGTCAAAGACAATATTTTCCCAACTCAATAGAGATGTGTATTTTTTCTAAAGCTAAGGAAGTAAGGAAGAAAGAGTTTTTGCCATGTATTCAAGTAGCATTGTTGTGTTAAATCTTTAACATTTCATTTTTATATAGCTGTATCTATTCAAACAGGTGCACCATGCATTGATAGGACCCTAAAAGGGAGCAAAGAATAGCAATACTTTTACCAATCACACATATCACAAAAGGAGATTAAGGAAATGGGGGCTTGGTTGTTGTTCTATCCAATGAGGGTCAAAGTGACCTAGAAGGCATGCTGCATTTGGCTTAGATATCAGTCAAGCTGTAGACTATGACACAAGACATTATATTCTATGGAATTATACATCATGCTAGTCTGCTGGAGTTTGAGAATGAACGCAAAAATTTGTTTACAAAAATTAAAGAGCAAAGGCCGTAAACAAATCTATACTATATTGTCCTGCCAGTAAATAATTACTCAGTATTTTTCTACATATGGTATGTTGCTCCTATACCAGTGTCTAATCTTTTCTCCTTCTTTTTGTTTTCTTTTCATGCAGGTTTCAGAACACTCCCGTAATGCTTTCTGCATGTTGTATCCATCTTTTTCAGTATAATTAAGCCAAAAACTAACTGTAATGCACTTTGTTAATGCTAGACATTTAGTATGGGAGTTCTAGTTTACTATTTTGAACTCAATATTTCTTTATTGTATTTCTTGATAAAGACCTCTTTATGGTCTTTGTTAATGTCATTGTTTTTTATAAAATTCTCATTAGTTTTTTTTTACCATTTGCATTCATAATATGTAGTTAATTATTAGCTTTAACATATTTTTATCTTATTCTCAGTATTATCACTTTCTATTTGTGTTTCTACAGCACTATGTTATGTGTCGCATGTAATAATTCTCTGGCACTTTTGTTATTATATAATTTCTTAATTCCCCGTTTTACTTTTTCTACTGCATTATTTGTGATTTTGGGTTCAATACAAGGAGAAATACCTACATTTTAATGAAGCAAATAATTTAATTATTTAGTGAAACGAAATATTGATATATTACACGTTACAGTCGCTGTATGCATCAATCTACTGTCGGATGTAACAATCTGTGCAATATTCACTGAGAGCCGCCACCCCCAGGGTCATCATCTCAGTGCGTAGCTTACCCATATTGACGCATCCGGAAGCAGTCCTAGCGACTTTTTAATCTTTGATTAAACTAACCAATTTTGACAACAAGGTTTGATAAAAAGTTGGGTTATATGTACCCCATATTGAACAGTTTACTTTTACTGTGCCATTTTTGTTGTATAGTATGGTGCAACTATATTAATCCTACATATAATTACCAAAAATAATAGAGAAGATCCAACAATAGGTTATGTGCCACGGTAACACACATAACAAATTAATTATATTATACAAGTAAATATTTGTTACAAATAATTACCATTACTAATAAAAATATGATGAAAACAACTATAAAAAATATAAGGACAAGAATAGTTGATATTTAGATCATAAAATCTTTATCATCCAGACAGATTGCCATTACCGGCTATACGGTAATGATGTAACATCAAACGATACAGAAAGATGTCAGTTTCAAAACACATCTAGAAAATAATGCAAATAGTACATGTAACAGCAAACAAAGGAAGGATTTGAATTTATCTTATATATATATATATATATATATATATATATATATGTATATATATGTATAGTGAGAGAGAGAGAGAGAGAGAGAGAGAGAGAATTTTTCTGTGGATACACAGAGATGTGTGGTATCTTTTGTGATATTTTATTTCAGTTCTTCTCATCACTTTTTAATGGGCAAAAACTCAACAACTATACCCGGTACTTGTTCATGGAAAAAAACACCACACAAGAATGACAATGTGAAAAATAATAATAATCAATGTATTGGGTTCTACTATTTTTTAACCAGTATTCTCTATAATTTTCAACTAACACTGCCATTTGGATTTAGCATAACACAACCGAAAGCAATTTTCACAATATTATTATTTGCAGAATCTGGAAATGAGATATACAAACTGGCTAGAATTCATATCTATACATAAAGTACAGCCCCAATTATTCCCAGTCTACAACTAGATGAAATTGTCAGCAGCATAGAATTTATACAACAGCTTTTGAAACAATTCTTCATTTCTCTCTCTCTCTCTTGCACTCACACGTATGCACACACATATTGCTTCCCCTCTCATTCGCACTTCAAAAATCTGTTTATCAATATTCAGTCTGTTGAAAATTCATGAAAACAGGAGTTATATCCTATATGTCAGTAACTGACTTCATTCATCATACTGCCACAGTTCTAATTCAACTTCAACTTTCTGTTTTTAGTATTTAGATTGTCAAAGGAAACAGTTTATAAATTTTCTAATGTAAACAATAAATTTCTGTGTACGATGTAATAACTTTTTTGTTCACCCTTGCTGATACCATAGATCATCCAGAGAAAATGTCATATGATCCTAACAGCTTTCCTTCTGATCCACTTCTGATGTATTCTTCCATCGAACTCTGTGGTTATAGGTTCCTTAACTTCTCAGTTTGTTGTGTATAATTCTACTCAAGTGGTCACATTATCATATTTAAATTTAAAACGCTGATCTATAGCAGCTCTTCCTCTTTTTACTGTGTTATTTCAAATTTCTACTAGTTAATAGAATGTAGACAGGAGAATGGAATGCCTTGTATATCATATCATGTCATATCATATCAGAACATTTCGGTTTAACATATCCATCTTCAACATAACTCTTGTACCACTTTGAATTATGGGGTAGGACAAAGAACCCACCCCCAAAAGCTGCGTAGTCACCTCTTATGACATGTATGACTGGCCATAGTGCTGATATTCTTTGCTCCCATATCAGACCCTAACAAAATACAGGTCTGTTGTAGCAGATCTTCCATGTACTGTCTAGTTGCATTTGCTGTCTCTTCTTTCTGTTATACTATTTATTCTTTTAATGGAAACAAAATGATTCTAAAGGCAATCAATCTATAAATACATATTAATTTAAGTAAAATACAATCAATAATAATACATAATGAATTACCTCCACACAATTACCCCAATTACTAGAACAAGGATGAGAATAATAGAAGCTGACAAAAGTCCAAATGTCACAGCTTTGATGTCGTCTGATCCTTGTGCAACGTAGGCTATATGATTATAAATGATTATTGTTAGTTTTTCAGTTAAGTAGCCATTGTTTAATTATTATATAAATTAGTGTAAATAATTGTTAAAGACAGTGCCAAATTTAGATTGGAGTGATCAGGGTGGTCCTC
The DNA here is from genome assembly GCA_034231615.1 of Meghimatium bilineatum. Taxonomy (NCBI): domain Eukaryota; kingdom Metazoa; phylum Mollusca; class Gastropoda; order Stylommatophora; family Philomycidae; genus Meghimatium; species Meghimatium bilineatum. Next base: position 20,013,820 of record CM067316.1, on the reverse strand, counting down.
CATGCACCAAATACAATATCCAGTGGTGCCACAACCAAAATGAAGTTAATTTACGTAAAGTGGAGAGTGAAGTTTGACCAGGTCATCAAAGTTTCTAGTATGAGCGCTGGCTAAAGAGTTTGTTCATTCTGAATCTTCCTTAGTCATTTATTATGACATGCATGCTCATGTTTTAACAGGGCATAAAGGGAATGCAAAAAATAGTACCACTATTAAATGTTATGAATGTTGCACGAGGCGACTAAGAATTTTCACATTAAGTCGATTTCCACGGTGATGAAACCTGCTAAAGACTCATGTCAGAAATGAAGGAAGCAAATCAACCCTTTTATCTGTATGATTCCTCAGGATTGCAAAAAAGTTGGCCAAAGTTTCCTCCAGAGCATGTTACATGTATCTTGAGTGAATGAAAGACTTCAACAAAGTTGAGTGAAACTGTTGAGTGAATGAAAAACTGCAATAAAACTGTGAAATTGTTGACTGAATGGAAGACTAATAAAATGGAGTAAAACATCATCTGGGTCTCGCAAGAGCACTGGAAAACATGCCAATGAAAAATAATATGAAACCATAACTGTTACCTAGCATAGGAAGCAAAAAAACTATATTTCCCACTCTCTTGGAGTTCTATCATAGTTGTTATTACAACATGAATGGTAAATCAGTCTTTCCTCCCATTTTGGGCCCCGGTTATACATGGGCACTGCATACATATTGAAATTTACAGCCTTAATATATTAGTTCTTTATTTTTTGGTTGTAAAGCATTGTAAGTAAAAGCAAAATTAAAATCTCTTTGATTTCCGGGTTCAATAAATTCATCTTGTATTCCTTGGTGCCTTACTGTAATTGATTCCAAATGCCATGTATGATATGGTTCTCATTTTACAAATATTTAACTATTTCCTAAATACTGGAGATACAGTTCTAAATATCAATTATAATTTTATCAATTATAATCAATATGTTACATCCAACAAGGATTAGAGATTATTCATTTTTCAATATGTTAAATCCAACAGATAACATTATGGAACATTTATTTATCAATATGTTACATACAAAAGAACAGATAGCAAAGGGATCATTCATTCATCAATATGTTACATCCAACAGAGAGCAATAGGGATCATTCATTCATCAATATGTTGCATACAACAGATATCATTAGTGATCATTCATTAATATGTTGCAATACATTGCATCCAACAGGTAGCATTAGGGATCATTCATTTAGATTAGCAGAATGTAGACTTACTGTGTCATAGCTTACATCTTGTCTGCAATATATGTGCCTCTTGTACTGACATATAAAACTTAAGCATGGCTTCTGGAACACTGAACGTCTATGGGATAGCACAGCTAACCTTACCCCTAAAAACCTCCTTAGATGCCTCTTACAATGTGCATAGTAGGCATCAGTGTCTCTATTTTTTTTTGCTTCCCTTTCAGGCAATTCTTCCTTCTATTTTCATTTATTAGAGACAGCATTAGTGGCCAGTACATATAGTAGTTTTGTCAGACAGCCACTGACTCTCCAACCTGCTGAATCTGCTGCCACACATTGCAGTATGATTGTTGTACAGTTTTAATTTCAATATACACAGACTAATGTATTATTTATATTAGTTTCTAAATAATAACAATGTGTCCCCTCTTCTAAGTTGCAGTTCTCTATATTAATTTTGGGTCTTGATTTTGTTTTATCGATTGCCATAATATGACAGCAAGCTATGCTACACAGATACAGTGAAGGTAGACCTAGAGGGTGACCACGATAAGCGTGACCACCAAAATAAAAGAGGCGACAAACTCCACTATATACTCAGCACACAAGAGGGCCATCTCCAGAAAACTATTCTACCTCTGACGCTTAAAGGCAACAAAGGGTTTAGCGAATAGAATAGGTTGCCATAATTTTTGTATTTTTGCTAGTTTCCTAATACAGTTTATTTTTGCTTGCTTCCTAATACAGTTTATTTTTGCTTGCTTCCTAATACAGTTTATTTTTGCTTGCTTCCTAATACAGTTTATTTTTGCTTGCTTCCTAATACAGCTTATTTTTGCTTGTTTTCTAATACAGTTTATTTTTGCTTGCTTCCTAATACACTTTAATTTTGCTTGCTTCCTAATACACTTTACTAAATGTTATGTTCTGATTTCCTGTATGGAGGGCGTGTTAAATCACCCCAACCTTAAGGGGAGCCTACACCCAAACCTGTAGGAGCCTGACTACTACACTTGCTTGTCCATGACCAGGTCAAACTAAGTGAAGTTATAGTTTTAAATTTATTATTACTGTGAACAGATCCCTGGTTTAGATGGTTCAAGTTTGATAAACCAAGAATTTATGTTATAACTGTGTACTCTAACCACTTTTGAGCGTTTCAAACTGAAAGGCTAAAAGTACAGATGGGTCAGTACAAACATTTCTCCTACAGGAACACACATTTTAAAATTAAATAACCCAAATATCGGAGGATGTCCGACAAAATGGAAGTGCCACAGTAACCAGACAAATAGAGGTAAATACAAATAAGGTAGTGAGGTTACTGCCAATATAAAATAATAAAATATTGAAAATAACAATAAAACAAAGATATCAATTGTATCCGTATTTATGTATTTATATGTATCAATTATATCAATTGTATCTGTATTTATGTATTTATATGTATCAATTATATCAATTGTATTTGTATGTGTTCTTTGTTTTATTGTTATTTTCTATATTTTATTATTTTATATTGACAGTATTCTTCAGTAACCTTCCTACCTTATTTGTATTTACCTCATTTTTAAAATTGCAGTTTTGGGGAATTACAGTTCTGGTCATGTCTGTAATGTTTGTTTTGATTGCCAGAAATTACTAGCAATGAAGCTTTAGTTTCTATGTTTCTCTCTATGTGACATGTCCTTTGTAGAACGTTGTCTTCCCTCCACCCTGTAAGCCTCAAGGTTCTGTGCGAGCTGCCCAGACTCTTCCAGTGTCATGTTCAGAAGGTCTTCGATGTCATGTATCCATCATAGTCTTGGTCTGCCTCTTGTTCTCTTTCCTGGAATTTTACGCTCCATGATTAATCTTTTCAAACCATTGTGTCTTTTTATGTGTTCGAAATATGTAAGTTTGTGTTTTTTTTAAATAGTTATGAGGAGCCAGTTTTCTTCTATGTTCAGATCTTTGCGGACATCTGCATTAGTTTTTTTTTTCTGTTGTTGATATTTTTAGAACCTTCTATAACATTTCATTTTGAATGCAGATAATGTCTTTTCCGTTGTCGATGTCATTGCCCACGTCTCACAACTGTATGTTGCGCTTACTTCATTTTGTACACAACCAATCACAAAAAAGCCTTGTATCATTTTGTGGTATAAATGTTTGCCACTTTTGACAGCATGGCTTCAATATTACCGGTCACAGTGGTATAAAAGATTATTAATTTTACTTTTAAATAATATTTCAAAAATTGAGGATGTAGAAATGTGTTCTTATTTAGAGATTGTCATTTTAAAATGTGTCAAACATGGAACTCAACGAGTGGCATATTGTGGTAATGCGAGATAGGTGCTCTGCTACTTAAAATGAATATGTAAGATGAATATGTTAAATATATTTCTATTTAACAATTTCCAATTTTTCATTCAAAGACCAACTATATACAATTATATAATAATAGTTATTCCAATTCCAACACAATTCCAAATCGATGCGTTCAACATGTCTAAACTATGAAATTCCCAAAGATGAAAGACAAAAGATTAAGTAAATTATTTACTTATTTGCATTTACCTCTATTTGTATGGTTACTGCGGCACTTCCTTTTTGTCTGTCATCCTCCGATATTTGTGTTATTTATATTGGATGGATTAACTAGGTCTACTGATATAAACTTGTGTTCCTGAATCCACCAGAAGACCACTCTATATATTGAAAGTACCAAAAGCTGAAAGCCATGAAAATTATGTGCAGAAAGTCCACAGAATATTCATTCATCATTATGTACCCTGCTGACTGGTTCAGGTGATCATATATTATACATTAGGCCTATTACTCCATCTTTAGCATTATGAAATGAGTTTGTTGATGATTCTATCAGAACATTGGAAGAGAATAATTTTACAGAGTAATACGTAATAAGTGTAAATTTGTTGTCTTTTAAATATTAGATGATTGCAGAACACCTTGAATGCATGGAAGATACATTGGATTCCACTGTATTTTTTATCAATTATGTAAAAAAAATCGTGGGATAAATGGGAAAAAATAGAATAAAATGATTGAAAAAATAATTTACCACTCACCAATATCACAAAAAACGCCACTGTATCCTGTAACACAATCAAAACAATGACCACTTGCAGGATCACAAGTCTGATTTGTACAGTTGCTACTGCATGAAAGTGAACACTTGACTCCATAGAAATGGATAGGACACTCTGCAAGATACCAAGTCAAAAACGTGTTACTTCCAGAAATGAATAATAACAAATAAATTATAGAAACTAAGAAACTATTTCATATAATTTTAATTTTGTTATGGAGTTGCTAGCTAGTGAGATAGTAAAATAGTCACTACTCATGTTAACTTGGTTTTGTTTAATGTTCTCCAGCTGAAGACGTATGTGTCTGGCAATTGGCGCAAATAAAACGGCGACACAACGCATTTCCATTCTCTGGACTACGTCCTGCTGGACATCTAGTAGGACCATTGTCCTGCTACAAGAGATTTTCAGTAGGAGTTTGAGAATGAACTTTATAGACACCATATAATAACTTGGCAGAGGATGTCCTCACTCTAAAATTGACATAAACTAACCAACTTGGTACAAAATAAAAAACAAACTTCAGCAATCTGCCAGACATTGTCTTCTTTCAAATATATATCTATATTCCTTCATCTCCGAACACAGTGCATAGGGCAGAAACCAGAGCTCTCCAGTTTGAGAGATGTGATTCTACTGTGTTCTATTTTTGTATGTTGTAGAGACTTATAGTCATACTCTTTTTGATGGTTGTTCTGTGGAGAGTCTCTCCTGGTCTTTTTCGTTGCTATCTGGTACACATTTTATTGTTTGTAGAGGCAGTCTGTTTTCATTCATTCTAAGTACATGTCCGATATCTAGTCTATTGTTTTCTTGTTATTGTTGTAGAAACATATTGCTGTTTGGTGTCTTCTCTTACTTGCATGTTTGACTTGACTTCTTCCCAACCAATATTTGAAAGTTTTCTAAGACATTTATTTTCAAATAAATTCAATTTCTTTTCCAGTGTCTTTGTCATTTTCCAACTTTCGCAACCATATGTCAACACGGATATCACATTGCTTTCTAACAGTCATAGTTAGATATGTTTACTTATTGTTTTCGATTTCCAGATGATTGTTAACTGGTTAAACACACTTGATGTTAACATAATTCTGGTAGAAATCCATTTTACTGTATCTCCATCTTGTATCATTTTGCTGCATAAATAAGAAAATTTATCTACTTTCTGAATTGTGTCTCTGTTGTAGACCATTTTAAGGTTACAGTTTGTAAAATCAATGATCTTAGTCTTGGAAGTGTTGACATGAAGGCCAATTTATTCTGAAAGATGACAAAGTTGATTCAATATACCTTGTGTCTTAGAGGAGTTGGACTTAATAATGCCACGGCATCTGCAAAATGAAAATCACATGCAGACTATCAAATGCCTTTTGAAAATCAATAAAGTTATTCATAAGTGCATTTCCACTTATTCGTTGATAATTGTTCTAAGGGTAAAACTTTGATCAATACATGACTGTTTTGGTCTGAATTCAGCTTGCTCTTCTCTTTTTAGATATATGGCACCAATTTTCTGAGGCTAGGCCATCCAGGTATCACTTAATTTCTGATTTAAAGCATTATGTCTAAAATCCAAATATTAGTAAAGCCACTAAAGCAATAAACCATAGGTCTATTGCAATATATTTCATTCTGTGAACAGCATGCAGCTAATATGCACACATTTAAAGAATGAAATAAGACAATATAGAATTCCATATGAACAAATAAATACATGATAAAATATTCCTTTGTTGCTACACTTACTTTCATTGCACGTATCACCTTTAAAGCCCAATTTACATTCACCACAAAACCCTGTTTTTCCATTACAGCTGCCGTCACCTCCACAGTTCTGGTTACACGTTTCTATACAATCTTGACCATAGAATCCTGGATCACAATCTGCATAAAATAGGAGAAAATGCAGTTTGCTTTGATATCTCAAGATTATAGAGCCTATTAAATAAACAAAAATAATATGCATCTAGGCCATATGAACAAAAATAAAGATAAATATAAATATTAGTTCATGATAGTTTACAGTCTGATTCTGAACAATCGTTATTCTAAAACTGTGTAGAATAAATGAAACATTGTCCATTGTTATGTACAAGCTCGCTGCATTCCATGTTTCATTGTTTTGATTTATCTCAGCTTCTAACTTTCGCATTTTTGGCTATTATTGTTTTGCATTAGGGGTTCCACAATACATAATCAACTTGTGCAGGACTAGTTACACAGGTAGTCATTGTGCAGTTGGAACGAGTCTACAACTTTCAGACAAATTCCACATACAATCATGTCATGTGGCGTGCGACAAGGATGTGTACTGTTTCCGTTGTTATTATACTATACATCGATTGTTTAAGTTTATGTAAAATTGCCAACACCAATGAAGAAGACAGCCTAAACGACCTCCTTAGCGAACTTCTTTTTGCAGACGATCAAGCAATAATATCAACATCAGAAGAACAACTACAACAACATATAAAAAGATCCCATACAACATGTAGGGGCTTTAATATGAAGATAAACAGAAAAAAAGATCTCAATCGCAAAAACAGAATGAAACACCACTGTTCAACAACTTAAGCAGGTGAAACAATACATTTTTCTTAGAAACATAATCAATTTGGAAAAACACCAAAGAAATCCAAAACAGATACAACATAGCATACCGGATCTTATGGCATGTGTTTCCTATTTTCAAAAACAGATATGCGAACATGAACAAAAAAAACCGCACTATATAAAATGATCATCGTACCATCACTATGCTACCAATGTCAAACGTGGACACTATTTTCTATCCAGAGGTAGTGTTGTTGTAGCTTCTCTTGCCGTTGAGCGAAGGGGTTTGTGAAGGAGATTTAGTCTGTGTTCCAGATCCAGATGTATTGCTCTGGTTGAGGTGTAGTCATGTTTATTCAGGATGGTCTTGATGTTGTCTATCCATCTTTTCCTAGATCTGCCCTTGGCTCTGTATCATGATTCCATCTTTTTATAAGCTCTTAAGAAAAGTTGATTGTTCATCCTCATAAGATGTCCAAACCATTTTATCTGTTGTTTCTCTATATATTCGATGCATGATGATTTATCTTTCTAACTTGCTCACTGCGCATTTTTTTCGAGTCTGGTGACTCCAATATCCTTCCTTTGAAACTTCCTTTCGCAAGTCACTATCTTTCTCTTACGTGTAGATGTCAGTTGCCATGTCTGGCATTGGTAGCATACTGTTAGTATAAAGATTCTCATATCATTTGTTTCTTTACTTCCATGTTGCAATAGCAAAAGTGTGACATCTTGTTTCTACCTCTCTATCAAGTTGTTCTAATTATCAAATACTTTGTAAGTACTTGAACTCTTTGACTTGCCTTAGGCCCTATTTATGTGTTCTCCATTTGGATGTTTATTTGATCTTATGATCTCGTTATCTGCATAGTTTCTGTCTTTTGTATGTGTATCTGTACTTATTGCATATTATTTATAGTGCGTTGATGTGGCTTTTGTAGTTTTTCTTCATCGTCGTATATAATACTTTGGTCGTTGTTCAGCGAGTTCGTTGTTACGCAGTTCGTTGTTAAGTCGTTCAACGTGGACACTAACAACAAAAGCCAAATTAAAACGTGTTTGAACAGAAATGACTTGTCTGTGTGGAATTCTTGGAGTAACAATAAGACAGAATCAGAAATGAAAACGTAACACTATTAAACACAATGCCAATCCTGGATTTCATCAGAAGACAACAGATTCATTGGTTTTCATCAGAAGACAACAGATTCATTGGTTTTCACATACTTCCAGACTAACATCAGATAGTGACCCTCAAAAAGTATTGAAGGCAGAGCTGGATCTCCCTGTTGTAGTGATTAAGTCGTTCACTTTGTTCTCAAGTAGTCGCGGGTTTGAATCCCATTCGCGACATATTGTTTATAAAATAGAATATTTGGAGATCCCTGTGGAATATCAATTGAAGATAGGTGTTATGTGCTATGAGATTTACTCTAGTCATGTAGCAATGACATGACAGTGTCTCAGTCACAGCCTTTTTCTTTATCGTAATATTAAGATGTAATTTATGCACAGCTGGATTAGTTGACAGTTTTCCCACCGGGCCGTACAGAAAAAGCCCAATAACAGCTTTGACTGACTGACCCACCAGTGTAAATTATTACATTATTTTCTTCTATCGTCAATGGATGTCCTGACTTCTACATCCACCGCCACCGGACTTATTTCCCTGCAACTCCTTTCGAGTGTGATGGGTGCAGAGAAGATACCCGCTCTAAGTCGTTATTTAGCAGCCACAGCATTATCATGTCACTCAGGATAATTCCATATATGCGCCGGTCATTAATCAGTGTGTCCTTCAGAATTTGATAATTATTATGGTTCTGTATTGGTTGTTAACTCTTCTTTTGATTGTTATACACCGCTGGTATTTTTTGTGCAACAGCACGCTGTACTCACAGGTGCAGTCATAGACACATTCTAGCTATAGACACGGAAGAAGAAACATATCATCCAACTGGCCTAACTTCATGATTGCATCAAAATGTCGGCACAGTCCATTGAATTACCACTAGTCACCGTGGCCACGATGACAAGTCTATTTGTTCATTTCACGAATATGCATGTTCTGTGTTTGTGTTCCTGGGGATACTTTAATACTTGTACGGGATGTTCGTTAATGTTGTAATAGTCATTGTTTCGATTGGTCTGTTCTCAGTGACTTGAGTACACAGGCTGAAAGTCTTGACCGCGCCACATCTTTTTTGGGGGATGTGGTTGGTCAAGTACGGAAAACCTGTTTACTTGTGTTGCAAAGCGATTCGGTGCTGCTAGAACAGACCTGGTTCGAATCCCGTCAGCTGTAAGAATTATTTTCATTTATTCTCATGCTTCCTACTTGAATTTATTTGTTCATTTCAATGGGGCAGCACATGCATGATGGAATGCAAGCTAGAGTTCAGGATAATGGAGAGGTGAAACGTTTCCTGTCTCAAATGGAGTAAAACAAGGGTGTGTATTAGCACCTACCCTATTTAGCATCATGTTCTCTGCTATGTTGAATGATGCTTTCAGAGATCTAGACCTGGGATTAAACATCACCTATCGCATAGACGGAAAATTGTCCAACCTTCGGCCGCTTCGAGCAAAAACCAAATTTAAATCACACACAATCAGGGATCTTCTATTTGCTGATGACTATGCCCTAAATTCAAACTCTGAGGCTGATCTACAATGTATTATAGACAGATTCTCCAACTTTGTACCAACATTGGGCTTACCATTAACACAGAGAAAACAGAAGTCATGTTGCAACCAGCACTTGGCAAAAGCTATCTCGAGCCCTGCATAAAGGTAAATGGTGTAGCACTGAAAGTTGTGAATATATTCACATATCTAGGCAGTACGTTATCTCAAAATGCCAACGTTGATGATGAAGTGTATACAAGGATCGCCAAAGCAAGCAGTACTTTCGGCAGATTGTACGCAAATGTTTGGCGTAGAAATAACATTAACCTACAGACTAAGCTGAAAGTTTACAGAGCAGTGGTACTTCCAGTGCTGTTATACGCTAGTGAAACATGGACTGTGTATAGACGTCATGTGAAAATACTCCAATCATTTTCATACCAATTGTCTCAGAAAAGTTATGAACATCAGATGGCAATATAAGATTCCAGATACCACTGTCCCTGATAGAGCTGGTATCCCAAGCATTGACACGATCCTGATGCAGACACAGATTCGTTGGGCAGGTAATTTGGTGCATATGCCAGACCATCGTCTGCCAAAGATACTTCTCTATGGTGAGCTAGAGAAGGGTATAAGTTCTCAAGGTGGCCAAAGGAAGCACTACAAGGACTCGTTAAAGAACTCACTAAAAGCCCTTGAAATAGACCAAGATACATGGGAAGAATTTGCACAAAATAGATCTACATGGCGTTATAAAATAAAAAAGAGCGCATCATCTTGTGAAAAGAAGAGAAATGCAGCAGTTTAACAGCGGAGAACAGCTATAAAGTCACGGATAGACCAAGCACCGTCTACAGTCGTCATTCCATGTCCGAACTGTCCAAGGACATTTACAGCTCAAATAGGGCTCATTAGCCATCTACGAACTCATAATCAAGGACATAACTAAAATTGAATTTTCAAAAGTGGATGTAACAAATGGTCATCATCATCATGTGATGGACGAACAACATTTATTCATTCACTTCTCCAAACACCCGCGTATCCAGGTGCACAAATGAAGGCATCTCTCTATAGCACAGACTTGATAATTGACTCCAACCACTGACTGCGTAGATAACCTGACTGAATCTTTGGAGGAATACTCAAAAATTCAGTAAGAAAACAGACACATGTAGCACTTTGAGAGATACTTCTCATTGTCCTGGTCACCTTCATCACCTCCATCGTTATACTACTAGTGGTTGTTTAAGAACCACTTTCTTCCCTAATACACTTACCTCTGCATTGAGCCGTGAATGCACAAGACCTACGCACTGGTGGAACCATAGACCTATCAGTGTAGGGAATCATATGCCCATCTAAGGAATTATCACTGAGCATGGCCTGCATTGCTGAGTCTATATGCACTGGAATGTCATTGTCACGTTTCCCGGAGAGTGTGAATGTAAGTTGTAAACTCAATACCATTACTTTCCTCACTCCTCTCCATGATTTTTGTCCGCTAATGTGCACACTTTTAATAACTTTCTCTGCCCTGTCAAGCAATGAGCGATCATTTTTTAATCTGTTACCACGCAGTGCAGAAGAAGAGTGGTTATTCAATCCTCCAAACGATCAATGCAAGAGAAACCCAGGAGAAATTCATCGCCACACATGATGTATCCCTGGTACATCCCAAGACGATGAGCATAGCCTCGATCTGAATCTTGCCCAGTCTGACATTCTGTTTATCACTAACCGTAAATGCCAGAACTCGAAATCAGTGGGAAAATGATAAACAACCTGCGATATGCAGATGACAGTGTCCATTTAGCAGAAAGTGAACAGGAATTACAAATCCTTATAGATAAAGTCAATAAGTCAGGTAATAAATATAGACTAGATATAAACATTCAAAAAGAAAAAAACAAAGCCATGATAATTAGCAGAAGAACAGATGCTAAAGATAAAAAATGCATGGAGAGAAACTACAAGTAGAACACTAACAATATCGCGGACACATAATCATAATGATGGAAGGTGTGAAATAGAAGTTAAAAGGAGAATATGAATGGCTAAAAGTACTTCCAATGACTTGAGGAAAATATTAATATCTAAACAAATTACGAACAAGCTAAAAATTATAATTATAAAATGCTACATCTATTCTATATTAATGTATGGCTCAGAAACATGAACAATGAACAACTAGAAGACACATGCATGTGAGATGGATATATAGAAGAATAGAGAAAAAATAGTTTTTTTTTATATAACCCTTCGTTTGAAGAAAAAGTTATTAAAAATTAAATAAAGATAAAACAAATAAGTATCTAGGACACATTAGAAGACATAACAACTTGTTGAAGACCTTACACGAGGATAATGTCGAGGGGAGGCGAACAAGAGTTGGGCAGAGATACAAGGGAAAGAAACATAAAAAGATGCACATGTTACAGCCTAGCAGAGTATTCCACCAAGGCAAGAGACAGGGGATGTTGGATGTCCGTTACAACCAACCATCGTTGCGGAGACATCACTCAATGATGATGATGAACTGTGAATATGGCACAGACGTATTATATACTAGAAACAAGCCCCAGATATAGCAGTGTGAGTAGATGTTGCGTAATGTCACAGGCTGCCATGTTAATAGAACGTTTGCTGATTTTGGTAACGACATGGTTAACATGTTATTTGAGGTAAATACTATGATCACATTTTACTCACAATTTAAAATAATTCATGTATTCGAGAAATGTCGATTTCATTAAATGTCTCTACTGGGGTTTCTGTTTTGCTGATTCAATTGTTTAGCGAGAACCAAGTGAGAACAACCTTCTTCTATTTGACCACTGTGTCAGAAACGAGGATTCCAAGCAGTGTAGGTTCTCTTGTATATGATTTGTAATCGTATGTCGGTTCTTTCCCTGCCTGTAGACCGAATATCTCTTGGCAGTGATAGACTTGTCACATACTTGTGTGGTTTGATTTTTTTATTAGGCACGATTTCTTTTCCAAAACTATCCTGTTAAGGGGGTGGGGGAAAAGGAAAAAAGGGAGGGCGGGAGAAAGTAAGGATATATAATATTAAAGACTAGGCGCAATGCAGATTCTCCACACTTAGATAATATTAAAGACTGGACAAAATGAAGATTCTCCACACTTTTATAATATTAAAGACTAGACATAATGAAGATTCTCCACACTTAGACAAGGAATTGAGAACACAGAGGCATGTTGGATTTGTGTGTGTTGATGTTTCCATAGTGGCACCCCTACAAACACTGAAGGGTTAAGCTTTTTATGATGAAGACACTAAAATATCATCAGCAAAAGATAATGTTCTGTCATTGCAGGACAATTTCTGTTCCGTTATCATTACTGTGCAGACATTGAATAGTAGTGGGAAAATAGTCCAGCTTTGTTACACTCCTACATAAATTGTAGTACGCTCAGAGAACTATATGCCACACCATTGTATCACCTTTCTTTCGTACAGCGCTAAAGATATTTATCGAAAGATGAAAGAGTCCACCTGTAGTAGCATGACCAAGTTCACTAGATATTCACACGGAACACTATTATAAAGCTAAAGCTGTTGCTGTGTAGTATCTGTTATTACATTTCAACATGTGAGAAATGTAGCAGTGTAATTACAATTCTATTACATTTACGTATTCTTGAAGAAGAAAAATCATAGAAAATGGAGCAAATTTAACCACACATCATTATTTTACATTTTATAGAAACTGGAGAGCACTCTTTTAAGTTATATGCACAGTAGGTTTATTAGGCGCAGAAGTAACATCGATAAATAATTATTGTTTTACCTTTGTCACAGAAGTCTCCAAGTTTTCCAAGTACACAGTTAAGACACACACCATTGACGTTGTTGCAAAGTTTATCTTTGCAGTTTTGGCTACAGGTTTCTTTACAATCAATATCATGGAAACTGTCTGGACATGCTGTAAGAAAAATAAAAACATTTTACTTTAGACTAAGTCAATATTCATCTATGCTTACGTCTGGTTTTAAAATTGCTGCACCAACTCAGGCTTGTATATATAGCTCGGATGCATTACTGCATGAATAGGCCTGTAGGTATAGCTGGGGTGCAATACTGCATCAACTCAGGGCTGTAGGTATAGCTTGGATGCATTGCTGCATTAACTCAGGTTTGTAGGAATAGCTTGGATGCATTACTGCATCAACTCAGGTTTATAGGTATAGCTGCGATGATGTGACATTGCCTAAATAAAAAAATCCCAGAGATGTAGTTGGAGCCTGCATACCTTTATGACCACTGAAGCTACAATCAACACAGAGGAAACGAAAAGCAAAAATAAAGGCTTCCGTTTAAATAACAAACATTGAAGTCTTTTCAAATAAGCAAACGCACGCGGTTGTGTCTATGGGTATCACCAATGGCCCACCAGACAAAGCACCCATGCAACAGAAAACCTTAGTAGATGACATGCCGTTATATTGAGGCTCTCTTATAGAAGCTTTGTAGTATGTCAACTATACAATTATATACCCCCTCTGAGTAGAAGTCTCAATTTCGACATTCTCACATCCGTTTTAAAGTCCCACCCTCTTCGTCATTTAATTGAAGACTGCAAGTTATGTATATATTAAAAAGATTTTACCTGGTCAATATTGCTTTTGAGATTCGCACATCTCAGCCATTCCGTCTGTAATACTTTTGTTGCATATAGTCGCATGTATAATTTCCCACAATAGGTTACAGGCACTCCTCTATGCTTTACCACATTGTTTTCTCATTAAATAACCAAGGTGATGATACCTTCTATTTGGTACGTTAATACCTGGCCGAATGAGTCTCCCTCTACTGGCGGAGACAAACAATGTCCAAATGTCAGGCAGTCATACAACGGCCGACTTGTTGACCTATATCACCTGTTTAGTTATCTTCGTGGAGACTGTGTTCTTAAACATGGTTTGTTTAATGTGACCTGAAGGCAGGTTTGTGATAATATTGTTACAACACTTTCTGGCTCATATGGTTCTGCAAGACATTCTGTTTGGATTTTGACTAAGTAGATGGCCTACTGTTCTATTGCTCCGGTCTGCTACTCCTCACTCTATTACACCTATTCTCATACAGATTCTCAGAAAATGTTTTATAAATTGGTTCATAAGGCTGGTTGTTCGTTGTTCTTCACATTCAGTGGTCACTAGCTTCTTTGTTAGGACTATACAAATGGATCTCATTAATTTATCCGGCATATAACCACTGTTGTATATATCATTCAATAATTTGGTGATTAGATCTATTTCAAGATCACAATCAATACAAGGTAACTGCGTGAGATGTAACAACAATTAGACTTACAAACTATTTGGTCATCATGGTGCTTTTGATATTCTGGTCACAGCCTTCAGATCTTGCACCGCCGATAATAGATCTAGGTACGCTCTAGAAAATCGTCTCATTTTTTAAATTTGGTACACTCAAGCCTTTTGGACTCAATTCCGACCACTCTTATGTCTAGTACTGGGTTGGTGTGGTCTTTGTCTTTATTCTTTTTGTTCCGTCATTTACTCATCTTTTTGTTCGTTTCGTTTCCACATACATTTACGTTTTTATGTACATTCTGACCTTCCGGCATCTCATTTCCATATTTCCGTTGGATGTTGTGATAATTTTTCCATTCGTCGTCTTTTGATGTTTTGTTTGTGTCTTGATAAAGACCGTTTGGTTGAAACGTTGAATATGATTTGTGCATTGTAATTTGTATGATTTCTTGTGTGCGCATCATCACCTACTAGTTTTAGCTATAGTCTGTCGTGTCTCATTGAAGCGATATATAAACCTGTGTTTTAAGTAAGTCTAATTGTTCATGATCACACAACGCTTCTAATTTTTCTAATGTTATTTTAGCTAGAACTGGACTTTTGATGTTCTTCATGTGTCTTAAGGCAACCATTATATCTGCTGCTAGCATTGGCACTCCCTGAAAAATTATAGTGATGTTTATCTCTGGTGGGTTGTCATCGTGAATGTCATTGAAAGAGACAACCTTTATGTTTTCGACACGTTATAAAGGGGGGGGGGGTGAGTGTCTCTGGAGAACATAGTTATAACCGCCAAGATAAAAAGTAGGAGAGATTGACGGCGATATCGTGAGAATATATTTGATAGTATGACATCGTGTCATGAAAACGTCAAAAATATCATGATAAGAGATACTGGAAAATGACTGTTTTGGGGATGCATGATCACCTACGCCAGTCGGCACGGCACCTAATGATGACACTTTTCTCTTCCCTGAGCTGTGAATATATATGCACAACGCACTTGCCGAACATAGCATATCTAAGGTTAAAACGTGCAGATATCGCGGCACATCCGGCAGTTAACCACGATAGAATACATTATATTTCTTGAATTAAATCCTGTCAACAATCAAGAGTTTTAGAATGAATCTAGAAGGAATGTGATTACATCGGTTGCACTGCTACTGAGCTTCGCTGATATTCAACATAGACATCTAAATTAAATGCTCATTCACATTGTCCAAGTCGTACGATTGTCCTACTAGCGATATGGTTACAGACGACCACCATTCAGTGGAAGTGATAAAACATTGAACGTTAAAATTAAAACCACCTAAGTCGGATATGTTGAACAATTGGTGCAAATAAAACGGCGACACAATGCATTCTCGTTCTCTGGAATATATCTCTCTGGAAATCTAGATGGACAATTGTTTTTCTACAAGAGAGATCCGGTGGGAGTTTGAGAAGGAATACAAACGAAATTATAAATGCTCATTCAGCTTGTCCAGGCGTATAAATTGTTGACCAATGAGTGTCGTAATGTTGACTAATCAGTTTCAAACTTATTATGTCAGGTAAAGTGGAAATGACCTCTTACTTGTATTGCATCCATTGCCAAAGAATCCTGGAGGACAACCAGATGGACATGCTCCAGTACTGACAAAGCAGTTATCGTTCTTATTTGCACAGTTGCATGGGATCTCACAGTCTCTACCATACATCCTTGCTGGACAATTCACATCTGTTAAGATGAATACAAGTTCTACGAATTAACCATACATTTAGTAAACATAACAACAACCATTATTATTAATATTATTATTCAGGTGGCAGACATATTATTTCTAGAACATATTCTAGAAAATAATCTTGTGTCTTTTTATGGCAGTATGGAACTCCTCATGAACAGTCATGTTGTCATTATCAGTCTAAAATATGTCTGAAATATCTCCTGTCCAATGTGTTTTAGACTGTCCTTTTCTATTAAGAGCAACTATGCCTCCCATTACTTGTTTTTTTCATGCTGCTGTTTTTTTTAATTTGACTAAAACACCTGATCTTCTTACCATATTGTCTAGGAGTCAACTCCCTTCCACATTTAATGTTATACTTGATTCGTCTATTTCACTGTGCATGATATTATCATTGTTGATATCCTTCTGGAAGCTTAGCATCTAAATTTAATACATATTATCTTCATAATTTGACTGTAAGATTTCAATTTCATCCATATTATCAAGCTTGTAGAAAAGGGGGATTTAGATAGCCCTCAAGCTCGCAACCCTGCCCCCCCTCCCCCCCCCCCCCTTTAAAGTTTTTCCAAAAAGTGTTGCCCAGCTAATGAATTAGTTTTATCATGCACAAAAACATTGATCGCATGTTCTCGATAACAAATACCAAGCACACATCTATATCATTTAATTTCAAACGCCTGGATTCTTCTCTCTAAATCTGCTGTTAAAGTCCAGGTCTTACAATATATAAATATTGACAAAACCAAATATTTATATAAGTTAATCTTAACATCGGTGGTGATCCTGCTTTTCCAAATGGTGGTTAGTCTTTTCATGGCGACCATGGCAATTTCTTGTTGCTTTTTAACTTCAGCTGTTGATTCACCATCACCACTAATCTGTGCTCCCAGATAAGTAAACATAGAAACCTCCTCCACCTCAAAACCCCGGACAGATGGTGCTCGTTAACCCTGTTAGGCAAGTTGTCTAGGAGAAGGAAAACTCCAAAATGAAACCTCCACTGCCCTGTGGACAATCCTTGGATGGATAAGGGCTAGTGAAACACATCCTGACTCAAAAGTAAGATGGAAGACGGAAACACTGGAACGAAAGGTACAAAATAGTCCAACAAAGGCTGAAAACCACAGCGTCACGCAATGACTTCACATGTCAAATAAAAGGTTACAGATGATTCGTTTTGGTGCTTCATCTGTGGTATCCCGTCAGGCGGATGAAGTGCCGGGCTCTAAGCCTCGAAGTAGCCCACCCTCAGTGACTGGTGGTACCTCTGTCTCAATTTGTGGAGCCAGGAAAAGAGATCAGAGAAAAAAAACTACTGGTTAAAAAAAATCACATATAGATCATGATGCAGACAAAGACAAAAATAAGCACTTAAAAATATTGCAGTGGAATGCAGAGTAAAAGTACAATAAAAAGACTGCACTTGCAAACCGATTACACGAAGAGGAAATCGACATAGCATGCATACAGGAAACACACCTCACAAACAACAATAGATTCAACATCCGAGGATACCAAACATTTCGGAACGATAGAGAAAAAAGACATAAAGGAGGAGTTCTTATACTTGTGAAAAACAACATCGATGCCTCTGAAATTCGAGTAGACACAGAAGAACAGGCTGAAATCATTGGAACCTGTCTAACCCTTCTGACTAAAGAGGTCGCAGTATATAACTATTACTGTCCACAAGACAAGAGCCTATCTCTACGCACAATTAACACAGAAAAAGATAACAGTCTTGTGATTGGTGACTTCAATAGCCACTCACAGAGTTGGGGATATACAGAACAAGATACTAGAGGAGAAGAAGTGGAAGACTGGCAGTGTGAGGTTAAACTTCAACTGCTTAATGAACCTGAAGACCACCCAACTTTCTACTCTAGAAGATGGCACACCACCTCAACCCCTGAACTAGCCTTTGCAACAGACGCCTTAGCGAAAATAACATATAGGGAAGTGCTGGAGCAGCTTGGTGGAAGTGACCATCGCCCCATCAAAATCACCATTGACATTAACCATACCCCTGCTGGTCCTACAACCACACCCAGATGGAACTTCAAGAAAGCAAACTGGAGTAAGTATGCTGACCTGACAGACAAATTCACAAAAACCTTAAATCCAAGAATTGAAAACGTGAACAAAACTGCACAACTCCTGGCTTCTGCACTTCTTCAAGCAGCCAAGCAAACCATACCAAGAGGTGCTAGGAAAAATTACAAACCGTACTGGTCTGACGAACTCGATGAGTTGGAGAAAGAAGTGTCAAAGGCCAGAGACAGCAGAAAAAAAGCCCAACGACAGAAAACAAAAAGCTGCTGTAGCCAAAGTAAGAAAAACGACAATTACAAACACAAGGAAAAGCTGGCATGAAAAAACAGAAAATTTAAACTTCGACAAAGAAGGAAAAAAACTATGGAAAATAACAAAAATGCTCAACAACGAAGATACCAAAACAGCACCAGTAGCTATAGAGAATGGTGGAGATGTACTAACAGGAAAGAAGGCTGCAAATCACTTTATACAGCATTACCAAAGTACTGCCTGCCATAAAGTCGATGAAAATAGGAGAAGAGAAGTAAGAAAAGAACTACGGAATATCGAAAAAGAGATCAGCAAAGATATACAAGATGTCATGAATACTCCATTCACGATCAATGAACTAAATGAAGAACAAGCAGTATTAAAACTTGATGACGTACCAAATGAACTGCTAATTGACATCGGATCATCAGCAAAAAAGAAATTAATAAAAAATTTTAACAACTGTTGGGATAGAGGTCTAGTGCCACAGGTGTGGAAAACCGCCATAATGATACCCATCCACAAGAAAGGCATGCCAAAAAATAAGGTGGACAGCTATCGCTCAATAAGTCTGACCAGCTGTATTTGCAAATTAATGGAGCGCCTGGTAAACAAAAGAATGATGTGGTTCCTAAAAAAAATAAAATCCTGCTAAATCAGCAAATTGCCTTCAGAAAGTGTAGATCAACTGAAAACCAGATTACACTAATTGCCCAGAAAGTAGATGATGCTTTCCAGGAAAAAAAGCAGACATCAGTGGTGTGGGTAGATATGGAAAAAACCTTTGATTGTGTATGGAAAGATGGACTACTCCTTAAACTACAACAAAACAAACAGCATGTATTACTGGATAAAACACTACCTGCACAACTGAAAAGCAGCAGTGAAGCTTGAAATGAAGCACAGCAGAAAGAAACTCTTTAAGCATGGAGTACCACAGGGAGGTGTTCTATCCCCCACTCTATTCCTTATATTCATGAATGACATTGACCAAATTCTCTCGCGTAAAGTAAATGCTGCAATGTATGCAGACGATCTGGCGATATGGTGCAGTGAAGAAAGCGTAGGCACAACAAAAATAAGATTGAAAGAAACTATGGACAATTTGGCCAAGTGGACAGACCAATGGGCCATGTCTTTCAATGCCCAAAAAACTACCTATACCATCTTCAGCATGTCCACCAAACCACAGAAAATCCTACTAACCATAAATGGTCAAACATTGCCAAAAGATGAGATACCTACATACCTTGGAGTCACTTTTGATCCAAGACTTACATGGAAACAGCACATAGACAAGTGCCAAACAAAAGGTACAATGAGGACAGCACTCCTTAAAAAATTGGCTGGAACAGATTGGGATGCAAATGGAAAAATTCTAAGTAGAGCATATACAGGTTATGTAAGACCAGCTTTGAAATATGGAATGTCAGCATGGAGGACTGCAGCCAAGAGTAACACTCAAAAGATCTGAAAGATACAAAACCGCAATCTCAGAATTATAACAGGAGGTATGAATACTACCCCAATCACAGAAATGGAAACATGCACAGGTTTGCCATCAATGGAAGAAAGAAGAAATGAAAAAATCCTCACACAGTATGCAAAGTTCAAATGTTTGGAGAGTCATCAAATGAACCAAAGACTAAGCAGACCTACAAAAGAGCGACTCAAAAGAGGTAGCTTTCTACACTCGCTAAACAGCTCCAGAAATCACTCACTGATACAGACCTACAAAACCTAAAACCACTAAACACCTTTAACACATACCCAACATGGGACAGGAAAAACTTCCCAAGAATTATGGACAATATACCAAGCATTATTTCGAAAACAGAAACTACTATACAAGTACTAAAGGAGACAACTAAGAATCACATACAGAAAGCATACCCAAAGGATATATGGACACATGTATATACAGATGGATCAGCGAAAGAGGCAGTATTAGATGGAGGATCAGGAATATATATAGTAACACCAGATGGAAAATAAATAGAGAAATCCATACCCACAGGCAAACATTCCACAAATTTCAAAGCAGAAATGGAAGCCATAATAGAGGCAGCCAAAATGCTCATGAATTGCTTGCCGAGTCACAACAGACATGTAGTAATTCTAACGGATGCAAAGTCAGTATTGCAGGCATTGAAAGATCCAAAGAACATGAGCATGAATGAACTTACGGCCTGCTTACTACACCTCAGCAGTACCACCAAAGAAACAGTACTGCAGTGGATCCCAGGTCACTGTGGCATACCTGGAAATGAAAAAGCTGACAAGGAAAGGGGGATCACTGGAACAAATAGAAAATGATAATACGTACTATGAAAGTAAGACCATGTTAAAAGCAGAATATAAGAAAAAGTGGAAGGCAAATGCACCCAACTGCAGAACCAAATGACCCCTACCACCAAATGTCACGCAAGGAACAAACCATCATTTTCAGACTACGAACTGGTCACAACAGACTGAGAAGTCACATGTTCCGAAAGCTGAAGATTGGTGAGACAGACCTGTGCAACTGTGGACTGAGCCCAGAGACTGCAGAACAAATTCTTCATGCCTGTCAACTCTACCAAGAAGAGAGGGAGAAAATATGGCCTACTGAGACAGCACTGCTTCCAGACTTGAGGGGTTCCATGGATGACCTGAAGCGAATCACACAATTCATTGAAGCTATTGGTGCTGTAACCTGATATCTGACTGAAGAACGAGGAAGAAGAAGAAGAAACCTCCTCCAACCTTCGATTGGTAAGCTTTACATTGGTTGAGACTAAGTGAGTACTTCTATTCACAAAATATTTTACTCTTAACTGCATTCATCTTCATATCAAGTTTTTTGCCAGATAACTCTAATCTTGTTGTTAACTCTTGTAGTTCTACTTCTGATGTTGCTATCAGATCGATATCCTAAGCGAAGCGGAGATTAGAAATTTTCCACCCTCCAATCAATGTTGGATGAAATTCATCTAACACATCTCTGATGATTACTTCTAGGTAGATATTAAAAAGTGTCGGTGAAAGTAAGCATCATAAACTCATACCTAATGTCTCAATGTGATAGTTCAGTGGTCTTGTTTTAATACGGTGGTGCCCAAATCCTCTCCGAAGCGTCCACAACAAAATGACCGCAGAAAAACACAGTTGTTATAGCGTGTACTTTTACCGGAAGATCAGCAAACATACTTTCCAATCTTCCGTATTGTCTGGCTGTTTGCGTACAGTTATTATCACTTCGCTTGTTGTTTATAGTATCCATTCAGAATTTCTAGATACAATACTCTGCAGTTTGACATTGTGTTCGGAGGAAATCTTTCACTTGAACAACGATAGGAAAACACATTAATTTTCATCCATTCTTTACGGAATTAATGGATACATTATAAAAGGATGAAGAGAAGATAACAAGATAATGCACATGTTCAGAGAATAATAGAAATGGGAGTGACCAGAGGGATGGGAGAAAGTACTTCCTCTATGGGAAGATCCAAAGAACCCACAATTTTCAGTTAATTTGGACACTGATCTTGTATATCCTTAGATGGCCGAAAGAATGGCAGGTAAAGGTGGAAATTTAAAAAAACCAAAAACAACTCTCTGAATTGAAAAATGTTACATCACCCACAATTGTATTTATCATCATATTCATCAAGTTCCTTATCAGTATTCAAGGTTGGCTGCAATGGACTTAGACTCAGTGGCGTACGCAGAGTAACCTTTTTTAGTAGGTAGGGAACCCTCCCCCTACCTTTTTCCCTCCAAAAACACGTATTTACAGCCTTATATAAAATATAAACGAGTTTTTGGAAAAAAACACACCTTATATAATCATGTATTTCAACTCAATATGTCGTGTTTTCTTTTCTGCGAAAATGTTCAGTACATAGAGGAAGTTTCCGTATTCAGTTATGAGAATTATTATCGTTATAAATTATTTCTAAGCATATGATTATTCTGAAGCCAGCGTCTGAAAGCAGAATAAAATGATATTACAAGATTAAAGGTCGGGTTTTAAATAGCCAATGAACTGTTCTTTTCTGATGGGATACGTACGTTAAAACTTTTTTTTTGGGGGGGGGGGGACGTCAAGAACAAATAACTTTCAACACACACACAAATAAACATGCGATTATCGTTCTGTAATGTTTGGGTATAGTAAAGAACTAAACGTGTGTGATCTTATTTCAGAAATAATTAAAAACACAAGTCAGTGTCAATAGGTGGCGTTTCCTGCTGATACGCTGTCTGTCTTACACGTTGTTTAATCATTGGAGGAAACGCCAAACATCTTTTCCTGATTTGAGAAGTGGTATCATTATTGCTTCTCTCCACGCCTCTGGTACATTATCTGTGGGCCAGCTTGTGTTAAAGATCTGCAGTAGCTTTGCTCTTGCTGCAATTCCCAGGTTTCTAATCATTTCATTGGACACACCACTCCATCAGCTCCAGGGGACTTTTTCATTTTCAATTTGGATATTGCATGTTCCAGTTCTCTCATTGTGATTGGTGCCTCCATGACTTCAGGTATAGGTTCTCCTTGTCCAATGTTTTTCTGGTTCTCTCGAACCTCCTGTTGTTTGTCTGGGCTGACTTTGATGTTATTGTCTTCTGCAAAGGAATCTGCAAAATAATCAGCTGCATGTTTACCTGTTAAAATGTTTCTATCTTTATAAAGTGTGATCCTGGTATTTCTCCCTGTACCTTCATCATTTAGTTGTTTTACAAGTTTCCATAATTTCCTAGTATCTCTTTCTAGGTTCAGCGACTCTGTATTTTCTTTCCAGCTGCTCCGTCTGGCTTGTAACTTGGCTCTTTGAAATTTAGCCTTTGTTTGCTGATATTTGTTGTGATGTTCTTGGCTAGGTCTGTTCTCAGCCTGCTGTCTAGATGTTTCCATCTCATTTTGCAGCTTTTCCAGTTCATTATTCCAGTAGGGTTTGTAGTTCTTGCGTGCCCACCTGGGTATGGTTTTACTAGCAGCATGTAGTATACATATATTAAATTCACTCACCGCTCTATTGATGTCTTTTTCAACCGTTAATTCAAATTGTCTAAATCAAAGCGTTTTAACATTAAAAAAAACAGTGGAGGTCGCCATAAAGCAATTATCAAGAGCTCAATACAATTGTTTTTCTTCTCTTTATATTTCTTTATATCTGCCCGTGGTAACAGGGGCCTGCCTCTTGTTCAAGGTGAAAAGAATAGGGCTACTGTCTTCTTTCAAGACTAAAGTTTTTATTAATTTAGAAGATACAATTATTTGGTCAGAGTGCTAGATTATATTAATCGTATATTAGAGTTAATAATATACGAACATAGTTATTTCTGATTTTTACCTCCATAAATTTCCACTTCACAGATTGTGAAATATTCTTTAGTAGATGATATTAATACAGCATGTACGTTTTCCAGCACATTTTTTGGTATGACATCATACTTCTTCAATGTTCCTGTAGTTTCATCTTTATATCTGTATACATCCTTATTTTTTTCATCATAACCAACAATGACAAAACCTTTCAAACGCTCATAATTTGAATCTGAAATTGAGAACACAATAAACATAAATAGCACATCTCTGTTATTTCTATATTATAATTAACATGTTTCTTACTCGCTAATAAACATAAATATCACATCTCTGTTATTTCTCTATTATAATTAACATGTTTCTTACTCGCTAATAAACATAAATATCACATCTCTGTTATTTCTCTATTATAATTAACATGTTTCTTACTCGCTAATAAACATAAATATCACATCTCTGTTATTTCTCTATTATAATTAACATGTGTCTTACTCGCTATAAGTGATTTGTGTTTAGAGATGATTAATGACATTATTCTATTTTGCGTTCGTTCTCAAACTACCACTGGAACTCTCTCTCTCTCTCTCTCTCTCTCTCTCTCTCTCTCTCTCTCAGCAGGACCATGGTCATACTAGAATTCCAACAGGATTTAATCCAGAGAATGGAGATATTCAGATGCGTTGTCATGCCGTTTTTGTCTAACACACTCAACTTCGCCGGTAGTAACTAATGCGTTCGGTATTTCTATCAGTTGCACTGAACTGTGGACGTCAGTAGCCACCATATCGTTAGTAGATCAGTCATACGTTGCAATGTTTTTATAAATACTGTACTCTAATCTGAAAGCTAACTATGGTCACATTTACTTCACCGTTTGCCTCTGTGTTACTATCGACTTGGCCACTGCTCCAATAATTTCATCTCTTTGCCAGTATGTACAGTTTGGAATGGAAGCAAAGAAGAAGTAACACTGTCGTATGCTACATAAGTTGTAAAGGACGACTAAGGAGATTGGGCATGTCGTTAACTATCCCACACATTATCTCCACTATGATAAAGCCTGCTGTAAGCCTAAGTATGGAATATATCTATCTATTCACTATACCCTTTGCTGCCTTTCAGCGTCAGGGGTAGAAGAGTTTTCTGGAGATGGCCCTAGTGTATGCTGAGTATATTGTGGAATTTGCTGCCTCTTTTATCTCAGTGGTCTGACTTCACTGTATCTGTGTAGCATAGCTTGCTGTAGTACGCTGTCTGATGGTAGTCAGCTAATTTTGCAAACAATTTCACCTGTTGTATCTTAATATATTCCAAGATTGGGGTGGTGCCTGTTCTTTGTCTAATATCATCATTCTGTCTCTTGTTGATATTCCTAGAATTCTGCGCAAACATGTCATTTCAGCTGTCATGAGTTTACATTTGTCTTGTGCCGTCGTTGTCCGCGTTTGGCAGTGGTAGCTAAGCGTTGGCATAATAATCGCTTTGAATAGTATTATTTTGGTGTTTGAGTTTCCGTTTTTGTTTTTGAATATTGGTGTCATTTGTCCTAGGGATTGGTATGCTTTACTACAGTTATTATGCATTACTTTACTACTCTTGCCGTCTGTTGCTATATTTCGTCCTAGGTATATGAACTCTGTCACCTGTTTAAGTCTTGTTACTTGTTTTTTTGGACTTCCGGACAAAATGGCGGACATAGCAACTTGTGTTTTTGTGTGATAGCATCAACATCACTTGAAAGATGGATTATTTCATTATTTTGCCTAGGATGTGGTGTTAGTTATTTTGACAGGGAGTCCACTCATCAATATCTTCACCGGTGCGACTGAGTACGTGCTTCAGAGCAGAAATTTTCATTTGTGTAGCCGTTATTTCACATGACTGCAAGGCTTAGTACACAGAACATTGTTGGCACTCGTAAACGTCTTAAATGGGACAGGGCCAACGGTAAAGTCGTCGCGCTGGAGCCAGGGGTCACAGATCTGAAATCGTTCCCCTGTCTTTGAAATCGTTACGTGTGTGTTCTGGAATGTCGTTTGTGTTGAAAGAAGATGTCCAGAAATGGACAAATTAATCTGCAGCGCAGATATTGTGGCTCTATAAGAATCGCGTTTGGGAATGGGAAACCGTCTCAAAGTCACCGGCGATCATAGTTTCTACATTAGGCGACACTTTGGGCAAGTAAATCTTGTACGAGAAGGTATTGAGGTGATTGAGATAGATATTTCTGAATGGGATAATGACGACATTCAGGTGAGATAGTAAAGGAAGAGAAGTAATTTTCTGCGGGGCTTTTAACGCAATAGGTAGATCTTGGGACAATACTGCCTCTGATGATGTTCGTCCGTCATAATCGACGATGACCAAACAGATCTAAAAACAGATTAAAAACAGGTCTACACAATACTACATATGATATACTAAAAAGAATTATTTTGAATAGCAATATAATTCAAAGACGTTTTGATGAAAGTAGTCTTTTTGTTGAAATCTTCTTGTGTAATTATTTGCAAATGAACCATTTCGCAATTTAGTTGGACGAGTCGGCGTTGCCTGGTAATGAAGCATTATTATTTGTATATGTTATTTTCGTTATGGATCAAGAAATCCACGAAGGACTACTCTTTGTGAGAGCTTTGACAATAGAAACTAAAAACGAATCAATATCCAATGTTTTGAAAGATTAAGTCATTGAAAAAGCGACCCCTTTATCAAATATAATATCGGCAGCAGCAGATAAAGCATCTGCTATGTGTTGGTGATGTCGCGATTAAAAGCCATTTAAAACAAAATGTACCCGGGGTTTTTGCAATTAACTGCGTCATTTAATGACAACATTTAGTAGATAAAAATCTGAGCGTCAGATTGCATCAATCTCTTCAATTTGTCATAAATGCAGTAAATAAGATTCGTAGCAGGCTGTTGAATTATAGTTTATTTACGCATTTGTGTGAAGAAAATGACGATGACTTTCATCAGTTTACTCATTCACACTGACGTGCGCTGGCCTTCGAAAGGATTATGTTTGACAAAAATAATTTCACCATTTGAGACCGTTTTAAAGTTTTTGGATGCTTAAAATTCCATTGTAAAAGAAAATTTAATCAAATATGAACCAGTCATTGCTTATTTAACAGATTTATTTACTAAATTTAATAATGTTAATTTACAGTTACAAGGTGCAGCTTTTCTTGCCGAATGAATCTCATGAAGCAAAACATTGGACATTGCCAATTTGTCCAGTTCTCCAACTTGTCACTGAGAAATGCCTAGGAGGATGACGTGTTGGTCTACGTTCAACATGTAAATGTCCTTAACACAGACTTTAAAACCAGGTTTGATGATGTTTTGACTATGGAAATACCAAAGTGGATTATCAATTCATAGGTGAAATTAAAGAATCGGATGTCATATTACAAGAAGAGCTGATTGTAATAATCACGAAAGTAGAACTTAAGGTGCAGTTCAGAAAAGAAAATCTGCAGTTCTGGCTTCACCTGTTATTTATCCCGCATTAAAGATTACTGCATGAATGTTTTTGATATCTTTTACATCTTCATATCAGGTGAAAAGGAGTTTTAACTATTAGCGCGGTTACCAGTCATCTTTCGATAAAAAGAAATCAAACGCAAATCAATGGACTTTGAGATGTAAGACAAAACTTCACAAACGGGAACACAATATTGAACAATTGCTATCAGAGCATCAGGTTCGTCCCTCTCATTAACAACTTTATTTGTTCATTACTTTTGTGTAAGACATTTACTAGGTTCTGATTTGTTTCATTCTAAATCAAAATATTTACTTGCACTGCGTGTCTTCTCAATAAAGGTATGAATAAAAATTGCACATGTTCTTCTTTTTTAAATTGTCCACTCTACAAAAATAAAACCTATCAAAGTGAACATCACTGTATCAGCTGTCAAAAACACATTTTAGGTGAATGTGGTTAGGTAAATACAATGTTAGACAGGGAAAGGGGGTGGGGGTCTATGGAAAACCAAAAAATCGACAAGTGTCTACTGGTCAAAAAAATTTGGGAATCACTAGTATAGATTCTTGGAAATTTGAATATGGAGAGGACATCAGTATCAAGTACTTTTTCTGACAGTGGAATCCCATTTTAAATTCTTGATCCGGACGGAAAAAATATGTATATAATAACATGAAATTTGCTATATACAGTGTCAACAATAAAGAATAAATGTGTTTGGGGATTTTGATAATTGTTGTTATATAGGATAAATTTGTTAATAAAATGCGTTATAGAGGGATTCCACTGTATTTCTCAATCAGCAGTCTACAGATGCAGCATATGTGTATGGGTGCTGTAAGCAGAACATCACGCCCTTACATGCTGAGAGTACCACTTACGATACGTAACTCTGTAGATTTAAGCTATTTACTTTCGTTCGCTCTCATACTCCCAATGGATCTCTCTTATAGCAGAGCGATGGTTCTACAATATTTCCAGTAGGATGTAGTCCATAGAATGGGAATTCGCTGTGTCGCAGTTTTATTTACGTAATGGCCCAACACATGGCACTTTGGTGTTGGTGATTAATACATTCAGTGTGTTTATCACTTCCAGTGAACGGTGAACGTCCGTAACCATAGTGATAACGTAGACCCCCACACACTAAGCTATATTTCATAGGGATCTGTTAAAAAAATTCACAAGAAAGGAAGATATCACATCCCGGTATCAAACCAGTGACATGAATACAAGGCAAACACCTTAATACTATGCCAGGATTAGGGGGGGGTCTTCTGAAAGTTACCAAAAATATGCTTAATATGAATTATCCTATATGGACCTATGCCTTAATGGTGTGAGCAGTGGCATGTTACTTTTATAAGCAAATTATAACATCATGGATCATTTAGAGCGGAAAGAGACATTGCATTGGTTAAGGTAGGTCAGGTGAGTTCCAAAACCTCAAATTACCAAATTAATAACTGGTATTGAGGAAGAAACCACGAACAACTTATTCGCTTGGAGACTCTTTAGAAAGTCTCTCGGCCGTGACTGACTCCCCTTTTATAAAAAAAAACTTAGGGAGGGGGGAGGTGGAAAGATAAACACGTAAGAGTTTTATATTATGTAAACCAGAACAAATGAAATATTTTAAATAGGCAAATAGATTTAATTCTGTTAAGAATCATGTTGTTTCCTACCTACAATTTGTTCAAATTCTTGGAAGTCTCACCATTATGAACACGAAAGAAGATTTTTATGTTGTGTTCTGTCACATAATCCTTATATTTTAAAAAGTGTATTACTATGATGTATAAGTTCGGTTCTGTCACACAATTCTTATATTTTAAAAAGTGTATTACTATGTGGAAGTTATGTTCTGTCACACAATTCTTATATTTAAAAAAAAGTGTATTACTATGACGTGTATGTTCTGTCACATAATCATTATATTTTAGAAAAGTGTATTACTATGTGGAAGTTATGTTCTGTCACACAATTCTTATATTTAAAAAAAAGTGTATTACTATGACGTGTATGTTCTGTCACATAATCCTTATATTTTAAAAAGTGTATTACTATAATGTGTAAGTTCTGTTCTGTCACACAATCCTTATATTTTAGAAAAGTGTATTACTATGTGGAAGTTATGTTCTGTCACATAATCCGTATATTTTAAAAAGTGTATTACTATGTGGAAGTTATGTTCTGTCACACAATACTTATATTTTAGAAAAGTGTATTACAATGACGTATAAGTTCTGTTCTGTTACACAATCCTTATATTTTAGAAAAGTGTATTACTATGATGTGTCTTAAGATATTTTTGGAGTGTCACTATTGTTATTAATAAGGATAAAGAAAAATCAGGCAAAAAGGTAGGTCGGTGTGCAACTCATATTATTCTTATCGAAGGAGACACGCTACTTCTTCTTCTTCTCGAACACCAGGAATTGTGAGCGATTAGTTTTTACTTCCTAGATACGTTACTAGGTTACTGCTGTTAGCATAAATTATCACAGCCGAGCTGTAAACAGGGACACGATGAAAAACCCATTCTCCGGACGATATCCTGTTAACCGGAAGAAATTTGAGAAGAAGAAGATGATCTAGCTATGATTAAGCTATATCTTTTGAGTACGGCAATACTTTAGGTCAAAAGTAGGCCCTGTATTTTCGTATGGGACAAGCAGTGATAAGGAAAACATATTAACCAGAAACATACGTCTAGAGGTTATTACAAATTAGTATCAATAGAAAATTACAAAATAATCCCTACCGGTAATAAAAACATTTTTCTTAATGCGCTAGTTCTCAAACTCCCATCGGTTCTGTTTTATACCAGCGCAATGACTCAACTATATTTCCAAAAGGATAAGTCCAGAGAAATGGAATGTGTTGTGTCGCCGTTTTATTTGCGACACTGACCTGACACATCCGATTTTAGTAGTATAAGAACAATTAAATGGTAAGTATTTGTCAAACTATCAAACCTCTGTTGTAAAGAACAATTCTGTGAACCTGACGTGATCCTGAGATTCTCAGTTGCCAATAGGGACTCAAATCTGTCCTTTTTGTACAGGAACAATATTTGAAATCTCCAGTATTATGTCCATCTACAGCTTTATCAGCAGTGTTGATAAAATCATAATCAGTTGACTGTGATACTTGCTGATACAAGGCGACGTTACGACCTGGAATAACAATTATAAAATTTCAATATAAAAACACAGAAAAAAACAAAGAGAATGTATATTATAATATTTGATACTTCTTCTTCTTCAGGGTTCATTCTCAAACTCTCGCTGGATCTCCCGTATAGCAGGACCATGGTCCTACTAGATTTCCAGCAGTATGTAGTAGTCCAGAGAATGGAAATGCGTTGTGTCGCAGTTTTATTTGCGCCAATGGCCCGACATATCCGTCTTCTGCAGGTATATATATATTTGATACAGTAATACTGTTATTTATTAGTAAACATATTGTTCATAAATTACGTCAATAACTTAGGTGGAGGAGGGGGAGGGGTGTCTGAAAAAAACAACCTGGTAAATATTAACGAGAGTGGGGGTGGGGGGGTGGTTTGGAGGCTTCCAGAAATGTTGACGTCAACAATACTGTATTTCATATATTTCAAAACCTGTCATCATCAAGTGATGTCTCCACAACGAAGGTTAGCTGCAATAGACCTCCAACATCCCGTCTCTTGACTTGGTGGTGCACTCTGCTAGACTGTACCCTGTCCATCTTGTGATGTTACTCTCCCACTTGTATCTCTGCCTACCTCTTGCTTACTTCCCTTTGACTTTGCTTTCAAGTAAGTTCTTGAAGGTAAAAACTATGATGTTCATCCGTTGTGATCCACAATGACTAAAAACTTAACCATAATAATAATAACAATAAATAATAAAAATAATAAAAGTTAATAGTGCATTTTTAAATGACTAGCAAGTCCAATGCGCGAACAAAATGTTCTTTTACAGAATTGACAACAATAGAGGGTATCTATGTGAGGTTGAGATGTCTTTTCTTTTCTACGTGTTCGCTTCTGTCTTGCAGTATCTTGTCTGAATTCTTCCGCCGCTAGTGCTCTCGTTCTAATGCTGTAACGCCATACTGTTCTAAAATAAATGGGTTGAGAAATGACTATCGCTGAAGTTGGTTTAAAGTGTGGAAGAGTTGCGCTAATCGTCAACCACACTCTCTCTCCTGAGTTTTATCTTGGTCCAGTGGCAAGACAAAGTCGAGACAACTGGGAGAAAATCAGGTGCAGTGGATGGCCAGGGCGTACTATGTGTCTAACTGTGCCCTATGCTGTCCACACAGCTCTACTGTTAGCCTATGTACCCGTTGAGTTACCTGCCAACTTCTTCCGAGTATTTCGCCGCAAACAGACTTTTTAAGCCTAGGTAGACAAAGCCTTTGTTAACAATGCTAGGTTGGCTTATTTCTTAGCACTGTGAGTGTCCATAATAGCTACAGTGTGTCGCCCAATATCACATCGACTGTAACAGGTTGACACCGTGTAAAAATAGGGCAGACCATTTTGACACGGTCAGTGAACCCGCCCCAGCGGCGAGAATAAGTCACCAAATGAGATGTTTGTATCCGATTGACAATAACGAAAAAACTAAGTTTCTCCTTTGACAACGCTCGAATCTTGCAAATAGCAACATTAAAGTGCGGAAACATATCCATTTATCACTTGAGTACACAATTAAACAACACAACTAGCACAATCCGAAACTATACAGGTAGCTTAATCCTCAAACTACCATGGAGTCCAAAAGGACACCACTATCAACTTTCATTGTTTCCAGTTTATTGAAATTTGTTTGGATATGTCACAAATATGTTTTCGAACAACATGCTACAATTCAAATAAAGTCGACTGAAAATTATATGTTATATCATTAATTATAGCACTTGTTATCAGTGGAGTCCAAATGGATCCCCATTGTCTTTTCTATAGAAACGTAGTACACGTTCACAACTAAACGATATTAAACTTGATTACGCCACGACACATTATTTTCAGCAGGTGGGCCAAGCTGTTCATTAAAAAAAATAACAGTTTTACTTGCAATCAAGGCTTGCATCATCTTGCTAAAATAGAAAGTATATCCCATCTAATTTTTCATTTCACATCACGCATTCCATACACACGTGTTGAAACCATGGATGTATGACCTTTCTATGGCTACAAAACTGTTGTTGCCTCAAATATTCTTGA
Organism: Meghimatium bilineatum; assembly: GCA_034231615.1. NCBI lineage: Eukaryota > Metazoa > Mollusca > Gastropoda > Stylommatophora > Philomycidae > Meghimatium > Meghimatium bilineatum. Next base: position 19,980,939 of record CM067316.1, on the reverse strand, counting down.
CAACAGTGATGGAGATTCTGAATATGAGTTTAGCATTGATAATTTTACGCCATCAAGTAGTATATCAAGTATAGTTCAACTATCCACGGAAGAAAATAGTAGGGAAAGTCATAGTGAAAAGAAATGTGATTATTCATATTCAGGCTCGTCTTTAGACAAAGGACCTGTGTATCTTTCGAAAAATAAAGACATTACTTTTGTATTCCACACCAAGAAAAACAGCAACTGACAGAAGAGCTTACTATTTTCACCCGAAAACATCGCCGAAGTCGACATGTAAAAAGAAACATAGGCTCAATCATTTCAACGTTTCAATAACTTATGACTAAAGCCATACAGTGACAGAAGACATATTAAATGGACAAACTAAGAAGAAATTCTTATGTTTCAGGACAAATGGACACATTTGGAGTTTTTTAATTGCAACATTTCTGTTTTGTAGTTTTGCTTGTGGCCGGTGTGTATAAGTCAAAACAGGAAGCCATTGGTCATCTTTTGATTAAAAAGCATGGTCGTGCAATATTTTCAAAGGTAATGAGGAGAAACAGATTCTGTGAAATGTCTAGATGTCTGAGATTTAATAATGTCCAACAGAAAAAAACAATGTGAAAGAAGTCCAAAAAAATGCCTTGCTTTCGTGCAATTCCAAGGTTAGCAGATAACCAGGATTATAAATGCACATCCATCTGGTGTACCCTAGAAACGGATTGTTTTGATGCTGTGCGAAGAAATTTGGCGAACACTTTATCGATCGTGTCTAGGCTGTGTACACCGAGCTGGAATGAGAAATGTTAACATCAGACAAACAATATCTATATATTTGAGAACAAATGCTCAAACAATTCAAAAATAGGGAGAAAGTCTCGCGAGAAATACGATTTGTCTGTTCAGTACACGTGAAGGCAACACAGCTCTTTAGCGCAGCGCTATAGGGCATCGCCATGTGCAAGAGTGAGAATATCATAACCGATAACAATATTCATGCTCGAGAACAAGAATTTAGCTGTTTTCCGCCAAAAATTTATTTCTATGAAATGGTAAGGATAGGACAGCACACCGTCCCGGAGCGAAGAAAATGTTTTCAGAAGCTCAGACTTGGACGAGGTATTCACAATGTTGGTGAACGAAATCTTGGCTAAGAGAGCGTATCAACCATATTTTAACTTTACCTTTTGAGCAGTTACCTATATTTGAAGAAATTCATAGTCGAGATAAGGAAAAATACCAGAAGACACATGGGTAATGGTCTCTAATTACATGAGAAAAGTTCACTAAAAGTGAAGCACCTCGTGCGAGATAGACGTAACCGACCCAAGTCTAAATCCATGCTCACCGTTTCGTAGAGAAAATGAAAGAATGGATGTGCTGGGCCGAAAGACAAAATAACGCAGTTCGCTATGAAACCAGTAGCACAACTAACTTCACGCTTCCCGGTGAAAATAATACAAACTTTCGTGTTGTTTATTAGATAGCGAATTCAGAAGGAAAATAAGACGCAACGATAATGACATTCCTCGGCTTTATCCTAGAGCTAAACATTATAGCCAGCTAAGAGTAACTGCGTCGACATAGTAGTCGCCAATATTTGCCCGCTTGCTTAATTAATGTCTTTCATGTCCTTATGTAGTTTCTACTCCATCCATCCAGTTATAGGACACACTTTGACATTAAAAATTCGCTATCCTGTTTGTTCCGCAATCTTATTCAATTCATAATTTGCAAATAGTATGATAATTAACACATTGATTACACCAGTAGGCAACTGCATGGCAGGTTTACAGAAAACTTTTGGAATATTTTAAACCACATTGATTTCCCTGAAACAAATCATTTGAACAGTCCGACTCATCGCGGTAGAATTGGCTATTCAGTTGTTGGTTTGTTTCTTTGTTCTTCTGGTGAACGCCAGCGGTTTGTCCCTTATGGTCGTTTTATATACCATGTCGGCGTACTATATCCTCACTGACTAAACATGTAACAATCTTTCTATTAGTCTTGTGTCATGTCTTCTTCCCCCACATTTGTAACATTATTGTCTTTCTCTTTGGTGTTTTCCCTTGCGCTGTTATTTTGTTTCCAATCTTGATTTTATGTTCGATATATGCACTGTGTGTATCTATCATCTTTCGCCCTGACCCATGTTTCTTTCACCACCTCGCCTATTATACTAATGCCTTACATCTTTTAAGAAATTTTCACAATGATACATCCGGCTACATCATTGCTTCTGTGACACCTTGACCCTATATGAGATGGGGCGGCTACTTTCACTCCATGACCCCTTTGGTTGCCTCTACCGACATGCATGTAAGGTAAACAACGTTGCTATTTGTTGATACCTTTTCGGGTTCTGGCTACTGACGATTTCCTGTTATCTGTGGTATTCATGTTATCTCGGTCTGTTGTAGTCATCTTTGGCACCAGAATAGGACACTGCAGACTGAACAGCCACTTAAGTAGACTAGACTGGTTTCACCACCTATGTATACACGTGGATAGACTGCATAGACCACAAACATATCCTGGAAGGTTAGGAGACACAGCTGCAGTGAAAATATAACCTGGTACCGTGGTCATCTGAGGCGTTACATGGTTCAAGTTTACTAGTTATTTATTGCTTTGCAAAAATTCACAAAGTTAACTAGGCAACCAATCCATTAGGCCACCAGGAACTACGTATCACGCGTGACTCTCGGAGATATCATGCTGTGATGATGTTTCCCATTTGACAGCGAAGATGATCATGGCATTAAGATAGGTTGTTTGGTTTGATAGTTTCTGAGTCCCCAGATGGCTGATGAGGGCTCTGAAAGATCTGATGCAAAGAGAGAAGGAATGTAGATGAGGGAAACAGTATGATATCTCTTGTCATTTTTGTCTCTTTTAAATCGTATGTACTGTTCCATCCTATTCACAACCTTTAATACCCACTATGATCTGATTGTTTCAAGCAGGGCGGGCAAGAACTTAAGTTAATCCTGCAGTACTTAAGAGGTGTATTCAGGTAGTCTAAGCGTTTTTTCTAGCCTCCGCTTGAACGCGTAACAATCCGCAGAACAATCTCCTTAGAAGACGTTCGTCTGGCATACAGACGGTGTGACGATCGGCCCAACGAAGTTGAGAAATGATCAACCAAGTGTAGACGCATTCCAACTTAGTTTTTTCCGAGAATCTTCGTACCTAGATGTGACCTCTACCACCATACACCGAGAAGCTTTATTAGGTTTTACAGGTGAAATAAATTAAGTTTTCTTGCATGCCTAGCACATTTGAATCAATTTACTAACATATACAGTAGAGGATTCGGTTGCATATAAAAACCCTCGTATATATAAGATATGCAAGTTAATAGGAAATCAATTTTTCTTGAGGACTCATTTGACTATTCCTATGATTTTCATTTGTCACAATGATTATACACTGTATGGCAGCGAATGAAAACCACGGGAATAGTCATTGGAGTTCTTTTAAATTTCTTGATATCCCATTAGCCAATATAACTTATACGGTCATATTTCAGGGCTCTGGTAAGGTCGATAAATTGAGCCATGGCTACGGAGTACATGTTGAAGATAACACTATTCAAGCAATTATAAAGTAAAAGTTAACCCATAGCAGTTAACTGCCGTAGGGGTGTGAGGTGTTAGGGGATCTCACATTTCAGTGGCTCTGCTATATGAGGGCGGTAGTCATCACTTCTCCCGCGCAGTCGTTACTTTCCGGATTAATCCGGTACCCAATTAAGGATGGGTCGACTAGGGAGCCGTTGTGACAACTGGAGAATGAACACAGGACCACTTATATACGAAGCCAATGAGCTAAGTATTGCGCTATTCGCCCCCCCCCCCCCCCCCCAGATAAAGGTAGTTGAGATAGACAAGCAACTGTGAACATATCTGTACACTCAAGTACTTTGACGCTGAGTTATAAATCACCTTTCTTTACCTATTATCTACTTTAGTACTTTGTAAGAACCTCAGTTGTGTATGTTATTAAACAGGTAAACTGTCACAATGAAACCAGTTCACTTTCACTGTTGTTGGCAGTATGCAAATCATGCTGTCGTAAGGATTATATGGTCAAAAGTGGTCAACACTGATACCACTAGATGGTTGCACACATTGTATGATTGGATATGTGCATACAAAATGGAGGAATATGCTTTCTTCACACACATATAATATATGTAACCCCTCGGAGTATAAGGCTTCATCTCAAAGCAGACACACTTCTGACACTTAAAGTCTTCGTATCACACACTTCTGAGACTTGAAAACTTCTGATTATGAAATAACGATCTAGAGGAAATCCTCCCCCTTTGCTCCCTCTAAAAACATGAAATGTGCATATGAAAAGTAAGAACGTCATTGTTTGTAATTAATCAGATTTTTTTTTTTAAATGTACAAACCTCCACTAATGTTTACACTACACAGTGTCTTCATAGCTTCTCCAGAGAGAATCACTTCATTAATTAGTATTGCAGAATCGCAGAAAATGTCCAGTGTTTTTTTATCGAATGTGAACATTATTTGGTTCACGCAGACAATATTAGCCGTGTTTATCCGGAATTGAACATCAACGCTGTCTTCAAAGAAACCTGATATTAATGGAAAAATACATATGAGCTCTATGTTATTTATTTTAATATGAACTCTAAAAACATCTACTTTTCGTAGATTTTTTGCAGTTGGCAATATAATGACATCATTTTATATCAGAAAAAATATCCTGTTTCCTTGATTAATGTCCGTCAAAGAAGGCTGATTACACGTTCTGGCGTCAGGAAATGCCAAAAAGTAACTCTCTACACTAGACGTCCACAAACCAGTGTTCGTATCACCTCGGTGCTCTTTAAACAACAATTAGTACTATTGTCATGACAATTAAAATAAGAAACAATGCTCACGAGTACAAATGCTCTTGAAGTTTTTTTTATCAAATCTAATTTTGCTGTACAAAATGGAACTTTTTCTATCAATCCATTATAATATTTGACTAGACTTATGTAGCTATTTTGGTCATGCTGTCAGTAAATACCAAATGTAGTTATGTTACGTATGTTGACAGTAAGATACTAATGTTGCTATATTACTCGAGCTGCCAGTAAGAGACTATAATATTGCTATATTACTCGAGCTGTCAGTAAGAGACTGTAATGTTGCTATATTATTCGAGCTGCCAGTAAGAGACTATAATGTTGCTATATTACACGAGCTGCCAGTAAGAGAGTGTAATGTTGCTATATTACTCGTACTGTCAGTAAAGACTGTTATGTTGCTATATTACACGAGCTGCCAGTGATAGACTGTAATGTTGCTATATTACTCGTGCCTTCAGTAAGAGACTGAAATGTTGTTATATTACTCGTGCTGCTAGAAAGAGACTGTAATGTTGCTATATTACACGAGCTGCCAGTGATAGACTGTAATGTTGCTATATTACTCGTGTTGCCAGAAAGAGACTGTAATGTTGCTACATTACTCATGCTGCCAGTAAGAGAGTGTAATGTTGCTATGCTACTCGTGTTGTCAGTAAAAGACTGTAATGTTACTATGTTACTCGTGCTGCCAGAAAGAGACTGTAATGTTGCTATATCAATCGAGCGGCCAGAAAGAGACTATAATGTTGCTATATTAATCGAGCTGCAGAAAGAGACTATAATGTTGCTATATTAATCGAGCGGCCAGAAAGACACTGTAATGTTGTTATATTAATCGAGCGGCCAGAAAGAGACTGTAATATTATTATATTACTCGTGCTGTCAGTGAGTTAACTTGGTTTTATGTTTAGTAATATTGTGCAATATTGGTTCCATTAAAAAAACTGCTGGAATAGTAAGTGTTCACATGCTGAAGGAAGTATTTCAATGGAGATCGTATCACTTATAGATGTGTCTACAGTGTCATGACATTAGTATGACAATTAACTAACTAGTTGACTGACTATTTGACCAACTAGCTAGCTAACTGACCAATAAGTTAACTTATTATAATGTTCGTCCACCTCTGTGTGTCCTTTAGGTGAGTCTCTTGTACGCACATTATGCCAATCTGGTTTTTTTCAGGAATTCCTCTAGCTCAGCCTTTTTTGTTCGCACTCCTTCCGCATTCCACTGAGCAACTCTGAGCCATTTGGTTTGGTCAGTAGCACTGCTATGCTTTACCCTGATCTCTTGGTTAACAGTGGCACCGGTCGCTTTGGTGGGGGCCTTTCAAGGCAAGGGTCCGACTCCACTCGTCCCTGTTTTAGTTGATAGGAACGACTCATGATGACAGTGTTGATTGTCGCATAACCACATCTCTGTAGTAGCGTGAGTGCCCTAATTTATCCCAGTATCTGCGTCATTGCTGGCTAATATACTCTGTCGTCGGCGGGCTGGGTTGTGTTTTTCTATCTGGGATGTTTCCCATAGCCTATCCATCTCCCGATGGCACCATCAAGGCAGTATTTGTTTGTATTTAGAGTGTTCTCTCTTAGGAAAGCTGTCTTGGGAAAATGTCAGTGACCTCATTCAGCAACCTGAGTTTATAGCGGTTCATAATCGCTTGATGCTGCCATTCACTGGACACATGGGGGTAGCTCAGTGGGGATTTCAAAGCCGTCTGATATCGCGCCCCATCCTCGTAGTCAGCAACACCGGTTTGATCAGCGGCTTTTTATTTGTCCAGAGGCTTATTTGCAGCTGGCCTCTATAGTGGTTTTTCCAATTTCCGCCAAGGGTGGACATTCCTGGTAGGGGTCAGTAGGCTCACCCCCCCCCCCCCATTGTTCAATCGGTTTTTGTCTTGAAGTTAACTAATTCCATTTCTAAAAGAATTAGCTATTTCCCTGACGTATGAGTATGGGAATAAAAAGACCGCAAGGAAGGAAACTAGTCACCCCTCCTAATAGTTGCTGCGGTTTAGTAACTGAAGAGTTATCTTTATTCCTACCGAAGACGAATGTGTCGGGCCATTGGCGAAAATAAAGCGGCGCCACAACGTATTTCCATTCTCTGGACTACACCATGCTGAAAATCTATTAGGACCATGGTCCTGCTACAAGGAAGATCCTGCGGGAGTTCAAGAATGAACGTTAAAGAAGAAGAAGAATCTTCATCCCAATGACAGATTGCTGCTATGGAACATACCTTTTTGACTACATTCTGGCGGTGTGTATTTCTTTGAAATAGCCATTTCTTATGTTTTCTTCTTGTTTAGACTGAGGCCTTTGTTTTCACTTTATTGTACTACCATGGCTTATATTATGGGAGCCGTGTAGCGCACTGGTTAGCGCACTGGCTTCGCATATGAGTGGTACTGGGTTCATTCCCCAGTTGAGGCGGAAATATTTTTCTGATCGCAACGGCTCCCGAGTCGACTCAGCGATAAATGGGTAGCGGATTAATCCGGGAAGTAAAGAATGCGAGGGAGAGGAGATGGCTACCATCTTGCAGAGCCTTTGAAATGTGAGGTCGCCAACATCTCATACCCTACGGCATTAATAAATGATATTGGTTACTTTACTTCTTTTTCTACCATATCTAACAAGGTTTGAAGTTCAAGCTCGCTCTACCTGTATCATCAATATGTCTCAGATTAATCAAACTATAACATCCAACTGCTATTCTTGGCATAATTTCTACATTTCGCACAATATCCTCTGTACACAGGAAAAAAAAACCTGGTAACATTACACATCCTTGTCTGACGCCCAGTATCGAATAGTAAATTTAAAATATATTCAAATGTAGCAACTTGCAGAATAACAAAATGGCAGTGGAAAAATGTGCAGCCACCCATCCCAAACCTTTCTTCCCTTAAAACAATATCATTCTTTAAGTAATAATTAATAATGTTAGTTTAAAAAAAAAACGTAATTGAACCAAACTTGAGAATCTTTTATTTAATGCACCAACACCTTTTTTACGTACTGTTGCTGTTATTGTTCTAACTATAAATATTCACTCACAAACATTACAATACATCAATGAATTCTGACCGTTTTCTTGGAAGATAAGTCTCATCCAAGTAAAATGGTTTGAGCTTTTAAATTTCACAGAAACAGACTCGGTTATAGGAGTTCCTACACAGGTACTACCAGAGAAAACTTGTGGTTGATACCTTGTTCTGGTCCTCGTCACAGTAGCACCGACAACAAGATCAGCTGTGAAATATAAATAATACTAAATAAAATTCGTGTACGGAATCTATATTTTCCCAGTTGGTGACAGTTTTGAGACATGGGTAATGCCATTTTCAATTGCAAAGAAAATATCTGAATTTAAAATAAAGTGCTATACGATTTTCACGGACTTCGGACATGAGAGGTTCTACTGCAGTGAATCATCATCATCAGTACGAGTTGTCTACACAACAACAAAAATTAGAGCATTGAAACTGATTGAAATCACAGTGATAGATTTAGATGGATACAATTTTCAGAAAGAGGAATGTTCAATCAGATAATTAGATAAATAGTTTATTATTATGTGATAGTATAATGGAAAACACACGAGGGTCATTCCAGAAAACTCTTCTACTCCTGAAGCTGAAAGGCAACAAATGGTTTAGAGAAAGGATAGATAGATAGTGGACAATGAACAGACTAGCAAACATGGTCTGAGAAAACAGAGAATTAACTATAACATCTAAATTCCTAGTGTTCCAGGCTTGTGTCCTCAACAGTCTCCTCTATGACAGCGAAACATGTGCAACCTATATGCACCAGGAGAGACTACTAAACATCTTTCATATGTGGTTTGTGCATACATTTCTTGGAGTTAAGTGGCAGTACAAAGTCAGTAATATTTATGCATTTGGAAGAATAGGCAAACCATATTATTTTCTATGCTCAATCTGTCCAGACTCAGAATGTTGCACATACTAGGAGGATGGAAGAAGACAGAATGTTGCACATACTAGGAGGATGGAAGAAGACAGAATGTTGCACATACTAGGAGGATGGAAGAAGACAGAATGTTGCACATACTAGGAGGAGGGAAGAAGACAGAATGTTGCACATACTAGGAGGATGGAAGAAGACAGAATGTTGCACATACTAGGAGGATGGAAGAAGACAGAATGTTGCACATACTAGGAGGATGGAAGAAGATAGAATGTTGCACATACTAGGAGGAGGGAAGAAGACAGAATGTTGCACATACTAGGAGGAGGGAAGAAGACAGAATGTTGCACATACTAGGAGGAGGGAAGAAGACAGAATGTTGCACATACTAGGAGGATGGAAGAAGACAGAATGTTGCACATACTAGGAGGAGGGAAGAAGACAGAATGTTGCACATACTAGGAGGAGGGAAGAAGACAGAATGTTGCACATACTAGGAGGATGGAAGAAGACAGAATGTTGCACATACTAGGAGGAGGGAAGAAGACAGAATGTTGCACATACTAGGAGGAGGGAAGAAGACAGAATGTTGCACATACTAGGGGGAGGGAAGAAGACAGAATGTTGCACATACTAGGAGGAGGGAAGAAGACAGAATGTTGCACATACTAGGAGGAGGGAAGAAGACAGAATGTTGCACATACTAGGAGGAGGGAAGAAGACAGAATGTTGCACATACTAGGAGGAGGGAAGAAGACAGAATTTTGCACATACTAGGAGGATGGAAGAAGACAGAATGTTGCACATACTAGGAGGATGGAAGAAGACAGAATGTTGCACATACTAGGAGGAGGGAAGAAGACAGAATGTTGCACATACTAGGAGGAGGGAAGAAGACAGAATGTTGCACATACTAGGAGGATGGAAGAAGACAGAATGTTGCACATACTAGGAGGAGGGAAGAAGACAGAATGTTGCACATACTAGGAGGAGGGAAGAAGACAGAATGTTGCACATACTAGGAGGAGGGAAGAAGACAGAATGTTGCACATACTAGGAGGAGGGAAGACGACAGAATGTTGCACATACTAGGAGGATGGAAGAAGACAGAATGTTGCACATACTAGGAGGAGGGAAGAAGACAGAATGTTGCACATACTAGGAGGATGGAAGAAGACAGAATACGAAGTATCTACTTTATGGAGAATTACAATTTCTAGAAAATACATCAGGATCGACCACTGCATCGGTACAAAGGCGTAAGCAAGAGCAATATGCATAATACAGGCATTGACATGGAGTTGTAGTACAGGACATTCAATAATGTAGTGTTTTACTGTTTCCTCCTCTTGTCTGTTGCAGTGATTGCAGTATGGAGTATGGTCTGCAGTAATTTTTTGTAGGTATTTTGTTAAGTTGCACATGCGTTTATCGCAGCCTAAATATTGCGGTTTGATCTTTTCGGTGTAGTCTATTTATGCTGTCGTGTGCATTTGGTTGGGCATGTCTGCATCAAACACTTTTCCATTTCATCCAGTGGCCTAGCGTTCCATCCGTTGTTGTTTACAGTTGTTGTAGATAACGTATTTAGCTGTTCTAATGTTGGTGAAAATTCCTGGTTGGGGAATACTTGCTCCGTTTTTGGCCAGTTTATCAGTACTTTCATTCCCACTGATACATGTGTGGCTTGGTATCCACTGTAGTGTAGTATTGATATCATAGGATGTAAGTTTGTAGTTTGGAGTATTTTGCTTATAGTTTTCTCTGTTGTTGGATTCCAGTTTTCAAGGGCTTGTAGAGTTGACAGGGATTGTCTGTTGAATATTATTAGGTTTTTTGGGGCGCTTTGCATCATTTGAAGACGATGGACTGACGACATTAAAGATAACATGAATACATCGCTAGAAAATGCAAGCCACATCGCCCAAGACAGAGAGAGGTCCAGAGAGTTCATTGGGAAGACAACGTTCTGGAAGGAATACGTCACATGACACTTGCATCATTTTGTATTTGGTGGTGATAAATGAGAGTGTTTCTGACATTGCTTCCACCTCTGCATCATATTTGCTGTAGAACTCTCCACAAGGAGCAGATAACTCTATTGATGTTTTGTCAGGGAGGACTATGAGGGAGTCATATCCTGCATTGATGGTTACTTTGAATCTGACCCATCTGTATATGCTTAGATCCAGTCATTGGGGTAGGAGTCGATAGTCTCTAGTGCAATGGACTAAGGATGATTTGGTTTGTTGATTTGGTTTGTTGATTTGGTTGTTTTATGGCCTTTGGGTTGTTGATGACACTTATTGTAGTGTTTATTTGAGGTAGTATGAGGGATGCAGTTGGTGGGATATTTGATACTCTTTCAGATTCCTCTCTATCTTCAGGAAGGTGACATTTCTTGTTTAGTTCTTCTGCTAGTTGTACTGGGGATTTTTGTTTTAGTCTTGTATTGCCTGTCCATTTGTTGACCACTTCTTTGTTAGGATTATTTTGTTGGGAGTCGTTTGTATCTTTCCACAGATTCTATAGTTGACTTTTCTCTTCTAATGTCTAGTAGCTTTATATATGCATAATTTCACAGGCACCCATATTGGTGTTGATCTCATACCACCACATAAGAAACGGAGAGCCAAGATTTTTACTCTGTCCAAGTGCGTGCAAGAGCTTTTTGATGATGCCTCCTGCATGGGAACATTATAGTCTAATATAGATTTGATGTATCTTAGGTATGCATGTCAAAGTGTTGTCTTGTCGGAACCCACGGATGTATTTACAAGTCACGTTATCAAGTTCAACCTCCTAGATGCTTTTTCTGTAATATTGTAAATAAAGTTGTTAAACGTTAGCCTCCTGTCCAGCTGTGCACCTAGTTGTGTTGAGTTTTCTTCACGATGTATTTGAGCTCCTTCAAGAGTCTTTTTAAGTTTCTTCTTTCTTTCTTTTCTGCTAAGTGTAAATGTGGTATATGTGGTTTTACTGGTTTTTACCTTCAGTTTCCAGAAGTTGTAGTATGTTGCTATTTTGATAAGGAATTTTCTATGTCTCTCTGCAGACAGGTGTAAGTCTGATCCACTTGTCTATATGACAAGGTCAACTGCAAACATGGCTTTGTGGATATTAAGAAAGTCAGGATCATTTATCAAGATTAAGAATAGGGTGTAGCTGAGGGCTAAGCCGTGGAGATGTCCTCCTTCAAGCGTTCGTTTGGATGATAGTTTGTTGTTTACTGCAGTTTGTATGGTTCTGTCACTTAGGTAATTCTTAATTTGTACAGTTTCTCACAAATCCCGTTGTTTTGCATTTTTTAAAACAATAGTTCATTTCTCCATATATTGTCATATGCTTGCATTAGGTCTACAAAGACAGCGACTGTACTCTTTCCTTGCTGAAAATTGTCCTTTACATTCTGGGTGAAGAAAAATAGTTGGTCTGCAGTTCTTGATCCTTTTCGAAAGCCTGCTTGAAAGTTGTTGAGGGACACTGAAGCTTCCAGCCACCATTACAATATGTTGTTCAGCATTTGTTCTGCAAGTTTACTGATTTTAGACGTCAATTAGAATGGACGAATGCTTTTTCTGTCATTGTCAGGCTTAATCTTCTTTAATATTGGCTTGATAATAGCGCTCGCCCAGGCTGTAGGTAGGGTTTCACTTTGCCAAGTTGCATTTATGAAGTTTAGGAGCTCTTTTAGCACACATACTACACAGTTTGTGTGATCCCTCTCTAATTTATTAAATGATCGTAGAATACATTGATACATCGATACCTTACATGAAACTAATGTAATTATTTTCAATCTTGCTTTCATCTTTTGCGTTTACTCTAAAGTGTTCTCTTGAATACGTTCTAAGAATAAGTTTCACGGATTTACATGCTGCTGTGAGTGTTTAACATAGGTTAAACATGTTTTGCGGGCAACATAATTGTTTACATTAGTAAGTCAGAGATATGAACTCTTAAAATCTTGTGTCTTCTCTTTCTCCTGCGTCGGTTTTCAATCTCCTACAAATTATCAAGATGCAATTTGGAGAACTAAATGCATTGTCATTGTTTACAACTTAGCTGCGCGTGCGCGTGTGCGCGTGCGCGTGTGTGTGTGTGTCTGTCTGTCTGTGTGTATGTGTGTGTGTGCGCGTGTGTGTGTGTGCGCGCGCGCGTGTGTGTGTGTGTATGTGCGTATGTGTGCGTATGTGTGTGTATGTGTGTATGTGTGTGTGTGCGTGCGTGCGTGCGTGTGGGTGTTTGCGTGTGTGTGTGTGCATTTGTGTGTGTGTGTGTGTGCATGGTATGTATGGTATGTATGGTATGTATGGTATGTATGTATGTATGTATGTATGTATGTATGTATGTATGTATGTATGTATGTATGTATGTATGTATGTATGTATGTATGTATGTATGTATGTATGTATGTATGTATGTATGTATGTATGTATGTATGTATGTATGTATGTATGTATGTATGTATGTATGTATGTATGTATGTATGTATGTATGTATGTATGCATGTATGCATGTATGCATGTATGTATGTATGCGTGTGTATGCGTGTGTGTGTGTGTATGTATGTATGTATGAATGTATGCGTGTGTGTGTGTGTGTGTATGTATGTCCTTTATCGTCTAACGGTTATTTAGCAATAAGAAGAAGCAATCCGTTGAATATTTTCTCAGGAATGTGACTTTTCAAGCGATCCTATCACAGCAACGGAAGATTTTTGTTTGCGCCTTCTTTTTTTTTCTTCCATATCTTTGAACATATTATTTGTGAACAATGCTGCTCCTGCATACATTATTTTGCCTCCAGACATCCCGAGTTTAGGATATGTTTTTCCAGTTTGTTGATTCTATGTGGACGCTTTTCATTGAGGATTTACAGATGTCTTTTTATACCTCAGCATTGGTCTACAGAGGGTTCGACAGCCTAGAGCCAGTACCCTGAATAGTACTCTAATAGAATATATATATATATACATAGATATTTATCTTTAATAACTAAAATATCAGTATGTATATAGCAAGAACTTTAAACTTCGTAAACTCAAATAGTACGAGCATGTTATCAGACATTCCTCGGTGACACGAGATGTTCTTCAAGGGTATCGTGGAAGGAGAAATAAGACGATGTGACAAGAAAAAAAAATTGCTTGATAACATCAAGGACTGGACAGAGTTTTCAAACTTATCATGATGGTTGATGATAGAGAAGTGTGTATATCTTTAAACATCAAATTACTCAGTGTGACATTCTTATGTCTCCAACGGGATATACGTTTTCTTATTGTTATTATTGTTATCATTATTCTCACTATAGCTTACCGTATTGACAAGCTGGTCCGAACCAACCTTTCATACACTTTGAACCACGTTTACACTCTCCAGTACTGTCACATTTCCCATCACAACGACACTTGTAAATGCATCCAATTCCAAACCGTCCATCAGGGCAGGCTGTTGAATGACAGAACATTATTCTTCGTTTGCTTTCTAGAATATAGTTATTATTTGCATTGATTGACTCTCACTCCGTTAGTCTCATAAATACACTGTAATAAGCGCTCATTTGGAAACCTTGTCGGAAGCTTCCTCTGACAATACAATAAGTTCACTTACGGAGGCTTTGCCAGAAGCTTTTTCTGATAATGTAATAAGCTCTAATTAAGGCTTATGAGAATTGAACTAGGTCTGGTCTAGTGGTATCTTTGGCACTACATGCGATGAGACAGCTAATTCTACCCCAATTGCACCGAATCGCCTTGCAACTCAAGCAAACTGGTTTTCCTTACTTGACCAACCACATCACCCCAGTAAGATGCGATTTTATCAAGACTTTCAACCTGTGTGCTCAAGTCACTGAGAAAGGACCAATCGTGACAAGGACTATTACAACAACAACGAACATCCCATACAAGTATTTAAGTATCATCATGGCCACAGACATAGAACACCCGTACTCGTATTACAAGGACCGATAGGCCTACTTGTAAACATAATTAAAGAGGAGATGGGCACCACAATGCAAACCTCTTCGCCTACAGTAATGTCGCAATAAATATTAAAAATTCTTGCAGGCCAAGAAGAACATGTCATGGCAGTGAGAAACATCGCAAGCGTGTGTGGTTTGGCCACGTGATGAGACACAATTCTCGTTCCAAAAATATCTTGCAGGGAAAAGTTGAGTGTGGAAGAATAAGAAAAGGTCAGAAGAAAGTATTGATTGATAATATTAAAGACTGGACAGGATTAAGATTCTCCACACTCAAACATAGAACTGAGAATAGAGAGGCATGACGAAATAATGTTGGTGTTGATGTTTTTCAGAGTGACACCCCTACGACGCTGAAGTGTTATGGATTTGATGATGATGATGAAACATAAATAACACAGAGAAAGGACAATGTTGCTTCAAATAATAGCTTATACAAGTACATTACAATAAGAAGCATTGAGATTGACAAGATAACATGTTTTTCTTGGGGATACGGGTGGTCCTGAATGGATAACATGTTTACTTGAATTCAAAGTGATTCAGTGGCGCTACAATGTTTTAATCCTTATCAGCCTTAAGAATTGTGTATTTTATCCTCATTCTGATTAATTTAATTTACTTGTAGAAGCTGTCATCTGAAGGAATATTTTCCTGTCTCTATGTTATTTATATTCACAATTAGGCCTATTGGTCCTTGTAATACGAATACGAATTATCTATGTTTGTGGTCTTGAGGATGTTTCAATACTTGTACGAAATGCTCGTTGTTGTTGTAATAGTTCTTGTTTGGATTGGTCCGTTCTCGGTTATTTGAGTGCACAGGTAGACAGTCTTGACAACACACATTTGGGGGGGGGGGGGTGGGGTTGTGGTTCGTCAAGTAAGGAAAACCTGTTTGCTTGAGTTCCCATGTGATTAGATGGCGCTTGAACGGATCTGGTTCAATTCCTGTCTTACGAATATTTTCCTTTATCCTCATGCCTCTGCAGCAAATTGAAGCAGCAAATTGAAATTTGCTACAAATTGTAGCAAACAATACTTGAATTTGCGTGTATAATCTCTCATTTGGGAACATGATCAGACGCATAATCTGACAATGTAATAGACGCTCATTTGGTGACTACGGCAGAAACTGTCTCTGACAATGTAATAGACGCTCATTTGGTGACTACGGCAGAAACTGTCTCTGACAATGTAATAGACGCTCATTTGGTAACTACGGCAGAAACTGTCTCTGACAATGTAATAGACGCTCATTTGGTGACTAAGGCAGAAACTGTCTCTGACAATGTAATAGACGCTCATTTGGTGACTACGGCAGAAACTGTCTCTGACAATGTAATAGACGCTCATTTGGTGACTACGGCAGAATCTGTCTCTGACAATGTAATAGACGCTCATTTGGTGACTACGGCAGAAACTGTCTCTGACAATGTAATAGACGCTCATTTGGTGACTACGGCAGAATCTGTCTCTGACAATGTAATAGACGCTCATTTGGTGACTACGGCAGAATCTGTCTCTGACAATGTAATAGACGCTCATTTGGTGACTACGGCAGAATCTGTCTCTGACAATGTAATAGACGCTCATTTGGTGACTACGGCAGAATCTGTCTCTGACAATGTAATAGACGCTCATTTGGTGACTACGGCAGAATCTGTCTCTGACAATGTAATAGACGCTCATTTGGTGACTTTAAACATGAAAATAGAAGATTATATACATGGAAAAGCCATGGAGACAGAAAGAGGAACCAAATAGATTACATTATGATTAACAATAGATTTAGAAATAGTGTCAAAAACATCAAAACATACCCAGGTGCAGATATCAACTCTGACCATAATCCAGTGCTGTGCAAAATAAATGTCAAACTTAAAAAGATAGTAAATATAGGAGTCCAAGAACCACAGATAGACGCATTAGCACTAAAACAACAAGACATACAAAAAAAATACCTTGTAGATGTAAAGAATAGATATGAACATCTAATGATAGAGTGCATTGAACAATACAGAAGGGAAAATCCAGAAGAGAAAATAGACAATAAATGGGAAAGCCTAAAGAAAAGTATTCAAACATCAAGAAAAAATTTACCAACAAGAAATACCAAGAACAAGCAAACATGGATGACAGATGAAATATTAGAGAAAATGACAGAAAGAAAGAATGCTAAAAATACGCCAAAATACTCAAGTATAGACAAGGAGATACGTAACATGTGCAGAACAGCGAAAAAACAATGGCTAGAAACAAAATGCAGTGAAATAGAGGAGATGTCCATACAACAGAAGACAAAATTAATGCATAAGGAGATAAGGCTGATCACAAATAAGAAAAATCCTATAAATGGGGGTGGCTGCATTAAAGATAAAAATGGTAAAATAATATTTGATAAAACAGAAGCACTCACAAGATGGGCAGATTATGTAACAATACACAACAATGATGGACCAGCAATACTGAAATCAGAAGTAGAACATGCAATAAATTCAATGGAATGTGGAAAAGCTGCAGGATCTGACAACATAACAGCAGACATAATAAAAACTCTAAATGAATTTGGTGTAGATACTATCACAGAAATTTGCAATGACATATACGAAACAGGCCATATACCTAAAGACCTAACATCATCAATATTCATACCACTACCTAAGAAGCCCAGGGCTGTGGACTGTACAGAATATAGAACAATAAGTCTAATGAACCATCTAACTAAAATACTTCTCAAGATAATACATGAAAGAATTAAGAACAAGATAGACATGGAGGTCGGTGAAGAACAATTCGGTTTTAGGAAAAACAAAGGAACTAGAGAAGCTATACTGAGTATCCGGCTAGTGATAGATAAATATATAGAAGTCCAAAAAATATCTATATTTGCTTCATAGACTACAGCAAGGCCTTTGACAGAGTCCAACATGAAAAATTAATCAAATGTCTTCAAGAAATAGGCATAGATGGAAAAGACATCAGGCTGATTAGAAATATATATTGGGAACAAACTGCATCAATAAGGTGTGAAAACAGCTACTCTCCATACATAGAAATAAGAAGAGGGGTAAGACATGATCACCAAGCCTATTTAATATCTACACAGAGAATATCTTTAAAAATATAGAAGAAACACCAGGACTCAAGATCAATGGGAAAATAATAAACAACATTAGATATGCAGATGACACTGTTCTTTTAGCAGAAAGTGAACATTAACTACAAAGACTACTAGATCAAGTCAATAAATAAAGTAATGAATATGGACTGGATATAAACATTCAAAAAACAAAAACCATGATAATCAGCAAAGACACAGAAGAACAGGAGATAAACATAAACATACAGGGAGAGAAACTACAACAAGTAAAACAGTATCAATATCTTGGACACATAGTCACAAATGATGGCAGATGTGAAACAGAAGTTAAAAGGAGAATAGGAATGGCTAAAAGTACCTTCAATGACATGAGGAAATTATTAATATCTAAACAAATTACAAACAAGTTAAAAATGAGAATTATAAAATGCTACATCTATTCCATATTAATGTATGGCTCAGAAACATGGACACTAAATAAACAATTAGAAGACAAAATTGATGCCTTTGAGATGTGGGTATATAGAAGAATAGGGAGAACATCATGGAAAGATAAGAAAACAAATAAAGAGGTGCTAAAATCACACTTAATATGAAGAAAGAACTACTAAGAGAAATAAAGATCAAGCAAATAAAATACTTTGGACACATTAAAAGACATGACACCCTATTGAAGACCTTACTTGAGGGTAAAGTCAAAGGGAAGCGATCAAGAGGTAGGCAGAGATACACGTGGGAGAGTAACATTACACGATGGACAGGTTACAGTCTAGCAGAGTGCACCACCAAGACAAGAGACAGGAGATGTTGGAGATACGTTGCAGCCAACCTTCGTTGCGGAGACGGCACTTGATGATGATGATGATGTTGACCTAGTGAGAAACTATCTCTGTCAATGTAATAGACGCTCATTTGGTGACTTGGTCAGAAACTGTCTCTGTCAATGTAATAGACGCTCATTTTGTGACTTGGTCAGAAACTGTCTCTGTCAATGTAATAGAGCTCATTTGGTGACTTAGTGAGAAACTATCTCTGTCAATGTAGCAAGCACTCATTTGGTGACTTGGTCAGAAACTGTCTCTGTCAATGTAATAGACGCTCATTTGGTGACGTGGTCATAAATTGTATCTAGAAATGTAATAGACGCTCATGTAGTAACTTGGTCAAAAACTTTCTCTGACAGTGTAATAAGTGCTCATTTCGTTACTTGGTCAAAAACTTTCTCTGACAATATAATTAGCGTTCATTTGGCAACTTGGTCAGAAACTTTCTCTGATAAATAAAAAGCGCCCTTGTGGTGACTTGGTGAGAAACTTGCACTGACAAAGTAATAGGCGCTCATTTGTGGACTTGGTCAGAAGTTTTCTCTGCTTCTTGTTTTCCTGTCTAGTGGCATCGATGTGGCGCAATTTCATTAGCACAACACTGAACCCTACTACCTTAAAAAAAATACATAGTTGAAACATGTCATGTATAAAATATTTCTGTTCACACAAAAAAGTAACCTTTAGGCATTGCTTATACCTTTAATTAGTATTGTTAGTATTATGTGAACAGTGAACAATGATGGACTGTGTCACTAAACGCTACGGAACGAAAGCAGATCCATTTCTATATTGAAGTGTACAAATTATATGGAAATGTCATTAGTTGGTCTCACCTTACTATCACAATTTTTGAGCATATTAACTCTGTTTCAGGCAGCGGGTTAATAAATGTATGTTATCAACGTGCGTCATATGTCATCCCCCCCCCTACTGGAGACAACAGAGACGTAAAGAGGGGTGGAGAAGAAGAAATGATCATGCTATTTCAGTGAATACACCAGTCCTAGGAAGGGCACATTAACCAAGCAAACGATAAACAACAAGAATTATAGCAATAATGCCTTAAAAGCATTGGTGACGTGTACAAACGATAGACACTTTTTTAGACACCGTAGAGGGGAGGGGGCGCGCGAAATAAAATTTCCCAAAAGGCGGGAGGTGGGGGAAAAGGGCAGCACAGGTCAAACAAAATTGTGCACCACAGATCCAAAAGACCTCTCTGAAGGTGTAGACATCAAGTAGTAAATAGAAGACTTGTCTGACGGTGTAGACATCAAGTAGTAAACAGAAGACTTGTCTGACGGTGTAGACATCAAGTAGTAAATAGAACACTTATCTGACGGTGTAGACATCAAGTAGTAAATAGAACACGTGTCTGACGGTGTAGACATCAAGTAGTAAATAGAACACTTGTCTGACTGTGTAGACATCAAGTAGTAAATAGAACACTTGTCTGACGGTGTAGACATCAAGTAGTAAACAGAAGACTTGTCTGACGGTGTAGACATCAAGTAGTAAACAGAAGACTTGTCTGACGGTGTAGACATCAAGTAGTAAACAAAAGACTTGTCTGACGGTGTAGACATCAAGTAGTAAACAGAACACTTGTCTGACGGTGTAGACATCAAGTAGTAAATGGAACACTTGTCTGACTGTGTAGACATCAAGTAGTAAATAGAACACTTGTCTGACGGTGTAGACATCAAGTAGCAAACAGAAGACTTGTCTGACGGTGTAGACATCAAGTAGCAAACTAGGACTTGTCTTATAGTGTAGATATCAAGTAGCGAACAGAATACGCGTGTGACGGATGAAGATATCAAGTGGCAAACAAAAGAAAGAAATTGATCAAGCACATTATTTATCGTATGTTTAATCTTCATTTATCGTTATTTCTAAAAAAAATATATAATGCATTTTAAATTCTAGTGTAAAACATAATATATATCAAATATTCATACTTACTAGTCTGATATGCAGCTGTGTTGAGAATAACTGCCAATATGATTGTACACGCGGCTCTGTTCCACATTGTTATGATGGGATATTCGTTTCTTGTGGATACAAACTAGGAAACAGAAATTATGATCTGAAATAGAGAAATCATTATCGATAATGTTAGTCATTAAAGAAAAGACACAAACGTGCCATGTCAATCATGTGCAATATTAACAAGTGCACAGATACAACTCACACCAACATTTATTTACAGTTAATATCTCTATTGCAAGCATTTCGAAATCCGACATTTTTAATGGTACTAATTTTTAATGGTACTAATTTTTAATGCTACTAATTTTTAATGCTACTAATTTTTAATGCTACTAATTTTTAATGGTACTAATTTTTAATGCTACTAATTTTTAATGGTACTAATTTTTAATGCTACTAATTTTTAATGGTACTCATTTTTAATGCTACTAATTTTTAATGGTACTAATTTTTAATGCTACTAATTTTTAATGGTACTAATTTTTAATGCTAAGAATTTTTAATGCTACTAATTTTTAATGGTACTAATTTTTAATGCTGCTAATTTTTAATGCTACTAATTTATGCTAATTAATGCTACGAAAGAGCCGACTTATTGGCAGGTAATGCGGCGATAGACTGCACATTGCTGAGAAGAGATAAAGCAGACTTAATGAAGGCAGTAATAAATTCATTTCAAGATTAAGATGATGTCAATGAGGTTGAGAACGTACACATACAGAGAATGTTAGAAATGGGAGTATCTAGAGATGAGGGGAGGAAAAGTAAATTTTTTGGAAAGTCCCGAAGATTACACAATCAACACCTGACCGGAACTCTGAGCCTACATACACTAGGATGGCTGCTGGGGTGGAGTAATGATATTAAGTAATCAGTAATACTAAAATTAGGATTTTCTTCTTCACTAGATATGAGAGTGTTTCATGAGAGTAATGATATTAGGTAACTAGTGATGCCGCAGTGGGGGTTTTCTTTTTCACTAGATATTTTATTTTTATGAGAAAATCTTGGGTTATTTCTAAAACTTCAGTGCTAACCCTGACCAATAACAAAATATGATGAAACTAATTTTAACAAACGGTGGAAGAAGAAGCATCCAAATGCACAATTCAAAGATTGCTACCACAAAATGCTATAAGAAGAATTCATTTATGATATTTAATATGACCATAAAAGAACACAGCTCGATATCACTAGAAAAAAATGTATATGCCAATATTTGCTCCGAAAAATTATGCATAGAGAAAGTTTGATAAGATATACTTCTCTATACGTGAACTGGAATCGATACACTACACAACATTTTTTTACATGCATATCTTCTCAATAGAGAAAATTTAAGATAGTGTACATTGGAATTGAAATTATTTGAAACCAGTCACACAGCTTATTGAAGTTGAATGTGGTGTAACGTCTTGATATAAACAACAACAACAAAAATACAAATCATTATCACTGTTCAATTTTTTTTAAATTTCTCATCATCATTAAGTGCCGTCTCCGCAACGAAGGTTGGCTGCAACGGATCTCCAACATCCCCTGTCTCTTGTCTTGGTGGTGCATTCTGCTAGACTGTAACCTGTCCATCGTGTGATGTTACTCTCCCACTTATATCTCTGCCTACCTCTTGCTCGCCTCTCTTTTACTTTACCTTCAAATAAGGTCTTCAATGAGGTATCATGTCTTTTAATGTGACCAAAATATTTTATTTGCCTGATCTTTATTTCTCTTAGTAGTTCTTTCTTCATATTAAGTGTCTTTAGCACCTCTTTATTTGTTTTCTTCTCTTTTCATGACGTTCTCCCCATTCTTCTATATACCCACATCTCAAAGGCATCAATTCTGTCTTCTAATTGTTTATTTAGTGTCCACGAAGCTATACAGGAAAATAGTTTCTGATACAGGAACATAGTTTCTGATACAGGAAAATAGTTTCTGATACAGGAACATAGTTTATGATACAGGAACATAGTTTCTGATACAGGAAAATAGTTTCTGATACAGGAACATAGTTTCTGATACAGGAACATAGTTTATGATACAAGAGCTTAGTTTCTGATACAGGAAAATAGTTTCTGATACAGGAACATAGTTTATGATACAAGAGCTTAGTTTCTGATACAGGAAAATAGTTTCTGATACAGTAACTGAGACAGTTTTAGCATTTCACAATCATGAGACATGGTCCAAATACGTTTCTTGTATTTGGTCAACTAGATAGTTCATAAATAAATGACCATTTACTGAGCACACATCTTTCCTAGAAAAGCAATACAATAACAAGAAAATAGCATGAAATCAACAATTAATATTGTCAGAACTTGTTCACTTTTGATGAAGATCCTGGTTTGTCTTTTTTTTTCAAAAATTAAATTACACAAGCTAAAAATAGATCAAATATCCTCTTTACATTAGAAGCTGTAAAGGATCTAAAATGTTTATCTCGATGGCCTACACAGGAAGTCCAACGCTTGCTAACCACTTTATGGCTTCCTTAAATGTGTAGCATTTATCGTTACCGTGATGTGACTATCGCAGGATTGCCAAATAGTAATTATATATGTCATCAAATTTTGTAAAAAAGAAAATACCAGAAAACGGTAAAATTCTCAAATTATGTGCAAAAACTACTAAAAATGTAATAAAAAGAGTATGAATTTGGTGAAACACAGTTAAAATAAATGAAACAGTTTCTAATAAATGAAAAGATTATTACTTTTCATTCTGTTTCTTATTTGTGTTATGACAGATAATTTTTTTGTTATAACCATACATACAATTTTTATAGATTTATCCCACCAAAAAATGTAAATGGTCAAACCATTAAAGATATGGCCAGTGACATGAAAAATAAGCAAATTTGTTAAATATGGAAACACTGCTTGTTGGTTAGTACTTAAGTAGTTCATTAGCGTTTTGTAGTCAGATATAATCAACGTAGACACCGGTCTTAGGTTGAAAATATCGTGCCTCGGCATGACCTATAATCTGCTAATTAACAAACAAATTGGCGTTTTTGCACAATAATTTTCTTCCACTGATCTGGGTCAGTGTATTTGTTTCATTTCATATTCCTGGCATATCTGAAGAATATGCTCTGCTCTCTGAAGTGCCTGTCCTCAGGGCCGGCCCTATCAATTGAGGGGCCCAATGCGAAACGGATTGCGCGGGGCCCAGTCTGGGTAGGGAAGAGGATAATAAAATAAATTATAATATGAATTAATGGGCTTAAGAAGTGCGGGGCCCACTGCGGCCGCATAGGTTGCAATGGCCTAAGACAGGCCCTGCCTGTCCTCATGTACACATAATTGTGCTACAAATTTTGAACTTTGTATTCCTGTGGCTGCGGAGTCGGTTAAGTTATGTTCTAAGGCACATGGCACAGTGACAATTTGGTCTGATCTTGTTATAATAGTGTCAAACTTAATCGCAAGGAGCGAGGACGGTTAGTTTCCAGAACCTTATTAATATAATTAAATATTTTGTACAATTATTTTTAAATTGTGGACATTTACATATGTAGCCTATAGTTTGGTGTGGACAAGTTGACACAATTTATTAAAGTCGTGTGGTTCTAGACCTGGATCGAAATAAACACGAAATTTTGTTTTATAGGAGTAATCATTAATTCTGTTTAATGATTGAAGGGCCGTGTAATTTGCTCTGGCGGGAAGGATTCGGCCAGAGAATTGTAGGTTGTCGACCTCTCAGTTAGAGAAACGTTTCTTAAACTGTTGCCTGCGGTGAGGTCCACGAAGACTTGAAAAATAGTATGAGCCTTTACATTTATATTTAAAAGATAAATTGACTTATATTTGGAAGTTCACAGCAGAAAACACTATTTAATTGGGATCCACTGCAACAAAAAGCTTAAGAACCGCCGAGTTAGAATGTTCATCATCTTAACACTAGCGCACACCGCGCGCCGGCATGATATCAAAATAAACAGAAATATGTATACGTGTTACGAATATATGTCAATAAAACGAAATAACAACGAGACATGGTGACAAGAAACGTTTCGAATAAAAAGTCGTCATCGGGTCAAAAAGTCGCCATAAAATAACACAGACAAAACATTTTACATAGAGACACACATATGGTATGGCGGTGATAAGAAGAAAGGAAGAAGAGACGCGATGAGAAGATGGGAAAGTACAAGTAGATAAGCTTAACACGGGAGAAAGAATGAGAGGAAGACAAAAGTGGTAACGTAAGGATGGCAGATCATATGGAAACAGTGAAAGAACGGATGAAATGCAAATGATAAAATGGAAGAACGGATGATATGAAAATAAAATCACAATAACACTTAGCTGAGTTATATGCTGGAATCGTGGAGTAGAAGATAAAGAGGTCCAATGGACGAGGCTAAATAGCACAATGTGATGTGGACAGGTGACAATAACATTGTCTATCTACACCCATAACAAAAACAGAGTAGTTGAGTATGAGAAGATCAAATGTAGATAAAAGCTAGGACCCAAGACGAGACAATAAAAGTAACAACTCCCAAAGCTGGTAAAGGCAATACATTTTTTTTTTAAACGGACGTACGGCAAACACCACAGACGGTAAGTAGAAAAAAGGGTGGGGGTGGGGGCAGGGAGTGAAGGGTCAAAGTAAGAGCTAATCGCTCGCAATTCCTGGGTTCGAGAAAAAGAAATAGAAATATATAAATACTCATTGTACATTAGTGTTGTCGTGGTTGTTGTTGCTATGTGACATATTCTTTCCAGAACGTTGTCTTCTCTATGAATCTCGACATCTCCTCGGTTTGTGCGAGTTGTCCTACCTCTTCCAGTGACATATGCATGCATTCTTGGATATCTCGTGTCCAGTGACGTCTTGGGCAACCTTTGCCTCTTCTCCGTTCTATCGCTCCTTCCAGCAATACTCTTCATAGAGTTTCGGATAGAGCTGAATGGCGCAGATATTGATTAAACCCAACTTTATCATCACTGGTTACCTAATATCATTGCTCTCATGACAGACCCCCATATCTAGTGACGAAGAAAACCCCAATTTTATCATCACTGGTTACCTAATATCAATGCTCTCATGACAGACCCCCATATCTAGTGAAGAAAAAAACCCCAACTTTAGTCATACCGCGACTAAAGTGCATACAGTACAAATAGGAAGATGGAGGAACATAGACTGTACTATAGAGAAAGGGTTGTGAGAGAAAGAGAGAGCGAACGAGGGAGAGAAATAGGAGGTAAGATGCAGTCAGAATCCTATAGTAGCGAACCGGTGATGGCCCACGAAATACAACAGAGATATGGAACACGAGGTGGACATGCGGAGGTGGGGAGAGTGGGGGGGGTAGAAAAGGCACTAAATGGGAGGGAAAAAGGAGGGAACCGTTCCGAAAGTACACGTCTTATGAAGGGTATCGCTATATGGAAGTAGGCTGAGATGTAGGCTGAGATGTAGGCTGGGATGTAGGCTGTACTAGGAAGATTAAGCTCGAGTGATGAAAGAGAGAGCATGAGAGGACAGTGTCGCAGAAGGGAACAGCTGTGGTAGAAGGAGAAACAATAATGGAATCTGAGGTCATGACGCAGGTCGGTCCATCAGAAGCTGCAAACAAGACATTGGGAATATATTGTATAACCCACGGGCCAGTGTCATGCAATCGTATGTAACTAGTAAATGTCGTGGAACCCATATGTTAGGTCGGTATAGGTCAGGGTGGCAGAAGTTCCAAAGAGGTATAATGGTAGATGGACCGAGGACACAAGCACGACATGAAGTACCTTGGTAGGACGTGTGCCAGGAAATGTGGCCAGTCTAAAAAACTGAACATGATGTAACTGGGATGAGCTAGCCGCACTTTGTATTGCGTTGGTTGATATTGCTCGCACTGTACACAGATCTCATCTATAAGGAACAACGATCAAAGGACAGAACCTCAAACAACCAAACAGCCCGTCAGAGCAGGCCATGTAATGTTGAGAGAAAATATTCAGATGAACTAGGGTTCATGTCTAGGTTAGACCAACCGTATGTCGCAACCCGTTAGTAGGCATTACTCGTTCTGCACGTTAGCTCCGCTAGAAGACATGGGGACCACTGCCCCCGAGCCTAAGCTGCCAGTCATGTACCGCAGACCTCCTGTAGACGCTGCATTCATAGCATGGTCACCCCCGGGCCAGCCCAGATTCTCAAGGCCCCTCACCTCAGGTTTACCACCTACCGTCACACCCACTCTAAATGGCGAATCGACGTAGTCCGGAATGATACTTGCAACCATAACAATACATTTCTGGGGATATAATAATTTGGACATAATCTCTCACATGCCCTGGCAGTTCACGGTGTGGGAGACCTTGACTAGATTCACGACGGTGGTGCATTGGCCGTTATTCTGCTCATTTCTGTAGCTGCATACCAGTAAAAATCATGTCAGCAGTTTCTCTTTATTTTCTGAAGCCAGCTAGATACAGAAACCATATTAGAGTTCGAATTGTTGTCTATTTAACATAACTATCACCTGGATATTACATATTAGAGATAGGATTGTTGTCTATTTAACATAACTATCACCAGGATATTACATATTAGAGATAGGATTGTTGTCTATTTAACATAACTATCACCAGGATATTACATATTAGAGACAGGATTGTTGTCTATTTAACATTACTATCACCAGGATATTACATATTAGAGATAGAATTGTTGTCTATTTAACATAACTATCACCTGGATATTACATATTAGAGCTTGGATTGTTGTCTATTTAACATAACTATCACCTGGATATTACATATTAGAGATAGGATTGTTGTCTATTTAACATAACTATCCTGGATATTACATATTAATGCTAGGATTGTTGTCTATTTAACATTACTATCACCAGGATATTACATATTAGAGATAGAATTGTTGTCTATTTAACATAACTATCACCTGGATATTACATATTAGAGCTTGGATTGTTGTCTATTTAACATAACTATCACCTGGATATTACATATTAGAGATAGGATTGTTGTCTATTTAACATAACTATCCTGGATATTACATATTAATGCTAGGATTGTTGTCTATTTAACATTACTATCACCAGGATATTACATATTAGAGATAGAATTGTTGTCTATTTAACATAACTATCACCATGATATTACATATTAGAGCTTGGATTGTTGTCTATTTAACATAACTATCACCTGGATATTACATATTAGAGATAGGATTGTTGTCTATTTAACATAACTATCCTGGATATTACATATTAATGCTAGGAGTGTTGTCTATTTAACATAACTATCACCAGGATATTACATATTAGAGACAGGATTGTTGTCTATGTAACATAACTATCACCTGGATATTACATATTAGAGATAGGATTGTTGTCTATTTAACATAACTATCACCTGGATATTACATATTAGAGCTAGGATTGTTGTCTATTTAACGTAACTATCACCAGGATATTACATATTAGAGCTAGGATTGTTGTCTATTTAACATAACTATCACCCGGATATTACACATTAGAGACATGATTGTTGTCTATTTAACATAACTATCACCATGATATTACATATTAGAGCTAGGATTGTTGTCTATTTAACATAACTATCACCTGGATATTACATATTAGAGATAGGATTGTTGTCTATTTAACATAACTATCACTGCTTGCTTGCTATCATCTGGTTACAGCGTGCCAGGTTCGAAACCACGTCCGGACATTAAAAAAATCCGGGTTGTAATTTCTCACTTGACACGACCACTCCTCCAGTCGACTCAGCTGTAAATGAGTACCTGATGCATGAGTTAGGGAAGGTAAAAAAACAGCAAGGAAGGAACTGGCCACCCCACCTAATAGTTGCTGCGGCTTAGTACATGAAGAGTTATCTTCATCCCAACGGCAGATGCCATGGGACCTACCTTTACCTTTTATCACCTGGATATTACATATTAGAGATAGGCTTGTTGTCTATTTAACATAACTATCACCTGGATATTACATATTAGAGCTAGGATTGTTGTCTATTTAACATAACTATCACCTGGATATTACATGAAATAGAAAGCAAGGAAGCGACTGTCACGTACTTGTTGATTTACCTTCCTCTTTTATAGGTGAGATATGGAGGCATCGTTATAGTATTGAAAGATCTTTTGCTTGGTTACATTGTCTGAAAGAGCTCGGTTAATTTGATTATCACGGGGCTAACGACAGCGTACACTACCGTTGGAATGAGGTCTGAACGCAGCGTTCTTTTTCATGTAGACATGTTTAAGATAGCTTTCTCCACCTCTGCCAGGCAAGGGAGTTCTGCGAGTAAATAGTGTATTTGTGTTTGTGTAAGACGTGCAATCCCCTCATCATTGTTAATGGAAGGGTGGTTTAGTAAACTATCAAAATGTTCGACACATCATTCAATAATTTCTTCTCCATTTGTGATAGCAGAGTTTCCTTTAGTACTGAGAGAAAGAGATGATACCGGCGAATTAGGGTCATACAAGCTACTTTTAGAGTTAAATAGAATTTGAACATATTTTGTCTTTCATCATAGTGCTGCCTTTGGCTTTAGTGCTGAACCATTTGTTGTATATAATCTCTTATAATCTCTGTATATAATCTATAATCAGCTCTTTTTGTCACACTCTTCTTTTAATTTTTTATATAATATCTTTGTGCTGACTGACTTTGGGTCATTAAACTCTGTGCAAGTTATGTTTGTTTACTCTAAATGAGAGCTTTAAATATTATTTTTTATCGAAATAGTCCTGATCAATTCTCCATGAAGATCTTGTGACAGACTATTTTAAGATAGAACGTGAACGAGGAATAAATGTCTCGTGTCATAATTTCATTTTTGTGTGAATTAGCTATAGAATGTATTATGAAATCACATCAGATGAAACTCATTTAGAAAAATAATAGAACGGGAAGAACCAAACATAATATGATGCATGTTGTGAACAACCTTGTATTACTGTTCCACAGCTAAATACATAATGCATATAATAATACTAATACATTTATAAATCGTCAGGGCCGTACAGGTGTCACAATGAGACATATGCTGCAGACAGATCTCCACACATATCTACCACCCTGATGAGTTTGGAAACTTCCCACGCAGTCCATTATTAAATATTATCCAGCCATGTCTTGTTCTTTCCACTTCGTCTTCTTACACCCTTCGCCATACTTTCAAGAATATTTTTTTGTCATAGAAGAATGTCTCATCACGTTCATGTACCATTGAAGTTTACGAAGTTTCCCACTTATCAACAGTGGTTCTTGTTGCACAGCTAATGAATTAATTATATGATGCATAAAAAACATTGGTCTTATATTCTTGATAACAGATACCTAACACAAGTCTATAACATTTGTTTTCAAACGCCTGTGTACTTCTTTCTGAGTCTGCTGTTAAAGTCCAGGTCTCACAACCATATAGAAATATTGACAATATCAAAGATTAATATAAATTGATCTTAACACCTGCTATTCCAAATGGTGGTTAAACTTGTTATAATACACATATATCCACATAAATACATGGTTCTATCGTCAGATATCGCATGCATGCTGTAAACCATGAAACAATGCATTACATTCTTTTGACTACGCCCTGACAAACGGCAAGAATTCGAGAACGAACGTGGAAGAAGAGAGTTTCAATATATAATTAAAGAAAACAAATATAAAATTATATATATATAATTGATAGATTGATTGATTAAAATGGTGGTTTGCATGATTAAATACTTTTTTGTTATGGTTTCACTCAATAACAGCCTTACCTTGTTTGGTTGACGTGTTATACTTCCCACCGTACTTTCTCAAATGCGTTTCCTTTTATAAGTAAAATTACCAACTCATTACATATCCGGCTAGACTACACGTCTGTATCACACAAAAGTAATGACAAATGAAACTCTACTTGTAATTCAGTTACAGTATCCTCAATACGAAGTAGCGCTACATTTTGGACACGCCAGCAGAAAGAAAGATATTGTCCTTATAAAAATAATTAACACTTCAGCTGTCGTGACACACGCAATGAAAACAGCAGAGTACCGCCGAAGCCGGGTACCTCGGACCAATGACGCAAAATAAAAGGCGACAGGACGCATTTATGTTTTCTGGACTACATCATGCTGGAAATCTAGTAGGACCATTGTCCTGCTACAAGAAATGTTCAACGGGAGTGTGAGAATGAACGATTCAGAAGAAGAAAACAATAGTGTAGCGATTTCCAATGTGTATGCCGTGGATACCATAAAGCCCGTGATACACTTTTCTATCGCCTGCTTTACTGTGTCAATTACAACCTTAAACATCATTTATATTTTAAAAAAGACTACATCAACAGGCTTGAAAGAAAGGAACAAGCATTCAATTTTAAAACTTTTCCAAACCCGAATGTGTATGGCCATTGGTGCAAATAGAAACGTCGACACAACGTGTCTCTATTCAATTGATGTCATTCATCTGGAAATCAAGTATGACCATTGTCCTGCTACAAGAGAGATCCAGAGAGAGTGAAAATCAATGCTAACAAACAGATGGAGAACATTCTACAATACTTGCATAGAAGGAGTGAAGTTAGAGACACAGATATCTCCCTCCACATTTATGAAGTCAGAAAACCACATTTACTACTTAGAAGCAAGCCAAAAAAAAAGGCAAATTTATGCCCCTACATCAGGGCTATTCAATTGACGGTCTGAGGGCCAAATCAGGCCTGCGGAGCCCTAGTAAGTGGCCCGCGGATCATTGCTAAAACAGTGAAATAAAGTTTAAAAAAAACTGAATGTATTAAATCATTCAATGTGTTTTTTTAAATAAATATATGAGAAAAATAAAAATTCTCCTAGTATTTTACAATTGTTTGAGTAAAAGTGACCAGATCGACTGACCTAGGTCTTATCTTTCTGGTAGCCGTCCATACTGGTTTACTCCATTACACTTGTTAATATTTTACAGTTTATTAATATTACCACATGATATGTATTCAATTGTTTGGTACTATACTAACTATACTCCTATAGTATGAAATATAAATATTTTTTTATGATGGGATTCTGACTTCTGGCCCGTGATGATCCCCATTTTCTACATTTTGGCCCCGGAGTAAATATAGTTGAATAGCCCTGCCCTACATTAATGAAATTCCAACCAAAAAAATTTCATTGCAAAAGTTACAAAAACAAAGAAAATAACCTTTTTAACCTCACCCCTTCCACTCCTGTGCTCCCTTGTTTTACCGAAGACGTGTCTACGGTTTTGCTGGTCACGTGTCTAAATAAATAAATGTTCTTTATTTCAAATATTCTTGTTCCAGTTTTCTGATCTCTGGATCATATGTTTTGCATTGATGTCATTCTTCATGTCTTCCAGTAATTGTATTCTCACTTAATACAAGGTGTATTACAAAATGTCCAATATATTTCCGAGAATTTCTATGTTTATATCATCATCATTGTACATGAATTGATGCTCCAACCTCCACAATTACATGACTCATATTGATGACTGGTGATTGTCTATTGTCTATCCCCAGGTGGTTTGTGATCCACTCTTGCCGTTAAGCGTAGGGGTGATTGGAGCTGGAGCTTGCGTTCTATCGCCAGATGTGTGGCTTCGCCTGGGCTATGACCGTGTCTGTGCAGGATGTCCCTGACGTTTTCTATCCATCTTTTCCGTGGTCTTCCAATAAAGCCTATTGTGCAAGCTCCCACAAATATCTGATTAAGCAGTTACAAACTTGAAGTTACCACCATCAAATACCATGAAATATCTCAAATATGTGATAATGACAACCTCGGCAGTGAGATAAAGCTAAGACTCGAGACGGTGATAGTTGCCATGACAAGGTTGAATATCATTTGGAAAAGTAAGATTAATATTAAAGATCAATCTATTCACAGTGATAAGTATACTTACATTGTCTGTTGTCTTTCCCCGCATTGTTTGTTATCATCTCTTGCTGTTAAGCCTTGGGGTGAATGGAGCTCGAGCTTGTGTTCCAAGGCCAGATGTGTGGTCTCGGCTGTGCTATGACCATGTTTGTTCAGTATGTCCCTGACACCTTCTATCCATCTTTTTGTGGTCTTCCTCTGCCCTAATACCCTGATCTTATTTGGCTATCTGTCTGTACTGGCAACTTGTCGCGATGCATTCTCACGTGGTCAAATCACTTGATCTGCTGCCTTTCTATGAATTATGTGCAAGGTGTTATACCTATTCTTTCCCTGATGATTTCATTTAGTAATCTATCGAGCCTGGTGACCCTTGCAGCTTATTATACTTATATACGGATGTGAACGTTAGAAACTCAATGCAGACACGGAACGAAAGATTCAAGCTTTTGAAAGCAAGTGCTCCGACGAAGACGGATGTGTCGGGCCATTGGCGCAAAAATCGGCGACACAACGCATTCCATTCTCTGGACTACATCCTGCTGGAAATCAGGTAGGGCTATTGTCCTGCTACAAGAGAGATCCAGCGGAAGTTTGAGAATGAACGTTGAAGATGAAGAAGAAAACAAGTGCTAAAGGCGTTTGTTAAGAATTAATATAGAACCAAGACAAATATATTTTTCTGTCAGCAAAAAAAGAAACTTACAGGTTATCAACAATCACTTTTGACAGTGGTGGAACGACGTAAACGTTTTCTAGGCATGAAACGAGACACGACTCACTTTCACTATCACTTACATCATAGCTCATCATAGCCCACTGAAATACTACAATGGATACACACAGAGAATACAGAACAAAGCTCTTAAACTTACCGAAAACTATACCTCGGATCCAGTATATGCAGCGATGATAAATGCAAAGCAGAACTAAAAATAAGGCTAGAGATGGCTTTAGCGTCCTTGTCAAGGCTAACTGTGATTTGGAAAAGCAACATCAGTGTTGGAGTGAAAATCAAACTGTATAAGTCGCTGGTGCTTTCTGTTGTGTTGTATGGTTGTGAGAGTTGGACACTCACTGCGGACATGGAGAGAAGATTACAGGCTTTCGAGTATAAATGCTACAGAAGAATTCTACGAATTTCCTATAGGGAACATAAGACCAATGTGTACGTAAGAAATAAAGTAGAGATGTGTGCAGGTGTCCAGGAGCCATTTCTTTCAATAGTAAAACGACGAAAACTAGCATGGTTCGGTCATGTATGCAGGCACGATTCCTTGTCAAAAACAATACTGCAGGGAACTGTCGAGGGAGGAAGAAGCAGAGGAGGTTAAATAAAGACATTAACAGACAACATCAAGGAATGGACAGGGCAAGATATTTCCACACTCATCCGCATCGCGGAGGATAGAATTCGCTGGAGGACTCTGTGTGCTGAAGCATCCAATGTGCTACCCCTACGACCCTGAAGGGTTATGGGTTTTTTTTTTATTTGATTGATTGACATCATAGCTCGTATTCTTCATTCTGTAGTAAATTCATTAGTGTCTTCATTAGGTAGACCCTATCTCTTTTGAGTAATATGTCATCAGCTGCAGCATTGTCCACCAATTAATTTGCTATTTCGCTTCTTCTTACCACTGCATGACCAGGGCAGTATAAGAATCGTTACAGTATATCCATGTAACGAACCACCTTGATATAACCAACATGGACACCAGTCCTAGGTTGAAAAAGGCGGGCCTCGACCACATGAGGCGAAACCCCTACTTAACAAACAATAACATGTAACGATTTGGTCAATCGAGTTGCCCAGTAGCATGACACATTACTTTCTTATCATGCACATGTCTATCTTAGGCAGCATTCTGTGGGATTCTGAGAGTATCAATGTGTAAATATCTCAGACACCAAACAGTTTGAGTTCCGCCGCCACTGCCTCTATCTCCAATGACAAGTTCTATATTTTTCCTAGCAACAGCTTCCAGTATCGGGTGATGTAAGTTATTTCTGTTACTATCTTGTTCTCCTGCCACAAATAAGTTATTTTCCAGTCTTCCGTGTCACAAGTTCCTGCACCTGCTACTAATATTCAATTCTATTGATGCTTTATTTTGAGTTTAAAACTTCACATACATAATTAATTGAATTCTTTTTATGTCTTTCTTCACTTGACAGCTTCTTATACATGTACTTAAATAAATGGATTCTATTTATTTTCTATGCCATTTTCTTTGTAAATTCTTATATCTGTTATCATCCGACGAATGCCAGGGTACAAAGGGGAGAAAAAATATAGTGATACTACCATGCATGTCGCAAGAGGCGACTAATAAGATTTTGTGGTGGATTTACTGTTCTATCCCATGGATGGTTAAAGCTGCCCACAAGATATGCTGAAGTGAAATATGCCAGCCCTGTAATACACATACATAGCAGGTAAGCTGTAAACAATGACGCAATGCATTCTGTTCTCCAGACTACCTCCTGCAAATTAGCTGGAGTTTGAGAATGAACGCGGCTAAAGATGTGTCTATTACTACAGATAAGTTATGTGTTCCATAGTATTTCATGACAGGAAGAGTAACAAGTAGGATTACTGCTTTATTTTGTTTGTCTCAAATTACATGAATTATGAGCAATGAATCTCCTGTTTCCTATGTGCATTGGAGTTTTTTTTCATTCCCAGAAAACTCTCAGTGGTATACTTCTTCTTCAGCGTTCATTCTCAAACTCCCACGGATCTCTCTTGTAGCAGGATGATGGTCGTTCTAAATTTCCAGCAGAATGTAGTTCATAGAGTGAAATTGATTTTTTTGTTACCATTTTTTTTTTTGCGCCATTGGCCCGACACATTTGTTAAGTGGTATAAAATATCATGAAAATAAACCTCCTACTGAGAGTAGGGTTGGCTGTATTTGTACAAGAATGTGTACCAGTATTCCATACACAGACATCCAATCGCCTGCTACTATTCGGTATTATCAATGTTGGTAACTTTTGACCACGCGACTCGTAAGATGGAATAGCTTCAAATATGGCTAAGCTAAGTACAATACAGCAGCAATATGGTCTATAACTTTCTATGCCACAAGGTCGTATACACAGTACTATAAATTAGCTATTTATTTGTCAGTATGTTGCCGTGGCCAGAAAATGAAGCAAAAAATAGAAATACTGTTTACCTTCCATGCATGTCGTAAGAGGCGATTAAAGAGTTATTGGGGGTAGATTTAGCTGCTCATTACAACATACGGTTGCAGTGACCCAGAAGCCATACTTACAGTTAGATGTAATAGA
This sequence comes from Meghimatium bilineatum, assembly GCA_034231615.1. Taxonomy (NCBI): domain Eukaryota; kingdom Metazoa; phylum Mollusca; class Gastropoda; order Stylommatophora; family Philomycidae; genus Meghimatium; species Meghimatium bilineatum. The sequence continues at coordinate 19,944,995 of CM067316.1, read as the reverse complement.
CCAAAGGTGCAGATATTGTAGCAAAGCTGTAAACCATGACACAAAGCATTACATTCTCCGGACTATGATCTGCTGATGTGCAGGAGTTTGAGAACGAACGCAGAAGAAGAAGCTATTTACTATAATATCTACCAAATGCTATAGCTAGTAGAAGACACAAATGACAATGTCTTCGTTCCCTCTGTGTTTCACTTTTGTTATACGACCATCGTGTATACATAGTAGGTCTGTAGAAATCAAGGCATCCTCAAGCTGTTTTCTCTATTTATTGAAAGTGGTACCGCCCAATGATGTTCTCTATGCATTAAAATCATCATAGGAAATGGACTGCCTCTCTAGATGTAGTATCTCCCAAAGACACTGCCAACCCTATACGTCTAATGATGCATTTACATGCATAGACATTAAGCAGCACAAGTGGATGTTTGACATTATAGACTCTTGCTGCCAGCAGTTATAAAATATCAGTATTCCATCTGTACATAGCTATTTCCAGCATATTAAAGGTTCACGCCATCTCTCACACCGAGGTTTGCCTTATAAAAACTTTGAAACCTGGTGATCCTCAATGTACCATGCGCGCCCAACAATGAACGGTCTACAGTATATAAGACAGCACTTTCCTCGTTACACAAGAATGAATTCTATGTTACCTCTAATATTTTACGGTAGTGTGTCCTGAATATTACCTAATTGGACTTTGTTGTCTGCCGATTGAAAGAGATACGCCTCTCCAAAAGAGAGGTAAACCCATTAACTACCATCCTACTGAGCTCATTTCTCAGTTTCTAGACGGTGTCTTTCAACTTCTTGTTTAATTTTTGTTCGTCTTATCTTAAGGACACTACCACGTCTTGTCTACTTTCTCTTCTATTGTTATTTTTCCGCAACATACACATCGCTTACCGGGTAATCTTATTTGATATTTCTCTCCACACACCTATCCCGCACAATGATGGATTATCTGCACTCCAGTTGTATCTTAACCATGTTCCAGTCAGTCTATTATTATTACAACTCTTATTAAAATATTTGAATTAGTGCTTACCTTGAACTCTTTCAAGTTGATAGACACTTTTCTTTTTACAAAATTAGCAGTGTAGCAATGGGTACTATAATGGTCCCCAGCTACGTCTGTTTATTTATGGGTCACCTTAAATACCGTATCTTCTATAGTTTTCAGGGTCCTATCCTTTACCATCGGTACTTTGACGATGGTTTCGGAATTACTGATATCTCCTCAGAGGAGATAATTATTTTCATTAACTTTATTAGTAGTGTATTATTGATTTTCATCTTTATATCGAATTTACATTACAGATTTCCTCTTTACTATAACTGCCTTGACATCTCTGTTTCCATTGGATGTACGTCTCTGATAACTTCAGTACATTATAAACCTACAGCTTTCCATAGCATACTTCTTTATGTATCTATGCACCCTTCCGTGTTGCAACTCCCTTTCTTTTTCACATCTACTCGGTATTCAGAATCTTTGTTGCATTGATGCTGATTTCTTTCAACATTGCTCACGAAATGATACATTTGTTCCACCTACATTTGTACCTTGAGGCTGTCCTTTCTTAGGGCGGGTAAACTCTGAAAGGTCTGAATGCTGAGCTCTTTTCGGTATATCATGTCCCATCTGGCTTCTTTTGGATTGTGACCAGTGGTCTATTACTAATATTTGTTGTCGTGGTCACCTCTCTCATATAACTTGACATCTAATATCGACATTTCGGTGGTACATTATGCTCGAAAATATCAAATTTCTCCCAGTTTATATTTTCAGCATATGAGAATTGAACATGTTTCCTTCCTTCCTGGCTCATGACAGTATAGTGGATTTTGTTCCTAATGTGTACTTCTCCTGGTCCGTTTTATATATGTATTTCGCGATTGTGTTCCCGAAATGTCTTCAAATCCATGAGTGATTGCATTAGATCTAATGATAGTCTCTACTTACTACTCTAATTCATATCTATGGCCAATTTTGTAGATAAATGGAACACATTGTATGAAACAAAACAACAACTCACACACATATATCACACAATGGCATCGGGTCAAAGGCATGAGCCCATAGACCGCTGGATCAGCAACTAACCATTTATGGCCACACATCTTTAATCTCACAATCATATAAGAATTCATGTGGGAGTTTGATAATGAACACTGAAGAAGAAGTATACCACTGAAAGTTTTCTGGGAATGAAAAAAAAACTCCAATGCACATAGGAAACAGGAGATTCATTGCTCATAATTCATGTAATTTGAGACAAACAAAATAAAGCAGTAATCCTACTTGTTACTCTTCCTGTCATGAAATACTATGGAACACATAACTTATCTGTAGTAATAGACACATCTTTATCCGCGTTCATTCTCAAACTCTAGCTAATTTGCAGGAGGTAGTCTGGACAACAGAATGCATTGCGTCATTGTTTACAGCTTACATGCTATGTATGTGTATTACAGGGCTGGCATATTTCACTTCAGCATAGCTTGTGGGCAGCTTTAACCATCCATGGGATAGAACAGTAAATCCACCACAAAATTTTATTAGTCGCCTCTTGTGACATGCATGGTAGTATCACCATATTTTTGCTCCGCTTTGTACCCTGGCATTCGTCGGATGATAACAGAGATAAGAATTTACAAAGAAAATGGCATAGAAAATAAATAGAATCCATTTATTTAAGTACATGTATAAGAAGCTGTCAAGTGAAGGAAGACATCAAAAGAATTCAATTAATTATGTATGTGAAGTTTTAAACTCAAAATAAAGCATCAATAGAATTGAATATTAGTAGCAGGTGCAGGAACTTGTGACACGGAAGACTGGAAAATAACTTATTTGTGGCAGGAGAACAAGATAGTAACAGAAATAACTTACAGCACCCGGTACTGGAAGCTGTTGCTAGGAAAAATATAGAACTTGTCATTGGAGATAGAGGCAGTGGCGGCGGAACTCAAACTGTTTGGTGTCTGAGATATTTACACATTGATACTCTCAGAATCCCACAGAATGCTGCCTAAGATAGACATGTGCATGATAAGAAAGTAATGTGTCATGCTACTGGGCATCTCGGTTGACCAAATCGTTACATGTTATTGTTTGTTAAGTAGGGGTATCGCCTCATGTGATCGAGGCCCGCCTTTTTCAACCTAGGACTGGTGTCCATGTTGGTTATATCAAGGTGGTTCGTTACATGGATATACTGTAACGATTCGTATACTGCCCTGGTCATGCAGTGGTAAGAAGAAGCGAAATAGCAAATTAATTGGTGGACAATGCTGCAGCTGATGACATATTACTCAAAAGAGATAGGGTCTACCTAATGAAGACACTAATGAATTTACTACAGAATGAAGAATACGAGCTATGATGTAAGTGATAGTGAAAGTGAGTCGTGTCTCGTTTCATGCCTAGAAAACGTTTACGTCGTTCCACCACTGTCAAAAGTGATTGTTGATAACCTGTAAGTTTGTTTATTTGCTGACAGAAAAATATATTTGTCTTGGTTCTATATTAATTCTTAACAAACGCCTTTAGCACTTGTTTTTTTCTTCTTCTTCAACGTTCATTCTCAAACTTCCGCTGGATCTCTCTTGTAGCAGGACAATAGCCCTACCTGATTTCCAGCAGGATGTAGTCCAGAGAATGGAATGCGTTGTGTCGCAGTTTTTTTGCGCCAATGGCCCGACACATCCGTCTTCGTCGGAGCACTTGCTTTCAAAAGCTTGAATCTTTCGTTCCGTGTCTGCATTGAGTTTCTAACGTTCACATCTGTATATATGTATAATAAGCTGCAAGGGTCACCAGGCTCGATATATTAAATAAATATGGTAGCATATCCTATCCAGGACGTAGCTATCAACCCAGCATTTGTTGGCTGTGGTGATTTTCTAGGCAATATAAATACATTCAGTAGGTTGCCATTGTTTTCTGAACGGTCCGGATGCACAATTGCCTGTGGTGAGGATCGAACTCGGTACCTTTGCCGTCACAGACGCGCTCTGAACCACTTCGCCACAGAGCCGGAATATATATATATATAGACTCGATATATTACTAAATGAAATTATCAGGGAAAGAATAGGTATAACACCTTGCACATAATTCATATCAAGTGATTTGACCACATGAGAATGCATCGCGACGTTGCCTGTACAGACAGATAGCCAAATAAGATCAGGGTATCATGGCAGAGGAAGACCACAAAAAGATGGATAGAAGGTGTCAGGGACATACTGAACAAACATGGTCATATCACAGCCGAGACCACACATCTGGCCTTGGAACACAAGCTGGAGCTCCATTTACCCCTAGGCTTAACAGCAAGAGATGATAATAAACAATGCGGGGAAAGACAACAGACAATGTAAGTATACTTATCACTGTGAATAGATTGATCTTTAATATTAATCTTACTTTTCCAAATGATATTCAACCTTGTCATGGCAACTATTACTGTCTCGAGTCTTAGCTTTATCTCACTGCCGAGGTTGTCATTATCACATATTTGAGATATTTCATGGTATTTGATGGTGGTAACTTCAAGTTTTTAACTGCTTAATCAGATATTTGTGGGAGCTTGCACAATAGGCTTTATTGGAAGACCACGGAAAAGATGGATAGAAAACGTCAGGGACATCCTGCACAGACACGGTCATAGCCCAGCCGAAGCCACACATCTGGCGATAGAACGCAAGCTCGAGCTCCAATCACCCCTACGCTTAACGGAAAGAGTAGATCACAAACCACCTGGGGATAGACAATCACCAGTCATCAATATGAGTCATGTAATTGTGGAGGTTGGAGCATCAATTCATGGACAATGGCTGTGTACAATGATGATGGTATAAAAATACAAATTCACAGAAATATATTGGACATTTTGTAATACACCTTGTATTAAGTGAGAATACAATTACTGGAAGACATGAAGAATGACATCAATGCAAAACATATGATCCAGAGATCAGAAAACAGGAACAAGAATATTTGAAATAAAGAACATTTATTTATTTAGACACATGACCAGCAAAACCGTAGACACGTCTTCGGTAAAACAAGGGAGCACAGGAGTGGAAGGGGAGGAGGTTAAAAAGGTTATTTTCTTTGTTTTTGTAACTTTTGCAATGAAATTTTTTTGGTTGGAATTTCATTAATGTAGGGCAGGGCTATTCAACTATATTTACTCCGGGGCCAAAATGTAGAAAATGGGGATCATCACGGGCCAGAAGTCCAAATCCCAGCCTAAAAAAATATTTATATTTCATACTATAGGAGTATAGTTAGTATAGTACCAAACAATTGAATACATATCATGTGGTAATATTAATAAACTGTAAAATATGAACAGCTGTAATGGAGTAAACCAGTATGGACGGCTACCAGAAAGATAAGACCTAGGTCAGTCGATCTGGTCACTTTTACTCAAACAATTGTAAAATACTAGGAGAATTTTTATTTTTCTCATATATTTATTAAAAAAAACACATTGAATGATTTAATACATTCAGTTTTTTTAAAACTTTATTTCACTGTTTTAACAATGATCCGCGGGCCACTTACTAGGCCTCCGCAGACCTGATTTGGCCCTCAGACCGTCAATTGAATAGCCCTGATGTAGGGGCATAAATTTGCCTTTTTTTTGGCTTGCTTCTAAGTAGTAAATGTGGTTTTCTGACTTCATAAATGTGGAGGGAGATATCTGTGTCTCTAACTTCACTCCTTCTATGCAAGTATTGTAGAATGTTCTCCATCTGTTTGTTAGCATTGATTCTCACTCTCTCTGGGTTTCATCTCTTGTAGCAGGACAATGGTCATACTTGATTTCCAGATGAATGACATCAATTGAATAGAGACACGTTGTGTCGAAGTTTCTATTTGCACCAATGGCCATACACATTCGGGTTTGGAAAAGTTTTAAAATTGAATGCTTGTTCCTTTCTTTCAAGCCTGTTGATGTAGTCTTTTTTTAAATATAAATGATGTTTAAGGTTGTAATTGACACAGTAAAGCAGGCGATAGAAAAGTGTATCACGGGCTTTATGGTATCCACGGCATCCACATTGGAAATCGCTACACTATTGTTTTCTTCTTCTGAATCGTTCATTCTCACACTCCCGTTGAACATTTCTTGTAGCAGGACAATGGCCCTACTAGATTTCCAGCATGATGTAGTCCAGAAAACTTAAGTGCGTCCTGTCGCCTTTTATTTTGCGCCAATGGTCCGAGTTACCCGGCTTCGGCGGTACTCTGCTGTTTTCATTTCGTGTGTCACGACAGCTGAAGTGTTAATTATTTTTATAAGGACAATATCTTTCTTTCTGCTGGCGTGTCCAAAATGTAGTGCTACTTCGTATTGAGGATACTGTAACTGAATTACAAGTAGAGTTTCATTTGTCATTACTTTTGTGTGACACAGACGTGTAGTCTAGCCGGATATGTAATGAGTTGGTAAATTTACTTATAAAAGGAAACGCATTTGAGAAAGTACAGTGGGAAGTATAACACGTCAACCAAACAAGGTAAGGCTGTTATTGAGTGAAACCATCACAAAAAAGTATTTAATCATGCAAACCACCATTTTAATCAATCAATCTATCAATTATATATATATAATTTTATTTTTGTTTTCTTTAATTAAATATTGAAACTCTCTTCTTCCACGTTCGTTCTCGAATTCTTGCCGTTTGTCAGGGTGTAGTCAGAAGAATGTAATGCATTGTTTCATGGTTTACAGCATGCCTGCGATATCTGACGATAGAACCATGTATTTATGTGGATATATGTGTATTATAACAAGTTTAACCACCATTTGGAATAGCAGGTGTTAAGATCAATTTATATTAATCTTTGGTATTGTCAATATTTCTATATGGTTGTGAGACCTGGACTTTAACAGCAGACTCTTAAAGAAGTACCCAGGCATTTGAAAACAAATGTTATAGACTTGTGTTGGGTATCTGTTATCAAGAATATAAGACCAATGTTTTTTATGCATCATATAATTAATTCATTAGCTGTGCAACAAGAACCACTGTTGACAAGAGGGAAACTTCGTAAACTTCGATGGTACATGAACGTGATGAGACATTCTTCTATGACAAAAAAATATTCTTGAAAGTATGGCGAAGGGTGTAAGAAGACGAAGTGGAAAGAACAAGACATGGCTGGATAATATTTAATAATGGATTGCGTGGGAAGTTTCCAAACTCATTAGGGTGGTAGATATGTGTGGAGATCTTTCTGCAGCATATGTCTCATTGTGACACCCGTACGGCCCTGACGATTTATAAATGTATTAGTATTATTATATGCATTATGTATTTAGCTGTGGAACAGTAATACAAGGTTGTTCACAACATGCATCTTATTATGTTTGGTTCTTCCCGTTCTATTATTTTTCTAAATGAGTTTCATCTGTTGTGATTTCATAATACATTCTATAGCTAATTCACACACAAATGAAATTATGACACGAGGCATTTATTCCTCGTTCACGTTCTATTTTAAAATAGTCTGTCACAAGATCTTCATGGAGAATTGATCAGGACTATTTCGATAAAAAATAATATTTAAAGCTTTCATTTAGAGTAAACAAACATAACTTGCACAGAGTTTAATGACCCAAAGTCAGTCAGCACAAAGATATTATATAAAAAATTAAAAGAAGAGTGTGACAAAAAGAGCTGATTATAGATTATATACAGAGATTATAAGAGATTATATACAAGAAATGGTTCAGCACTAAAGCCAAAAGGCAGCACTATGATGAAAGACAAAATATGTTCAAATTCTATTTAACTCTAAAAGTAGCTTGTATGACCCTAATTCGCCGGTATCATCTCTTTCTCTCAATACTAAAGGAAACTCTGCTATCACAAATGGAGAAGAAATTATTGAATGATGTGTCGAACATTTTGATAGTTTACTAAACCACCCTTCCATTAACAATGATGAGGGGATTGCACGTCTTATACAAACACAAATACACTATTTACTCGCAGAACTCCCTTGCCTGGCAGAGGTGGAGAAAGCTATCTTAAACATGTCTACATGAAAGAACGCTGCGTTCAGACCTCATTCCAACGATATATTTTATCAGGAGAAATCTGGCCTCAGGATGAAACAATACACAAAACATAAATAGTCCAGTTACATCTTCATTGTCTATTTTTAATCTGTCATGTAACACTTTTCTGTTCAACTTTGAAAATTTTAGAATTTGTTATGGATAAAAAAAATGGTTCAAAAGTCATAGAGGATTGACTTCACTGTACTCAGTTTCCCATATGTACTCCATTACTCTAAATGAAACGGCACGCTGCCTGCCGAACCACTCATAGCACGTAACTCCATAGCTTTAAGTGATAATCCACAGGGACCTCCGAAAACATCCACTTTGTATTTTGTAAACAAAACGACCATTTTGTAAACCAGATTTGAACTCATGACCTCTTGAACACAAGGTGAACAGCTTAATTAGTAATGACACCTGGAACAAAATTCAAGAACAAAACAACAACAAAATTAAATCTACTAACAGCAAAAGCACCTGCAACATTTGATTGTTGCAAGAAGACATACACATTATTAAATAAAGAAGTGAAATCAAGTGCTCACAGAGACAAAAGATAATTTATTGATCAATTAGCCACAGAAGCTGAAAATGCAATACAAATAGGAAAAATTAAATGCTTATATCAGATCATAAAACAGTTATGCAATAGACCATCCATTGCTAATACACCTATCAAAGACAAACACTGCAACATGCTAATTACAGAAAAAGAACAAATGCACTGATGAGCAGAACATTTTACAGAGGTGCTGAATAGACTGCCACCAGCTTTAATATTGAACCAAACATAGAGCATGTACTTTTCAGCATGTACATGTCAGTATCATGCAAAGAATTTACACTTGATGAGATCAGATGAGCAGTTAGAAAACTAAAAAATTACAAAGCAGCTGGCAACATTGAGATTAGTGATGAAATGTTGAAGGCAGCTGGTAACATTGAGATTAGTGATGAAATGTTGAAGGCAGCTGGTAACATTGAGATTAGTGATGAAATGTTGAAGGCAGCTGGCAACATTGAGATTAGTGATGAAATGTTGAAGGCAGCTGATTATACAACTCTTTTAAAGATGCTTGCTATTATAAATGAGATATGGAGGGTAGAAAAACAGCCTCAACAATAGAAAGATGGAGCTATAGTAAAATTAACAAAGAAAGGTGATCTGATTCTTGATTAGAAACTAGTATCATAGCACATGGGGGCACTCCCATAATTGCTCCGCTCCCTATTCCAGCAGCCATCCCAGTGTATGTAGACTGAGAGTCCCGGTCAGGTGTTAATTGTGTGATCTTTGTGATTTTCCAAAAACATTACTTTTCCTTCTAGATACTCCCATTTCTGACATTTTCTGTATGTGTACATTCTCAGCCTCATTAATATCATCTTCATCTTGAAATAAATTTATTATTGCCTTGATCAAGTCTGCTTTATCTCTTCTCAGCATTGTGCCATATATCGCTGCATTGCCTGCCTATTGTCACACAAAGAATGATTCAGGATTTTGAATTTAAGTGCTAATCATTTGATAAGAATTAGTTATATAGAACACAGGACAAATATATTTGTAAAGCAGCAAATAAACAAACTTGCAGAATATCAAGAACCACTTTTGACAGTGGTGAAACTGTAAACTTGTTTGGTTTGGACATGTAACGAGACATGACTCACTTACTAAAAATATTTTGCAAAGAACAGTCAAAATTGGAAAGAGAAGAGGTGGACAAAGAAAATCCTCAATTGATAATGTCAAGGAATAGTCTTTGGTGATTTTTCAACACACATCAGAATGGCTGAGGACAGAGGCGTTTGGAAGACTTTCTATGCTGATGTTTCCAGTGTGTCACCCCTACGACCTTGATGGGTTATGAGAATTATTATTATTATTATATCTTCTTCATCGTCATTCTCAAACTCCTGCTGGATCTCTTTTGAAGCCGGACCAAAGTCATACTAAATTTCCTGCAGGATATAGTTGAGAGAATGGAAATGTGGTGTGCTTCTGTTATTTTTGCGCCATTGTCTTGAATCCGTCTTCGGCAGATTATTATCATATAAGTGGGACCTATTAATTTAACAGTGATTGGATCACAATGTTCTATACATCATATGCAGTACTTATATATTTATATATACTTAAAGTTGGTGCAAAGCACACAATATTATCGACCTTTTGATGTCCTAAACAAGTTCTGTTTGAAGGACTCTTCTCCTCTGCAAATTGTCACAGTTCTTGGCAGTTCACCGCAATTATTTACATATTACACAAATTTACCACACAAGGAAATGTTGCACTAAATAATGTCACATTGTTTCAAAATAATCAACAGAAACTCATTTAGGACATAAAATGAAGACAACAATGAAATTGTTTGTTTTGCACCAATTATGAGAATAAGTAGTGACTATGCTGCTGTGTCAACAATAAAAATTTAGAAAACAACTGTTACTGAAAATACAATGAAAAAATACACCACCAATAAATAGTCAGATGAATTTTTACAGGGTTCATGAATAGAACACTTCATTTGCAGTGAGTTCAAAATATTTATAACCACTTTCTTCATCCTGTTATACTTTTGAGAGTAAGACAGTTTAATATTGTCCACTCAGAAAACTTTTTGTTGTTGTCCTGGTGATCTTTCTTTGCATTCATTCTCAAACTCCTGTCAGTCTAATTGAATGTTTCTTAACTTCCCAAACTTATCATAGTAGTCTAGTCTACTCCCATTCTGAGATTCACCACCAACACCATGCAATTCAGGTCCTTTGCAGTGTCAAACAATCACGACTCATACTGTTGCACTCAGATGTTCACTGGTTGGATCTCCTGCTCACTACCTATAAAATGCATTTCAAGTTTGTCTTTTTACCTGGATAATCCTTCTGAAATATTTAAATTCAGATATTTGAAGTGAAGCAGTTCTCTGTGAACTAATAATTGCCTATACAACACCCATAGGTATAACACATACAGGTATAGTCAAATCCAGTGGCGTATACTAAGCATAAGCAAGGCAAGCATTGCATGCCTTCAAGAGTTGCGAAAATGATAAACCAGTCAGTGATCTATCCCCCATCCAAACTTAGCCCTTGCAGCATTGCTCAAAAATATATTTTAAAATATTTTTCTCACAAATCTGAATTTTTCCGAAAATTAGTGCTGGCAACACATATGAAAGTTGCAAGTGGCCACACTGAAGCAATTTTAAAGTTGCTTTCGTTAAAATAGTCCCTTTACATATAAGCGCAGTGATATACTGTGTGTTTTTTTTTAAATCCTTGTCTCCAGAGTAAGCTTGCGATGAAAAAAAAATAATACATTTTATGATTCAATCACTATTATAACAATTTAGCACTGGCAAATAATAAATTGATTGATGAACAATTATTTACTGGTGTGAAACAGTGCAATTTCTATGTTCTAGTACTTTTATTTGAATGTTAAACTAATGATAACAATGCAAGCAATTTAAATCTTGATTGCATACACACACACTTGTTTAGTAAGCTATTTCTGGTCACTTTTGGTACACGTCACGTGATCTTACTCAACACACACGCACATTTACACAGCGATGTAGTTTCGATTTCAAAACTTCAAACGTGATTTTAATCAGCTGATATTTAATATTTTGTGTTTGTACAGAAACATGTGTATTGCTATTGTTAATTACTAAACTTAGTATATTTGTTTACTGTGGTGGTTATTATGGCTGATTCTATTAATGATGTTGTTGTAGATTTATTTGAGCGACCGTTTCAATCGCGAACATTTAATGAAAAATTGGACTTGGTAAAAATGGGCAGACCGATTCCTGCGTTAAGCAGTTTGAAACGAGAAGGAACAAAATGTGTCCGTTCATTTAACAATGATTTATATAAGAAAGTCGTTTGGCTTTGTGGTTCATAGATTTCTTTTGAACAAAGGACTTCACAGTGGTCTTCCAGAACTTCATAAACTTTGTGAATTAATATTGACAATTCCTGCATCGTCGTCTTCAGTGGAACGTTCGTTTTCTGCATTAAAACGCATTAAAAATGTCATAATGAACTCGCAGGGGCAATGTCGTCTTTCTGCTCTATCAATGATGTCAATTGAAAAAGACCTTCTTGTAGAGATGAAAGGCAATGATGACTTTTATAACAAAGTAACAGAGGACTTTAGCAGAAAGAGCCGCAGAATAGAACTGAACTTCAAATAACTGGTGAGTAGAAAATTATCATTTTTTAAAAGTTGCATGCTCTCTTTCAGACCCCAGGATACGCCACTGGTCAAATCCCATTATAACAACAAAATATGAAGCATGTTCAAATCAAACCTACAATTTCTGCGGCATCTATTGCCAGTACATGAAGAGCATGAAGATATCATCACTGATGTAATAAGTACACATCGATGAACAAATGGTCATGTGATCATTCTCTTCGTATGCTTAGTGTCCTGTACAGGTAAATGACAATATGGCCGGTGTTATAATGTAGTTATAATATAGTAAATATTTTCAATTGACAACATGGCCGGCACGATAACAAATCTATCCAAATTTGAGTAAAAATTCAGTGATTCAGTTTTTTACAATGGGCATGTGATCATTCTCTTCGCATGCTTAGCGTCCTGCACTGGCAATTGATAAAATGGCCAGTGCAATAATAAACCCATCCACATTTGAGTAACATTCAGTTATTCTTCTTCTTCATCGTTTATTCTCAAACTCCCACTGGTTATCTCTTGTAGCAGGACCATGGTTCTATTAGATTTTCAGAAAGATGTAGTCCACAGAATGGAAATGCGTTGTGTCGCCGTTTTATTTGCGCCAATGGCCCGATACATCCGTCTTTGGCGGAGTTAAGTTATTCAGATTCCGATAGTCAAAGGATGTCGGCAACCAACATTCATCACAGAATGCAGGTTGTGTAAAATGTGTTTCAAAGACAACAGTGGAAGATTGCGCAAGAATGTTTCAGGAAGGGCAATAGGTAACAAATAATCTTCCATCTCCAGGTCAGACACATATTGTTGTGACAGAAGAAGAGTTTGCGTTCCCTAACTGATTAATTCTCTATGTCATTAGGAACAGTTCAAATAATTGTTCGGAAGAAATTGAATTATCGGAAGGCGTGTTCTCAGTGGGCACCACAGTTATTGACTGAACATCATAAGGAAGAATGAATTAGAGTAAAGTTTTAACCACTTATAGCATTATCATGTGTGAATGATGTATTTCTGTTGTGAATAGTGACAGATATTGAATTGTGGTGTCAGCACTTTGAACCATGCAGCGAAGCAGCCCGCATGTAATGGAAACATCCTGGATTAACAATGAGCAAAATATTCGAATCACAAATTTCTCACAATATCATTTAATAAATTATATAAGAAAAGGTTATGCTTACTATCTTTTATTTTTACTAAGGACTCTTGTAAGTTGACTTTAAAGAGCCTAGTGTGAACGTCAATGCTATCTGTTACAAGAACACATTAGACAACTGCATACAGCCATCAAGAACTAGCGAGCCAGCATGCTGTCTTATGGTGTCATTAAGTTGCATGACAATGCTCATTCGCATGTGGTGAAAGTTAGGTCTTGTCACAACAATAAGTACCTGACCCAGCCGCAAAAGACTATTTGTTACTTATCACCCTTCCTGAAACATTCTTGCCCAATCCTTCACTGTTGTCTTTGAAACAAATTTTCCACCATACATCACCTGCATTATTTAATGAATATTGATTGGCTGACATCCTGTGCTGTAAGAAACTGAATCACTGAACATTGGTCAAATTTGGAAGGATTTGCTATCACACTGGTCATATTGATAACTGCCTGCATAAGACACTAAGCATACAAAGAGATTTATAAGCATACACATGTTCATTAATGTTTATGTATTACATCAATGTTGATGTCTACATACTCCTCATGTTCAGGCATAGGTGGCACAGCACCGGAAGGTTTAATTTGAACACACCTCTTATGTATGTAATAACAGAAATTCACTACATACAGTACACAAAATAATTCAGAATGAAATGACAATCTAATGAACATAAAATATTGCCTAGAAAATCCCTACAGCCATAAAACAAGTTGATTACAACACCCTGAATAGGGTATGCTACAAACTTTTTTTGACATACACAATCATTTTGATTGAAGAACCACTAACACTCAGGATATTTATGACAACCATTTACAATCATTAGTAGCCTACATCAACACTAAGAATATTAACTACAAGAACAGTGTCATGAGCAGAATTACAAAGAGCAACTACATCATGACAATTGATCTGCATCAAAACTAAAAATTTTCAAGCTAACTCAGGTGCACCTGCAGCAACCATTTGTCTGGACAACCACTCCAACCCATCTGCCAAACCCTGTCCACTCTTGCCATCACATGCCTGAAGATGCCAGCTACGATTACAGCACAATTTGAGAAGCCCAAACTGTTCTGTTATCTCTTCAATGGTTGCACACCCTTCAATGTCCTGTACAAAAATGAAATGTGTTAAAGAAAAGTTAGTGGTCAATTATTTACGGTAGATTCATAGGTGCTGTTGGTTAATGATAAGATATTTATGGTAGATTCATAGGTGCTCTTTGTTAATAAGTTATTTATGGTTAATTAATAGATGCTCGTGGTGAGTCAACAGTTATTTATGGTAGATTCATAGGTGCTCTTGGAAGTGATGGTGACTAGTAAGTTATTTGTGGTTGATTCATAGGTGCTCTTGGTTAATTGTAAGTTATTTATTGTAGATTCATAGGTGCCCTTGATTAATGATACATTATTTATGGTAGATTCATAGGTGCTCTAGAAGCTAGTGGTGAGTGATAAATCATTTATGGTAGATTCATAGGTGCTCATGGCTAATTATAAATTATTTATGGTAGATTCATAGGTGCCCTTGATTAATGGTAAGTTGTTTATGGTAGATTCATAAGTGCCCTTGATTAACGATAAGTTATTTATGGTAGATTCATAGATGTCCTTGGTTAATGATAAGTTAGTTAGTTAGTTAGTTAGTTAGTTAGTTAGTTAGTTAGTTAGTTAGTTAGTTAGTTAGTTAGTTAGTTAGTTAGTTAGTTAGTTAGTCAAATCACAGGTGTTGGCAAATTAATAGGTGCCCTTGGTTAATGATAAGTTATTTATGGTAGATTAATAGGTGCCCTTAGTTAATGATAAGTTATTTATGGTAGATTAATAGGTGCTCTTGGAACTGAAAGTGAGTGATCAGTTATTTATGGAAGATTCATATGTGCTTTTTTAGTGTGTGATAAATGTACTGGCATCCTAATGCAGTGATTATTATTTAATTTTCAGTCAGTTCAAGGGATTTTTATAGACCACAAACATCTCCATGATCAACAAAGATTACTTAAATGTAAAGCAGAAATTATTAAATCTTTGAAGACACATCAACATACAGAATCCATTGACCTCTATAACCAAATGTCATCTTTTCAGTCACTTTTTCAAATGTTATTTTTTCAGACTAGTCACTTTTTCAACTGTAATTTGTTCAGACTAGTCACTTTTTAAACTGTTATTTTTTCAGACTAGTCACTTTTTAAACTGTTATTTTTTCAGACTAGTCACTATTTCAACTGTTATTTTTTCAGTCTAGTAACTTTTTCAACTGTAATTTTTTCAGATCTGTTGTCATGGAGGCAATATTCAGGGCAGAGGATGCCACATGACAAGTATGAGAATGAAGCAGTCTGTGTGTCATTAAATGTGTTTCTAGGGTCTAGTTAACAATCAGTTACTTTCTAAAGTTATCTTATTTTTCTTCTTTTAGTTGATGATGTTTGGCATTGCGTCTCTCAGGTCTAGTTAATTAACTGTCTGTTACTTTCTAAAGTTATCTTTTTTTTCTTTTAGTTGATGATGTATGAAATTGGTTATTGTGTCTGCTCACAGCATTCTGTTTTGTATCTAACAATCATTTTCAATACAAATATTCCCCCATGCCACAATACCAGGCTGTCAAGTGTCTCTCTTTGTCTTTCTCAACAGCTTTTGCTTCTTTAACTTGCCTATTGTCACAACATGTACTATTTTTCCTAGGAATTATTGACTGTCTTCTGATGAACAGTGAGCAGAATGTTCCACTTTTTTAAAATTTATTTTTTTCCAGATATCTTCATTTCATTGTTTATCTGGCTATAGCATTCTCATCAATCTTCTATTTCTTTTGTCTTCATACATCAGAATTGGTTCAATATAACTTCTAGAAACTCTTATCTCAAGTGAATTGACAAAGATATAATGCACAAAATGTTAATCTTGTGAAATGCTGCCTTTTCTAGAGTTATTCTACATGTAACATCTCTAACACAAATAGAGTTATTCTACATGTAACATCTCTAACATAAATAGAGTTATTCTACATGTAACATCTCTAACATAAATAGAGTTATTCTACATGTAACATCTCTAAAATAAATAGAGTTATTCTACATGTAACATCTCTAACATAAAAGATATAATAATCTTTCATCTGCTGATATCTTCTTTTCTTCTTCTTTTCACTTTATACCCTTTTGTGCCTTGCAGCATCAGGGGTAGAAGAGTTCTCTGGAGATGGCTCTTTTTGTGTGCTTCATATATGTTTGTTTTCGCTGACTCATTTATTTCTGTAAACCATCGTTTGTATAGTCTGCCCCGGCATTTGTGACCATTGTGCCTGTATAGTAATGCTTTTTTGAGGTACACTGTCTGATGGTAGTCTGGAAGCATGTGAAAACCATTTAATTTGTTGTCTTCTGATGTAATCCAGGATTGGCATTGTGTTTGTTGGTCATCTGATATTTTCTTTCTGATTTTATCTCTTATTGTTACTCCGAGGATTCTACGTAGACAAGTCATTTCTGTTGTAACAAGTTATCTTTTGGCTTCTGTTGTTAGTGTCCACGTTTGACATTGGTAGCATAGTGATGGTATGATAATCCTGCTGATATCAAAGTAACTAAATATTGGAACCTATCGAGTGATTTCAGGGTTCTCAAATTATTCAATCATAAAATTATAAAGATAAAGTTACCTGTTTGTTGGCAAATATCAAGAGTGATGCTTCCTTCAGTTCCTTCTCCTGGACAAGCTTGACCAGCTCACTTTGGGCCTCATCTAGTCTTTCTCTATTGCTGCTGTCCACAACAAATATCACAGCTGTAGATTAAATTTTGAACAATAATAGTATATACATTAATATAAACAATAATAGTCAGTTTGAAATTTGAAAATAAGTGGTTCACAACTCAGAGAACTGACTTTATAGTACTGGGTTTTCCCCATATGTACTCTGACCCTATGAACACAGTTGTCAAGAGTATCATTCAAAGCAGGTGTAATTAGAAACACGAGATATTGAATGAAGTTCTTCTAGCCACTGTAAACATGCAATGTGCTCCCTGTGATTATCAGAACTCCATTATCCAGTCTTTCCAATTTTACCTGCTGAAGTACAGTTGTGTTACAGTTGTAAGTAATTATTGATTTTCCACTCAAAGCAGGTAACTATGTAACTTTAAACGATAATCCCCAGGGATCTCAGAAAAAATTCACTTGTAAACAAGATATCATGGCCTGGCATGACATGAGATTATGGGACCATGAGCTCAAAGCAAGTGGCTTAACCATTGTGCCCGGGAGATCCCCATAGCTTTAAGCAGAATTATTGCTTGAATATAAACAATGTACAGTCAAATTCCATTATAAAAACTTGGTCTGGACCAATAAAATATGTCACAACAGAAATTCAATTATATACAGTGTTAATAATAAAGAATAAATATAACTGAGAATTTTGAAATGAGTTGCTAAATAGGAAAATGTGTTATACAAGAATGCATTATAGATGTATTCCAATGTATTTGCTAATTTGTCTTCAGTCTTCAACATAAACATTTGCCACAAATACCTTGAGTATTGAAGTAATAGTGTTTCCATAATGGCCTGATCTTATGCTGTCCTCCAACATCCCAGATGGTAAATTTAAAATTCTTGTACTCTACTGTTTCAACATTAAATCCTGAGGGAAGAAAAAAAAATAGACAACTTAATATAGTGTTTATTAGTACAAATTATTAAACCATGGTCACTGATCTCAGGGTATCCTATAGATCTCAGGGTTTCCTATAGATCTCAGGGTTTCCTATAGATCTCAGGGTTTCCTATAGATCTCAGGGTTTCCTATAGATCTCAGGGTTTCCTATAGATCTCAGGGTTTCCTATAGATCTCAGGGTTTCCTATAGATCTCAAGGTATCCTATAGATCTCAGGGTTTCCTATAGATCTCAGGGTATCCTATAGATCTCAGGGTTTCCTATAGATCTCAAGGTATCCTATAGATCTCAGGGTATCCTATAGATTTCAGGGTATCCTATAGATCTCAGGGTATCCTATGGATCTCAGGGTGATGATGATGTTCCTCCTCCGCAAGAAAAGATGAGCAAAAAATAATTTTTTTTTTTTAAATGAACAAGCAGAAAAAAATTAAAAATTTTGTGATTGTCTAATTTGGTTTGGGCTTGTGAGTTCATTTGGGCTGCGTTTCGTTTTCTTGCTTAGTAGTGTTTATCCTGCTATATGCCTAACTACATATTGCCCAGTCATTGTCTGAGTTTGTCATATCAATTCCACATACTTTTAAAAATTTCTATTTGTGTTGGTTGTTGTTGTGTTCTCTTCAACAAGTCTGTGTTTGCTATTCTCGATAGAGATCTTACAGAAAGACCACAATGAAGACATTCATTTGGTTGTATTGCTCACAAAAGGCAGTGACATTCTCTTATCTGATGGAATAAGCGTTTGCCTTTTTTACATTCGGTTTTGAACACCTCGTGCGAGATAGAAGTGAACGACAATCATCTCAGCGAAGAGTCATTACACACCCGCTCGCCCGTCGACAGATAGGCAAGCCACTGGCTAGGGAAGCCTACTACCCGAATAAAAGGCATGATGAAATGGATGTGCTGGGCCTCGGATGTCCCAGTCACAAAGTGAGCCAATCGAGGTGCAAATAATACAGTTCAACTGTGGAACTTCCAGTACAATGTACTTCATGCTACCAGGCGGAAATCACAAAAATTTTTTGATGTGCTTATAAGAGAGCGAACGCAGAAGAAGATATTTTGTTGACATATTATTTTCAGGATGCACACATCTTTATGGAGGCTCTGAACTTTTATGATTCTGAGCGAGTAGACCTGCTACAGCCAAGAAAATGTAACACACTCTGAAATGTCTCATTTACACCGTCATCTCAGGCATCCCTTTCCCATTATCAGCAACTATACTTTCCATTGCTAGTTTTCCATGCTGATATGTCTCTTTATGCAGCAAAAAAATATCAGCTTTCTTGCTATAATATTGTTTAGGAGCGAACCATCTTTCACATTTAATATTCTTATCAATCCTCCTCAATATCTCAATTCAAGGGAAACAATTCTCTTTGTTACTATTTTATTATGTGTCTGTTTCATGGAAATAAATAGCTACTTTAAATATATTTTCTCTGAGAAATTTAATTTAGCTTTTATGCTGGTGCCTTGCCAAAGATTTTTCAATGGAGCCAGCTTTTATGTAGCTATTGCAATTCTTCTCTTGATTTTTGTTGCACAATTTGGCTCTAGAAAAACAAATATAGAATATTAAGAGAATATAGTGACATGTTTTACCAGGACATTATGAGAATACAGTGACATGTTTAACCAGGACATTATGAGAATATAGTGACATGTTTAACCAGGACATTATGAGAATATAGTGACATGTTTAACCAGGACATTATGAGAATACAGTGACATGTTTAACCAGGACATTATGAGAATACAGTGACATGTTTAACCAGGACATTATGAGAATACAGTGACATGTTTAACCAGGACATTATGAGAATACAGTGACATGTTTAACCAGGACATTATGAGAATACAGTGACATGTTTAACCAGGACATTATGAGAATACAGTGACATGTTTAACCAGGACATTATGAGAATACAGTGACATGTTTAACCAGGACATTATGAGAATACAGTGACATGTTTAACCAGGACATTATGAGAATACAGTGACATGTTTAACCAGGACATTATGAGAATACAGTGACATGTTTAACCAGGACATTATGAGAATACAGTGTCTTACCTATAGTTGGTATTGTGGGAATAAACTCATTCTGTTTCAATTTGAAAAGAATACTAGTTTTTCCAGCCCCATCAAGCCCCAAGGTCACCACACGCATTTCAATCTTTGGACCAATGTGAACTCTGTTGTCCTGCAGTAAGAAATAAATTGTTTCAATTAAACACAAAAACAGCTAATAATAGGTGAGATTGCAGTAACACAGTAAACCAATGCAAAAAAAATGAAATACTTCATGTAAATATTATGTAATATTTCTATTAGATGAAAACAATAATTGAAAAATCTCATTTCTTCCATATGGCCACAGTTTCCACAATTCAGTTGGGTGAACTGGTAAAGCAGGAATAAAACCTGCATACAAACTTTGAAAACAAATTTTCTACTTTCATTATTTACCTAGTATATACAAAACTTTTCCTTTTCATCATTTACTGGGAAATTAACCACATCTTGCTGTCCAATTCAACTATATGCTTACATAAATATATAATAATACGCACGAACACACTGATATGAATATATATATATATATATATATAATATTCTTAACATAAATCAAAAGTATTCTTGACTTTTTTTCTGATTTAAATTCAGTAGATGTTCTTATTATCTCATTAAATTCCATTTACGTGCTCACAAAATATATCTAAATTTCATTTTACAATAGCAAGCAAAAGAAATAAGACTCCTTTCTGATATGTGTGATACAGTTATATAGCATACTAAGTTTCCTCAGGTTCTGCTCATTAACTATGCACATGATTCTGAATGTTTTATAATTGTCAAAAAAAATGACGAGAGACTTTTGAAAAGACATTATGATTAATCTCAAACTCAGCTTGTTGGTAGAGTGAATAGTGGGTCACATCTCACAAACCTAACTCGGTTGAATTAGCATGTCATTCAAAAATGAATTGTCCACATTGTACTGTCGATACGATTGGATGTATTAGTGACACCTAAAAATGTAACTCTAGTTAAACAACAATGACCTATACAGGATATACTTCAATTAAATCTCAGTTATGCCTGTGTGCTGTCAGGAGTTTACCTTCCATGCATGTCGTAAAAAGCAACTAAGGAGGTTATGGAGTGGAGTTGGCTATCCCACTCCATATAGGGTCAAAGTGACCCAAAGCCATGCTGAAGTCAGATGCATCAGGCCAAAATACATAGATATTGCAGCAATGCTGTAAACCATGACACAATGCATTCCATTCTCAGGACTAAATTCTGCTAATCTGTAGGAGTTTGAAAACAAACGCAGAAGAAATCTCAATTAGTGTCCACCAGTGTAAGGTAGAAGATTTTTTTTAAATGTATCACCTTGTCTGTCATCTTACAATATGCAAGTTGGGTAATTTATTACACCTCTGAAACAAACAACACACTTTACACATGTTTAGACACATATAACAGCTGAGAGATGAGTGTGCTAACCACTTGGCCACACATAAATTCATGCTGTAGCAAAAGTACATTAAACTATTGTAGAACTAACTCACTGTAAAGAATTCACCATAAGACTAAACTTATCACTCAATTTAAGACTAAACTTATCACTCAATTTAAGACTAAACTTATCACTCAATTTAAGACTAAACTTATCACTCAATTTAAGACTAAACTTATCACTCAATTTAAGACTAAACTTATCAATCAATTTAAGACTAAACTTATCACTCAATTTAAGACTAAACTTATCACTCAATTAAAGACTAATCCTATCACTCAATTTAAGACTAACCTTAGTAAAAGTAATTGGTATTGTTGGTTCCAGAGCTATTTGATCTGCCAAGTCCATGAATTGCTGTTGCTGCTTCTGGAGAGTGTCCAAAAGGTGACTAACTTCAGGTTTAGCAAGCATAATCTTGGGGTCATCCTGCAGTAAAAATAGAACTTAATTTACACTGACATCAATATTTGTAAATATGAAAATTTGCTGAGTATAATGTAACTTCAGAAGAATGTCATCACACAACATATGATGCAATGTTTACATATATTAATTTATCTTTTTCTTTCTATAACAGGTGGTCAACATACAGACAGAACACCTCGGTAATGGAGGTAAGTATGCTCTGGATTGCTAGTCAGTAAAGTATTCAAGTTCTGATTTGGCAGAATTTGGTCATGGAAACAGGAATATATCTTTTATGTATCTGATTTGCCAAACTCCTGACTGTATAGGCATGTTATCTATTAGGGTTTTTATGTCACACTGCAGTTGGTATGTAAGTCATTAAGGATGGTTCAAACTTTCTGCAAGTGGATGTTCTATGATAAAAGACTGTCTTAACAGTAAGATGAGGTATTGAAAGTAGGGATACTACAATTATTTAGCAACCATGCATTGATTGAGAAAATGTATACTGTAACTGAAGAAACTTCACATCAAACTGAATATCAAATGAAATTATAAAGATAGGATCATGCACTATAGCTGGTTCTGGAGAGATGTATTCATGCACTTGGTAGCCATATCATGGCTCCCTAAATTGCACACACTAAGATATTTTAATCTATCATCTGTCAATAAATGTACCTGTTGCAGAGTTGTCTCACACTGGTGACATACTGAAGTTATTTGGGACATTAGCACTGCCATGTCTTCCTGTTGCTGTCTCAAAGAGCACAGTTTTTCTCTTATATGCGTGTCCACAGCTCCAAGAGCTGCCATCTCTTGTCGGTTAAGGTTCTCTCGAAGTTCATTAAAGTAGGTTTTTATTTTAACTCTTGCCTGCTCTGCTGTACCTATGACCTGATGGAGGGGAGGTAATGTTTACAAATACAATCATAATAATAATAGTAGCAACAACAACAGTAATAATAATAATAGTAAATAATAACTTCAACAATAATAATTATAGTAATAATAATAATAATTATTAGTAGTAATAATAATAACAATAATAATAACAGTAATAATAATAATAGTAATAATAACAACAATAGTAGTAATAATAATAATAATAATAATCAATGAAAGGTAGTACTGCTAGTAGAACTGTATGAAAGTAATACTCACGTGCAAGACAGGTAATAAAGTTCTACTGGATAACGACTGACACACCATCACTGTCGGATGCCTACGAGAGTTAATATATACAACAAAACACAGAATATAATTATACAAATGACAATACACACAGGAAATAATTGACATTTCAAACCAATAGGCCTTTGTCAAGATACGCGCATATGTCCGAGTGAAATATGGTTGTGAGATACCGGAAGGATACGAAGAGGAAGTACACAAAGACGATAATATAGGTGTAACATATCCACATATCTGATATCATTTATCATCTTTGTGTACTTCCTGTTCGTATCCTTCCGGTATCTCACAACCATATTTCACTTGAACACATGTGTTGTGGTGTAGTCATTTCTACTCATCTTCTTTTTATGTTATGTGCGTATCTTGACAAAGGCCTTTTGGTTAGAAACGTCGATTATGTCCTGTGTATTGTCATTTGTATGATTATATTCTGTGTTCTGTTGTATGTATTAATTCACGTAGGCATGTGACAGTGATAGTGTGTCAGTCGTTATCCAATAGAACTTCATTACCTGTCTCCCACGTGAGTATTATTGTAATAATTAATAACAGTAATAATAATCATAATCATATAATATTTTTTCCAAACCTGGTCTGCCTTATGGATTCCCTGAACACTCAGTGATTCTCTGCGAGTTGACCTGACACAGCTAGAGACATGTTTAAGACCATAATGGAAGGGATGATGGCAGGGAGACAAACAGGAGGCAAACCAAGGAGAAGATGGACACAAGATATCAAAGACCACCTGAACATGACAGTAACAGAAGCAGGAAGACTAGATAAAGATCAACATAAGTTTTGAAAGGCTGTGATAACTGCTACATCCTGTTCAGGATATGCTACCTGATGATAATTATGAATAACAATAATAACAATAACAGTAATAATAACAATAACAGTAATAATAACAATAATAATAACAAAACCCATAATGCAATAAAGTTATTACCCTAAAAAGGCCATTAAACATCCCTATGCTAAGCCAAAGATGAAAATTGTGGACATGTGGTAATAAAGTTTTGAAAGCCACTGGATGCGCACAGTAACCAGTAAAACACATACAAAAGACATTTCTACCAGAAAGCCACAACATAGCACCACTAATACATTAAGGTGCATTGTCAATACAATGTGAACAGCCAGTTTTCAAAATCACGAGTCAGCTTGAGCAAGTTGATTTTTTTTAGACTGGCTCCTTAACCTCTCTACTACCTAGCCAACTTTGTTTTTATTCAATAGAAGTTAAAATCAAAATCTATGCTGTTTCATAACCAAACTAACAAAATATCACATGTAAAAACATATAAAACGTAGATGTCACTTGTCAGTCCGTTCTACAATAGGTCTTGTCCGACACAATGTAAATATATTCTGATTCTCCACCATATTCCATTCAGCTTTTTTTTTTCGATGTCATTTCATAATGAAACTAACATGTTCAGATCATCTGGCATAAACAAATGAAACACATCTACCTCACTAACATTATCAGCTAGGTCTAACGGTTCAGCAACTTTAGAAAAGTTGCGCAGCCAAATATGACTATAACCTAAAGGACTGTATCACTATATTCTCCCTCAGACAAGTCTGCTACACTGGACACAGTGCTGTATCCCTATCACTGATCATATCGGGTAATGGAGTACGGTCTATGTCTGTAAATCCCATAAATTCCTCATCATCGGAATCATAATTTCTTTTTTAAATAGTGTCCATTTCAACAGACTTTTCGTAATTCTAATAGATGATAACAAATGTAAAAGGACAGCTCTGAACTACAGCTTACTTGTAAACTCAATAGGCAAGAAAGATGTGACGTATGTCAAGCTTGGATAGTGCAAATTCCCGGTTACGCGACATTAATCAGCATGACTTTCTTCATTGCTAAATGAGTACATAGAAACAGGCTAATCACATCCACGCCAGATGTTTACAAGTGAACAAATTTGGTGATGCGGTTCTTCAGGAGCATGTTAAAGGTTAAAAACATATCTCCCTTATTCTATTAATATGTCATTACATTTAATACCTGTTGAGGAGTGGTTTCACCATCATTATTCTGCACCATCTGTACACCACCTTCAATTTGCTGTATGACTCCACCAAGTTTTCTAGCAGAATCTGTCACTTCATCAGCAAAGGACTTGATGTGCTGTACTGCACTTCTGATAGACGAACGAACATTCTCAGCTTCTGATTCTAACAGAGAGTGCTAATTGTTGAGAAAAAACAAATGAAATTAATAATTTTAATATATTTATTATTGCATATTGTCTATCCCTAGGTGGATGATGGTCAGAATATCCACACTTGCTGTTAAACGTAAGAGTGGTGACTGGGAGCTTTAAACTATCTATTCAAGACCTTCATCATCATCAGATGCCGCGCCTACTAACGTAGGCGATCATGGATCTCCACAGATCTATCATTAGTGCTATTTATTAGCATCATTGTTGACTCTATGCTATGCCAGGTTGTTAAACTGTCTAATATTTTCTCACGTTGTCGCCCTCCGTCTCTCTTGCCTTCAAATTTGCCTGTTTTAACTATGTTCTTTAAACCTGCTTGTCTCATAATGTGGCCAAAAAATGAAAATTGTCTTTTCCTTATATTATTGATTAAGCTCCATCTCACATTTGATTCTTTCAACACTTCCACATTAGTTTCTCTGGCAGTCCATGTATTAAATTACTAAAGGTCTATGACATTTGAATGTGTCTGAAACTTGAAAAGCTGAAACTTTAGTATTTTCCATACAAATACATAAATTATGTACTAATTAGCAGGTATAGCCATTTGTAAAGGTATTACAGATGTGAGCACTCATGGATCTTGGTGTATGTGCTGTAGTGTCCAGGTATCTTCTTCACATGGCAAAAAGAACATTTAGATATATATCATGCCAAAGACGAATGTGTCGGGCCATTGGTGCAAATAAAACGGCGACACAACGCATTTCCATTCTCAAGACTACATCCTGCTGGAAATCTAGTAAGACCATGGTCCTGCTACAAAGGAGATCCAGCAGGAGTTTGAGAATGAACGCTGAAGAAGAAGAAGATATATCTAAATTTTGATGGTATTTCTCTGAATTTCTCTTAGATGGTACTTAATCTGAGTATTTAGTTTCAGATGTATAACAGTAAATAAAACATATAACACCTTACAGGATGCTAGACCAAACCAAATAAAAGTAAAATTTAAAAAAGATATATATTTGTTCACCTTATGTTTCATGTGACGTCCATAATCCTTACATATATAGCACATGAGGGGAGATGATCTGCATTCTTCTTCCAGACAAGCAAATTCAACTAAATGCATTGGATGGTAAACACACTTTGGGTTTTCCCTAGGCTTCTCCGATATAGGAACACGCTTGTGTCGTGCAAGTGTACGAGTTGAGTGAGTGCTTTCAGAGCAATCAAAACACAAATGTGTGCTGCACACTAAGCAGAACAAGACAGCAATATGGAGCTCATTTTCATCACAGGTAATTGAAAGCTAAAGAAAAAAAAAGCATGATAAGTAATCAAATAAAAGATCGTTTTAGTGTTTCTTCCATCAACACCATCGTCTAACTTCTTTGTTCAGTTAAAAAAACCTTGTTACATATTAAATGTAAACAGTTCTGCAGTTAAATTACAAAACAGATTTGATTTTAAACTATGTAAGAGGCCATAAAGGAGGTTATGGGGTGGAGCTGGTTATCCCATCCCATAATAGTACTTACGTAGAAAACAGGTGATGCATCACATCCCATACAGGGTCAAAGTTACCAGAAGCCAAGATGAAGTTGGATGTGTCAGGCCAAAACGTGCAGATATCACAACTTTACACCATGACACAACGCATTCCGTTCTCCAGACTACATCCTGCTAATCTGCAGGAGTTCGAGAACGAATGCAGAAGAAGAATAACATGGCAACATTTTTAAATTTGACACCATAATCCAAGGTCAATTAGCCACATCTAATGAAATTGTTGATAAAAAATTATTTTACAAAAAATGATTAACGGAAAATACACAATAATAAGTTTTAAAGTTCATAAAAAAACATAGAAATTGAGATAACAAATTGCAAAACAGATGAAATTGATGTATCGACTAAAAGATCTTTATCAAGAAAACACATTACAGAACAACTGAAAACAAACAATAACAACAACATTGCATATATCATTGCACACATTGGTAAATTCTTTTACTGCAGTCCTACCAATTATCTTAAAAGTACAAGATATAGCCCAGCAATATTAGGGCTGTTTAATAAGTTTCCTGACTTATTATTTACAAGAAAACTGTTATACTTAGAAAATTGTGATTTACCAGGCGCAGTGCTGCCCGTGTTTCAATGTATATACATTATATAAGCTGATCCATGTATAATATCATGTATAAATGGATAAATAAAACATTAGAAGACCTGGATTTTGCCGATGATCTTGCACTATTGAGTGAAAACCATCAAGATGCACAAACAAAAACTGATAGATTAAAACTCATTGCAGAACAAATAGGTCTCCAAATCAATTTGCAAAAACAAAAATTATGGACTTCACCAATTCACCTAACGAAATTACTTTAAATGGACAACAACTTGAAAAAGTACAGAAATTCTCCTATCTAGGAAGCAAATTAACACTCGATGGTGATGTCATGCCAGAAATTACAACTCGCATTGCCCTAGCATCAAGTGCATTTAACAGACTGTCTAATATCTGGAAGTCAAAGTCAATCAGCACACGCACGAAAATGCGCTTATTTAATTCCTGTGTTATTAAATAACACAGGAACTATCATATGGATGTGAGAGCTGGAAAAGCTCTTTATCTTCAGAAAAGAAATTACTGAGTTTCGAGAACAAATGTCTTCATAGGATAACTAACACCCATTGGAGTGAATTCAAATCGAATGATAAAATCAGAGAAGAGACACATCAAAATTTCATCACAGATGTTATCAGAAAACGCCGTTGGTCCTATATCGGGCATGTCCTACGCGCAGACACCAACAGAATACATCACTAATCTCTTGAATGGATACCTACAGGCAATAGAGCAAGGGGTAGACCAAAATAAACACTCAGAAGAACAATACTTAGAGAAAGTAAAACAACCAATATTCATACTATTCATGAACTGCACAGAATAGCTTTGAACAGACAGAATTGGAGAGATCTGACCTCTGCCCTATGCGCTAGCTTCAGCGCAAAAGGAAAATGAATGAATGAATGTATAACAAGAGGACGTAACTTTAATGTCCAAAATGTTACAAAAGTTGAAAACCGTGTATAGACCGAGGTATCAAAATTAGTACTAGTAATAATACTGTGGAATCCTGTTATAAGAATGAAGAGACAAGAAACTTCATCAGATGTGGCTAGTTGCCCTTGGATTTATGTCACATTTAACAATGTTGCCATGTTAATGATTATGACATATTTTAAAATAAAATCTATGTAGCTGTGACAAAGGGGGGGGGTGTGCAACATAAAACAAGATGACAACATCACAATCGCTAAGTGGGTCAAAAAATTGTAATAGGATATTTAGTTTGAAATTATCAGTAGAAAGTGAAGCTGAGACTGATGATATCCACAACAGATGATGAAATTTGTGAATTGTTATAGCATTCAGACCGTGTTTCCAACTTCGAAGGATTTGAAATATTTTACATACCCATAAGTTTTATTCCTGCTACTGGTAGGTCTATTTGACCGTTTTTGTTTTTCTACTGGTAACCATTTTTTAAAATTGTATTGCGTTCATATATAAACCAAACCCCCAATATCATCAGAAAAAAGAATACAAAAATTATCAGCGTCTATATGGAAATATGCAGTATCAACATAAACATATATAACTGGATGCTTATCTTCAAGATATGAGTATTTATTTCTGTCTTTTGCTTGGAAAAACTAGTTCTAAAACTTTTGATATACTGCAATCAGATTTTGGAGAGTCCTATCTAAATAGATCTACAACATTTTAGTGGTACCCTCATTTCAAAAGTGGACGAAGATAACTCATGTCAAGAGATGACAAGTCTAGTGTAATGTTAAGACCATGCTGATTACATTCTTCGCCATCATCTAGCTACTTCATCAAGAATACATCCATAGACAGTGTCAATGCAGTATTCTACACAACAGTCCTGAAACACTTCTGTGACGCTGTGCGCAGACATCATCCTGAGAAATAGCATGCAGGCAATTGGAATGTGTATGGTGACAATGCTCCTGTACACAGTCTGTCATAACGAACACATTTTTTACTAAGCACAACCCATTATTCCCAAAATCTCTATTTTCACCTGATCTTCCTTCATGTGACACATCATTGTTAATATGTGTTTCCACAACTTTAGAAAAAAATTATAGGTTGCAAATTAAATGACATTGAGGAGATTCAACACAACATCACACACAAAAATAGGGTTATTCCAAAAAGTGCCAATCATAGGTGCTTTCTTCAGAGGCAGAAATTCTGGAATAAGTGTATGCCACTATAAAGAGAATGTAGTACTATTACAAGGGAACGTTTCACCATCGGTATCAGAAACAATGAAGATCTAAAGCAAATTGCAATGAAACAATAGACATGGAAATCTATGATATCCGCCCTATGTGCCGTCTTTGGCCCTAGAGGAATAACTAACTAACTAACTATAAAGAGGCTACATTGAAGAGCCAACTAATCTGTAAGTACAACGATATTCCAGAAATAAAAAATCAGTCCAGAAACTTATTGAGCGGGCCTTATATGTCAGACAAACTGAAAAAGATTATTTGACATAAAATTACAAGACAAATATTTACA
Organism: Meghimatium bilineatum; assembly: GCA_034231615.1. Classification (NCBI taxonomy): domain Eukaryota; kingdom Metazoa; phylum Mollusca; class Gastropoda; order Stylommatophora; family Philomycidae; genus Meghimatium; species Meghimatium bilineatum. Next base: position 19,914,856 of record CM067316.1, on the reverse strand, counting down.
AGTTGAAATAATAGAACAATCATTAAAATTGGTATTTTAACATTTTTTTCATTTAAAGTGAAGCAGAAGTTATTTAACACAAAAATTGTATGTTAAATGTAAACTATTGTAAACTATTAGTCACTATAGTGACAGGTCTGAGCAGTTGAAGTTGAGAGATATTTATATTCTATTTATTTATATGATCTCTTCATTAATATATTTAATTCCATCCTTAGTAACAATCATTTAAAACTCCTAAAATTATACTTTGTTAACTTTCCTCAAAAGTTTTAACCTTAGCATTTCTGAATTGTTAGGATAAGTTTTACTATGTCAAATAGCACTGAAAATTTCTGAAACACATGATGCCAATGATTGGTCTATGGATCATATAGTTATCTATACAATCCTGTAGTCGTAACCTTTGATAACAGTTACCATGTTGTTCCGACAGGCCGACGTTGTGCTTGAACTAGTTACGGGCATGGCGTGGGTGGGCGGAACAACAAAGAAAGCTGTCGCAATCTCGTCGTCTGTTTTGGCAGCATTAGACTCGAAATACCATTGAGTCGAATGGCTGCTAGAACAGAGGGCAGAGCACTTATGGGAATGCCCCATGTGCTGTGAGGCCAGTTTCTAATCAAGAAGAATCACTATAGTTAACCCATAGCATTTATTAATGCTGTAGGGGTGTAGATGTTAGGATCTCAAATTTTAACTAGTGGAATGAACCCAGGACAACTGATTTGCGAAGCCACCGCGCTACTCAGCCTATACGAAGGATCCCTACAGGTAACTATTATTTACAATTATTCAATCATTTATTTACTACAATAAAAAATATATGATTTTCTTTGGTAGTGTGGTCATTTAATTTGTATATCTTGCTGTAGGTGTGTTCCTTTCATCCAAGGATGAGAGTTTTATTATATCAGAGCTTACGACCATCAAAAATAAAGAGATCGTGGTTCAGGTAATCCTAGCAAGATGAAGGTTAATTACATTTTTAGCAGTTTTTTTTTAAATTATAAGTATAATTCTCTCAACTATGCACATATTACAGAACAATTGCACTGATCAATTATGTCAGCAAGATACTTCTCAAGAAAATGAAAATAATGGCACAATATATATATATAGACAGAGAAATCAATACAGTTCTGGCAGGTTTTAGACAGAATTCAGGTTCTAGGGATCAGATCTTCAAAAATTAGAAATATAATAGAGATTTGCAGAGAGTTCAACACAGACATACACTACTGTTTCATGGACTACTAAAAGACATTAGACTGTTTAACACACCAGAAATTATGGAATATAATGAAAAACATGAGCTTCCCACACTATCTTATTTCACTCATTAAAATGCTTTATCAGTAACACTATTGCTAATCCTAACCCCAACCATAAATGTCCTAACCGTAAATAACCCTTCCTCTCCCAAAAACTACGCTCTCTACCCTCCATAATATAATGTTCAGTAATATAAATAGGCTACATGTTTTTAACGATTTTATAGTTTGCTTCATTAAAAAAAGTCAAATGATGTGGACACAATTTTCCGTAATGAACCCATTTATTCTTTTGTAATGAGCATTAAAACCTTATTTTGGTAAGATGCACTATAACTGATCAAATTAAGAATCCCAACATACAGACGTCTGACAAAATACTAAACTTACACTTTGTTCCCGTACTAGAACTGAATCTGGCAGTGACCGAGAAGGACTCAAAGGTGGAAACTGTAGCTTCTCCAATAATTCCAACAAAGCAAAATTTTTCTTGAGTCCCCATACTCCAGAATCACCAATTTCTGTTGGTTGTCTGTCAAAAGGACACAACAGTGATCTTCCATGCAACTGTAATCTTGTCAAACATTGATGACAACAAGTGTGGCCACAGATTAATAACCGGGGCACTTTATCACCTTGAAATCTGAAGACCTCATTACAGACTCTGCATTCTAGGATGGTCTGCACACACACACAAAATAATAATGTTAATTAATAAACCAATCAACTTTGTCTAATAATTAAAAATAAAGCAATAATTACAAAACTGCTTCATAGCATATTCTATTCAGGATGTAGCAGTTAACCCATAATTTTTTGGCTGCAGTGATTTTCTAGGCAATATTTATGCTAAGTAGGTTGCCATAATTCTGAACAATCAGAATGCACAACTGCCTGCAGTTGAAATTTAACCTGGTATCTTGACCGTCAGAGATGTGCACTGTACCTCTCTGCTACAAAGTAATTCTAAACAAGGAAAATAATACATTTATTCTGAAAATATTGCAAGCAATGAAGCAATGTTCACAATTATTATCTGACCATATAAATTTCTCTTCATCTCATATGACTCTATAGATGCAGGAGGTACTTAGGAGTGGGATTCCCATATTAGTTCAGGTTCTTGTCAGGGTGAATACACAGTAAACAGGGTGATGAAGTTTTACAAATCACTCATGGAAACTCACAAATCAACACCTCGAAATATTAATTTGTGTGTAGTGTAGTGTAAACGTGTTTTCTTGTGTTTTGTTTAGTAATTTACAAAACTTCATTATCCTATGTATTAATTTTCCCTTTCCAGATCATAGTTGCATAGGCCTGCATGTTAACCTTGCAAGACAAAACTCTGTACCAAAAACAAAAACATAGGGGCATATCATCTGATATTGTTAATATAGACCTAGGCCTAAAAAAAAACCCTGCCAAGACAAAAAAATAAGACTTGTAAATTGTAAGTGATAAATTTTAAAATATACGTGCAATTTAAGTAGGCATTAGGAAATCGTAAGGGGACGTGAAAGTCAATGTGGCTTAAATTACTTCCCTTGTTTTGGTAGCATCCAAGAATCCATTTTTTGCATCATGTGAAACACTGACCACAGCAATTGTCTTTAGACAACGCGACGCAACTTTATTGTTTATAAAAGACAACTGTTTAATTTTTCTCATTCATTTGTGCATCAAATTACGTAACTAGAAGTTGGAAATACGCTGTGTACATTTTTCACCAAGCAATTAAATAAGCCTAGGTAAGTGATTTTTCTCTTTGCACACGTATATGAATTAATTTGAATAAAATACAATGTTGTAACCATGTCTAACAAATGAAACAACCATTTTTCTCTTTATATACAAAATTTCATTAATTTTGGAAGTTGCCTGTAATTATTATCGAATTTTAAACAAACGCACTGCAGATCGGTCACGCATTCCTCAGCCGCCATCTTGAATACCGCTAATCTTTACTGCCGCGTCGATAATTCTGAAATGTCTCTTATTTAAAGAAATTGACGTTTAACAACTACAATTCCTGCCTCTTTTAATTTCTTTAATTCATTTTTAAATGCTACTAGTAAAAAATCTAAGATTTATATGTAAAATAATTGAAATTATTGGTACAAGACCATGCTGAGTGCGCGTACTTATGTACTATCATGCGTCTCTCGCCATGATGACTGAAGTGTTTTCTTAGTCACATCGGTCTGTTTCATGTTGATAATTTTACAAGAAACACATTTCAAATTAAATATATATTATTTATATTGTTTATGAAGTCCAATTTCTTATAATTCTCTCATGAATATTTCGTAAAATTCACTTTTTATTGAGACATGCTTTCTCCTTTCAGTAGGCCTAATAAATCAAATCATCAATGCAGACAACGTAAACTGCAGCATCTTCCAAATGTTCTCACTCTTTTTGATATCTTTGTCTCTTGTTGTTCATTATCAATTTTGCTCAATGTTCTACATACGCCTATCTACTGAATAATGTAATAAAGTATTTAATTATATAGGGCTAATTAGGTATCACTATAATAGGAAAAACGAAATGGAAATTTTGAAAATTTGGTGCACATACCTACCTGGTAATTTATTCATACCTTTGACATAGAATTGTTTATGTACATGTGTACCAAATGCCAATAATAATAATAATCAAATATTATATTTCAGATACAAAGAGGGCTGAGGTTACAGATTGCCAGCCACATGCATGTTGCCATAAAGGGAAGCATAGAAGAGATTTTAATTATGCTAATTAGACACTATTATTAATTATTAATTGGCTCTGGTTGCATCGGAAAATTAACACAATGTACTAAACAGGTGCGTCTTGTCTTACCGAACAAGAAAATGTATAATTTGTTATATTTTTTATCCTAAATAATTAAAAAATGTGAAAAATGTTTATGATACATTCAATTTCAATTATGCTAATTAGACGTCATTTTTAATTATTAATTAATTCTGGCTGCGTCAGAAAATTAGCATAATGTAATCAACAGGTGCGTCTTGTCTTCACAAACACAAAAATGTACAGTTTGCAATATATTTTATCCTAAATAATTAAAAAATTTAATAGATATATATTAAATATGACAATGTGATTATGCAAATTAGACGCCATTATTAATTATTTATTAACTCTGGCTGCATCAGAAACTTAGCAGAATGTAATCAACAGGTGCGTCTTGTCTTCACAAACACAAAAACATACAGTTTGCTATATATTTTATCCTAAATAATTAAAAAATGTGGAAAATGTATATGATACATTCAATTGCAATTATGCTAATTAGACGCAATTGTTAATTATTTATTAACTCTGCATGCGTCGGAAAATTAGCATAATGTAATCAAGAGGTGCGTCTTGTCTTCCTGAACAAGAAAATGTATAATTTGTCATATTTTTTTATGCAAATAACTACGATATTCATAAATTAGTGGCTCGGTTCTAAGGCAGGGCCGCAACTTTTTGACAACTGTCATTTTATATTTCCTTATATGTTCCATGTAATTATCTTGAGGCAAAAATTAATACGAAAAAAATTCGTAACTTTTTTCAGAATTGACGTAGAGACTTGGTTGAGGTATCGTTGGATTGCAATTTTCAAGGGCTATCTAACTGTGGTATTTAAAATGCTGTACACCCATTTTGAAAATTTTGTCCTATGGACAATATAAAGTTAACATATGAGTGTTTGTTTTTATTCCAGGATGGACAGTATCATCGGGTCGGTGGGGAGAGTGGCAAATGTTAAAGTGCGAAACGACGATGCCTAATTTAAGTTTAGTTTAAGAATTGTTTTAGATTATGCGCTCAAGCAATCCACAAACATATATCAATACTTCAACAAAGATATGACTGCTTTACAAATATATATATATATATATATTAACTTACATTTTCTGACTGCAGCTGTGAAGGTGGAAGAGATGTAAACACAGACATTGGTTTATAATCTCTTGTTCCTCCTGACGCCATATTTAATGTTTACATCATTTTGTGCAGTGTTGCCAACTCGTTTCTTCAAAAAAGCATTTATCTCGTGCATAAAAAGCAATTCATTCATTAAATAATTTTCCTTTTGCGCTGAAGTTAGCGCATAGGGCAGAGGTCAGATCTCCCCAATTCTGTCTGTTCAAAGCTATTCTGTGTAGTTCTTGAATAGTATGAATATTGGTTGTTTTACTTTCTCTAAGTATTGTTCTTCTGAGGGTTTCTTTTGGTCTACCCGTTGCTCTTTTGCCTGTAGGTATCCATTTAAGAGATTGGTGGTGAATTCTGTTGGTGTCTGCGCGTAGGACATGCCCGATGTAGGACCAACGGCGTTTTCTGATAACATCTGTGATGAAATTTTGATGTGTCTCTTCTCTGATTTTATCATTCGATTTGAATTCACTCCAATGGGTGTTAGTTATCCTACGAAGACATTTGTTCTCGGAACTCAGTAATTTCTTTTCTGAAGATAAAGAGCTTTTCCAGCTCTCACATTCATATGATAGCACTGGGATAACGCAGGAATTAAATAAGCGCATTTTCGTGCGTGTGCTGATTGACTGTGACTTCCAGATATTAGACAGTCTGTTAAATGCACTTGATGCTAGGGCAATGCGAGTTGTAATTTATGGCATGACATCACCGACGAGTGTTAATTTGCTTCCTAGATAGGAGAATTTCTGTACTTTTTCAAGTTGTTGTCCATTTAAAGTAATTTCGTTAGGTGAATTGGTGAAGTCCATAATTTTTGTTTTTGCTGAATTGATTTGGAGACCTAATTGTCCTGCAATGAGTTTTAATCTATCAGTTTTTGTTTGTGCGTCTTGATGGTTTTCACTCAATAGTACAAGATCATCGGCAAAATCCAGGTCTTCTAATGTTGTTTTATTTATCTATTTGATTCCTAAATTTGTGTTGGATGTGCTTTTTCTCATAGCCCAGTCAATTGCTATATTGAATAGTAATGGTGACATAGGGCAGCCTTGTTTAACACCAGTAATCACAGGGAACCATTCTGAATTTCCTTTTTCTGTTCTAACACAGCATTTTGAGTTGGTATAGAATGATTTTATCACATTTATATATTTATTTTGGAATCCATATATTTAAAAAATTTCCCAAAGCGATGGTCGATGGATGCTGTCGAAGGCTTTTTTTTAAATCAACGAAGTTTATTTTGAGATTAGATCTAAATTCTAGACATTCTTCTATTATTGTTCTAAGAGTGAATATATGGTCAAGGCAGGAACGACCTGGTCTAAAGCCTGACTGCTCTTCTCTAAGTCTTTTGTCTAAGGATCACTTTAATCTTGCAAGCATCATATTACAAAGAATTTTGTCAGGTACGGATAGCAGTGTGATTCCCCTCCAGTTATCACAATTTGTTAGGTCTCCTTTTTTTGGTAATTTGATAATGATGCCATTTTTCCATTGTTGGGGAGGCATTCGTTTTTCCAAATCATATTGAAAATATTCAGTAAAAATGACAAGGTATTATCATTTGCTGCTTTTAACATTTCACTTGTGATGTCATCTTGACCTGCTGCTTTATTGTTTTTTAATTTCTTAATGGTTTGTTTTACCTCTTCAAGGGTGAAATTTTCTATCGAAGCTTCTAGTGGTGGCATTGTCTCCTCTTTCTCTAGATTATGAGTAGATTGGGGTGGTGGTCTGTTAAGAAGATCTTGGAAATGTTCGGCCCATCTTTGCTTTTGTTGTTCAGTTGTTAGAACTTTGCCATTTTTGTCTTTAATAGATGCGTTTGGGATAAGGGGTTGATTGCACAGTTGTTTGGTTATGTGGTGTACAGTGGCGTAGCGTGGGTCAATGGCGCCCGGGGCGGAATCATAATTTTCCGCCCTTGCGACATAAAAAAAATATGGCAGTGATTGTGAAAGCCTGGAAGAAAATACATTTTTCGCCCTCCGGATGGTGCCGCCTGGGGCGGTCCACACCTCCGCCCCCTCTCGTTACGTTACTGGTTGCGGGCAGAGTCGTCTTTACACGATTTTGGGCCCCTGGGCAAAGAATGAGTGCTGCCCCCCCCCCCCCCCCGAATAAAAAATAAATGGTTGATAATATTAAAAATAATGTATTATTTTATTGTCACTATACTAATTTCAACAAAATTGTTGTTAAAACATGCTGTACAGCTGCAACTATAATCAACATTAAACATGAAAAACAGAGAAAAGAGAATTTATTTACATGTTTTATAGTATTACATACGATATATTTACAAAAAAAAAAAATTTAAACACAAAAACAGATATTTACATATGTTTTTTTTAAAAATAATAAGCACCTAAGATATTACATCTATTACACAAGGTCAAACAAAGGTATTAAAATTCGTAATGGAAAACAAATACTTAGATTAGAAAAATTTCAGTACGGTACTTTATTATAACAAGTGTTTGCGGCATTTATTTTCAGAAAATTAAATTGTTTTATTATCGGCTTGAAGTCGATGGTCTTCAGGATGTCATTTTCTATGTTCATGAGTGAAAGCCAGTTCAAACGATGCTGTCCCATTGTACTACGAAGCTGATTTTTTTATAAGTTTAAGTCTTGAAAAAGAACGTTCTCCTGTACAGTTGCTTACCATCATGCACATGAACACTCTGAGTGCAATTTCAATGTTCGGAAAACAGATTTTAAATTGTCCGAAATTATTTTTCTGTACAGTGCAGGGAGAGTCTCGCAATTTTCATCAAGAGCCATGTAATGCTTGAGATGCTCACATTCATTTAAAAGGTCGTCATAACTCAAGTCCTTGTGGTACCTATTGGCAAGATGTTCGCATTATTTTCTTTAGTGCATCAGAAGTAATGGTTTTTAATTCACTCAAGAAAGAAAGATTTCCAATTTCTGAATACACCTCTGCACGTCTTGTTAGTTCAACGATTAAAGTGTCCAGAATAGGGAGGATAGTTTCTACCTTGAACTTTTCGGACTAATTTAGAAGTAACTCTTCTCCTGGCCTATCATACCTACTAAAACGCAAACTTCGGGTTCGTTCCAGTTTTTTTCCATCACTGTAATCGGCATCTGGACACATACTCCTGGCTTTGAATTCATATTCAGTGAATTTGTCTCTAGTTTCCTGAAGATAGCTTTTCAGCGACTCAAGAAGATTTGTGACAACTAGGATGTTCACATCCTTTGATTGTAAAACTTTTCTTGTTGTATTCATTGAACATTGGTCTAGGTTCAAGGTTGAAAGTGATTGACAAACGTAAAGGGCCCGTTCGCATATAAACACAACATTATGAGATTTTTATAAAATAATACTAAATTGTATACGGGTTTTCCGAAACCCTACAACATATTCGCATGGGGCCCCTATGCTCGTGGGCCCCCGGGCAAATGCCCAACGGGCCTATGCGTTAAGACGGCATTGGGTTGGAGCACAAGCTCTCTACAGACTTTCTCCAAAACCCTCTTAGTCGCCTCTTACGACATGCATGCCATGTTACAGCGACACTTTACTTATTTGAACCTCTTTTCGGTTCACGGCAGCACACAGGGGTTTCACCAACGCAACAATAAGCATATTATCTTCTCAATAGCTTTACGCCAATCCTCCGCCCAGAGAGCATGCACGTGCAGACTCAATCAATCAATAAAACCCATAACCCTTCAGGGTCGTAGGGGTACCACATTGGAAGCTTCAGCACACAGAGTCCTCCAGCGAATTCCATCCTCAGCGATGCGGATGAGTGTGGAAATATCTAGCCCTGTCCATTCCTTGATGTTGTCTGTTAATGTCTTTATTTAACCTCCTCTGCTTCTTCCACCCTCGACAGTTCCCTGCAGTCACGTCAATCAATCAATAAACCCATAACCCTTCAGGGTCGTAGGGGTACCACATTGGATGCTTCAGCACACAGAGTCCTCCAGCGAATTCTATCGTCAGCGATGCGGATGAGTGTGGAAATATCTAGCCCTGTCCATTCCTTGATGTTGTCTGTCCATGTCTTTATTTGTCCTCCTCTGCTTCTTCCACCCTCGACAGTTCCCTGCAGTATTGTTTTTGACAAGGAAGCGTGCCTGCATACATGTCCGAACCATGCTAGTTTTCGTCGTTTCACTATTGAAAGCAATGGCTCCTGGACACCTGCACACATCTCTACTTTATTTCTTACGTACACATTGGTCTTATGTTCCCTATAGGAAATTCGTAGAATTCTTCTGTAGCATTTATACTCGAAAGCCTGTAATCTTCTCTCCATGTCCGCAGTGAGTGTCCAACTCTCACAACCATACAACACAACAGAAAGCACCAGCGACCTATACAGTTTGATTTTCACTCCAACACTGATGTTGCTTTTCCAAATCACAGTTAGCCTTGACAATGACGCTAAAGCCATCTCCAGCCTTATTTTTAGTTCTGCTTTGCATTTACCATCGCTGCATATACTGGATCCGAGGTATTTGAATGTATTCACCCCTTCAAGCTTATGTCCATTCATCATGATATTAGTCTGGTTTTCTGTGTCTCTGCTGTTTACCAAAATTTTGCTCTTATCTGAATTGATTTCCATTCCGTACTTGCTGGTAACTTTTTCTAACTTTGATGTTAATTCTTGCAATGATTGTTCTGACCCAGCTATAAGATCAATATCATCAGCGAAACGCAAGTTGCAAATAGGGCGACCTCCGATCGATATAGACGTGTTGTAGTCATGCAATGTTTCTTGTATGATGTGCTCTAAGTATATGTTAAAAAGTACTGGGGACATTACGCATCCCTGTCAAACTCCCACAGTTGTTTTGAAGAACTCTCCAATTGTATTGTGAGAAAGTCACGTGCAGACTAAGGAGTATCAAATGTTATGGTTGAGTTTTTTAATATAATCAAGATGGCGACGCTCAGTATACTGTATACAGTGCCAAACTTGAAATACCTATATTTGTGCTTGTTATTTTTGTTTGTTGTAGGTAATGTAGAGTTTATTGTTATAGGAAAATCTATATTCGCTAGAGCAGAGTTGAATGATGACGCCCCACAGCTTCTACCTACAGTGGTAATTGCAACTTTAGTTCGAAAGAAAGTTACATCTGGGGCATCATTGTTTATGTGTCTATGTGGTATTTATGTTTACAAGTAGGCTTAAATTTGTCTTTTTTAATGTGAAAATTGGACACTCAATGCAGACCCTGAAAGAAGGACTCTGGCTTTTGAAGTGCTAAAGACATCTGTAAGAATTAGCCAGAACATACGACAAATAGGCCTATAGGGACTATTTAACAGGCTGGATATAAAAAAACTTGTGGTCATATCAATAACCACTTTTGGCAGCGGTGAAATAAAGTAAACTTATTTGGTTTAGACATATAACGAGATATGATTCTCTTTATAAAATTATTGTGCAAGGAGCAGTCGAGGGTGGATGGAGAAGAGGACAGAAAATTCTGTATTGAAACATCAAGGAATGGTCTAGGCGTGATTTTTCTACACTCCTCCAAACGGCTGAGGATAGAGTTGTTTGGAGAGCTTTTTTGTGCTGATGTATCCAGTGTGCCACTACTGCAACCCTAATGGGTTATAGGTCTTATTCTTCTTCTTCATCATTCATTCTCAAACTCCTGCTGGAACTCCCTTGTAACAGGACCATGGTCCTACTAGATTTCCAGCAGGATGTAGTCCTGAGAATGGATATTTGCGCCGATGGCCGACACATCCATCTTCGATGGTTATTATTTAATTGGTCTTGGTAGTACCTTTTTTTGGCATAAAGCTCTTAATGTGCCAAAAGACATATTACTAATGTTTAATGTAGGCCTATGTGGTTCTTGAGGAATTTATATACCTGTACAGTGCGTGTGTTGTTGTTGTCTGTGTGTCAATTGACTGGTACATATTCGTAGTAGCATGAGAATATACGTTTGAAGCCTTGACTGAAATCGCATCATTTTTAGAGATATGGTGTGGTCGAAAATGGAAAGCGTATTGGCTCAAGTTGTGAAGTATGTGGGGGCCATCTGAGTGGATCGGGTTCAAATCCCATTTGTTGAATTAAATAATGGAGACAATCAAAGAAGCCATGAAAAACGGGCTGACGATGGACAATGTGAAGCTAATGGCCAAAGACAGGTAACTTCAACTTCCTCCCATCGACTCTTAACTGCACAAGTGAAAATAACAATAGATAGATATTTGGCACATGCTCATAATAACCACTGAAGCTTTTTATACCAAAAAGCCGCCAAAGACGGATGTCTCGGGCCATTGGCGCAAATAAAATGGTGACACAACGCATTTCCATTCTCTGGACTACATTCTGCTAGAAATCTAGAAGGCCATGTCCTACTACAAGAGAATTCAGCGGGAGTTTGAGAATGTACGCTGAAGAAGAAGAAGATACCAAAAAAAGTATTATGTATAAGTATCATTGAATGAGGGTGACTAAATCATGAAAAGTGTCATTCTGAAGTCGGACAGGAAGATGTAAATATTGCCATCAAGTTGTAAGCCACAAAAGTTGAGGGACAGCCATAGTGAGTTGAGTTAAAAAGTCATCTGGTAAACTTGCCCATAAGATACAATGCCAGATATACAGCAATCGTTATCTGAAGATTAAAGTAAAACTCCATTAACAACCCATGTGTTGCTGGGGCTGGAAAGGGGAGCAAAGACACTGTTATTTGCCATTCATGTTGTAAGAGTTGACTAAAGGAGGTTTTGGGATTGGAGTTGGCTGTCCCATCCTATAGGAGATCAAAGTGACCCAGAAGCTATGCTGAAATCGTATGGGTCAGATAGTTACTTAGTTAGTTAGTCGTCTGATCATCACTGCAAACTGGACATGTTCATAGTTGCTCCGATCTCTACCTGAGTGTATCTGCCATTAAACTTCTGCTCTCAGTACCGGTCCTCTTCTGGTTGACCATCATTTTTCTACGCCCTCTAAAATATTCACTTTTAGCAACACCACATTTCAAACCCTCATATTTAATCCTGGACATTTAAAAGAAATCATTATCCACACTAGACTCACTCTTGTGTGCTATATTTCTTATGGAGTTCTTCTTCTTCATCGTTCATTCTCAAACTCCCGCTGTATCTCTCTTGTAGCAGGAGCATGGTCCTACTAGATTTCCAGCAGGATGTAGTTCAGAGAATGGATATGTGCTGTGTCACCGTAGTATTTGCACCAATGGCCCGACACATCAATCTTCTGCAGGTTTTATGGAGTTCCATTGCCCTATCGCCCTGTGCAATACGTTGTGAAGTCGGATGTGTCAGGCAGAAAAGCACAGACTAGATATCACAGCAATGCTGTAAATTGTGATACAATACATTCTTTTCTCTGAGCTATATCCTACTGACAATCAGGAGTTTGAGATGAACGTAAAAGAAGAGAAACATATTTTTTTAACGTCCAGAGAACAGATACGTGTTGTGTTGCCGATTTATTTGATACCTCTGAAAACAAATACAATTATTTTAGTGGAAACCCTCTCTTTGTCATTGCAATTTTTCATTATTCATCTCCTAGGATTCGAAGTGATCACAACGTAGATAATTCAACTGCAATGTTGACAGAATGGCTGTCGGCTGTGTCTCATTTATACCACCATGTTGATGTTAAAATTGACCACAAAAATAAAGGTAAAAGTATTTTGTAAAAATTAGATTTAATAGACGTAAAAATTAAAGGAAATAATTTGTGAGTTTATTTGTCTAATTTAATACCAGCTGGTGCATACAATCAATGACTTTCACATTGTCCCATCCCAACTCTTGCAGATTCTTGAACTTTATGACACCACTCAATAGTTACAAAACAAAACTCTTGCAGATTCTTGAACTTTATGACACCACTCAATAGTTACAAAACTCTTGCAGATTCTTGTATTTGACGATGGCTGCTAAAAATCAGTAAACTCATCATCATGTTCAAACTCCTGAAACTTAGAACATCCTACTAGCAAGCTGAAATTTGAGAATGAACACAACCACTAATCCACAGCCATTAAACATCACAGTGGAAGAAAGATATGAATATTGATCAGAAACTTCCGCCGAAGACATTGGCGCAATAAAACGGCGACACAACGCATTTCCATTCTTTGGACTACATCCTGCTGGAAATCTAGTAGGACCATTGTCCTGTTACAAGAAATATCCAGCGGGAGTTTGAGAATGAACGATGAAGAAGAAGGCCCCATTCACCAACTTCATAGGTAACAACAGACCACCATCTTTCGACTTAGGACAAGCTTACAACAGGTGTCTCTGGTCTTAGGACAAGTTTACAACAGGTGTCTCTTGTCTTAGGACAAGCTTACAACAGGTGTCTCTGGTCTTAGTACAAGCTTACAACAGGTGTCTCTGGTCTTAGGACAAGCTTACAACAGGTGTCTCTGGTCTTAGGACAAGCTTACAACAGGTGTCTCTGGTCTTAGGACAAGCTTACAACAGGTGTCTCTGGTCTTAGGACAAGCTTACAACAGGTGTCTCTGGTCTTAGGACAAGCTTACAACAGGTGTCTCTGGTCTTAGGACAAGCTTACAACAGGTGTCTCTGGTCTTAGGACAAGCTTACAACAGGTGTCTCTGGTCTTGGGACAAGCTTACAACAGGTGTCTCTGGTCTTAGGACAAGCTTACAACAGGTGTCTCTGGTCTTAGGACAAGCTTACAACAGGTGTCTCTTGTCTTAGGACAAGCTTACAACAGGTGTCTCTTGTCTTAGGACAAGCTTACAACAGGTGTCTCTGGTCTTAGGACAAGCTTACAACAGGTGTCTCTGGTCTTAGGACAAGCTTACAACAGGTGTCTCTGGTCTTAGGATATGCTTACAACAGGTGTCTCTTATCTTAGGACAAGCTTACAACAGGTGTCTCTCATCTTAGGACAAACTTAAAAAAACGTGTAAACTGCTCTTAACTCCTTTTTTTTGGTCATAAAATAATTGTTTCTTTTCAAATTGAAAATTGAAAAAGCACAACTATAATCAGTTGTTCAATTGTAGTTTATTGGTTCATCTTTAGGATATACAGATGAAGAATCTCCGTGTGATTGGACAGAAAAACGGTTTGCAAATGTGATTGGTCTGAGGGAAAAGGCTCTAGAACATGCTCGGAATATTTGGGCTGACTATCTGTTTGTGAGTTAATTTTTACTGTTTAGTATTTAACATTAACTTATAGTAAGAAACATCATTGGGATACAGCTTATAGATAGATAGATAGACGGAGTAGTTCTACTCTTGTCTTGGCAGCGTGAAACCATTCTTTAAAAGAAGTGCAGGTCTTCTAAAGTTGACTTAGTGATCCATACAGTGAGTTTCAGACTGTTAACAGTATCTGTACAAGTTTTTTCCTGTCAGTTGAAATGTAAGGACAGTCAATAAGGAGGTATTCTACTGTCTTCGGCGGTAGAGTGTATATACTTTGTTGTATTGAATGCAAAATGATTTTTACTGATTTAAAAAAATATTGTCCACATGCAACTAGATAATGCAGGTTTTTATCTTTTTGATAGATGATTGATGCTGATGTGACACTAGAAAATAATAGAACTCTTCAAATTCTTATGGGGCAGAAAAAGTAAGTGTGTTGTATGCTCTTGTACATTTAATGAAACTTTACAGCTGAAATTGCATGTGTTGGGCCATTGATGCAAATAAAACGATGACAAAATGCATTTCCCTTGTCTGAACTACATCCTGCTGGACAGTTTCATGTTAGAACAGGCCACTGCAGACTATTGGGTCACCACTACTGACTAAGGATCTCGTACACAGATAAATGTCAAGAATCCAAAGCCTCAAATACATACTTCAGTTTGGAGTTTGATAATGAATGACCCAAACAAAATTGATTGAAATATTCTTTGCCTGAGATGTTGATGTGTAATGTATTTGTTATTATTATTATTTGAACAGCTGGTATGATTTTGGATATTAAGAAAGTGTTATGTTTGTTTGAATCACTAGGAATTTTGAGAAATAGAATTCTTCTTTTGTGCAGTCAATGGGTTTCTCCAGAGCTTTATTTCACACACACTAAGGCTGCAACTCTCTGTGGTTTGCAATGATTTTGAAGAAGCCTTTTACTGAGAGGGAATGAACATATAGCTGCATAGATGAAGTGACGCGAGGCTTCCTCGAAAGGAAATCATCACTATATTTGCACGTCATCTACTAGGTATTTACTGTTGCATTCTGGTTGGTCTGATGGTCCGCTGGTAAGACCTTCAGCATGCCAGATGAAAATGTTATGGGTACACAACTGTTATTATTATTATTATCAACTTGTGACAATATCTTTTATAAGACAACGATGACTTATGATATCAGTCCAGTTTTATATTTGTTAGAGTGTTAACTTCTTGAATACATATGTGGTAGGATCCGAAAGGGTAGCAAAGAATAACAACACTGTTTACCTTCCATGCATGTCATTGTTGTTGTTATTGTTTGTCCATCACAAGTGATTTTGACTATTTGTTTCATCTACTTTTTGTCTTCTTCTTCTGCATTCATTCTCAAACTCCTGTAGATAAGCAGGATGTAGTCTGGAGAAGGCAATGCGTTGTATCATGGTTTACATCATTGCTGCGATATCTGCGCCTTTCAGCCTGAAACAACCGACTTCAGCATGGCTTTGGGTCACTGACCCTATATGGGATGGGACAGCCAACTCCATCCCATAACCTCCTTAGTCACCTTTTACAACATTCGTGGAAGGTAAACAGTGTTGCTATTTGCTCCCCTCTCTGGCCCAGGCAACACATGGACGACATCCACTTTGAAATTCAGTTAGAGTTATGTCCTTAATTAATAGGCCATTCATGTCATAAGAAGCAACTAAGGTATTTTGTGGTGAAATTGGCTGTTCTATCCAATTTAAATCACTCAGAATCCTTGCTGAAGTTCAATGTGTCAGACTGAATGCCGCAGATAATCACAGCTCAGCTGTAAAAAAACAGCCTAGAAGCCATGCTAAAGTTGTTGTATCAGGCAGAAAGGCATAGATAATCACGTCTAAGCTGTAAACCCTAGCACAACACATTCCATTCTCCGGACTACATCCTGCTAATCTGCAAGAGCTTAAGAACAAATGCAGAAGAAGAATACATAAATTATTCCTGTTTTATATTTGTTAGTGTGGGTAACATCTTGAATTATTAGAGTGTTAACATCTTGAAAAAAAAATATATATATATATAATGTCCTGTTACAGATGTGTTAAAGTGTTAACATTTTTGATGTGTTTTGTTTTATTTAATATTGGTAATTCTCTTTTAATTCTCAATGTTTTTTTGTTGTTGCAAGATTGGTAATTGGTCCTATGCTAAATGCTTCTGTTGAGGGCTACTATTCCAATTTCTGGGGAGGAATGTCTGAAAAGGTAAACCTCAGTGTTTCTCTTAATCATCTTATAGAACCTCTATAAATATATGACCAGCCCAAATGCTAAGGACAACATCAACCTCCTGGGAAGGAAAGACCAGAGTATAATCTTCCGACTGCGCACACATGTACAGCTTAACAATCACCTGAGCAGAATACAACCACAACACACTCCAGGGTGCCGGCTGTGCATTCATCCCTATGAAACTGTTGACCACCACCTTTTTGAATGTCCAGCGCTGGATGACATCAGGAAAATGCTTCTCCCTCCAGGATCAGATAAATGGAACACATTATATGGAACAAAAAATCAGCTCACAAACACATGCATATATCACACAATAGCATTGGGTCAAAGGTCATGAGCCCATGGACCGCCGGACCACCAACCAACAATCTTATAGAATCCTGTTAACTAGCACAGTTACGGTAACAGACTCTCAGTCCAAAAATAAGTTGCTCGCAATTCCTGGAGATAGCAAACATACAGTCCATTGTTTAGAGTTCCAAAACAAAGAGGACTATTGTTGGAGTGGATAATGTCAAGTTAGTTATCAAGTGTCTACAGCAATGAACTCCAACAAGTAACAGGCAGATCCAAGCCTAGAAATTAAATGCCTGAGCCTGTACTTATGCTGCAGGACCTAAAAAGGGAGCAAAGAATTGCAAAGCAGTGACCTCTATACGTTACATGTTTGTAGAAGGCGACTGAGAAGGTTGGCTGAAGGCCAAAGTTCCATGCCATGCTGAAATCGGATTTGTCAAGCTGAAAGGCACAGATATTGCACCCAAGCTGTAAGCAACATATTCCATTCTCTGGTCTATATCCTGGTAACCAGCAGGAATTTGAGAAAGAATACAGAAGAATCAGAAACCTGAGAAATGTGATTGGAGAAACTAGAAGTGATATGGTTTGCAACCAGAGGATATATCCTCCCTGTATGTTGCCTGCGCTTGTAGGTAGAGCAAAGAATAGCACTACTGTTTACTTTCCATGCAAATTATTATAGAAGGAGACTAAGGTTTTGGAGGTGGAGTTGTATGTCCCTTCCCAAATAGGGTCAAAGTGACCCAGAAGCCACATGTGTCGGGTCGAAAGGCACAGATATCACAGTTAAGTTGTAACCATGTCGACACAATGCATTCCATTCTCCAGAATACATCCTGTTAATCTGCAGAAGTTTGAAAACAAATGCAGCAGAAGAAGAATAATACTCTGTATTAAAAGGTACTTTCAATGCTATATAACCATACAGGTTAAGTTAACGGGATCTGGAAGGATGGATGAAAGTATATTACATTTGTGATTTACAGAAATTTTACCGTGTATCCTTACACCATCTGCCGGAAGAGATCCTACATTGGTAGTAGGCAGATTTTTTCCATGGAGGAGGCGACTTCATATTTTCTGGTTGTTGTTATTGTTGTCAATAATGCCAGGAATTGTGAGCGATTTGCTCTTAATTCTTGTGTGTAGTGGATTGGTTTCTCAGATCTATCTTTCATACCCAAGAGACTTCAGCTTCTGGCTCAATGCAGTGTCTATTGAAAAAGACATCTACTCGGAGGGGGTATGAATACTTTCCGGTAACACGATCTGAAAAGCTTTTTCCCTGTTTGACAGACTAGTTGTATACAAAGTCAAAGCTTTTGTTGTTTACAATAGACATACATCAAAGAGTTGTTTCCTCCTTGGACAATGTCTCCATTCAGAACTTTACTTTATCTGACAATGTTTTAATTCAGAACTTTTTTTTTAATTTGACAATGTCTCCATTCACAACTTCACTTTATCTGACAATGTTTCCATTCAGAACCTTACATATCTGACAATATCAAAGTTTAAACATAATGATTGCTTCCTAATTAATATTTAGCATCATAGTTTGCAGATTGGCTAGCTTGTAATTTGATATTTTCTGAATTCAGAGAGTAGTGCATATAGTAATTCTAAATCAGATATAATTTAGCCATATAAGGAGACATAACAAAATGGAACAATTAATAATGGAAGGTATGGTTCCTGGAAGCAGAGGTAAGGGCCGCCAAAAAGACAAGGATGGATTAGAGACATCTCAGATTATTTAAACTCTGCCGAAGATGGATGTATCGGGTCATTGGTGCAATTAAAACAGCGACACAACACATTTCCATTCTCTGGACTACATTCTGCTGGAAATCTAGTAGGACCATTGTCCTGCTACAACAGAAATCCAGTGGGAGTTTGAGAATGAATGCTGAAGATGAAGAATGTTTAAACACACCCCTTCCTGTGTCAGGTCTACTCTAAAGACAACTACAATCTGGAAAGAATATGTCATGTGGAATATATATAAATCAGCCTGGCAGACCAGTAATAGTTACTTGGTGGGTTACCTGCCTTACACGAACCTGTGTGTCAGCCTAGTCTGCAGTTAAGTATGATTAGATTCTGATACCTCTGAAGATGGATGTGTCGGGTCATTGGCTCAAATAAAACGGTGACACAACGCATTTCCATTCTCTGGTCTATATTCTGCTGGAAATCTAGTAGTGCGATTTTCCTGCTACAAGAGAGATCCAGCGGGAGTTTGAGAATGAACGCTGAAGAAGAAGATTATGATAAACAATCCAACATTTCTTTTATTGAGAAGTGAGTCACAAATGTTTCTTGTATTCCTCCTCAGGGCTACTACATTCGTAGTAGTAACTATCTATTCATTGTAGACCGGGAGATTTTTGGAGGTGTTTCCTGTTCCTATGGTGCACTCTGCTATTCTTATCAACCTGCATCACTACCTTTCACCGAATCTTTCCTACAATACACCTCCAGTGGGATATAGTGGTCCAAGATATGACATCATTTTATTTGCTCATTCTGTGAAAGTTTTAGGTAAGTGGGTGTTGGTTCATCATCATTAAGTGTCGTTATTAAAAACGTGATGCTACATGGCAGTCCAAGGTAGAATGCAAAAGAAGAAGATGAGGAGAAGGATGGTGATAAAAAACAGTGACTTTAACCTTCACAATGCTTATGTAAACACTTGTCGATAAACAAAAAAAATGGCGGCTCTTGCCGTTGTCGATAGAAGTCATCCAATGAGATATTGTGTTAAATATACATACCAGAGCCTGATTGGTCAATGCACATACTCGGGAAACATATGCAATTGAAGCCGATACATTTCTACGTCCATCATGATCGTAGTGAAAATTTCTACGTAGAAGTAACACGTTTTATACCAATTAATCTGACCACATCTGCACACCGGTACGATGCCATGATGGTGAATCGGGTTTATAGACCGTTGTATCATTGCATTTTGAATAAAATAACATTGAATCGTAGCTTGAATCATGAATTATTGGGTTATTTAGTTTCACAGCAGTAAATATACAGAATGGCGTGTTGGTGTGGGGACTTCCAGATGTTTGATATCGAATATGTTGAAGTGGCACCAAAAATGACTCTAGGCCTAAGCTCAAAGAACGATTTTACTGCAAATCTGCATGTTTTATACAGTTCCCCCGGCAATATTTTGATAATGAAAGACCATAAATACAACAGATTTGTGTGTGATTTAGTGTACAGTGTTGCCAAACAATTCAATAAGTAAAGTAAGTTATTTTTTTACTAATTTTTCTGCTTTATTTGTTATAAAATATAAGTTTTTTTTGTGAAAAACGTCTTTACCACTTTCTCATATGTCTGGTATCATGTACAGAAATTACACCAATATATGCAGAATTCAATTCTTTATTTATATGTGCAAATATTTAAATATCTCTAACAACCAAAAAATTATCACATTTTCAAAACAGTCACCATCAATAACGCAAATTGTGAAAAAAGAATCCGGTGGCAGGAAGACGTTTTGTATTTTTTAATCCGTCTTGCTAATGGTTAAACTGTAGTTACCATCGAAGATGGATGTGCTGGGCCATTGGCACAAATAAAACGGCAACACAACGCATTTCCATTCTCTGGACTAAATTCAACTGGAAATTTTGTAGGACCTTTGTCCTGTTGCAAGAGAAATCCAGCGGGAGTTTGAGAATGAACGCTGAAGAAGAAGAAACTGTAGTTCAAACATTTTTTTGCGTAGGATCGCCTTTTACGACATGCGTCGAAGGTAAACAGTGTTGCTATTCTTTGCTCCCCTGCAACACACTGGTGATTATGTAATATTAAATATAACTTATGGTAGTTTAGTGGTTCATGAGTTCATGCCCTTTGACCCAAATATAACTCATCAAAATGTGAGCAGTTTCTGTGTTCTCGGTTAATAGACTGATGCGACACACACACATGGTTAACATATGTTGGCAAAAACTCAAATGTAAATTATGAAGAAATAATTGTTAACGAGTTACAATATCAAGCTAAACATTAAATATGTCATGTTAACGAGTTACAATATCAATCTAAACATTAAATATGTCATGTTAACGAGTTACAATATCAAGCTAAACATTAAATATGTCATGTTAACGAGTTACAATATCAAGCTAAACATTAAATATGTCATGTTAACGAGTTACAATATCAAGCTAAACATTAAATATGTCATGTTAACGAGTTACAATATCAAGCTAAACATTAAATATGTCATGTTAACGAGTTACAATATCAAGCTAAACATTAAATATGTCATGTTAACGAGTTACAATATCAAACTAAGCATTAAATATGTCATGTTAACGAGTTACAATATAAAGCTAAACATTAAATATGTCATGTTAACGAGTTACAATATCAAGCTAAACATTAAATATGTCATGTTAACGAGTTACAATATCAAACTAAACATTAAATATGTCATGTTAAAGAGTTACAATATCAAGCTAAACATTAAATATGTCATGTTAACGAGTTACAATATCAAGCTAAACATTAAATATGTCATGTTAACAAGTTACAATATCAAGCTAAACATTAAATATGTCATGTTTAAATTGTATTGAATTATATATGCCTCAAATGAAATAGTAGCACATCATACTTCAAGCTCCATGGTGGAAATCAAAAAATAAATTTGTGTTGGTTACTTGAGAGCCAACGCAGAAGTAGAAGATATTCTGAACAATCTTCGAACGATATAGAATATTTTATCCATATTGAAAGCCTTATATAAAATGTTTTTGACCATGGGTCACTTTACTTCTAAATAAAATGGGGTTGTGACTCGAGAAAAGTTGAGAACTTATGGTTTAGATGATCTGAAATGTATTTGTGAAGTATTTATTGAATCAGAGTTGAATTTGTGCGGACAGTAAATATTTAACTGATCTGAGACCTGACATACCAAACGCTTACAGATTCGCCTACAGTGCAGAGAATCTGATCCTGGAGGAAAGCAATACTTGATGATTTCTTTGATGATGTTCTTGAACAAAGTGTATAATATTTTCATTACAAGAAGTTCCTCCTCTGTACAGTTCACCTCATGTGTATATACCAGAGAAGCCTAAAGACAAACTAGGATTTGATCAGGCAAGTTATGTGTCATTTTGTTGTAGTTTGTATACATAGGATCTGATCAGGCAAGTTATGTGTCATTTTGTTGTAGTTTGTATACATTTTCTGTTAGATAACATGGTTGGTAAACAATATCATTTTGTTGTAGTTTGTATACATTTTTTGTTAAATAACTGAAGGTAAACTTTTAGTTTTAAAAGTTGTAAAGGTATTTTATAATATTTATTAAGTTTTTTTTTTGGCTGCGTAAAATGTTCATCTTATGGTAAAATTATGCTCCTTTCAGTCACAAGGTTAATCCAATTCGGTTATATCAGAGCTTTTAACCATAAAAGCGAAAGTGTGTTTCCAGGGCCCGAAAGGGGAGCTTTTTGTTCTTCAGTCAGATATCAGGTTACAGCGCCAATAGCTTCAATGAACTGTGTAATTCGATTCAGGTCATCCATGGAACCCCTCAAGTCTGGAAGTTCTGCCATCTCAGTAGGAAAATAAACATATTTTCTCACTCTCTTCTTGGTAGATTTGACAGGCATGAAGGATGTGTTCTGCAGTCTCTGGGCTCAGTCCACAGTTGCACAGGTCTGTCTTTAAATTTTCAACTTTCTGAACATGTGACTTCTCAGTCTGTTATGGCCAATTCGTAGTCAAAAGGGGAGCAAAGAATAGCAACACTATTTATCTTCCATATATCTTGTAAGAGGTGACTAAGAAGGTTTCAGGATGGTGTTGGTTGTCACATTCCGTATATGGTCAAAGTGACCTAGAAGTCATGCTGAAATCGGATGTGTCAGACCGAAAGGTGCATATAACACAGTCACGCTGTAAACCATGACGCAACACATTCCGTTCTCCAGACTGCATCTTGATAATCTCTAAGAAGTGTGAGAATGAAAGAAGAAGAATGTGGAGGTTGCTGTTCTGATAATCCAGCCACCACGAACTTCGTTAATTAAAAACATTCATACTCATCAGATAGCATATCCTGTAGCAGTCATCACAGCCTTTCCAAGCTTCTGTCAATCTTGAGCTAGTCTTCCTGCTTCTGTTACTGTCATGTTCAGGTGGTCTTTGATGTCTTGCATCCATCTTCATTGCATCCATCTCTTGTACGTCTCCCTGGCATCATCCCCTCCATTATGGTCTTCTCTAGGCTGTCTGGTGTTAAAAACTTTATTTATTCATATTTGCAGATATACATGATCAACTTGAAACGACGGCCGGCTAGAAGACTTCGGATGCTGACAGCCTTTGACTACTTGGGGATAGATGCCAAAATTGTGGATGCTGTAGATGGAAAGTTAGTATAAATACCAAATTCTCTCCTGTTATTTGTAATTTTGTTGTAAACTCGCAGTATGACATTCATTAAAAAAGGAGTTTTCATGTTTTCACTTTTTCCATTGAGGCGTAGTGGGGAGTATGGGGTTATGTCTGTATTTTTCATTGACCAACATCATACCTGCGGCTAATTTCCCAGAAGATCTGGTGCCCTTTTCTTAGGCTGGGTCAACCTAGAAGCCATTAGTCTTCTTCTTCAGCGTACATTCTCAAACTCCTGTTGAATTTCTCTTTTAGAAGGATCATTGTCCTGCTGGATTTCTAGTAGGATGTAATCCAGAGAAGGGAAATGCGCTATGTCTCCGTTTTATTTGCGCCAATGGCCTGATACATTCGTCTTCGACAGGAAAATTGGTATAAGTTCATAAGTTACATAGTTGACTTTTTAATTCTTGTCTCAACACTCTGTCCATTCTTCAGTCAGCTGTACAAATGCTCCCAAAATATTTAAATTTCTGCACTTGCTTTACTTCAGTAGTTGATCATTTATTTTGATTGTATTGGGTTTTCTGCCTATAAACATTACTTCTGTATTTTCTTTATTGATCTTCATGTTGTGATTGAGGCAGCTTTCATTGAGTAGGTTTATGTGATCTTTCAGCACTTCACTTGAACTGTGGAAAAGGCACTGATGGTCAGCAAAGAGTGGTTCAATTAAGTCATTTGAGTAATGGTAAACGTCTGGTGGTGTTTTACTGTTTTGATAATGTTATCCATATAAATAATAAACAATAATGGTTTGTTAGTCCTGCATTTGTTCTAACTGCAGATGTTACTGGTTTGTTAGTCCTGCATTTGTTCTAACTGCAGATATTACTGGTTTGTCAGTCCTGCATTTGTTCTAACTGCAGATGTTACTGGTTTGTTAGTCCTGCATTTGTTCTAACTGCAGATGTTACTGGTTTGTTAGTCCTGCATTTGTTCTAACCTTCACAGTCGTTTTTAAGCCCTTGTGCTTAAAAAAAGATCATTGACTTTCCTTACAAGTCACCTAGACTTTTTCAGATTTGTCGCTATATTTCTTATTGGTTACTGTTCAAGTCTTTATCTTCATATGCCCCCCTCCCCATGACAAGTTTTACCCTTTACCTCTATTTCAGAAATTTCTTCCGTGCCCCCCCCCCCTTCAAGTCCCTGCTGTCTTGCTGAGAACCACCATTTTAGATACAGAAACATGACACAGAACCCATGCTGAAGTCTAATGTCTCAGGCCGAAAGGCACATATGTTGCAAACCATGATGCAATGCATTCCATTCTCTGGACTACATCCTGCTAATCAGCAGGAGCTTGAGAACGAACACACCAGAAGACAACAACCACGGCCACAAGAACATATTTTCGAAGCACATAATTCTTGCCTACGTTTAATGTTCATTCTATATGTTATCTATTCCAAACAGAGAACTTAATAGTTCCTACCTGGAGAAGCAAGGGGTCAAGATGTTGCCAGACTTTGCCGATCCATATCATGGAAGGTAAGAGGGATCTCATTTTGTTTCGCTCTTTATTTCCACCTGTGCATTCCCACCTGTGGGGCCTTCTTCTTCAGCGTTCATTCTCAAACTCCCGCTGGTTCTCTCTTGTAACAGGACAATAATCCTACTAGATTTCCAGAAGGATATAGTCCAGAGAATGGAAATGTATTGTGTCGTCTCTTTATTTGCGACAATGGCCAGACACATCCGCCTTTGATGGTATTCTAGGCTTAAGAGCAGAAAAAATAATTATTATAATAACATCTCTGTTATGTGCCATGCATATCGTAAGAGGTGACCAATGAGATTTGAGGGGAGGAATTAGCTGTTTCACCTCATAGGTCAGTCAGTGACTCAGAAGCCATGCTGTAGTTGGGTTTGCCAGGCTGAAAGGCACAGATATTGCAGCTAAAATGTAAAATGTATCCTTTTCTATGGCCTACATCCTACTAACCTACAGGAGTTTGAGAATGCGTGGCTGTCCGCTTATTTTTCCATAAATCCATATTTTTAACAATTTATTTCTGTATTTCAATAAAAATGACCGTATTAGCACCCCACACAAAAAAAAATCCAACATTTTTTTCTTCATCCAATCAATACATTCTTCTTCTTCAGCGTTCATTCTCAAACTCCCGCTGGATTTCTCTTGTAACAGGACAATGATCCTACAAGATTTCCAGTTGAATATAGTCCAGAGAATGGAAATGCGTTGTGTTGCCGTTTTATTTGCGCAAATGGCCCAACACATCCGTCTTCGGCAGAAATACATTCAATATGTACAAAATGTCTGCATTAGAAGTAGTAACTGAAGATGTAACATGAAATGGCCTTTTTTTAAAATGTTATTTAAAAAAACACCCCCACCACAAAAAAGTTTTTGATTGTAGGGTTTTTTCGGAGTTTTTTTTCTGCCTGAAAAATCTGTATAAGTACAGAAAATCCGTACTAGTTGACATCTATGAGAATGCATGCAGAAAAAAATAAGAGACTGTATTCTGATAGTTGCACACCGCCGAGAGTTTAAGTTGCACACCGCAGAGAGTTAAAGTTGCACACCGCCGAGAGTTAAAGTTGCAAACCGCCGAGAGTTAAAGTTGCACACCGCCGAGAGTTAAAGTTGCACACTGCAGAGAGTTAAAGTTGCACACCGCCGAGAGTTAAAGTTGCACACCGCCGAGAGTTAAAGTTGCACACTGCCGAGAGTTAAAGTCTGGGTATCTTCTCGTTAGTTGAAATATATGTTCCTTTCGGCCTGACACATCCAACTTCAGCATGGCTTCTAGGCCACTTTAGCCAACTTAGTTATGGGACATCCAACTCCACCCTTAAACTTCCTGAGTCACCTCTTACAACATTCATGGTAGGTAGCAGTGTCGCTATCCTTTACTCCCCTTTTAGGCTCTGGCAAAGTTTGGGTATTAAACAAATTTTTCCATTACACAAAAGGATACCAGAAAGAGCTCTATTGTTCATAATTCCTGAAGATTCAAACAAAAATTTGTGTGTGAAGACATTATCTAGTCGTGTTGTTGGTGCGCCTTTCAACCTGGTATCTCTGACTTCAGTACCTGTGCCACAGTCCTGCTCGATATATGGAATGGCCTGACGATATATGGAATGGCCCGACCAATCTTAATTTCCTGCCTCTGTTTGGCTGGACTAAGCCCCCATCTTCACTTCAAGGAGTTGGCCTCGATGAGGCAAAAAAGAGATTATTATGATTTTGGTAGTCCATGTTTTTGTAAATGTCATAATTATTGTATTGTCTCGTTAATGTGTCACTGGGGTCCTAAACGGAAGCAAATAATTACGGCTGGTATCTGCCAAGCATGTTGTGAGAGGCAACTAAATACTTACGTAGAACACAAGTTTTGATGGAGTTTTATGAGGACTATCAGACTGCCATTGTACTGTATGGTATTGGTATGAAAACATGCAAATAACAACATACAAGACATTTAAATGTTTCAACTGTAACTCTTTCAGGATGGAATTATTCCTTATTCCTGGGGTTTGGACGTAATTAATTTTACGCACAATTTTTGGACCGCAACATGACTAGGCGCAAGCTTCCCGAAGACAAAGTATTAGCTATGGAAGGTCATATAAGGTATCAAAAGAAAGATAATTGAATGGAATCCATACAAAATATAAGAATTGTAACAATAAAATTCCAAAATTACACCACAAACAGAGATGTTAGATGAACAGAAATTATTTTGCATGCATTTTGTTCTACTCACCCTCAATTTTACTTGTCTTGAAATGCTAAAATCCAATCTTACTAAAGTAGATGCCTAGACTATCCACTTTCTGATCATAAATAGTTTATTTGAAGTAAATCTATCTGCTGGTGTTTTATGCCATTTTTGTATGTTTTATGTCAAATTTCAGAACTGAACAAAATATTCTGAAACTTTATGAAATATTCCCAAGTATTGAATTTCCAAAGTTTAACTTTATTCCACTCAATATTATCATTAGGTCTAACTATTTACTGTATAACATAGCGCAAGATTATCATTGCTGTCACTATACCTATCTGATTCTTCGGAAACAATAGCAGTGTGAGTAGTTTTATAATTTTTTATAAAGTTATTCTTCCCTTACAAATAATATTAGGTCTATTTATTTTACAATTTTCAACAAGTCGGTAATCTTCACTGTCAAAATCGAAATCATCGTTGTTTTCCAACTCATCACTTGAAATAATGTCTCCAATTATAAAACTCTCAAAGAATAATAAAACCAGATGTTTGCTAAATCTTTGAGCTCTCTTACTAGTGGAAGATGAAGCCATTTTGCTAATTTCTGAAAAGCTGAACCTACCTTGTTCAAATTTTAATTTAAAATAAATATGTCACACATGTCTAATCACACAGAGCTTTCGTTCCGTTAGCCAGATTTCTAAGGTTTAAATACCTAGATAACTTAATGCTAATTATTTTATGATCCAAACGAAGCAATTTTAGATGGAATATCTGCAAGAATGAATAATTGTGGATATGTCCGCAATGGATGTCTATCTGCATCGATATATCGTTTTTACGGACGGAAATAGTTAAGGTCTTTTTTCAAGAAAATACAAAACAAACAGTGAACAAACAATAAAAACAGTGAACAAACAATAAAACAGTGAACAAACAATAAAAACAGTGAACAAACAATAAAATCAGTGAACAAACAATAAAAACTGTGAACAAACAATAAAAACTGTGAACAAACAATAAAAACAGTGAACAAACAATAAAACAGTGAACAAACAATAAAACAGTGAACAAACAATAAAACAGTGAACAAACAATAAAAACAGTGAACAAACAAAACAGTGAACACACAATAAAAACAGTAAACAAACAATAAAAACAGTGAACAAACAATAACCCTAGCCCAAATAATAAACTACTGGTAGATACATTTATGAAATGTGTTGAAAAATCAAAGAAATATTTTTCTAATGATAAATTTGATACATTTATGAGATGTGTTGAAAAGTTTGAAAATCAAAAAACTATATTTCTAATGATAAACTAGATACATTTATGAAATGTGTTGAAAAGTTTGAAAAAAAAAATGAAAAGATATATTTCTAGTGATAATCTACCGGTAGATACATTTATGAGATGTGTTGAAAAGTTCCAAAAAGAAAATCAAAAAATTAATTTCTTTTGATAAACTATATACACTTATGAAATGTGTTGAAAAGTTTGAAAATCAAAGAAATATATTTCTAATGATAAACTAGATACATTTATGAAATGTGTTGAAAAGTTTGGAAAAGAAAATCAAAAAATATATTTCTAGTGATAAACTAGATACATTTATGAAATATGTTGAAAGGTTTGAAAAAGAAAATCAAAAAATATATTTCTAATGATGAACTAGATACATTTATGAAATGTGTTGAAAAGATTCAAAATCAAAGAAATATATTTCTAATGATAAACTAGATACAATTATGAAATGTGTTGAAAAGTTTGGAAAAGAAAATATAAAAAAATATGTTTCTAAAGATAAACTAGATATATTTATGAAATGTGTTGAAAGTTTGAAAAAGAAAACGAAAAGATATATTTCTGTGATAATCTACCGGTAGATACATTTATGAGATGTGTTGAAAAAATTGAAAAAGAAAGTAAAAAAATATATTTCTAATGATAAACTACCGGTAGATACATTTATGAGATGTGTTGAAAAGTTTTAAAAAGAAAATAAAAATATATATTTCTAATGATAAACTACCGGTATATACATTTATGAGATGTGTTGAAAAGTTTGAAAAAGAAAATTAAAAAATATATTTCTAATGATAAACTAGATACATTGCTGAAATGTGTTGAAAAGTTTCAAAATCACAGAAATATTTTTCTAATGATAAATTAGATACATTTATGAAATGTGTTGAAAAGTTTGAACAAGAAAATTGAAAAAAAATATTTCTAATGATAAACTATATACATTTATGAAATGTGTTGACAAGTTTGAAAAAGAAAATTAAAAAATATATTTCTAATGATAAACTAGATACATTGCTGAAATGTGTTGAAAAGTTTCAAAATCACAGAAATATTTTTCTAATGATAAACTATATACATTTATGAAATGTGTTGACAAGTTTGAAAAAGAAAATGAAAAGATATATTTCTAGTGATAATCTACTGGTAGATACATTTATGAAATCTGTTGAAAAGATTGAAAAAGAAAATAAAAAAATATATTTCTAATGATAAACTACCGGTAGATACATTTATGAGATGTGTTGAAAAGATTGAAAAAGAAAATAAAAAAATATATTTCTAATGATAAACTAGATACATTGCTGAAATGTGTTGAAAAGTTTCAAAATCACAGAAATATTTTTCTAATGATAAACTATATACATTTATGAAATGTGTTGACAAGTTTGAAAAAGAAAATTAAAAAATATATTTCTAATGATAAACTAGATACATTGCTGAAATGTGTTGAAAAGTTTCAAAATCACAGAAATTTTTTTCTAATGATAAACTATATACATTTATGAAATGTGTTGACAAGTTTGAAAAAGAAAATGAAAAGATATATTTCTAGTGATAATCTACTGGTAGATACATTTATGAAATCTGTTGAAAAGATTGAAAAAGAAAATAAAAAAATATATTTCTAATGATAAATTACCGGTAGATACATTTATGAGATGTGTTGAAAAGATTGAAAAAGAAAATAAAAAAATATATTTCTAATGATAAACTACCGGTAGATACATTTATGAGATGTGTTGAAAAGATTGAAAAAGAAAATAAAAAAATATATTTCTATTGATAAACTACCGGTATATATATTTATGAGATGTGTTGAAAAGTTTGAAAAAGAAAATTAAAAAATTTATTTCTTATGATAAACTAGATACATTGCTGAAATGTTGAAAAGTTTCAAAATCAAAGAAATATTTTTCTAATGATAAATTAGCTACATTTATGAAATGTGTTGGCTATATACATTTATGAAATGTGTTGACAAGTTTGAAAAAGAAAATGAAAAGATATATTTCTAGTGATAAACTAGATACATTTATGAGATGTGTTGAAAAGATTGAAAAAGAAAATAAAAAAATATAGTTCAATTTCTTCCGAACAACCATGTGGGCTGTCCCAATTGACATATGGAATTCTTCTGCAAGCGAACGAATGCTCCGACGACGGTCAGTCAGTACTGCTTTATCAAGCACGGCTATGGCTTCTTCTGTTGCAACAATATGCGCCTGACCTGGCCGTGCAAGATCTGCCGTTAACTCACGTCCGTCTTTAAACATACGCACCCACTCCATCACTCTGGTCCTCGACAAACATTTGTCACCATATGCTGCCTTCATTCTCCGATGAATGTCTACTGCTTGACATCCTTCAAATGAAAGAAACTGGATCACAGCACGCTGATTCACTTTGGACGGGTTCGGAATCACACCCGCCATATTGTTAACAGTCTTCTGCAGCACATATGCATGCTGGGAAGATGAACACGTGACCGTATGTAAATTATTGGATACTCATTACTAGTGCAAAATGTCATCAATATCAGTGCGCTCTATCACGCGTGGTGTAACAAGTCCCGTTTTCATTTGAACATGCCTCGTACATTGCTGAAATGTGTTGAAAAGTTTCAAAATCACAGAAATATTTTTCTAATGATAAATTAGATACATTTATGAAATGTGTTGAAAAGTTTGAACAAGAAAATTGAAAAAAATATTTCTAATGATAAACTATATACATTTATGAAATGTGTTGACAAGTTTGAAAAATAAAATGAAAAGATATATTTCTAGTGATAATCTACCGGTAGATACATTTATGAGATGTGTTGAAAAGTTTGAAAATCAAAAAAATATATTTCTAATGATAAACTAGATACATTTATGAAATGTGTTGAAAAGTTTCAAAATTAAAAAAATATATTTCTAATGATAAAAACTAGATACATTTATGAAAAGTGTTGAAAAATTTCAAAAAGAAAATGTAAAGATATATTTCTAGTGATAATCTACCTGTAGATACATTTATGAGATGTGTTGAAAAGTTTGAAAAAGAAAATCAAAAACTATATTTCTAGTGATAAATTAGATACATTTATGAAATGTTTAAAATTTTGAAATTAAAAAAAAATATATTTCTAATGATAAACTGATACATTTATGAAATGTGTTGAAAAGTTTAAAAAAAAACAAAACATATTTCTAATGATAAACTAGATACATTTATGAAATGTGTTGAAAAGTTTGGAAAAGAAAGTCAAAAAATATATTTCTAATGATAAACTACTGGTATATACATTTATGAGATGTGTTGAAAAGTTTGAAAAAGAAAATGGAAAGATATATTTCTAGTGATAATCTACCTGTAGATACATTTATGAGATGTGTTGAAAAGTTTGAAAAAGAAAATCAAAAACTATATTTCTAGTGATAAATTAGATCATTTATGAAATGTGTTTAAAATTTGGAAATTAAAAAAAAAATATTTCTAATGATAAACTGATACATTTATGAAATGTGTTGAAAAGTTTGAAATTTAAAAAAAACATATTTCTAATGATAAACTAGATACATTTATGAAATGTGTTGAAAAGTTTGGAAAAGAAAATAAAAAAATATATTTCTAATGATAAACTAGATACATTGCTGAAATGTGTTGAAAAATTTCAAAATGAAAATGAAAAGATATATTTCTAGTGATAATCTACCGGTAGATACAATTATGAGGTGTTGAAAAGTTTAAAAAAGAAATTTAAAAAATATATTTCTAATGATAAACTACCGGTATATACATTTATGAGATGTGTTGAAAAGTTTGAAAAAGAAAATGGAAAAATATATTTCTAATGATAAACTAGATACATTGCTGAAATGTGTTGAAAAGTTTGAAAAAGAAAATGAAAAATTATATTTCTAGTGATAATCTACCGGTAGATACATTTATGAGATGTGTTGAAAAGATTGAAAAAGAAAAGAAAAAAATATATTTCTAATGATAAACTACCAGTATATACATTTATGAGATGTGTTGAAAAGTTTGAAAAAGAAAATAAAAAAATATATTTCTAATGATAAACTAGATACATTGCTGAAATGTGTTGAAAAGTTTGAAAAAGAAAATGAAAAATTATATTTCTAGTGATAATCTACCGGTAGATACATTTATGAGATGTGTTGAAAAGATTGAAAAAGAAAATAAAAAAATATATTTCTAATGATAAACTACTGGTAGATACATTTATGAGATGTGTTGAAAAGTTTCAAAATGAAAAAAATATATTTCTAATGATAAACTAGATACATTGCTGAAATGTGTTGAAAAGTTTGAAAAAGAAAATGAAAAATTATATTTCTAGTGATAATCTACCGGTAGATACATTTATGAGATGTGTTGAAAAGATTGAAAAAGAAAATAAAAAAAATATATTTCTAATGATAAACTACCGGTAGATACATTTATGAGATGTGTTGAAAAGATTGAAAAAGAAAATAAAAAAAATATATTTCTAATGATAAACTACTGGTAGATACATTTATGAGATGTGTTGAAAAGTTTCAAAATGAAAAAAATATATTTCTAATGATAAACTAGATACATTTATGAAATGTGTTGAAAAGTTTCAAAATCAAAGAAATATATTTCTAATGATAAACTAGATACATTTATAAAATGTGTTGAAAAGATTGGAAAAGAAAATAAAAAAATATATTTCTAATGATAAACTACCGGTATATACATTTATGAGATGTGTTGAAAAGTTTGAAAATGAAAATAAAAAAATATATTTCTAATGATAAACTAGATACATTGCTGAAATGTGTTGAAAAGTTTGAAAAAGAAAATGAAAAATTATATTTCTAGTGATAATCTACCGGTAGATACATTTATGAGATGTGTTGAAAAGATTGAAAAAGAAAATAAAAAAAATATATTTCTAATGATAAACTACTGGTAGATACATTTATGAGATGTGTTGAAAAGTTTCAAAATGAAAAAAATATATTTCTAATGATAAACTAGATACATTTATGAAATGTGTTGAAAAGTTTCAAAATCAAAGAAATATATTTCTAATGATAAACTAGATACATTTATAAAATGTGTTGAAAGTTTGAAAAAGAAAACGAAAAGATATATTTCTGTGATAATCTACCGGTAGATACATTTATGAGATGTGTTGAAAAAATTGAAAAAGAAAGTAAAAAAATATATTTCTAATGATAAACTACCGGTAGATACATTTATGAGATGTGTTGAAAAGTTTTAAAAAGAAAATAAAAATATATATTTCTAATGATAAACTACCGGTATATACATTTATGAGATGTGTTGAAAAGTTTGAAAAAGAAAATTAAAAAATATATTTCTAATGATAAACTAGATACATTGCTGAAATGTGTTGAAAAGATTGAAAAAGAAAATAAAAAAAATATATTTCTAATGATAAACTACTGGTAGATACATTTATGAGATGTGTTGAAAAGTTTCAAAATGAAAAAAATATATTTCTAATGATAAACTAGATACATTTATGAAATGTGTTGAAAAGTTTCAAAATCAAAGAAATATATTTCTAATGATAAACTAGATACATTTATAAAATGTGTTGAAAGTTTGAAAAAGAAAACGAAAAGATATATTTCTGTGATAATCTACCGGTAGATACATTTATGAGATGTGTTGAAAAAATTGAAAAAGAAAGTAAAAAAATATATTTCTAATGATAAACTACCGGTAGATACATTTATGAGATGTGTTGAAAAGTTTTAAAAAGAAAATAAAAATATATATTTCTAATGATAAACTACCGGTATATACATTTATGAGATGTGTTGAAAAGTTTGAAAAAGAAAATTAAAAAATATATTTCTAATGATAAACTAGATACATTGCTGAAATGTGTTGAAAAGATTGAAAAAGAAAATAAAAAAAATATATTTCTAATGATAAACTACTGGTAGATACATTTATGAGATGTGTTGAAAAGTTTCAAAATGAAAAAAATATATTTCTAATGATAAACTAGATACATTTATGAAATGTGTTGAAAAGTTTGAAAAAGAAAATGAAAAGATATATTTCTAGTGATAATCTACTGGTAGATACATTTATGAAATCTGTTGAAAAGATTGAAAAAGAAAATAAAAAAATATATTTCTAATGATAAACTACCGGTAGATACATTTATGAGATGTGTTGAAAAGATTGAAAAAGAAAATAAAAAAATATATTTCTAATGATAAACTAGATACATTGCTGAAATGTGTTGAAAAGTTTGAAAAAGAAAATGAAAAATTATATTTCTAGTGATAATCTACCGGTAGATACATTTATGAGATGTGTTGAAAAGATTGAAAAAGAAAAAAATATATTTCTAATGATAAACTACTGGTAGATACATTTATGAAATGTGTTGAAAAGTTTCAAAATGAAAAAAATATATTTCTAATGATAAACTAGATACATTGCTGAAATGTGTTGAAAAGTTTGAAAAAGAAAATGAAAAATTATATTTCTAGTGATAATCTACCGGTAGATACATTTATGAGATGTGTTGAAAAGATTGAAAAAGAAAATAAAAAAAATATATTTCTAATGATAAACTACTGGTAGATACATTTATGAGATGTGTTGAAAAGTTTCAAAATGAAAAAAATATATTTCTAATGATAAACTAGATACATTTATAAAATGTGTTGAAAAGATTGGAAAAGAAAATAAAAAAATATATTTCTAATGATAAACTACCGGTATATACATTTATGAGATGTGTTGAAAAGTTTGAAAATGAAAATAAAAAAATATATTTCTAATGATAAACTAGATACATTGCTGAAATGTGTTGAAAAGTTTCAAAATTAAAAAAATATATTTCTAATGATAAAAACTAGATACATTTATGAAAAGTGTTGAAAAATTTCAAAAAGAAAATGTAAAGATATATTTCTAGTGATAATCTACCTGTAGATACATTTATGAGATGTGTTGAAAAGTTTTGAAAAGAAAATCAAAAAATATATTTCTAATGATAAACTACTGGTATATACATTTATGAGATGTGTTGAAAAGTTTGAAAAAGAAAATGGAAAGATATATTTCTAGTGATAATCTACCTGTAGATACATTTATGAGATGTGTTGAAAAGTTTGAAAAAGAAAATCAAAAACTATATTTCTAGTGATAAATTTGATCATTTATGAAATGTGTTTAAAATTTGGAAATTAAAAAAAAAACATTTTCTAATGATAAACTAGATACATTTATGAAATGTGTTGAAAAGTTTGGAAAAGAAAATAAAAAAATATATTTCTAATGATAAACTACCGGTATATACATTTATGAGATGTGTTGAAAAGTTTGAAAATGAAAATAAAAAAATATATTTCTAATGATAAACTAGATACATTGCTGAAATGTGTTGAAAAATTTAAAAATGAAAATGAAAAGATATATTTCTAGTGATAATCTACCGGTAGATACAATTATGAGGTGTTGAAAAGTTTAAAAAAGAAATTTAAAAAATATATTTCTAATGATAAACTACCGGTATATACATTTATGAGATGTGTTGAAAAGTTTGAAAAAGAAAATGGAAAGATATATTTCTAGTGATAATCTACCTGTAGATACATTTATGAGATGTGTTGAAAAGTTTGAAAAAGAAAATTAAAAAAATATATTTCTAATGATAAACTACTGGTAGATACATTTATGAGATGTGTTGAAAAGATTGAAAAAGAAAATAAAAAAAATATATTTCTAATGATAATCTACCGGTAGATACATTTATGAGATGTGTTGAAAAGTTTCAAAATGAAAAAAATATATTTCTAATGATAAACTAGATACATTTATGAAATGTGTTGAAAAGTTTCAAAATCAAAGAAATATATTTCTAATGATAAACTAGATACATTTATAAAATGTGTTGAAAGTTTGAAAAAGAAAACGAAAAGATATATTTCTGTGATAATCTACCGGTAGATACATTTATGAGATGTGTTGAAAAAATTGAAAAAGAAAGTAAAAAAATATATTTCTAATGATAAACTACCGGTAGATACATTTATGAGATGTGTTGAAAAGTTTTAAAAAGAAAATAAAAATATATATTTCTAATGATAAACTACCGGTATATACATTTATGAGATGTGTTGAAAAGTTTGAAAAAGAAAATTAAAAAATATATTTCTAATGATAAACTAGATACATTGCTGAAATGTGTTGAAAAGATTGAAAAAGAAAATAAAAAAAATATATTTCTAATGATAAACTACTGGTAGATACATTTATGAGATGTGTTGAAAAGTTTCAAAATGAAAAAAATATATTTCTAATGATAAACTAGATACATTTATGAAATGTGTTGAAAAGTTTCAAAATCAAAGAAATATATTTCTAATGATAAACTAGATACATTTATAAAATGTGTTGAAAGTTTGAAAAAGAAAACGAAAAGATATATTTCTGTGATAATCTACCGGTAGATACATTTATGAGATGTGTTGAAAAAATTGAAAAAGAAAGTAAAAAAATATATTTCTAATGATAAACTACCGGTAGATACATTTATGAGATGTGTTGAAAAGTTTTAAAAAGAAAATAAAAATATATATTTCTAATGATAAACTACCGGTATATACATTTATGAGATGTGTTGAAAAGTTTGAAAAAGAAAATTAAAAAATATATTTCTAATGATAAACTAGATACATTGCTGAAATGTGTTGAAAAGATTGAAAAAGAAAATAAAAAAAATATATTTCTAATGATAAACTACTGGTAGATACATTTATGAGATGTGTTGAAAAGTTTCAAAATGAAAAAAATATATTTCTAATGATAAACTAGATACATTTATGAAATGTGTTGAAAAGTTTGAAAAAGAAAATGAAAAGATATATTTCTAGTGATAATCTACTGGTAGATACATTTATGAAATCTGTTGAAAAGATTGAAAAAGAAAATAAAAAAATATATTTCTAATGATAAACTACCGGTAGATACATTTATGAGATGTGTTGAAAAGATTGAAAAAGAAAATAAAAAAATATATTTCTAATGATAAACTAGATACATTGCTGAAATGTGTTGAAAAGTTTGAAAAAGAAAATGAAAAATTATATTTCTAGTGATAATCTACCGGTAGATACATTTATGAGATGTGTTGAAAAGATTGAAAAAGAAAATAAAAAAAATATATTTCTAATGATAAACTACTGGTAGATACATTTATGAGATGTGTTGAAAAGTTTCAAAATGAAAAAAATATATTTCTAATGATAAACTAGATACATTTATAAAATGTGTTGAAAAGATTGGAAAAGAAAATAAAAAAATATATTTCTAATGATAAACTACCGGTATATACATTTATGAGATGTGTTGAAAAGTTTGAAAATGAAAATAAAAAAATATATTTCTAATGATAAACTAGATACATTGCTGAAATGTGTTGAAAAGTTTCAAAATTAAAAAAATATATTTCTAATGATAAAAACTAGATACATTTATGAAAAGTGTTGAAAAATTTCAAAAAGAAAATGTAAAGATATATTTCTAGTGATAATCTACCTGTAGATACATTTATGAGATGTGTTGAAAAGTTTTGAAAAGAAAATCAAAAAATATATTTCTAATGATAAACTACTGGTATATACATTTATGAGATGTGTTGAAAAGTTTGAAAAAGAAAATGGAAAGATATATTTCTAGTGATAATCTACCTGTAGATACATTTATGAGATGTGTTGAAAAGTTTGAAAAAGAAAATCAAAAACTATATTTCTAGTGATAAATTTGATCATTTATGAAATGTGTTTAAAATTTGGAAATTAAAAAAAAAACATTTTCTAATGATAAACTAGATACATTTATGAAATGTGTTGAAAAGTTTGGAAAAGAAAATAAAAAAATATATTTCTAATGATAAACTACCGGTATATACATTTATGAGATGTGTTGAAAAGTTTGAAAATGAAAATAAAAAAATATATTTCTAATGATAAACTAGATACATTGCTGAAATGTGTTGAAAAATTTAAAAATGAAAATGAAAAGATATATTTCTAGTGATAATCTACCGGTAGATACAATTATGAGGTGTTGAAAAGTTTAAAAAAGAAATTTAAAAAATATATTTCTAATGATAAACTACCGGTATATACATTTATGAGATGTGTTGAAAAGTTTGAAAAAGAAAATGGAAAGATATATTTCTAGTGATAATCTACCTGTAGATACATTTATGAGATGTGTTGAAAAGTTTGAAAAAGAAAATTAAAAAAATATATTTCTAATGATAAACTACTGGTAGATACATTTATGAGATGTGTTGAAAAGATTGAAAAAGAAAATAAAAAAAATATATTTCTAATGATAATCTACCGGTAGATACATTTATGAGATGTGTTGAAAAGTTTCAAAATGAAAAAAATATATTTCTAATGATAAACTAGATACATTTATGAAATGTGTTGAAAAGTTTCAAAATCAAAGAAATATATTTCTAATGATAAACTAGATACATTTATAAAATGTGTTGAAAGTTTGAAAAAGAAAACGAAAAGATATATTTCTGTGATAATCTACCTGTAGATACATTTATGAGATGTGTTGAAAAAATTGAAAAAGAAAGTAAAAAAATATATTTCTAATGATAAACTACCGGTAGATACATTTATGAGATGTGTTGAAAAGTTTTAAAAAGAAAATAAAAATATATATTTCTAATGATAAACTACCGGTATATACATTTATGAGATGTGTTGAAAAGTTTGAAAAAGAAAATTAAAAAATATATTTCTAATGATAAACTAGATACATTGCTGAAATGTGTTGAAAAGATTGAAAAAGAAAATAAAAAAAATATATTTCTAATGATAAACTACTGGTAGATACATTTATGAGATGTGTTGAAAAGTTTCAAAATGAAAAAAATATATTTCTAATGATAAACTAGATACATTTATGAAATGTGTTGAAAAGTTTCAAAATCAAAGAAATATATTTCTAATGATAAACTAGATACATTTATAAAATGTGTTGAAAGTTTGAAAAAGAAAACGAAAAGATATATTTCTGTGATAATCTACCGGTAGATACATTTATGAGATGTGTTGAAAAAATTGAAAAAGAAAGTAAAAAAATATATTTCTAATGATAAACTACCGGTAGATACATTAATGAGAAGTGTTGAAAAGTTTTAAAAAGAAAATAAAAATATATATTTCTAATGATAAACTACCGGTATATACATTTATGAGATGTGTTGAAAAGTTTGAAAAAGAAAATTAAAAAATATATTTCTAATGATAAACTAGATACATTGCTGAAATGTGTTGAAAAGATTGAAAAAGAAAATAAAAAAAATATATTTCTAATGATAAACTACTGGTAGATACATTTATGAGATGTGTTGAAAAGTTTCAAAATGAAAAAAATATATTTCTAATGATAAACTAGATACATTTATGAAATGTGTTGAAAAGTTTGAAAAAGAAAATGAAAAGATATATTTCTAGTGATAATCTACTGGTAGATACATTTATGAAATCTGTTGAAAAGATTGAAAAAGAAAATAAAAAAATATATTTCTAATGATAAACTACCGGTAGATACATTTATGAGATGTGTTGAAAAGATTGAAAAAGAAAATAAAAAAATATATTTCTAATGATAAACTAGATACATTGCTGAAATGTGTTGAAAAGTTTGAAAAAGAAAATGAAAAATTATATTTCTAGTGATAATCTACCGGTAGATACATTTATGAGATGTGTTGAAAAGATTGAAAAAGAAAAGAAAAAAATATATTTCTAATGATAAACTACTGGTAGATACATTTATGAGATGTGTTGAAAAGTTTCAAAATGAAAAAAATATATTTCTAATGATAAACTAGATACATTGCTGAAATGTGTTGAAAAGTTTGAAAAAGAAAATGAAAAATTATATTTCTAGTGATAATCTACTGGTAGATACATTTATGAGATGTGTTGAAAAGATTGAAAAAGAAAATAAAAAAAATATATTTCTAATGATAAACTACTGGTAGATACATTTATGAGATGTGTTGAAAAGTTTCAAAATGAAAAAAATATATTTCTAATGATAAACTAGATACATTTATAAAATGTGTTGAAAAGATTGGAAAAGAAAATAAAAAAATATATTTCTAATGATAAACTACCGGTATATACATTTATGAGATGTGTTGAAAAGTTTGAAAATGAAAATAAAAAAATATATTTCTAATGATAAACTAGATACATTGCTGAAATGTGTTGAAAAGTTTCAAAATTAAAAAAATATATTTCTAATGATAAAAACTAGATACATTTATGAAAAGTGTTGAAAAATTTCAAAAAGAAAATGTAAAGATATATTTCTAGTGATAATCTACCTGTAGATACATTTATGAGATGTGTTGAAAAGTTTTGAAAAGAAAATCAAAAAATATATTTCTAATGATAAACTACTGGTATATACATTTATGAGATGTGTTGAAAAGTTTGAAAAAGAAAATGGAAAGATATATTTCTAGTGATAATCTACCTGTAGATACATTTATGAGATGTGTTGAAAAGTTTGAAAAAGAAAATCAAAAACTATATTTCTAGTGATAAATTTGATCATTTATGAAATGTGTTTAAAATTTGGAAATTAAAAAAAAAACATTTTCTAATGATAAACTAGATACATTTATGAAATGTGTTGAAAAGTTTGGAAAAGAAAATAAAAAAATATATTTCTAATGATAAACTACCGGTATATACATTTATGAGATGTGTTGAAAAGTTTGAAAATGAAAATAAAAAAATATATTTCTAATGATAAACTAGATACATTGCTGAAATGTGTTGAAAAATTTAAAAATGAAAATGAAAAGATATATTTCTAGTGATAATCTACCGGTAGATACAATTATGAGGTGTTGAAAAGTTTAAAAAAGAAATTTAAAAAATATATTTCTAATGATAAACTACCGGTATATACATTTATGAGATGTGTTGAAAAGTTTGAAAAAGAAAATGGAAAGATATATTTCTAGTGATAATCTACCTGTAGATACATTTATGAGATGTGTTGAAAAGTTTGAAAAAGAAAATTAAAAAAATATATTTCTAATGATAAACTACTGGTAGATACATTTATGAGATGTGTTGAAAAGATTGAAAAAGAAAATAAAAAAAATATATTTCTAATGATAATCTACCGGTAGATACATTTATGAGATGTGTTGAAAAGTTTCAAAATGAAAAAAATATATTTCTAATGATAAACTAGATACATTTATGAAATGTGTTGAAAAGTTTCAAAATCAAAGAAATATATTTCTAATGATAAACTAGATACATTTATAAAATGTGTTGAAAGTTTGAAAAAGAAAACGAAAAGATATATTTCTGTGATAATCTACCTGTAGATACATTTATGAGATGTGTTGAAAAAATTGAAAAAGAAAGTAAAAAAATATATTTCTAATGATAAACTACCGGTAGATACATTTATGAGATGTGTTGAAAAGTTTTAAAAAGAAAATAAAAATATATATTTCTAATGATAAACTACCGGTATATACATTTATGAGATGTGTTGAAAAGTTTGAAAAAGAAAATTAAAAAATATATTTCTAATGATAAACTAGATACATTGCTGAAATGTGTTGAAAAGATTGAAAAAGAAAATAAAAAAAATATATTTCTAATGATAAACTACTGGTAGATACATTTATGAGATGTGTTGAAAAGTTTCAAAATGAAAAAAATATATTTCTAATGATAAACTAGATACATTTATGAAATGTGTTGAAAAGTTTCAAAATCAAAGAAATATATTTCTAATGATAAACTAGATACATTTATAAAATGTGTTGAAAGTTTGAAAAAGAAAACGAAAAGATATATTTCTGTGATAATCTACCGGTAGATACATTTATGAGATGTGTTGAAAAATTGAAAAAGAAAGTAAAAAAATATATTTCTAATGATAAACTACCGGTAGATACATTTATGAGATGTGTTGAAAAGTTTTAAAAAGAAAATAAAAATATATATTTCTAATGATAAACTACCGGTATATACATTTATGAGATGTGTTGAAAAGTTTGAAAAAGAAAATTAAAAAATATATTTCTAATGATAAACTAGATACATTGCTGAAATGTGTTGAAAAGATTGAAAAAGAAAATAAAAAAAATATATTTCTAATGATAAACTACTGGTAGATACATTTATGAGATGTGTTGAAAAGTTTCAAAATGAAAAAAATATATTTCTAATGATAAACTAGATACATTTATGAAATG
Source organism: Meghimatium bilineatum (assembly GCA_034231615.1). Taxonomy (NCBI): domain Eukaryota; kingdom Metazoa; phylum Mollusca; class Gastropoda; order Stylommatophora; family Philomycidae; genus Meghimatium; species Meghimatium bilineatum. Next base: position 19,872,115 of record CM067316.1, on the reverse strand, counting down.
TGTTGAAAAGTTTCAAAATCAAAGAAATATATTTCTAATGATAAACTAGATACATTTATAAAATGTGTTGAAAGTTTGAAAAAGAAAACGAAAAGATATATTTCTGTGATAATCTACCGGTAGATACATTTATGAGATGTGTTGAAAAAATTGAAAAAGAAAGTAAAAAAATATATTTCTAATGATAAACTACCGGTAGATACATTTATGAGATGTGTTGAAAAGTTTTAAAAAGAAAATAAAAATATATATTTCTAATGATAAACTACCGGTATATACATTTATGAGATGTGTTGAAAAGTTTGAAAAAGAAAATTAAAAAATATATTTCTAATGATAAACTAGATACATTGCTGAAATGTGTTGAAAAGATTGAAAAAGAAAATAAAAAAAATATATTTCTAATGATAAACTACTGGTAGATACATTTATGAGATGTGTTGAAAAGTTTCAAAATGAAAAAAATATATTTCTAATGATAAACTAGATACATTTATGAAATGTGTTGAAAAGTTTGAAAAAGAAAATGAAAAGATATATTTCTAGTGATAATCTACTGGTAGATACATTTATGAAATCTGTTGAAAAGATTGAAAAAGAAAATAAAAAAATATATTTCTAATGATAAACTAACGGTAGATACATTTATGAGATGTGTTGAAAAGATTGAAAAAGAAAATAAAAAAATATATTTCTAATGATAAACTAGATACATTGCTGAAATGTGTTGAAAAGTTTGAAAAAGAAAATGAAAAATTATATTTCTAGTGATAATCTACCGGTAGATACATTTATGAGATGTGTTGAAAAGATTGAAAAAGAAAAGAAAAAAATATATTTCTAATGATAAACTACTGGTAGATACATTTATGAGATGTGTTGAAAAGTTTCAAAATGAAAAAAATATATTTCTAATGATAAACTAGATACATTGCTGAAATGTGTTGAAAAGTTTGAAAAAGAAAATGAAAAATTATATTTCTAGTGATAATCTACCGGTAGATACATTTATGAGATGTGTTGAAAAGATTGAAAAAGAAAATAAAAAAAATATATTTCTAATGATAAACTACTGGTAGATACATTTATGAGATGTGTTGAAAAGTTTCAAAATGAAAAAAATATATTTCTAATGATAAACTAGATACATTTATAAAATGTGTTGAAAAGATTGGAAAAGAAAATAAAAAAATATATTTCTAATGATAAACTACCGGTATATACATTTATGAGATGTGTTGAAAAGTTTGAAAATGAAAATGGAAAGATATATTTCTAATGATAAACTACTGGTATATACATTTATGAGATGTGTTGAAAAGTTTGAAAAAGAAAATGGAAAGATATATTTCTAGTGATAATCTACCTGTAGATACATTTATGAGATGTGTTGAAAAGTTTGAAAAAGAAAATCAAAAACTATATTTCTAGTGATAAATTTGATCATTTATGAAATGTGTTTAAAATTTGGAAATTAAAAAAAAAACAATTTCTAATGATAAACTAGATACATTTATGAAATGTGTTGAAAAGTTTGGAAAAGAAAATAAAAAAATATATTTCTAATGATAAACTACCGGTATATACATTTATGAGATGTGTTGAAAAGTTTGAAAATGAAAATAAAAAAATATATTTCTAATGATAAACTAGATACATTGCTGAAATGTGTTGAAAAATTTAAAAATGAAAATGAAAAGATATATTTCTAGTGATAATCTACCGGTAGATACAATTATGAGGTGTTGAAAAGTTTAAAAAAGAAATTTAAAAAATATATTTCTAATGATAAACTACCGGTATATACATTTATGAGATGTGTTGAAAAGTTTGAAAAAGAAAATGGAAAGATATATTTCTAGTGATAATCTACCTGTAGATACATTTATGAGATGTGTTGAAAAGTTTGAAAAAGAAAATTAAAAAAATATATTTCTAATGATAAACTACTGGTAGATACATTTATGAGATGTGTTGAAAAGATTGAAAAAGAAAATAAAAAAAATATATTTCTAATGATAATCTACCGGTAGATACATTTATGAGATGTGTTGAAAAGTTTCAAAATGAAAAAAATATATTTCTAATGATAAACTAGATACATTTATGAAATGTGTTGAAAAGTTTCAAAATCAAAGAAATATATTTCTAATGATAAACTAGATACATTTATAAAATGTGTTGAAAGTTTGAAAAAGAAAACGAAAAGATATATTTCTGTGATAATCTACCGGTAGATACATTTATGAGATGTGTTGAAAAAATTGAAAAAGAAAGTAAAAAAATATATTTCTAATGATAAACTACCGGTAGATACATTTATGAGATGTGTTGAAAAGTTTTAAAAAGAAAATAAAAATATATATTTCTAATGATAAACTACCGGTATATACATTTATGAGATGTGTTGAAAAGTTTGAAAAAGAAAATTAAAAAATATATTTCTAATGATAAACTAGATACATTGCTGAAATGTGTTGAAAAGATTGAAAAAGAAAATAAAAAAAATATATTTCTAATGATAAACTACTGGTAGATACATTTATGAGATGTGTTGAAAAGTTTCAAAATGAAAAAAATATATTTCTAATGATAAACTAGATACATTTATGAAATGTGTTGAAAAGTTTCAAAATCAAAGAAATATATTTCTAATGATAAACTAGATACATTTATAAAATGTGTTGAAAGTTTGAAAAAGAAAACGAAAAGATATATTTCTGTGATAATCTACCGGTAGATACATTTATGAGATGTGTTGAAAAATTGAAAAAGAAAGTAAAAAAATATATTTCTAATGATAAACTACCGGTAGATACATTTATGAGATGTGTTGAAAAGTTTTAAAAAGAAAATAAAAATATATATTTCTAATGATAAACTACCGGTATATACATTTATGAGATGTGTTGAAAAGATTGAAAAAGAAAATAAAAAAATATATTTCTAATGATAAACTAGATACATTGCTGAAATGTGTTGAAAAGTTTGAAAAAGAAAATGAAAAATTATATTTCTAGTGATAATCTACCGGTAGATACATTTATGAGATGTGTTGAAAAGATTGAAAAAGAAAAGAAAAAAATATATTTCTAATGATAAACTACTGGTAGATACATTTATGAGATGTGTTGAAAAGTTTCAAAATGAAAAAAATATATTTCTAATGATAAACTAGATACATTGCTGAAATGTGTTGAAAAGTTTGAAAAAGAAAATGAAAAATTATATTTCTAGTGATAATCTACCGGTAGATACATTTATGAGATGTGTTGAAAAGATTGAAAAAGAAAATAAAAAAAATATATTTCTAATGATAAACTACTGGTAGATACATTTATGAGATGTGTTGAAAAGTTTCAAAATGAAAAAAATATATTTCTAATGATAAACTAGATACATTTATAAAATGTGTTGAAAAGATTGGAAAAGAAAATAAAAAAATATATTTCTAATGATAAACTACCGGTATATACATTTATGAGATGTGTTGAAAAGTAATGAAAAAATAAAAAAAAAAAATATATTTCTAATGATAAACTAGATACATTGCTGAAATGTGTTGAAAAGTTTCAAAATTAAAAAAATATATTTCTAATGATAAAAACTAGATACATTTATGAAAAGTGTTGAAAAATTTCAAAAAGAAAATGTAAAGATATATTTCTAGTGATAATCTACCTGTAGATACATTTATGAGATGTGTTGAAAAGTTTGAAAAAGAAAATCAAAAACTATATTTCTAGTGATAAATTAGATACATTTATGAAATGTTTAAAATTTTGAAATTAAAAAAAAATATATTTTTAATGATAAACTGATACATTTATGAAATGTGTTGAAAAGTTTAAAAAAAAATAAAACATATTTCTAATGATAAACTAGATACATTTATGAAATGTGTTGAAAAGTTTGGAAAAGAAAATCAAAAAATATATTTCTAATGATAAACTACTGGTATATACATTTATGAGATGTGTTGAAAAGTTTGAAAAAGAAAATGGAAAGATATATTTCTAGTGATAATCTACCTGTAGATACATTTATGAGATGTGTTGAAAAGTTTGAAAAAGAAAATCAAAAACTATATTTCTAGTGATAAATTAGATCATTTATGAAATGTGTTTAAAATTTGGAAATTAAAAAAAAAATATTTCTAATGATAAACTGATACATTTATGAAATGTGTTGAAAAGTTTGAAATTTAAAAAAAAACATATTTCTAATGATAAACTAGATACATTTATGAAATGTGTTGAAAAGTTTGAAAAAGAAAATAAAAAAATATATTTCTAATGATAAACTACCGGTAGATACATTTATGAGATGTGTTGAAAAGTTTGAAAATGAAAATAAAAAAATATATTTCTAATGATAAACTAGATACATTGCTGAAATGTGTTGAAAAGTTTGAAAAAGAAAATGAAAAATTATATTTCTAGTGATAATCTACCGGTAGATACATTTATGAGATGTGTTGAAAAGATTGAAAAAGAAAAGAAAAAAATATATTTCTAATGATAAACTACCAGTATATACATTTATGAGATGTGTTGAAAAGTTTGAAAAAGAAAATAAAAAAATATATTTCTAATCATAAACTAGATACATTGCTGAAATGTGTTGAAAAGTTTGAAAAAGAAAAGGAAAAATTATATTTCTAGTGATAATCTACCGGTAGATACATTTATGAGATGTGTTGAAAAGATTGAAAAAGAAAAAAAAAAATATATTTCTAATGATAAACTACCAGTATATACATTTATGAGATGTCTTGAAAAGTTTGAAAAAGAAAATAAAAAAATATATTTGTAATGATAAACTAGATACATTGCTGAAATGTGTTGAAAAGTTTGAAAAAGAAAATGAAAAATTATATTTCTAGTGATAATCTACCGGTAGATACATTTATGAGATGTGTTGAAAATATTGAAAAAGAAAATAAAAAAAATATATTTCTAATGATAAACTACTGGTAGATACATTTATGAGATGTGTTGAAAAGTTTCAAAATGAAAAAAATATATTTCTAATGATAAACTAGATACATTTATGAAATGTGTTGAAAAGTTTCAAAGTCAAAGAAATATATTTCTAATGATAAACTAGATACATTTATAAAATGTGTTGAAAAGATTGGAAAAGAAAATAAAAAAATATATTTCTAATGATAAACTACCGGTATATACATTTATGAGATGTGTTGAAAAGTTTGAAAATGAAAATAAAAAAATATATTTCTAATGATAAACTAGATACATTGCTGAAATGTGTTGAAAAATTTCAAAATGAAAATGAAAAGATATATTTCTAGTGATAATCTACCGGTAGATACAATTATGAGGTGTTGAAAAGTTTGAAAAAGAAATTTAAAAAATATATTTCTAATGATAAACTACCGGTATATACATTTATGAGATGTGTTGAAAAGTTTGAAAAAGAAAATGGAAAGATATTTTTCTAGTGATAATCTACCTGTAGATACATTTATGAGATGTGTTGAAAAGTTTGAAAAAGAAAATGAAAGGATATATTTCTAGTGATAATCTACCAGTAGATACATTTATGAGATGTGTTGAAAAGATTGAAAAAGAAAATAAAAAAATATATTTCTAATGATAAACTACCGGTAGATACATTTATGAGATGTGTTGAAAAGTTTGAAAAAGAAAATAAAAAAATATATTTCTAATGATAAACTAGATACATTGCTGAAATGTGTTGAAAAGTTTGAAAAAGAAAATGAAAAATTATATTTCTAGTGATAATCTACCGGTAGATACATTTATGAGATGTGTTGAAAAGATTGAAAAAGAAAAGAAAAAAATATATTTCTAATGATAAACTACTGGTAGATACATTTATGAGATGTGTTGAAAAGTTTCATAATCAAAGAAATATATTTCTAATGATAAACTAGATACATTTATGAAATGTGTTGAAAAGTTTGGAAAAGAAAATAAAAAAAATATATTTCTAATGATAAACTACCAGTAGATACATTTATGAGATGTGTTGAAAAGTTTGAAAAAGAAAATAAAAAAATATATTTCTAATGATAAACTTAGATACATTGCTGAAATGTGTTGAAAAGTTTCCAAATCAAAGAAATATATTTCTAATGATAAACAAGATACATTTATGAAATGTGTTGAAAAGTTTGGAAAAGAAAATAAAAAAAATATATTTCTAATGATAAACTACCAGTAGATACATTTATGAGATGGGTTGAAAAGTTTGAAAAAGAAAATAAATATATTTCTAATGATAAACTTAGATACATTGCTGAAATGTGTTGAAAAGTTTCAAAAAAATTAAAGTAATATTTTTCTAATGCTAAATTAGATACATTTATGAAATATGTTGAAAAGTTTGAACAAGAAAATAAAAAAAAAAAAAATTTCTAATGATAAACTATATACATTTATGAAATGTGTTGACAAGTTTGAAAAAGAAAATGAAAAATTATATTTCTAGTGATAATCTACAGGTAGATACATTTATGAGATGTGTTGAAAAGATTGAAAAAGAAATTTAAAAAAATATATTTCTAATGATAAACTACCGGTAGATACATTTATGAGATGTGTTGAAAAGTTTCAAAATGAAAAAAATATATTTCTAATGATAAACTAGATACATTTATGAAATGTGTTGAAAAGTTTCAAAATCAAAGAAATATATTTCTAATGATAAACTAGATACATTTATAAAATGTGTTGAAAAGATTGGAAAAGAAAATAAAAAAATATATTTCTAATGATAAACTACCGGTATATACATTTATGAGATGTGTTGAAAAGTTTGAAAATGAAAATAAAAAAATATATTTCTAATGATAAACTAGATACATTGCTGAAATGTGTTGAAAAATTTCAAAATGAAAATGAAAAGATATATTTCTAGTGATAATCTACCGGTAGATACATTTATGAGATGTGTTGAAAAGTTTGAAAAAGAAAATGGAAAGATATATTTCTAGTGATAATCTACCTGTAGATACATTTATGAGATGTGTTGAAAAGTTTGAAAAAGAAAATGAAAGGATATATTTCTAGTGATAATCTACCAGTAGATACATTTATGAGATGTGTTGAAAAGATTGAAAAAGAAAATAAAAAAATATATTTCTAATGATAAACTACCGGTAGATACATTTATGAGATGTGTTGAAAAGTTTGAAAAAGAAAATAAAAAAATATATTTCTAATGATAAACTAGATACATTGCTGAAATGTGTTGAAAAGTTTGAAAAAGAAAATGAAAAATTATATTTCTAGTGATAATCTACCGGTAGATACATTTATGAGATGTGTTGAAAAGATTGAAAAAGAAAAGAAAAAAATATATTTCTAATGATAAACTACTGGTAGATACATTTATGAGATGTGTTGAAAAGTTTCAAAATCAAAGAAATATATTTCTAATGATAAACTAGATACATTTATGAAATGTGTTGAAAAGTTTGGAAAAGAAAATAAAAAAAATATATTTCTAATGATAAACTACCAGTAGATACATTTATGAGATGTGTTGAAAAGTTTGAAAAAGAAAATAAAAAAATATATTTCTAATGATAAACTTAGATACATTGCTGAAATGTGTTGAAAAGTTTCCAAATCAAAGAAATATATTTCTAATGATAAACAAGATACATTTATGAAATGTGTTGAAAAGTTTGGAAAAGAAAATAAAAAAAATATATTTCTAATGATAAACTACCAGTAGATACATTTATGAGATGGGTTGAAAAGTTTGAAAAAGAAAATAAAAAAATATATTTCTAATGCTAAACTTAGATACATTGCTGAAATGTGTTGAAAAGTTTCAAAAAAATTAAAGTAATATTTTTCTAATGCTAAATTAGATACATTTATGAAATATGTTGAAAAGTTTGAACAAGAAAATAAAAAAAAAAATTTCTAATGATAAACTATATACATTTATGAAATGTGTTGACAAGTTTGAAAAAGAAAATGAAAAGATATATTTCTAGTGATAATCTACTGGCAGATACATTTATGAAATGTGTTGAAAAGATTGAAAAAGAAAATAAAAAAATATATTTCTAATGATAAACTACCGGTAGATACATTTATGAGATGTGTTGAAAAGATTGAAAAAGAAAATAAAAAATATATTTCTATTGATAAACTACCGTTAGATACATTTATGAGATGTGTTGAAAAGTTTGAAAAAGAAAATAAACAAATATATTTCTAATGATAAACTACTGGTAATGAAAATGAGTGTGTTGAAAAGTTTCAAAATGAAAAAAATATATTTCTAATGATAAACTAGATACATTTATGAAATGTGTTGAAAAGTTTCAAAATCAAAGAAATATATTTCTAATGATAAACTAGATACATTTATAAAATGTGTTGAAAAGATTGGAAAAGAAAATAAAAAAATATATTTCTAATGATAAACTACCGGTATATACATTTATGAGATGTGTTGAAAAGTTTGAAAATGAAAATAAAAAAATATATTTCTAATGATAAACTAGATACATTGCTGAAATGTGTTGAAAAATTTCAAAATGAAAATGAAAAGATATATTTCTAGTGATAATCTACCGGTAGATACAATTATGAGGTGTTGAAAAGTTTGAAAAAGAAATTTAAAAAATATATTTCTAATGATAAACTACCGGTATATACATTTATGAGATGTGTTGAAAAGATTGAAAAAGAAAATAAAAAAATATATTTCTATTGATAAACTACCGGTAGATACATTTATGAGATGTGTTGAAAAGTTTGAAAAAGAAAATAAAAAAATATATTTCTAATGATAAACTACTGGTATATATATTTATGAGATGTGTTGCAAAGTTTGAAAAAGAAAATTAAAAAATATATTTCTTATGATAAACTAGATACATTGCTGAAATGTGTTGAAAAGTTTCAAAATAAAAGAAATATTTTTCTAATGATAAATTAGATACATTTATGAAATGTGTTGGCTATATACATTTATGAAATGTGTTGACAAGTTTGAAAAAGTAAATGAAAAGATATATTTCTAGTGATAAACTAGATACATTTATGAGATGTGTTGAAAAGATTGAAAAAGAAAATTAAAAAACATACTTCTAATGATAAACTACCGGTAGATACATTTATGAGATGAGTTGAAAAGTTTAAAAATCAAAAAAATATATTTCTAATGATAAAAACTAGATACATTTATGAAAACTAGACCTCATTTATGAGGTGTTGAAAAGTTTGAAAAAGAAAATAAAAAAATATATTTCTAATGATAAACTACCAGTATATACATTTATGAGATGTGTTGAAAAGTTTGAAAAAGAAAATAAAAAAATATATTTCTAATGATAAACTAGATACATTGCTGAAATGTGTTGAAAAGTTTGAAAAAGAAATAGAAAAATTATATTTCTAGTGATAATCTACCGGTAGATACATTTATGAGATGTGTTGAAAAGATTGAAAAAGAAAATAAAAAAATATATTTCTAATGATAAACTACTGGTAGATACATTTATGAGATGTGTTGAAAAGTTTCAAAATGAAAAAAATATATTTCTAATGATAAACTAGATACATTGCTGAAATGTGTTGAAAAGTTTGAAAAAGAAAATGAAAAATTATATTTCTAGTGATAATCTACCGGTAGATACATTTATGAGATGTGTTGAAAAGATTGAAAAAGAAAATAAAAAAAATATATTTCTAATGATAAACTACTGGTAGATACATTTATGAGATGTGTTGAAAAGTTTCAAAATGAAAAAAATATATTTCTAATGATAAACTAGATACATTTATGAAATGTGTTGAAAAGTTTCAAAATCAAAGAAATATATTTCTAATGATAAACTAGATACATTTATGAGATGTGTTGAAAAGTTTGAAAATGAAAATAAAAAAATATATTTCTAATGATAAACTAGATACATTGCTGAAATGTGTTGAAAAATTTCAAAATGAAAATGAAAAGATATATTTCTAGTGATAATCTACCGGTAGATACAATTATGAGGTGTTGAAAAGTTTGAAAAAGAAATTTAAAAAATATATTTCTAATGATAAACTACCGGTATATACATTTATGAAATGTGTTGAAAAGTTTGGAAAAGAAAATAAAAAAAATATATTTCTAATGATAAACTACCAGTAGATACATTTATGAGATGTGTTGAAAAGTTTGAAAAAGAAAATAAAAAAATATATTTCTAATGATAAACTTAGATACATTGCTGAAATGTGTTGAAAAGTTTCCAAATCAAAGAAATATATTTCTAATGATAAACAAGATACATTTATGACATGTGTTGAAAAGTTTGGAAAAGAAAATAAAAAAATATATTTCTAATGATAAACTACCGGTATATACATTTATCAGATGTGTTGAAAAGTTTGAAAAAGAAAATAAAAAAATATATTTCTAATGATAAACTAGATACATTGCTGAAATGTGTTGAAAAGTTTGAAAAAGAAAATGAAAAATTATATTTCTAGTGATAATCTACCGGTAGATACATTTATGAGATGTGTTGAAAAGATTGAAAAAGAAAATAAAAAAAATATATTTCTAATGATAAACTAGATACATTTATGAAATGTGTTGAAAAGTTTCAAAATCAAAGAAATATATTTCTAATGATAAACTAGATACATTTATAAAATGTGTTGTAAAGATTGGAAAAGAAAATAAAAAAATATATTTCTAATGATAAACTACCGGTATATACATTTATGAGATGTGTTGAAAAGTTTGAAAATGAAAATAAAAAAATATATTTCTAATGATAAACTAGATACATTGCTGAAATGTGTTGAAAAATTTCAAAATGAAAATGAAAAGATATATTTCTAGTGATAATCTACCGGTAGATACAATTATGAGGTGTTGAAAAGTTTGAAAAAGAAATTTAAAAAATATATTTCTAATGATAAACTACCGGTATATACATTTATGAGATGTGTTGTTTGTTTTGTTTTTCGTTCGCTCCATTGTAACCATCACGGATATCCGTGCGATTTCCGCCGGGAGCGTGATTACGTTGTGCCACCGTTATGCGCCTTGTAGGCCTAGCACATCCGATTTCGGCATGCCTTGACAATTCGGGTGGGCTACCCTTAGCCTGTGACAGCCTCTATATCTGTCTCCAGGCACGCGTAGTGAAGACTCTTCGCCCAGACGATTTTCTTGCTCTCGTCTCACTCGAACGAGGTGTTCCACTGTCTATGAACTTGCCTCGTGTAATTGGACGTGCTGTGCCTGTGCCCATTGGGTACTGAACCGTTTCTCATCCATGAGCCTGGTTCCTTAAGGGGAAGAACTCAACAGAGGAGTTGGACATTGGCTCTTTCGCCCTCTTAGCCGAGGTGTCATTCACCGACATCGTGTACCCCTTGTCCAAGTTCGAGTCTCACACCACGCGTTTGAGAGCAAGGCGTTCTCGAGCTGAGCGTCCTTGTCCCAATAGCGCCTGAGCCCATCAGGTACTGAACCCTTTCTCTCTTCAAGTGTATTTCCGGTGTAGGAAAACCTGACAGTAGAGTTGGGCCAGGGCTAAATCGTTGTCCCTTTTGTGCCTTAGCGAATCGAGTACGGAACCCTTTCTCTCTGCAAGTTACTTCCGGTATAGGAAACCTTGACAGTAGAGTTGGGCCAGGACTGCCATCGTTGTCCCTTTCTTGCCTACACCCATCGGGTACAGAACCCTTTCTCTTTGCAAGCATATTTCCGGTTTAGGAAGGCTCGACATTAGAGTTGGGTTAGGTCTTTTGCTTTACCAAACGCCGATGGATGGGTCTGGGTCTCTGCCTGTTAGGAACTCTGGTAACTAGAAGCCCGTCTCGAGCTGACGGAGCTTGTAGTTCCCTTTCCTAGGGACTTTTCACTTTCTTTTTGCAGTTCGCGCTGCCCTCTAGCGCTGTTCTGCCCTTTCATTGTTTCATTGTACTCTGTATGAAACATATTTGTCTCTCGCCATGCATTTACCTTTACCTGCATTTTACATTGGCCGCCCCTCCAATGTTCGGACTGGACTGACTAGCTTCACTGTATGTCGACAGTGTTGCTATATGTGGTGATGCTGGTGGTGTCGGAGATATTGTCTGTCTCTTGTGCAGTCAAATCTCTTTCCATCTGCTACCTCCACATTCTCGGACACGATCCCCAAAAGATTTGGCCAGAATCAGCACGAGCTGCTGTATTTCTGTTTCCAGGGTGCACCACGTGGAGGTACATTTGGGATCTTGGTTATCTGCTAACCCTGGGTCCGCCTAGAGCAATGCGTTCCCTTTGCACCCCATGAGATGTGTTGAAAAGTTTGAAAAAGAAAATGGAAAGATATATTTCTAGTGATAATCTACCTGTAGATACATTTATGAGATGTGTTGAAAAGTTTGAAAAAGAAAATGAAAGGATATATTTCTAGTGATAATCTACCAGTAGATACATTTATGAGATGTGTTGAAAAGATTGAAAAAGAAAATAAAAAAATATATTTCTAATGATAAACTACCGGTAGATACATTTATGAGATGTGTTGAAAAGTTTGAAAAAGAAAATAAAAAAATATATTTCTAATGATAAACTACCAGTAGATACATTTATGAGATGTGTTGAAAAGTTTGAAAAAGAAAATAAAAAAATATATTTCTAATGATAAACTTAGATACATTGCTGAAATGTGTTGAAAAGTTTCCAAATCAAAGAAATATATTTCTAATGATAAACAAGATACATTTATGAAATGTGTTGAAGAGTTTGGAAAAGAAAATAAAAAAAATATATTTCTAATGATAAACTACCAGTAGATACATTTATGAGATGTGTTGAAAAGTTTGAAAAAGAAAATAAAAAAATATATTTCTAATGATAAACTTAGATACATTGCTGAAATGTGTTGAAAAGTTTCCAAATCAAAGAAATATATTTCTAATGATAAACAAGATACATTTATGACATGTGTTGAAAAGTTTGGAAAAGAAAATAAAAAAAATATATTTCTAATGATAAACTACCAGTAGATACATTTATGAGATGTGTTGAAAAGTTTGAAAATGAAAATAAAAAAATATATTTCTAATGATAAACTAGATACATTGCTGAAATGTGTTGAAAAATTAAAAAATGAAAATGAAAAGATATATTTCTAGTGATAATCTACCGGTAGATACAATTATGAGGTGTTGAAAAGTTTGAAAAAGAAATTTAAAAAATATATTTCTAATGATAAACTACCGGTATATACATTTATGAGATGTGTTGAAAAGTTTGAAAAAGAAAATGGAAAGATATATTTCTAGTGATAATCTACCTGTAGATACATTTATGAGATGTGTTGAAAAGTTTGAAAAAGAAAATGAAAGGATATATTTCTAGTGATAATCTACCAGTAGATACATTTATGAGATGTGTTGAAAAGATTGAAAAAGAAAATAAAAAAATATATTTCTAATGATAAACTACCGGTAGATACATTTATGAGATGTGTTGAAAAGTTTGAAAAAGAAAATAAAAAAATATATTTCTAATGATAAACTACCAGTAGATACATTTATGAGATGTGTTGAAAAGTTTGAAAAAGAAAATAAAAAAATATATTTCTAATGATAAACTTAGATACATTGCTGAAATGTGTTGAAAAGTTTCCAAATCAAAGAAATATATTTCTAATGATAAACAAGATACATTTATGAAATGTGTTGAAGAGTTTGGAAAAGAAAATAAAAAAAATATATTTCTAATGATAAACTACCAGTAGATACATTTATGAGATGTGTTGAAAAGTTTGAAAAAGAAAATAAAAAAATATATTTCTAATGATAAACTTAGATACATTGCTGAAATGTGTTGAAAAGTTTCCAAATCAAAGAAATATATTTCTAATGATAAACAAGATACATTTATGACATGTGTTGAAAAGTTTGGAAAAGAAAATAAAAAAAATATATTTCTAATGATAAACTACCAGTAGATACATTTATGAGATGTGTTGAAAAGTTTGAAAATGAAAATAAAAAAATATATTTCTAATGATAAACTAGATACATTGCTGAAATGTGTTGAAAAATTAAAAAATGAAAATGAAAAGATATATTTCTAGTGATAATCTACCGGTAGATACAATTATGAGGTGTTGAAAAGTTTGAAAAAGAAATTTAAAAAATATATTTCTAATGATAAACTACCGGTATATACATTTATGAGATGTGTTGAAAAGTTTGAAAAAGAAAATGGAAAGATATATTTCTAGTGATAATCTACCTGTAGATACATTTATGAGATGTGTTGAAAAGTTTGAAAAAGAAAATGAAAGGATATATTTCTAGTGATAATCTACCAGTAGATACATTTATGAGATGTGTTGAAAAGATTGAAAAAGAAAATAAAAAAATATATTTCTAATGATAAACTACCGGTAGATACATTTATAAAATGTGTTGAAAAGATTGGAAAAGAAAATAAAAAAATATATTTCTAATGATAAACTACCGGTATATACATTTATGAGATGTGTTGAAAAGTTTGAAAATGAAAATAAAAAAATATATTTCTAATGATAAACTAGATACATTGCTGAAATGTGTTGAAAAATTTCAAAATGAAAATGAAAAGATATATTTCTAGTGATAATCTACCGGTAGATACAATTATGAGGTGTTGAAAAGTTTGAAAAAGAAATTTAAAAAATATATTTCTAATGATAAACTACCGGTATATACATTTATGAGATGTGTTGAAAAGATTGAAAAAGAAAATAAAAAAATATATTTCTATTGATAAACTAGATACATTTATAAAATGTGTTGAAAAGATTGGAAAAGAAAATAAAAAAATATATTTCTAATGATAAACTACCGGTATATACATTTATTAGATGTGTTGAAAAGTTTGAAAATGAAAATAAAAAAATATATTTCTAATGATAAACTAGATACATTGCTGAAATGTGTTGAAAAATTTCAAAATGAAAATGAAAAGATATATTTCTAGTGATAATCTACCGGTAGATACAATTATGAGGTGTTGAAAAGTTTGAAAAAGAAATTTAAAAAATATATTTCTAATGATAAACTACCGGTATATACATTTATGAGATGTGTTGAAAAGTTTGAAAAAGAAAATGGAAAGATATATTTCTAGTGATAATCTACCTGTAGATACATTTATGAGATGTGTTGAAAAGTTTGAAAAAGAAAATGAAAGGATATATTTCTAGTGATAATCTACCAGTAGATACATTTATGAGATGTGTTGAAAAGATTGAAAAAGAAAATAAAAAAATATATTTCTAATGATAAACTTAGATACATTGCTGAAATGTGTTGAAAAGTTTCCAAATCAAAGAAATATATTTCTAATGATAAACAAGATACATTTATGAAATGTGTTGAAAAGTTTGGAAAAGAAAATAAAAAAAATATATTTCTAATGATAAACTACCAGTAGATACATTTATGAGATTTGTTGAAAAGTTTGAAAAAGAAAATAAAAAAATATATTTCTAATGATAAACTTAGATACATTGCTGAAATGTGTTGAAAAGTTTCCAAATCAAAGAAATATATTTCTAATGATAAACAAGATACATTTATGACATGTGTTGAAAAGTTTGGAAAAGAAAATAAAAAAAATATATTTCTAATGATAAACTACCAGTAGATACATTTATGAGATGTGTTGAAAAGTTTGAAAAAGAAAATAAAAAAATATATTTCTAATGATAAACTTAGATACATTGCTGAAATGTGTTGAAAAGTTTCAAAAAAATTAAAGTAATATTTTTCTAATGCTAAATTAGATACATTTATGAAATATGTTGAAAAGTTTGAACAAGAAAATAAAAAAATAAAATTTCTAATGATAAACTATATACATTTATGAAATGTGTTGACAAGTTTGAAAAAGAAAATGAAAAGATATATTTCTAGTGATAATCTACTGGCAGATACATTTATGAAATGTGTTGAAAAGATTGAAAAAGAAAATAAAAAAATATATTTCTATTGATAAACTACAGGTAGATACATTTATGAGATGTGTTGAAAAGTTTGAAAAAGAAAATAAAAAAATATATTTCTAATGATAAACTACCAGTATATATATTTATGAGATGTGTTGCAAAGTTTGAAAAAGAAAATTAAAAAATATATTTCTTATGATAAACTTAGATACATTGCTGAAATGTGTTGAAAAGTTTCCAAATCAAAGAAATATATTTCTAATGATAAACAAGATACATTTATGAAATGTGTTGAAAAGATTGAAAAAGAAAATAAAAAAATATATTTCTAATGATAAACTACCGGTATATACATTTATGAGATGTGTTGAAAAGATTGAAAAAGAAAATAAAAAAATATATTTCTATTGATAAACTACAGGTAGATACATTTATGAGATGTGTTGAAAAGATTGGAAAAGAAAATAAAAAAATATATTTCTAATGATAAACTACCGGTATATACATTTATGAGATGTGTTGAAAAGTTTGAAAATGAAAATAAAAAAATATATTTCTAATGATAAACTAGATACATTGCTGAAATGTGTTGAAAAATTTCAAAATGAAAATGAAAAGATATATTTCTAGTGATAATCTACCGGTAGATACAATTATGAGGTGTTGAAAAGTTTGAAAAAGAAATTTAAAAAATATATTTCTAGTGATAAACTACCGGTATATACATTTATGAGATGTGTTGAAAAGATTGAAAAAGAAAATAAAAAATATATTTCTAATGATAAACTACCGGTATATATATTTATGAGATGTGTTGCAAAGTTTGAAAAAGAAAATTAAAAAATATATTTCTTATGATAAACTAGATACATTGCTGAAATGTGTTGAAAAGTTTCAAAATAAAAGAAATATTTTTCTAATGATAAATTAGATACATTTATGAAATGTGTTGGCTATATACATTTATGAAATGTGTTGACAAGTTTGAAAAAGTAAATGAAAAGATATATTTCTAGTGATTAACTAGATACATTTATGAGATGTGTTGAAAAGATTGAAAAAGAAAATTAAAAAATATATTTCTAATGATAAACTACCGGTAGATGCATTTATGAGATGAGTTGAAAAGTTTAAAAAACAAAAAAATATATTTCTAATGATAAAAACTAGATACATTTATGAAAACTAGACCTCATTTATGAGGTGTTGAAAAGTTTGAAAAAGAAAATAAAAAAATATATTTCTAATGATAAACTACCGGTATATACATTTATGAGATGTGTTGAAAAGTTTGAAAAAGAAAATAAAAAAATATATTTCTAATGATAAACTAGATACATTGCTGAAATGTGTTGAAAAGTTTGAAAAAGAAAATGAAAAATTATATTTCTAGTGATAATCTACCGGTATATACATTTATGAGATGTGTTGAAAAGTTTGAAAATGAAAATAAAAAAATATATTTCTAATGATAAACTAGATACATTGCTGAAATGTGTTGAAAAATTTCAAAATGAAAATGAAAATATATATTTCTAGTGATAATCTACCGGTAGATACAATTATGAGGTGTTGAAAAGTTTGAAAAAGAAATTTAAAAAATATATTTCTAATGATAAACTACCGGTATATACATTTATGAGATGTGTTGAAAAGATTGAAAAAGAAAATAAAAAAATATATTTCTATTGATAAACTACAGGTAGATACATTTATGAGATGTGTTGAAAAGATTGGAAAAGAAAATAAAAAAATATATTTCTAATGATAAACTACCGGTATATACATTTATGAGATGTGTTGAAAAGTTTGAAAATGAAAATAAAAAAATATATTTCTAATGATAAACTAGATACATTGCTGAAATGTGTTGAAAAATTTCAAAATGAAAATGAAAAGATATATTTCTAGTGATAATCTACCGGTAGATACAATTATGAGGTGTTGAAAAGTTTGAAAAAGAAATTTAAAAAATATATTTCTAGTGATAAACTACCGGTATATACATTTATGAGATGTGTTGAAAAGATTGAAAAAGAAAATAAAAAATATATTTCTAATGATAAACTACCGGTATATATATTTATGAGATGTGTTGCAAAGTTTGAAAAAGAAAATTAAAAAATATATTTCTTATGATAAACTAGATACATTGCTGAAATGTGTTGAAAAGTTTCAAAATAAAAGAAATATTTTTCTAATGATAAATTAGATACATTTATGAAATGTGTTGGCTATATACATTTATGAAATGTGTTGACAAGTTTGAAAAAGTAAATGAAAAGATATATTTCTAGTGATTAACTAGATACATTTATGAGATGTGTTGAAAAGATTGAAAAAGAAAATTAAAAAATATATTTCTAATGATAAACTACCGGTAGATGCATTTATGAGATGAGTTGAAAAGTTTAAAAAACAAAAAAATATATTTCTAATGATAAAAACTAGATACATTTATGAAAACTAGACCTCATTTATGAGGTGTTGAAAAGTTTGAAAAAGAAAATAAAAAAATATATTTCTAATGATAAACTACCGGTATATACATTTATGAGATGTGTTGAAAAGTTTGAAAAAGAAAATAAAAAAATATATTTCTAATGATAAACTAGATACATTGCTGAAATGTGTTGAAAAGTTTGAAAAAGAAAATGAAAAATTATATTTCTAGTGATAATCTACCGGTAGATACATTTATGAGATGTGTTGAAAAGATTGAAAAAGAAAATAAAAAAAATATATTTCTAATGATAAACTAGATACATTTATGAAATGTGTTGAAAAGTTTCAAAATCAAAGAAATATATTTCTAATGATAAACTAGATACATTTATAAAATGTGTTGAAAAGATTGGAAAAGAAAATAAAAAAATATATTTCTAATGATAAACTACCGGTATATACATTTATGAGATGTGTTGAAAAGTTTGAAAATGAAAATAAAAAAATATATTTCTAATGATAAACTAGATACATTGCTGAAATGTGTTGAAAAATTTCAAAATGAAAATGAAAAGATATATTTCTAGTGATAATCTACCGGTATATACATTTATGAGATGTGTTGAAAAGTTTGAAAAAGAAAATGGAAAGATATATTTCTAGTGATAATCTACCAGTAGATACATTTATGAGATGTGTTGAAAAGTTTGAAAAAGAAAATGAAAGGATATATTTCTAGTGATAATCTACCAGTAGATACATTTATGAGATGTGTTGAAAAGATTGAAAAAGAAAATAAAAAAATATATTTCTAATGATAAACTACCGGTAGATACATTTATGAGATGTGTTGAAAAGTTTGAAAATGAAAATAAAAAAATATATTTCTAATGATAAACTAGATACATTGCTGAAATGTGTTGAAAAATTTCAAAATGAAAATGAAAAGATATATTTCTAGTGATAATCTACCGGTATATACATTTATGAGATGTGTTGAAAAGTTTGAAAAAGAAAATGGAAAGATATATTTCTAGTGATAATCTACCTGTAGATACATTTATGAGATGTGTTGAAAAGTTTGAAAAAGAAAATGAAAGGATATATTTCTAGTGATAATCTACCAGTAGATACATTTATGAGATGTGTTGAAAAGATTGAAAAAGAAAATAAAAAAATATATTTCTAATGATAAACTACCAGTAGATACATTTATGAGATGTGTTGAAAAGTTTGAAAAAGAAAATAAAAAAATATATTTCTAATGATAAACTTAGATACATTGCTGAAATGTGTTGAAAAGTTTCCAAATCAAAGAAATATATTTCTAATGATAAACAAGATACATTTATGAAATGTGTTGAAAAGTTTGGAAAAGAAAATAAAAAAAATATATTTCTAATGATAAACTACCAGTAGATACATTTATGAGATGTGTTGAAAAGTTTGAAAAAGAAAATAAAAAAATATATTTCTAATGATAAACTTAGATACATTGCTGAAATGTGTTGAAAAGTTTCCAAATCAAAGAAATATATTTCTAATGATAAACAAGATACATTTATGACATGTGTTGAAAAGTTTGGAAAAGAAAATAAAAAAAATATATTTCTAATGATAAACTACCAGTAGATACATTTATGAGATGGGTTGAAAAGTTTGAAAAAGAAAATTATAAAATATATTTCTAATGATAAACTTAGATACATTGCTGAAATGTGTTGAAAAGTTTCAAAAAAATTAAAGTAATATTTTTCTAATGCTAAATTAGATACATTTATGAAATATGTTGAAAAGTTTGAACAAGAAAATAAAAAAAAAAAATTTCTAATGATAAACTATATACATTTATGAAATGTGTTGACAAGTTTGAAAAAGAAAATGAAAAGATATATTTCTAGTGATAATCTACTGGCAGATACATTTATGAAATGTGTTGAAAAGATTGAAAAAGAAAATAAAAAAATATATTTCTATTGATAAACTACCGGTAGATACATTTATGAGATGTGTTGAAAAGTTTGAAAAAGAAAATAAAAAAATATATTTCTAATGATAAACTACCAGTATATATATTTATGAGATGTGTTGCAAAGTTTGAAAAAGAAAATTAAAAAATATATTTCTTATGATAAACTTAGATACATTGCTGAAATGTGTTGAAAAGTTTCAAAATAAAAGAAATATTTTTCTAATGATAAATTAGATACATTTATGAAATGTGTTGGCTATATACATTTATGAAATGTGTTGACAAGTTTGAAAAAGTAAATGAAAAGATATATTTCTAGTGATAAACTAGATACATTTATGAGATGTGTTGAAAAGATTGAAAAAGAAAATTAAAAAACATATTTCTAATGATAAACTACCGGTAGATACATTTATGAGATGAGTTGAAAAGTTTAAAAATCAAAAAAATATATTTCTAATGATAAAAACTAGATACATTTATGAAAACTAGACCTCATTTATGAGGTGTTGAAAAGTTTGAAAAAGAAAATAAAAAAATATATTTCTAATGATAAACTACCAGTATATACATTTATGAGATGTGTTGAAAAGTTTGAAAAAGAAAATAAAAAAATATATTTCTAATGATAAACTAGATACATTGCTGAAATGTGTTGAAAAGTTTGAAAAAGAAAATGAAAAATTATATTTCTAGTGATAATCTACCGGTAGATACATTTATGAGATGTGTTGAAAAGATTGAAAAAGAAAATAAAAAAATATATTTCTAATGATAAACTACTGGTAGATACATTTATGAGATGTGTTGAAAAGTTTCAAAATGAAAAAAATATATTTCTAATGATAAACTAGATACATTGCTGAAATGTGTTGAAAAGTTTCCAAATCAAAGAAATATATTTCTAATGATAAACAAGATACATTTATGAAATGTGTTGAAAAGATTGAAAAAGAAAATAAAAAAATATATTTCTAATGATAAACTACCGGTAGATACATTTATAAAATGTGTTGAAAAGATTGGAAAAGAAAATAAAAAAATATATTTCTAATGATAAACTACCGGTATATACATTTATGAGATGTGTTGAAAAGTTTGAAAATGAAAATAAAAAAATATATTTCTAATGATAAACTAGATACATTGCTGAAATGTGTTGAAAAATTTCAAAATGAAAATGAAAAGATATATTTCTAGTGATAATCTACCGGTAGATACAATTATGAGGTGTTGAAAAGTTTGAAAAAGAAATTTAAAAAATATATTTCTAATGATAAACTACCGGTATATACATTTATGAGATGTGTTGAAAAGATTGAAAAAGAAAATAAAAAAATATATTTCTATTGATAAACTACAGGTAGATACATTTATGAGATGTGTTGAAAAGATTGGAAAAGAAAATAAAAAAATATATTTCTAATGATAAACTACCGGTATATACATTTATGAGATGTGTTGAAAAGTTTGAAAATGAAAATAAAAAAATATATTTCTAATGATAAACTAGATACATTGCTGAAATGTGTTGAAAAATTTCAAAATGAAAATGAAAAGATATATTTCTAGTGATAATCTACCGGTAGATACAATTATGAGGTGTTGAAAAGTTTGAAAAAGAAATTTAAAAAATATATTTCTAGTGATAAACTACCGGTATATACATTTATGAGATGTGTTGAAAAGATTGAAAAAGAAAATAAAAAATATATTTCTAATGATAAACTACCGGTATATATATTTATGAGATGTGTTGCAAAGTTTGAAAAAGAAAATTAAAAAATATATTTCTTATGATAAACTAGATACATTGCTGAAATGTGTTGAAAAGTTTCAAAATAAAAGAAATATTTTTCTAATGATAAATTAGATACATTTATGAAATGTGTTGGCTATATACATTTATGAAATGTGTTGACAAGTTTGAAAAAGTAAATGAAAAGATATATTTCTAGTGATTAACTAGATACATTTATGAGATGTGTTGAAAAGATTGAAAAAGAAAATTAAAAAATATATTTCTAATGATAAACTACCGGTAGATGCATTTATGAGATGAGTTGAAAAGTTTAAAAAACAAAAAAATATATTTCTAATGATAAAAACTAGATACATTTATGAAAACTAGACCTCATTTATGAGGTGTTGAAAAGTTTGAAAAAGAAAATAAAAAAATATATTTCTAATGATAAACTACCGGTATATACATTTATGAGATGTGTTGAAAAGTTTGAAAAAGAAAATAAAAAAATATATTTCTAATGATAAACTAGATACATTGCTGAAATGTGTTGAAAAGTTTGAAAAAGAAAATGAAAAATTATATTTCTAGTGATAATCTACCGGTAGATACATTTATGAGATGTGTTGAAAAGATTGAAAAAGAAAATAAAAAAAATATATTTCTAATGATAAACTAGATACATTTATGAAATGTGTTGAAAAGTTTCAAAATCAAAGAAATATATTTCTAATGATAAACTAGATACATTTATAAAATGTGTTGAAAAGATTGGAAAAGAAAATAAAAAAATATATTTCTAATGATAAACTACCGGTATATACATTTATGAGATGTGTTGAAAAGTTTGAAAATGAAAATAAAAAAATATATTTCTAATGATAAACTAGATACATTGCTGAAATGTGTTGAAAAATTTCAAAATGAAAATGAAAAGATATATTTCTAGTGATAATCTACCGGTATATACATTTATGAGATGTGTTGAAAAGTTTGAAAAAGAAAATGGAAAGATATATTTCTAGTGATAATCTACCTGTAGATACATTTATGAGATGTGTTGAAAAGTTTGAAAAAGAAAATGAAAGGATATATTTCTAGTGATAATCTACCAGTAGATACATTTATGAGATGTGTTGAAAAGATTGAAAAAGAAAATAAAAAAATATATTTCTAATGATAAACTACCGGTAGATACATTTATGAGATGTGTTGAAAAGTTTGAAAATGAAAATAAAAAAATATATTTCTAATGATAAACTAGATACATTGCTGAAATGTGTTGAAAAATTTCAAAATGAAAATGAAAAGATATATTTCTAGTGATAATCTACCGGTATATACATTTATGAGATGTGTTGAAAAGTTTGAAAAAGAAAATGGAAAGATATATTTCTAGTGATAATCTACCTGTAGATACATTTATGAGATGTGTTGAAAAGTTTGAAAAAGAAAATGAAAGGATATATTTCTAGTGATAATCTACCAGTAGATACATTTATGAGATGTGTTGAAAAGATTGAAAAAGAAAATAAAAAAATATATTTCTAATGATAAACTACCGGTAGATACATTTATGAGATGTGTTGAAGAGTTTGAAAAAGAAAATAAAAAAATATATTTCTAATGATAAACTACCGGCAGATACATTTATGAGATGTGTTGAAAAGTTTGAAAATCAACAAAATATATTTCTAATGATAAACTAGATACATTTATGAAATGTGTTGAAAAGTTTGGAAAAGAAAATCAAAAAATATATTTCTAGTGATAAACTAGATACATTTATGAAATATGTTGCAAAGTTTGAACAAGAAAATAAAAAAAATATATTTCTAATGATAAACTATATACATTTCTGACATGTGTTGAAAGTTTGAAAAAGAAAATGAAAAGATATATTTCTAGTGATAATCTACCGGTAGATACATTTATGAGATGTGTTGAAAAGATTGAAAAAGAAAATAAAAATATATATTTCTAATGATAAACTACCGGTAGATACATTTATGAGATGTGTTGAAGAGTTTGAAAAAGAAAATAAAAAAATATATTTCTAATGATAAACTACCGGCAGATACATTTATGAGATGTGTTGAAAAGTTTGAAAATCAAAAAAATATATTTCTAATGATAAACTAGATACATTTATGAAATGTGTTGAAAAGTTTGGAAAAAAAAATCAAAAAATTTATTTCTAGTGATAAACTAGATACATTTATGAAATATGTTGAAAAGTTTGAACAAGAAAATTGAAAAAAATATTTCTAATGATAAACTATATACATTTATGAAATGTGTTGAAAAGTATCAAAATCAAAAAAATATATTTCTAATGATAAAAACTAGATACATTTATGAAATGTGTTGAAAAAGTTCAAAAAGAAAATCAAAAAATATATTTCTATTGATAAACTATATACACTTATGAAATGTGTTGAAAAGTTTGAAAATAAAAAAAATATATTTCTAATGATAAACTAGAAACATTTATGAAATGTGTTGAAAAGTTTGGAAAAGAAAATCAAAAAATTTATTTCTAGTGATAAACTAGATACATTTATGAAATATGTTGAAAAGTTTGAACAAGAAAATTGAAAAAAATATTTCTAATGATAAACTATATACACTTATGAAATGTGTTGAAAAGTTTGAAAATCAACAAAATATATTTCTAATGATAAACTAGATACATTTATGAAATGTGTTGAAAAGTTACAAAATCAAAAAAATATATTTCTAATGATAAAAACTAGATACATTTAAGAAATAAATGTTTCTAGTGTTGAAAAAGTTCAAAAAGAAAATCAAAAAATATATTTCTATTGATAAACTATATACACTTATGAAATGTGTTGAAAAGTTTGAAAATCAACAAAATATATTTCTAATGATAAACTAGATACATTTATGAAATGTGTTGAAAAGTTTGGAAAAGAAAATCAAAAAATATATTTCTAGTGATAAACTAGATACATTTATGAAATATGTTGCAAAGTTTGAACAAGAAAATAAAAAAAATATATTTCTAATGATAAACTATATACATTTCTGACATGTGTTGAAAGTTTGAAAAAGAAAATGAAAAGATATATTTCTAGTGATAATCTACCGGTAGATACATTTATGAGATGTGTTGAAAAGATTGAAAAAGAAAATAAAAATATATATTTCTAATGATAAACTACCGGTAGATACATTTATGAGATGTGTTGAAGAGTTTGAAAAAGAAAATAAAAAAATATATTTCTAATGATAAACTACCGGCAGATACATTTATGAGATGTGTTGAAAAGTTTGAAAATCAAAAAAATATATTTCTAATGATAAACTAGATACATTTATGAAATGTGTTGAAAAGTTTGGAAAAAAAAATCAAAAAATTTATTTCTAGTGATAAACTAGATACATTTATGAAATATGTTGAAAAGTTTGAACAAGAAAATTGAAAAAAATATTTCTAATGATAAACTATATACATTTATGAAATGTGTTGAAAAGTATCAAAATCAAAAAAATATATTTCTAATGATAAAAACTAGATACATTTATGAAATGTGTTGAAAAAGTTCAAAAAGAAAATCAAAAAATATATTTCTATTGATAAACTATATACACTTATGAAATGTGTTGAAAAGTTTGAAAATAAAAAAAATATATTTCTAATGATAAACTAGAAACATTTATGAAATGTGTTGAAAAGTTTGGAAAAGAAAATCAAAAAATTTATTTCTAGTGATAAACTAGATACATTTATGAAATATGTTGAAAAGTTTGAACAAGAAAATTGAAAAAAATATTTCTAATGATAAACTATATACATTTATGAAATGTGTTGAAAAGTATCAAAATCAAAAAAATATATTTCTAATGATAAAAACTAGATACATTTATGAAATGTGTTGAAAAAGTTCAAAAAGAAAATCAAAAAATATATTTCTATTGATAAACTATATACACTTATGAAATGTGTTGAAAAGTTTGAAAATAAAAAAAATATATTTCTAATGATAAACTAGAAACATTTATGAAATGTGTTGAAAAGTTTGGAAAAGAAAATCAAAAAATATATTTCTAATGATAAACTACCGGTAGATACATTTATGAGATGTGTTGAAAAGTTTGAAAAAGAAAATAAAAAAATATATTTCAAATGATAAACTAGATACATTGCTGAAATGTTTTGAAAAGTTTCAAAATCAAAGAAATATTTTTCTAATGATCAACTATATACATTTATGAAATGTGTTGAAAAGTTAGAAAAATAAAATGAAAAGATATATTTCTTGTGATAATCTACTGGTAGATACATTTATGAGATGTGTTGAAAAGATTGAAAAAGAAAATAAAAAAATATATTTCTAATGATAAACTACCGGTAGATACATTTATGAGATGTGTTGAAAAGTTTGAAAAAGAAAATAAAAAAATATATTTCTAATGATAAACTAGATACATTTATGAAATGTGTTGAAAAGTTTGAACAAGAAAATTGAAAAAAATATTTCTAATGATAAACTATATACATTTATGAAATGTGTTGAAAAAGTTCAAAAAGAAAATCAAAAAAATATTTCTATTGATAAACTATGTACACTTATGAAATGTGTTGATTAGTTTAAAAATCAAAAAAAATATATTTCTAGTGATAAACTAGATTCATTTATGAAATATGTTGAAAAGTTTGAACAGGAAAATAAAAAATATATATTTCTAATGATAAACTATATACATTTATGAGATGTGTTGAAAAGTTTGAAAAAGAAAATCAAAAAATATATTTCTAGTGATAAACTAGATACATTTATGAAATATGTTGAAAAGTTTGAACACGAAAATTGAAAAAAATATTTCTAATGATAAACTATATACATTTATAAAATGTGTTGAAAAGTTACAAAATCAAAAAAATATATTTCTAATGATAAAAACTAGATACATTTATGAAATAAATGTTTCTAGTGTTGAAAAAGTTCAAAAAGAAAATCAAAAAATATATTTCTATTGATAAACTATATACACTTATGAAATGTGTTGAAAAGTTTGAAAATCAACAAAATATATTTCTAATGATAAACTAGATACATTTATGAAATGTGTTGAAAAGTTTGGAAAAGAAAATCAAAAAATATATTTCTAGTGATAAACTAGATACATTTATGAAATATGTTGCAAAGTTTGAACAAGAAAATAAAAAAAATATATTTCTAATGATAAACTATATACATTTCTGACATGTGTTGAAAGTTTGAAAAAGAAAATGAAAAGATATATTTCTAGTGATAATCTACCGGTAGATACATTTATGAGATGTGTTGAAAAGATTGAAAAAGAAAATAAAAATATATATTTCTAATGATAAACTACCGGTAGATACATTTATGAGATGTGTTGAAGAGTTTGAAAAAGAAAATAAAAAAATATATTTCTAATGATAAACTACCGGCAGATACATTTATGAGATGTGTTGAAAAGTTTGAAAATCAAAAAAATATATTTCTAATGATAAACTAGATACATTTATGAAATGTGTTGAAAAGTTTGGAAAAAAAAATCAAAAAATTTATTTCTAGTGATAAACTAGATACATTTATGAAATATGTTGAAAAGTTTGAACAAGAAAATTGAAAAAAATATTTCTAATGATAAACTATATACATTTATGAAATGTGTTGAAAAGTATCAAAATCAAAAAAATATATTTCTAATGATAAAAACTAGATACATTTATGAAATGTGTTGAAAAAGTTCAAAAAGAAAATCAAAAAATATATTTCTATTGATAAACTATATACACTTATGAAATGTGTTGAAAAGTTTGAAAATAAAAAAAATATATTTCTAATGATAAACTAGAAACATTTATGAAATGTGTTGAAAAGTTTGGAAAAGAAAATCAAAAAATATATTTCTAATGATAAACTACCGGTAGATACATTTATGAGATGTGTTGAAAAGTTTGAAAAAGAAAATAAAAAAATATATTTCAAATGATAAACTAGATACATTGCTGAAATGTTTTGAAAAGTTTCAAAATCAAAGAAATATTTTTCTAAAGATAAATTAGATACATTTATGAAATGTGTTGAAAAGTTTGAACAAGAAAATAAAAAAAAAAATTTTCTAATGATCAACTATATACATTTATGAAATGTGTTGAAAAGTTAGAAAAATAAAATGAAAAGATATATTTCTTGTGATAATCTACTGGTAGATACATTTATGAGATGTGTTGAAAAGATTGAAAAAGAAAATAAAAAAATATATTTCTAATGATAAACTACCGGTAGATACATTTATGAGATGTGTTGAAAAGTTTGAAAAAGAAAATAAAAAAATATATTTCTAATGATAAACTAGATACATTTATGAAATGTGTTGAAAAGTTTGAACAAGAAAATTGAAAAAAATATTTCTAATGATAAACTATATACATTTATGAAATGTGTTGAAAAAGTTCAAAAAGAAAATCAAAAAAATATTTCTATTGATAAACTATGTACACTTATGAAATGTGTTGATTAGTTTAAAAATCAAAAAAAATATATTTCTAATGATAAACTAGAAACATTTATGCTGAAAAGTTTGGAAAAGAAAATCAAAAAATATATTTCTAGTGATAAACTAGATTCATTTATGAAATATGTTGAAAAGTTTGAACAAGAAAATAAAAAATATATATTTCTAATGATAAACTATATACATTTATGAAATGTGTTGAAAGTTTGAAAAAGAAAATGAAAAGATATATTTCTAGTGATAATCTACCGGTAGATACATTTATGAGATTTGTTGAAAAGATTGAAAAAGAAAATTAAAAAATATATTTCTAATGATAAACTACCGGTAGATACATTTATGAGATGTGTTGAAAAGTTTGAAAATCAAAAAAATATATTTCTAATGATAAACTAGATACATTTATGAAATGTGTTGAAAAGTTTGGAAAAGAAAATCAAAAAATATATTTCTAGTGATAAACTAGATACATTTATGAAATATGTTGAAAAGTTTGAACAAGAAAATTGAAAAAAATATTTCTAATGATAAACTATATACATTTATGAAATGTGTTGAAAAGATTCAAAATCAAAAAAATGTATTTCTAATGATAAAAACTAGATACATTTATGAAATGTGTTGAAAAAGTTCAAAAAGAAAATCCAAAAATATATTTCTATTAATAAACTATATACATTTATGAAATGTGTTGAAAAGTTTGAAAATCAAAAAAAATATATTTCTAATGATAAACTAGATACATTTATGAAATGTGTTGAAAAGTTTGAAAATCAAAAAATATATTTCTAGTGATAAACTAGATTCATTTATGAAATATGTTGAAAAGTTTGAACAGGAAAATAAAAAACATATATTTCTAATGATAAACTATATACATTCATGAAATGTGTTGAAAAGTTTGAAAATCAAAAAAAATATATTTCTAATGATAAACTTGATACATTTATGAAATTTGTTGAAAAGTTTGAAAATCAAAAAATATATTTCTAGTGATAAACTATATACATTTATGAAATGTGTTGAAAAAGTTCAAAAAGAAAATCAAAAAAATATTTCTATTGATAAACTATGTACACTTATGAAATGTGTTGATTAGTTTAAAAATCAAAAAAAATATATTTCTAATGATAAACTAGAAACATTTATGCTGAAAAGTTTGGAAAAGAAAATCAAAAAATATATTTCTAGTGATAAACTAGATTCATTTATGAAATATGTTGAAAAGTTTGAACAAGAAAATAAAAAATATATATTTCTAATGATAAACTATATACATTTATGAGATGTGTTGAAAAGTTTGAAAAAGAAAATCAAAAAATATATTTCTAGTGATAAACTAGATACATTTATGAAATATGTTGAAAAGTTTGAACACGAAAATTGAAAAAAATATTTCTAATGATAAACTATATACATTTATAAAATGTGTTGAAAAGTTACAAAATCAAAAAAATATATTTCTAATGATAAAAACTAGATACATTTATGAAATAAATGTTTCTAGTGTTGAAAAAGTTCAAAAAGAAAATCAAAAAATATATTTCTATTGATAAACTATATACACTTATGAAATGTGTTGAAAAGTTTGAAAATCAACAAAATATATTTCTAATGATAAACTAGATACATTTATGAAATGTGTTGAAAAGTTTGGAAAAGAAAATCAAAAAATATATTTCTAGTGATAAACTAGATACATTTATGAAATATGTTGCAAAGTTTGAACAAGAAAATAAAAAAAATATATTTCTAATGATAAACTATATACATTTCTGACATGTGTTGAAAGTTTGAAAAAGAAAATGAAAAGATATATTTCTAGTGATAATCTACCGGTAGATACATTTATGAGATGTGTTGAAAAGATTGAAAAAGAAAATAAAAATATATATTTCTAATGATAAACTACCGGTAGATACATTTATGAGATGTGTTGAAGAGTTTGAAAAAGAAAATAAAAAAATATATTTCTAATGATAAACTACCGGCAGATACATTTATGAGATGTGTTGAAAAGTTTGAAAATCAAAAAAATATATTTCTAATGATAAACTAGATACATTTATGAAATGTGTTGAAAAGTTTGGAAAAAAAAATCAAAAAATTTATTTCTAGTGATAAACTAGATACATTTATGAAATATGTTGAAAAGTTTGAACAAGAAAATTGAAAAAAATATTTCTAATGATAAACTATATACATTTATGAAATGTGTTGAAAAGTATCAAAATCAAAAAAATATATTTCTAATGATAAAAACTAGATACATTTATGAAATGTGTTGAAAAAGTTCAAAAAGAAAATCAAAAAATATATTTCTATTGATAAACTATATACACTTATGAAATGTGTTGAAAAGTTTGAAAATAAAAAAAATATATTTCTAATGATAAACTAGAAACATTTATGAAATGTGTTGAAAAGTTTGGAAAAGAAAATCAAAAAATATATTTCTAATGATAAACTACCGGTAGATACATTTATGAGATGTGTTGAAAAGTTTGAAAAAGAAAATAAAAAAATATATTTCAAATGATAAACTAGATACATTGCTGAAATGTTTTGAAAAGTTTCAAAATCAAAGAAATATTTTTCTAAAGATAAATTAGATACATTTATGAAATGTGTTGAAAAGTTTGAACAAGAAAATAAAAAAAAAAAATTTCTAATGATCAACTATATACATTTATGAAATGTGTTGAAAAGTTAGAAAAATAAAATGAAAAGATATATTTCTTGTGATAATCTACTGGTAGATACATTTATGAGATGTGTTGAAAAGATTGAAAAAGAAAATAAAAAAATATATTTCTAATGATAAACTACCGGTAGATACATTTATGAGATGTGTTGAAAAGTTTGAAAAAGAAAATAAAAAAATATATTTCTAATGATAAACTAGATACATTTATGAAATGTGTTGAAAAGTTTGGAAAAGAAAATCAAAAAATATATTTCTAGTGATAAACTAGATACATTTATGAAATATGTTGAAAAGTTTGAACAAGAAAATTGAAAAAAATATTTCTAATGATAAACTATATACATTTATGAAATGTGTTGAAAAGATTCAAAATCAAAAAAATGTATTTCTAATGATAAAAACTAGATACATTTATGAAATGTGTTGAAAAAGTTCAAAAAGAAAATCCAAAAATATATTTCTATTAATAAACTATATACATTTATGAAATGTGTTGAAAAGTTTGAAAATCAAAAAAAATATATTTCTAATGATAAACTAGATACATTTATGAAATGTGTTGAAAAGTTTGAAAATCAAAAAATATATTTCTAGTGATAAACTAGATTCATTTATGAAATATGTTGAAAAGTTTGAACAGGAAAATAAAAAACATATATTTCTAATGATAAACTATATACATTCATGAAATGTGTTGAAAAGTTTGAAAATCAAAAAAAATATATTTCTAATGATAAACTTGATACATTTATGAAATTTGTTGAAAAGTTTGAAAATCAAAAAATATATTTCTAGTGATAAACTAGATTCATTTATGAAATATGTTGAAAAGTTTGAACAGGAAAATAAAAAACATATATTTCTAATGATAAACTATATACATTCATGAAATGTGTTGAAAGTTTGAAAAAGAAAATAAAAAGATATATTTCTAGTGATGATCTACCGGTAGATACATTTATGAGATGTGTTGAAAAGATTGAAAAAGAAAATCAAAAAATATATTTCTAATGATAAACTACCGGTAGATACATTTATGAGATGTGTTGAAAAGTTTGAAAAAGAAAATAAAAAAATATATTTCTAATGATAAATTAGATACATTTATGAAATGTGTTGAAAAGTTTGAACAAGAAAATTAAAAAATAATATTTCTAATGATCAACTATATACATTTATGAAATGTGTTGAAAAGTTTGAATAATAAAATGAAAAGATATATTTCTTGTGATAATCTACTGGTAGATACATTTATGGGATGTGTTGAAAAGATTGAAAAAGAAAATAAAAAAATATATTTCTAATGATAAACTACCGGTATATACATTTATGAGATGTGTTGAAAAGTTTGAAAATCAAAAAAATATATTTCTAATGATAAACTAGATACATTTATGAAATGTGTTGAAAAGTTTGGAAAAGAAAATCAAAAAATATATTTCTAGTGATAAACTAGATACATTTATGAAATATGTTGAAAAGTTTCAACAAGAAAATTGAAAAAAAATATTTCTAATGATAAACTATATACATTTATGAAATGTGTTGAAAAGATTCAAAATCAAAAACATATATTTCTAATGAAAAAACTAGATACATTTATGAAATGTGTTGAAAAAGTTCAAAAAGAAAATTAAAAAATATATTTCTATTGATAAACTATATACACATATGAAATGTGTTGAAAAGTTTGAAAATCAAAAAAAAATATATTTCTAATGATAAACTAGATACATTTATGAAATGTGTTGAAAAGTTTGGAAAAGAAAATCAAAAAAATATATTTCTAGTGATAAACTAGATTCATTTATGAAATATGTTGAAAAGTTTGAACAAGAAAATAAAAAAAATATATTTCTAATGATAAACTATATACATTTATGAAATGTGTTGAAAGTTTGAAAAAGAAAATGAAAAGATATATTTCTAGTGATAATCTACCGGTAGATACATTTATGAGATGTGTTGAAAAGTTTGAAGAAAAAAAATATATATATTTCTAATGATA
Source organism: Meghimatium bilineatum (assembly GCA_034231615.1). NCBI lineage: Eukaryota > Metazoa > Mollusca > Gastropoda > Stylommatophora > Philomycidae > Meghimatium > Meghimatium bilineatum. The sequence goes on along the minus strand of CM067316.1, from coordinate 19,838,768 downwards.
AACTAGATACATTACTGAAATGTTTTGAAAAGTTTGAAAATCAAAAAAATATTTTTCTAATGATAAATTAGATACATTTATGAAATGTGTTGAAAAGTTTGAACAAGAAAATTAAAAAAAAATATTTCTAATGATCAACTATATACATTTATGAAATGTGTTGAAAAGTTTGAAAAATAAAATGAAAAGATATATTTCTTGTGATAATCTACTGGTAGATACATTTATGAGATGTGTTGAAAAGATTGAAAAAGAAAATAAAAAATATATTTCTAATGATAAAAACTAGATACATTTATGAAATGTGTTGAAAAAGTTCAAAAAGAAAATCAAAAAATATATTTCTAGTGATAAACTAGATACATTTATGAAATATGTTGCAAAGTTTGAACAAGAAAATAAAAAAAATATATTTCTAATGATAAACTATATACATTTATGACATGTGTTGAAAGTTTGAAAAAGAAAATGAAAAGATATATTTCTAATGATAAACTACCGGTAGATACATTTATGAGATGTGTTGAAAAGTTTGAAAAAGAAAATAAAAAAATATATTTCTAATGATAAATTAGATACATTTATGAAATGTGTTGAAAAGTTTGAACAAGAAAATTAAAAAATAATATTTCTAATGATCAACTATATACATTTATGAAATGTGTTGAAAAGTTTGAAAAATAAAATGAAAAGATATATTTCTTGTGATAATCTACTGGTAGATACATTTATGGGATGTGTTGAAGAGTTTGAAAAAGAAAATAAAAAAATATATTTCTAATGATAAACTACCGGCAGATACATTTATGAGATGTGTTGAAAAGTTTGAAAATCAAAAAAATATATTTCTAATGATAAACTAGATACATTTATGAAATGTGTTGAAAAGTTTGGAAAAGAAAATCAAAAAATATATTTCTAGTGATAAACTAGATACATTTATGAAATATGTTGAAAAGTTTCAACAAGAAAATTGAAAAAAATATTTCTAATGATAAACTATATACATTTATGAAATGTGTTGAAAAGATTCAAAATCAAAAACATATATTTCTAATGATAAAAACTAGATACATTTATGAAATGTGTTGAAAAAGTTCACAAAGAAAATCAAAAAATATATTTCTATTGATAAACTATATACACTTATGAAATGTGTTGAAAAGTTTGAAAATCAAAAAAAATATATTTCTAATGATAAACTTGATACATTTATGAAATTTGTTGAAAAGTTTGAAAATCAAAAAATATATTTCTACTGATAAACTAGATTCATTTATGAAATATGTTGAAAAGTTTGAACAGGAAAATAAAAAACATATATTTCTAATGATAAACTATATACATTCATGAAATGTGTTGAAAGTTTGAAAAAGAAAATAAAAAGATATATTTCTAGTGATGATCTACCGGTAGATACATTTATGAGATGTGTTGAAAAGTTTGAAAAAGAAAATCAAAAAATATATTTCTAATGATAAACTACCGGTAGATACATTTATGAGATGTGTTGAAAAGTTTGAAAAAGAAAATAAAAAATATATTTCTAATGATAAACTACCGGTAGATACATTTATGAGATGTGTTGAAAAGTTTGAAAAAGAAAATAAAAAAATATATTTCTAATGATAAATTAGATACATTTATGAAATGTGTTGAAAAGTTTGAACAAGAAAATTAAAAAATAATATTTCTAATGATCAACTATATACATTTATGAAATGTGTTGAAAAGTTTGAATAATAAAATGAAAAGATATATTTCTTGTGATAATCTACTGGTAGATACATTTATGGGATGTGTTGAAAAGATTGAAAAAGAAAATAAAAAAATATATTTCTAATGATAAACTACCGGTATATACATTTATGAGATGTGTTGAAAAGTTTGAAAATCAAAAAAATATATTTCTAATGATAAACTAGATACATTTATGAAATGTGTTGAAAAGTTTGGAAAAGAAAATCAAAAAATATATTTCTAGTGATAAACTAGATACATTTATGAAATATGTTGAAAAGTTTCAACAAGAAAATTGAAAAAAATATTTCTAATGATAAACTATATACATTTATGAAATGTGTTGAAAAGATTCAAAATCAAAAACATATATTTCTAATGAAAAAACTAGATACATTTATGAAATGTGTTGAAAAAGTTCAAAAAGAAAATCAAAAAATATATTTCTATTGATAAACTATATACACTTATGAAATGTGTTGAAAAGTTTGAAAATCAAAAAAAAATATATTTCTAATGATAAACTAGAAACATTTATGAAATGTGTTGAAAAGTTTGGAAAAGAAAATCAAAAAATTTATTTCTAGTGATAAACTAGATACATTTATGAAATATGTTGAAAAGTTTGAACAAGAAAATTGAAAAAAATATTTCTAATGATAAACTATATACACTTATGAAATGTGTTGAAAAGTTTGAAAATCAACAAAATATATTTCTAATGATAAACTAGATACATTTATGAAATGTGTTGAAAAGTTACAAAATCAAAAAAATATATTTCTAATGATAAAAACTAGATACATTTAAGAAATAAATGTTTCTAGTGTTGAAAAAGTTCAAAAAGAAAATCAAAAAATATATTTCTATTGATAAACTATATACACTTATGAAATGTGTTGAAAAGTTTGAAAATCAACAAAATATATTTCTAATGATAAACTAGATACATTTATGAAATGTGTTGAAAAGTTTGGAAAAGAAAATCAAAAAATATATTTCTAGTGATAAACTAGATACATTTATGAAATATGTTGCAAAGTTTGAACAAGAAAATAAAAAAAATATATTTCTAATGATAAACTATATACATTTCTGACATGTGTTGAAAGTTTGAAAAAGAAAATGAAAAGATATATTTCTAGTGATAATCTACCGGTAGATACATTTATGAGATGTGTTGAAAAGATTGAAAAAGAAAATAAAAATATATATTTCTAATGATAAACTACCGGTAGATACATTTATGAGATGTGTTGAAGAGTTTGAAAAAGAAAATAAAAAAATATATTTCTAATGATAAACTACCGGCAGATACATTTATGAGATGTGTTGAAAAGTTTGAAAATCAAAAAAATATATTTCTAATGATAAACTAGATACATTTATGAAATGTGTTGAAAAGTTTGGAAAAAAAAATCAAAAAATTTATTTCTAGTGATAAACTAGATACATTTATGAAATATGTTGAAAAGTTTGAACAAGAAAATTGAAAAAAATATTTCTAATGATAAACTATATACATTTATGAAATGTGTTGAAAAGTATCAAAATCAAAAAAATATATTTCTAATGATAAAAACTAGATACATTTATGAAATGTGTTGAAAAAGTTCAAAAAGAAAATCAAAAAATATATTTCTATTGATAAACTATATACACTTATGAAATGTGTTGAAAAGTTTGAAAATAAAAAAAATATATTTCTAATGATAAACTAGAAACATTTATGAAATGTGTTGAAAAGTTTGGAAAAGAAAATCAAAAAATTTATTTCTAGTGATAAACTAGATACATTTATGAAATATGTTGAAAAGTTTGAACAAGAAAATTGAAAAAAATATTTCTAATGATAAACTATATACATTTATGAAATGTGTTGAAAAGTATCAAAATCAAAAAAATATATTTCTAATGATAAAAACTAGATACATTTATGAAATGTGTTGAAAAAGTTCAAAAAGAAAATCAAAAAATATATTTCTATTGATAAACTATATACACTTATGAAATGTGTTGAAAAGTTTGAAAATAAAAAAAATATATTTCTAATGATAAACTAGAAACATTTATGAAATGTGTTGAAAAGTTTGGAAAAGAAAATCAAAAAATATATTTCTAATGATAAACTACCGGTAGATACATTTATGAGATGTGTTGAAAAGTTTGAAAAAGAAAATAAAAAAATATATTTCAAATGATAAACTAGATACATTGCTGAAATGTTTTGAAAAGTTTCAAAATCAAAGAAATATTTTTCTAATGATCAACTATATACATTTATGAAATGTGTTGAAAAGTTAGAAAAATAAAATGAAAAGATATATTTCTTGTGATAATCTACTGGTAGATACATTTATGAGATGTGTTGAAAAGATTGAAAAAGAAAATAAAAAAATATATTTCTAATGATAAACTACCGGTAGATACATTTATGAGATGTGTTGAAAAGTTTGAAAAAGAAAATAAAAAAATATATTTCTAATGATAAACTAGATACATTTATGAAATGTGTTGAAAAGTTTGAACAAGAAAATTGAAAAAAATATTTCTAATGATAAACTATATACATTTATGAAATGTGTTGAAAAAGTTCAAAAAGAAAATCAAAAAAATATTTCTATTGATAAACTATGTACACTTATGAAATGTGTTGATTAGTTTAAAAATCAAAAAAAATATATTTCTAGTGATAAACTAGATTCATTTATGAAATATGTTGAAAAGTTTGAACAGGAAAATAAAAAATATATATTTCTAATGATAAACTATATACATTTATGAGATGTGTTGAAAAGTTTGAAAAAGAAAATCAAAAAATATATTTCTAGTGATAAACTAGATACATTTATGAAATATGTTGAAAAGTTTGAACACGAAAATTGAAAAAAATATTTCTAATGATAAACTATATACATTTATAAAATGTGTTGAAAAGTTACAAAATCAAAAAAATATATTTCTAATGATAAAAACTAGATACATTTATGAAATAAATGTTTCTAGTGTTGAAAAAGTTCAAAAAGAAAATCAAAAAATATATTTCTATTGATAAACTATATACACTTATGAAATGTGTTGAAAAGTTTGAAAATCAACAAAATATATTTCTAATGATAAACTAGATACATTTATGAAATGTGTTGAAAAGTTTGGAAAAGAAAATCAAAAAATATATTTCTAGTGATAAACTAGATACATTTATGAAATATGTTGCAAAGTTTGAACAAGAAAATAAAAAAAATATATTTCTAATGATAAACTATATACATTTCTGACATGTGTTGAAAGTTTGAAAAAGAAAATGAAAAGATATATTTCTAGTGATAATCTACCGGTAGATACATTTATGAGATGTGTTGAAAAGATTGAAAAAGAAAATAAAAATATATATTTCTAATGATAAACTACCGGTAGATACATTTATGAGATGTGTTGAAGAGTTTGAAAAAGAAAATAAAAAAATATATTTCTAATGATAAACTACCGGCAGATACATTTATGAGATGTGTTGAAAAGTTTGAAAATCAAAAAAATATATTTCTAATGATAAACTAGATACATTTATGAAATGTGTTGAAAAGTTTGGAAAAAAAAATCAAAAAATTTATTTCTAGTGATAAACTAGATACATTTATGAAATATGTTGAAAAGTTTGAACAAGAAAATTGAAAAAAATATTTCTAATGATAAACTATATACATTTATGAAATGTGTTGAAAAGTATCAAAATCAAAAAAATATATTTCTAATGATAAAAACTAGATACATTTATGAAATGTGTTGAAAAAGTTCAAAAAGAAAATCAAAAAATATATTTCTATTGATAAACTATATACACTTATGAAATGTGTTGAAAAGTTTGAAAATAAAAAAAATATATTTCTAATGATAAACTAGAAACATTTATGAAATGTGTTGAAAAGTTTGGAAAAGAAAATCAAAAAATATATTTCTAATGATAAACTACCGGTAGATACATTTATGAGATGTGTTGAAAAGTTTGAAAAAGAAAATAAAAAAATATATTTCAAATGATAAACTAGATACATTGCTGAAATGTTTTGAAAAGTTTCAAAATCAAAGAAATATTTTTCTAAAGATAAATTAGATACATTTATGAAATGTGTTGAAAAGTTTGAACAAGAAAATAAAAAAAAAAATTTTCTAATGATCAACTATATACATTTATGAAATGTGTTGAAAAGTTAGAAAAATAAAATGAAAAGATATATTTCTTGTGATAATCTACTGGTAGATACATTTATGAGATGTGTTGAAAAGATTGAAAAAGAAAATAAAAAAATATATTTCTAATGATAAACTACCGGTAGATACATTTATGAGATGTGTTGAAAAGTTTGAAAAAGAAAATAAAAAAATATATTTCTAATGATAAACTAGATACATTTATGAAATGTGTTGAAAAGTTTGAACAAGAAAATTGAAAAAAATATTTCTAATGATAAACTATATACATTTATGAAATGTGTTGAAAAAGTTCAAAAAGAAAATCAAAAAAATATTTCTATTGATAAACTATGTACACTTATGAAATGTGTTGATTAGTTTAAAAATCAAAAAAAATATATTTCTAATGATAAACTAGAAACATTTATGCTGAAAAGTTTGGAAAAGAAAATCAAAAAATATATTTCTAGTGATAAACTAGATTCATTTATGAAATATGTTGAAAAGTTTGAACAAGAAAATAAAAAATATATATTTCTAATGATAAACTATATACATTTATGAAATGTGTTGAAAGTTTGAAAAAGAAAATGAAAAGATATATTTCTAGTGATAATCTACCGGTAGATACATTTATGAGATTTGTTGAAAAGATTGAAAAAGAAAATTAAAAAATATATTTCTAATGATAAACTACCGGTAGATACATTTATGAGATGTGTTGAAAAGTTTGAAAATCAAAAAAATATATTTCTAATGATAAACTAGATACATTTATGAAATGTGTTGAAAAGTTTGGAAAAGAAAATCAAAAAATATATTTCTAGTGATAAACTAGATACATTTATGAAATATGTTGAAAAGTTTGAACAAGAAAATTGAAAAAAATATTTCTAATGATAAACTATATACATTTATGAAATGTGTTGAAAAGATTCAAAATCAAAAAAATGTATTTCTAATGATAAAAACTAGATACATTTATGAAATGTGTTGAAAAAGTTCAAAAAGAAAATCCAAAAATATATTTCTATTAATAAACTATATACATTTATGAAATGTGTTGAAAAGTTTGAAAATCAAAAAAAATATATTTCTAATGATAAACTAGATACATTTATGAAATGTGTTGAAAAGTTTGAAAATCAAAAAATATATTTCTAGTGATAAACTAGATTCATTTATGAAATATGTTGAAAAGTTTGAACAGGAAAATAAAAAACATATATTTCTAATGATAAACTATATACATTCATGAAATGTGTTGAAAAGTTTGAAAATCAAAAAAAATATATTTCTAATGATAAACTTGATACATTTATGAAATTTGTTGAAAAGTTTGAAAATCAAAAAATATATTTCTAGTGATAAACTATATACATTTATGAAATGTGTTGAAAAAGTTCAAAAAGAAAATCAAAAAAATATTTCTATTGATAAACTATGTACACTTATGAAATGTGTTGATTAGTTTAAAAATCAAAAAAAATATATTTCTAATGATAAACTAGAAACATTTATGCTGAAAAGTTTGGAAAAGAAAATCAAAAAATATATTTCTAGTGATAAACTAGATTCATTTATGAAATATGTTGAAAAGTTTGAACAAGAAAATAAAAAATATATATTTCTAATGATAAACTATATACATTTATGAGATGTGTTGAAAAGTTTGAAAAAGAAAATCAAAAAATATATTTCTAGTGATAAACTAGATACATTTATGAAATATGTTGAAAAGTTTGAACACGAAAATTGAAAAAAATATTTCTAATGATAAACTATATACATTTATAAAATGTGTTGAAAAGTTACAAAATCAAAAAAATATATTTCTAATGATAAAAACTAGATACATTTATGAAATAAATGTTTCTAGTGTTGAAAAAGTTCAAAAAGAAAATCAAAAAATATATTTCTATTGATAAACTATATACACTTATGAAATGTGTTGAAAAGTTTGAAAATCAACAAAATATATTTCTAATGATAAACTAGATACATTTATGAAATGTGTTGAAAAGTTTGGAAAAGAAAATCAAAAAATATATTTCTAGTGATAAACTAGATACATTTATGAAATATGTTGCAAAGTTTGAACAAGAAAATAAAAAAAATATATTTCTAATGATAAACTATATACATTTCTGACATGTGTTGAAAGTTTGAAAAAGAAAATGAAAAGATATATTTCTAGTGATAATCTACCGGTAGATACATTTATGAGATGTGTTGAAAAGATTGAAAAAGAAAATAAAAATATATATTTCTAATGATAAACTACCGGTAGATACATTTATGAGATGTGTTGAAGAGTTTGAAAAAGAAAATAAAAAAATATATTTCTAATGATAAACTACCGGCAGATACATTTATGAGATGTGTTGAAAAGTTTGAAAATCAAAAAAATATATTTCTAATGATAAACTAGATACATTTATGAAATGTGTTGAAAAGTTTGGAAAAAAAAATCAAAAAATTTATTTCTAGTGATAAACTAGATACATTTATGAAATATGTTGAAAAGTTTGAACAAGAAAATTGAAAAAAATATTTCTAATGATAAACTATATACATTTATGAAATGTGTTGAAAAGTATCAAAATCAAAAAAATATATTTCTAATGATAAAAACTAGATACATTTATGAAATGTGTTGAAAAAGTTCAAAAAGAAAATCAAAAAATATATTTCTATTGATAAACTATATACACTTATGAAATGTGTTGAAAAGTTTGAAAATAAAAAAAATATATTTCTAATGATAAACTAGAAACATTTATGAAATGTGTTGAAAAGTTTGGAAAAGAAAATCAAAAAATATATTTCTAATGATAAACTACCGGTAGATACATTTATGAGATGTGTTGAAAAGTTTGAAAAAGAAAATAAAAAAATATATTTCAAATGATAAACTAGATACATTGCTGAAATGTTTTGAAAAGTTTCAAAATCAAAGAAATATTTTTCTAAAGATAAATTAGATACATTTATGAAATGTGTTGAAAAGTTTGAACAAGAAAATAAAAAAAAAAAATTTCTAATGATCAACTATATACATTTATGAAATGTGTTGAAAAGTTAGAAAAATAAAATGAAAAGATATATTTCTTGTGATAATCTACTGGTAGATACATTTATGAGATGTGTTGAAAAGATTGAAAAAGAAAATAAAAAAATATATTTCTAATGATAAACTACCGGTAGATACATTTATGAGATGTGTTGAAAAGTTTGAAAAAGAAAATAAAAAAATATATTTCTAATGATAAACTAGATACATTTATGAAATGTGTTGAAAAGTTTGGAAAAGAAAATCAAAAAATATATTTCTAGTGATAAACTAGATACATTTATGAAATATGTTGAAAAGTTTGAACAAGAAAATTGAAAAAAATATTTCTAATGATAAACTATATACATTTATGAAATGTGTTGAAAAGATTCAAAATCAAAAAAATGTATTTCTAATGATAAAAACTAGATACATTTATGAAATGTGTTGAAAAAGTTCAAAAAGAAAATCCAAAAATATATTTCTATTAATAAACTATATACATTTATGAAATGTGTTGAAAAGTTTGAAAATCAAAAAAAATATATTTCTAATGATAAACTAGATACATTTATGAAATGTGTTGAAAAGTTTGAAAATCAAAAAATATATTTCTAGTGATAAACTAGATTCATTTATGAAATATGTTGAAAAGTTTGAACAGGAAAATAAAAAACATATATTTCTAATGATAAACTATATACATTCATGAAATGTGTTGAAAAGTTTGAAAATCAAAAAAAATATATTTCTAATGATAAACTTGATACATTTATGAAATTTGTTGAAAAGTTTGAAAATCAAAAAATATATTTCTAGTGATAAACTAGATTCATTTATGAAATATGTTGAAAAGTTTGAACAGGAAAATAAAAAACATATATTTCTAATGATAAACTATATACATTCATGAAATGTGTTGAAAGTTTGAAAAAGAAAATAAAAAGATATATTTCTAGTGATGATCTACCGGTAGATACATTTATGAGATGTGTTGAAAAGATTGAAAAAGAAAATCAAAAAATATATTTCTAATGATAAACTACCGGTAGATACATTTATGAGATGTGTTGAAAAGTTTGAAAAAGAAAATAAAAAAATATATTTCTAATGATAAATTAGATACATTTATGAAATGTGTTGAAAAGTTTGAACAAGAAAATTAAAAAATAATATTTCTAATGATCAACTATATACATTTATGAAATGTGTTGAAAAGTTTGAATAATAAAATGAAAAGATATATTTCTTGTGATAATCTACTGGTAGATACATTTATGGGATGTGTTGAAAAGATTGAAAAAGAAAATAAAAAAATATATTTCTAATGATAAACTACCGGTATATACATTTATGAGATGTGTTGAAAAGTTTGAAAATCAAAAAAATATATTTCTAATGATAAACTAGATACATTTATGAAATGTGTTGAAAAGTTTGGAAAAGAAAATCAAAAAATATATTTCTAGTGATAAACTAGATACATTTATGAAATATGTTGAAAAGTTTCAACAAGAAAATTGAAAAAAAATATTTCTAATGATAAACTATATACATTTATGAAATGTGTTGAAAAGATTCAAAATCAAAAACATATATTTCTAATGAAAAAACTAGATACATTTATGAAATGTGTTGAAAAAGTTCAAAAAGAAAATTAAAAAATATATTTCTATTGATAAACTATATACACATATGAAATGTGTTGAAAAGTTTGAAAATCAAAAAAAAATATATTTCTAATGATAAACTAGATACATTTATGAAATGTGTTGAAAAGTTTGGAAAAGAAAATCAAAAAAATATATTTCTAGTGATAAACTAGATTCATTTATGAAATATGTTGAAAAGTTTGAACAAGAAAATAAAAAAAATATATTTCTAATGATAAACTATATACATTTATGAAATGTGTTGAAAGTTTGAAAAAGAAAATGAAAAGATATATTTCTAGTGATAATCTACCGGTAGATACATTTATGAGATGTGTTGAAAAGTTTGAAGAAAAAAAATATATATATTTCTAATGATAAACTAGATACATTACTGAAATGTTTTGAAAAGTTTGAAAATCAAAAAAATATTTTTCTAATGATAAATTAGATACATTTATGAAATGTGTTGAAAAGTTTGAACAAGAAAATTAAAAAAAAATATTTCTAATGATCAACTATATACATTTATGAAATGTGTTGAAAAGTTTGAAAAATAAAATGAAAAGATATATTTCTTGTGATAATCTACTGGTAGATACATTTATGAGATGTGTTGAAAAGATTGAAAAAGAAAATAAAAAATATATTTCTAATGATAAAAACTAGATACATTTATGAAATGTGTTGAAAAAGTTCAAAAAGAAAATCAAAAAATATATTTCTAGTGATAAACTAGATACATTTATGAAATATGTTGCAAAGTTTGAACAAGAAAATAAAAAAAATATATTTCTAATGATAAACTATATACATTTATGACATGTGTTGAAAGTTTGAAAAAGAAAATGAAAAGATATATTTCTAATGATAAACTACCGGTAGATACATTTATGAGATGTGTTGAAAAGTTTGAAAAAGAAAATAAAAAAATATATTTCTAATGATAAATTAGATACATTTATGAAATGTGTTGAAAAGTTTGAACAAGAAAATTAAAAAATAATATTTCTAATGATCAACTATATACATTTATGAAATGTGTTGAAAAGTTTGAAAAATAAAATGAAAAGATATATTTCTTGTGATAATCTACTGGTAGATACATTTATGGGATGTGTTGAAGAGTTTGAAAAAGAAAATAAAAAAATATATTTCTAATGATAAACTACCGGCAGATACATTTATGAGATGTGTTGAAAAGTTTGAAAATCAAAAAAATATATTTCTAATGATAAACTAGATACATTTATGAAATGTGTTGAAAAGTTTGGAAAAGAAAATCAAAAAATATATTTCTAGTGATAAACTAGATACATTTATGAAATATGTTGAAAAGTTTCAACAAGAAAATTGAAAAAAATATTTCTAATGATAAACTATATACATTTATGAAATGTGTTGAAAAGATTCAAAATCAAAAACATATATTTCTAATGATAAAAACTAGATACATTTATGAAATGTGTTGAAAAAGTTCACAAAGAAAATCAAAAAATATATTTCTATTGATAAACTATATACACTTATGAAATGTGTTGAAAAGTTTGAAAATCAAAAAAAATATATTTCTAATGATAAACTTGATACATTTATGAAATTTGTTGAAAAGTTTGAAAATCAAAAAATATATTTCTACTGATAAACTAGATTCATTTATGAAATATGTTGAAAAGTTTGAACAGGAAAATAAAAAACATATATTTCTAATGATAAACTATATACATTCATGAAATGTGTTGAAAGTTTGAAAAAGAAAATAAAAAGATATATTTCTAGTGATGATCTACCGGTAGATACATTTATGAGATGTGTTGAAAAGTTTGAAAAAGAAAATCAAAAAATATATTTCTAATGATAAACTACCGGTAGATACATTTATGAGATGTGTTGAAAAGTTTGAAAAAGAAAATAAAAAATATATTTCTAATGATAAACTACCGGTAGATACATTTATGAGATGTGTTGAAAAGTTTGAAAAAGAAAATAAAAAAATATATTTCTAATGATAAATTAGATACATTTATGAAATGTGTTGAAAAGTTTGAACAAGAAAATTAAAAAATAATATTTCTAATGATCAACTATATACATTTATGAAATGTGTTGAAAAGTTTGAATAATAAAATGAAAAGATATATTTCTTGTGATAATCTACTGGTAGATACATTTATGGGATGTGTTGAAAAGATTGAAAAAGAAAATAAAAAAATATATTTCTAATGATAAACTACCGGTATATACATTTATGAGATGTGTTGAAAAGTTTGAAAATCAAAAAAATATATTTCTAATGATAAACTAGATACATTTATGAAATGTGTTGAAAAGTTTGGAAAAGAAAATCAAAAAATATATTTCTAGTGATAAACTAGATACATTTATGAAATATGTTGAAAAGTTTCAACAAGAAAATTGAAAAAAATATTTCTAATGATAAACTATATACATTTATGAAATGTGTTGAAAAGATTCAAAATCAAAAACATATATTTCTAATGAAAAAACTAGATACATTTATGAAATGTGTTGAAAAAGTTCAAAAAGAAAATCAAAAAATATATTTCTATTGATAAACTATATACACTTATGAAATGTGTTGAAAAGTTTGAAAATCAAAAAAAAATATATTTCTAATGATAAACTAGATACATTTATGAAATGTGTTGAAAAGTTTGGAAAAGAAAATCAAAAAAATATATTTCTAGTGATAAACTAGATTCATTTATGAAATATGTTGAAAAGTTTGAACAAGAAAATAAAAAAAATATATTTCTAATGATAAACTATATACATTTATGAAATGTGTTGAAAGTTTGAAAAAGAAAATGAAAAGATATATTTCTAGTGATAATCTACCGGTAGATACATTTATGAGATGTGTTGAAAAGTTTGAAGAAAAAAAAAATATATATTTCTAATGATAAACTAGATACATTACTGAAATGTTTTGAAAAGTTTGAAAATCAAAAAAATATTTTTCTAATGATAAATTAGATACATTTATGAAATGTGTTGAAAAGTTTGAACAAGAAAATTAAAAAAAAATATTTCTAATGATCAACTATATACATTTATGAAATGTGTTGAAAAGTTTGAAAAATAAAATGAAAAGATATATTTCTTGTGATAATCTACTGGTAGATACATTTATGAGATGTGTTGAAAAGATTGAAAAAGAAAATAAAAAATATATTTCTAATGATAAAAACTAGATACATTTATGAAATGTGTTGAAAAAGTTTAAAAAGAAAATCAAAAAATATATTTCTAGTGATAAACTAGATACATTTATGAAATATGTTGCAAAGTTTGAACAAGAAAATAAAAAAAATATATTTCTAATGATAAACTATATACATTTATGACATGTGTTGAAAGTTTGAAAAAGAAAATGAAAAGATATATTTCTAATGATAAACTACCGGTAGATACATTTATGAGATGTGTTGAAAAGTTTGAAAAAGAAAATAAAAAAATATATTTCTAATGATAAATTAGATACATTTATGAAATGTGTTGAAAAGTTTGAAAAATAAAATGAAAAGATATATTTCTTGTGATAATCTACTGGTAGATACATTTATGGGATGTGTTGAAAAGATTGAAAAAGAAAATAAAAAAATATATTTCTAATGATAAACTACCGGCATATACATTTATGAGATGTGTTGAAAAGTTTGAAAATCAAAAAAATATATTTCTAATGATAAACTAGATACATTTATGAAATGTGTTGAAAAGTTTGGAAAAGAAAATCAAAAAATATATTTCTAGTGATAAACTAGATACATTTATGAAATATGTTGAAAAGTTTCAACAAGAAAATTGAAAAAAATATTTCTAATGATAAACTATATACATTTATGAAATGTGTTGAAAAGATTCAAAATCAAAAACATATATTTCTAATAATAAAAACTAGATACATTTATGAAATGTGTTGAAAAAGTTCATAAAGAAAATCAAAAAATATATTTCTATTGATAAACTATATACACTTATGAAATGTGTTGAAAAGTTTGAAAATCAAAAAAAATATATTTCTAATGATAAACTAGATACATTTATGAAATGTGTTGAAAAGTTTGGAAAAGAAAATCAAAAAAATATATTTCTAGTGATAAACTAGATTCATTTATGAAATATGTTGAAAAGTTTGAACAAGAAAATAAAAAAAATATATTTCTAATGATAAACTATATACATTTATGAAATGTGTTGAAAGTTTGAAAAAGAAAATGAAAAGATATATTTCTAGTGATAATCTACCGGTAGATACATTTATGAGATGTGTTGAAAAGATTGAAAAAGAAAATAAAAAATATATTTCTAATGATAAACTACCGGTAGATACATTTATGAGATGTGTTGAAAAGTTTGAAAATCAAAAAAATATATTTCTAATGATAAACTAGAAACATTTATGAAATGTGTTGAAAAGTTTGGAAAAGAAAATCAAAAAATATATTTCTAGTGATAAACTAGATACATTTATGAAATATGTTGAAAAGTTTGAACAAGAAAATTGAAAAAAATATTTCTAATGATAAACTACCGGTAGATACATTTATGAAATGTGTTGAAAAGATTCAAAATAAAAAAAAATATATTTCTAATGCTAAAAATTAGATACATTTATGAAATGTGTTGAAAAGTTTGAACAAGAAAATAAAAAAAATATATTTCTAATGATAAACTATATACATTTATGAAATGTGTTGAAAGTTTGAAAAATAAAATGAAAAGATATATTTCTTGTGATAATCTACCGGTAGATACATTTATGAGATGTGTTGAAAAGTTTGAAGAAAAAAATATATATATTTCTAATGATAAACTAGATACATTACTGAAATGTTTTGAAAAGTTTGAAAATCAAAAAAATATTTTTCTAATGATAAATTAGATACATTTATGAAATGTGTTGAAAAGTTTGAACAAGAAAATTGAAAAAAAATATTTCTAATGATCAACTATATACATTTATGAAATGTGTTGAAAGTTTGAAAAAGAAAATGAAAAAATATATTTCTAATGATAAAAACTAGATACATTTATGAAATAAATGTTTCTAGTGTTGAAAAAGTTCAAAAAGAAAAGCAAAAAATATATTTCTATTGATAAACTATATACACTTATGAAATGTGTTGAAAAGTTTGAAAATCAACAAAATATATTTCTAATGATAAACTATATACATTTCTGACATGTGTTGAAAGTTTGAAAAAGAAAATGAAAAGATATATTTCTAGTGATAATCTACCGGTAGATACATTTATGAGATGTGTTGAAAAGATTGAAAAAGAAAATAAAAATATATATTTCTAATGATAAACTACCGGTAGATACATTTATGAGATGTGTTGAAGAGTTTGAAAAAGAAAATAAAAAAATATATTTCTAATGATAAACTACCGGTAGATACATTTATGAGATGTGTTGAAAAGTTTGAAAATCATAAAAATATATTTCTAATGATAAACTAGATACATTTATGAAATATGTTGAAAAGTTTGAACAAGAAAATTGAAAAAAATATTTCTAACGATAAACTATATACATTTATGAAATGTGTTGAAAAGTATCAAAATCAAAAAAATATATTTCTAATGATAAAAACTAGATACATTTATGAAATGTGTTGAAAAAGTTCAAAAAGAAAATCAAAAAATATATTTCTATTGATAAACTATATACACTTATGAAATGTGTTGAAAAGTTTGAAAATAAAAAAAATATATTTCTAATGATAAACTAGAAACATTTATGAAATGTGTTGAAATGTTTGGAAAAGAAAATCAAAAAATATATTTCTAATGATAAACTACCGGTAGATACATTTATGAGATGTGTTGAAAAGTTTGAAAAAGAAAATAAAAAATATATTTCTAATGATAAACTATATACATTTATGAAATGTGTTGAAAAGTATCAAAATCAAATAATATATTTCTAATGATAAAAACTAGATACATTTATGAAATGTGTTGAAAAAGTTCAAAAAGAAAATCAAAAAATATTTTTCTATTGATAAACTATATACACTTATGAAATGTGTTGAAAAGTTTGAAAATCAAAAAAATATATTTCTAATGATAAACTAGAAACATTTATGAAATGTGTTGAAAGTTTGAAAAAGAAAATGAAAAGATATATTTCTAATGATAAACTACCAGTAGATACATTTATGAGATGTTTTGAAAAGTTTGAAAAAGAAAATAAAAAAATAAATTTCTAATAATAAACTACCGGTAGATACATTTATGAGATGTGTTGAAAAGTTTGAAAATCAAAAAAATATATTTCTAATGATAAACTAGATACATTTATGAAATGTGTTGAAAAGTTTGGAAAAGAAAATCAAAAAATATATTTCTAGTGATAAACTAGATACATTTATGAAATATGTTGAAAAGTTGAACAAGAAAATTGAAAAAAATATTTCTAATGATAAACTATATACATTTATGAAATGTGTTGAAAGTTTGAAAAAGAAAATAAAAAGAAAGATTTCTAGTGATAATCTACCGGTAGATACATTTATGAGATGTGTTGAAAAGATTGAAAAAGAAAATCAAAAAATATATTTCTAATGATATATGACCGGTAGATACATTTATGAGATGTGTTGAAAAGTTTGAAAAAGAAAATAAAAAAATATATTTCTAATGATAAACTACCGGTAGATACATTTATGAGATGTGTTGAAAAGTTTGAAAATCAAAAAAATATATTTCTATTGATAAACTAGATACAATTATGAAATGTGTTGAAAAGTTTGGAAAAGAAAATCACAAAATATATTTCTAGTGATAAACTAGATACATTTATGAAATATGTTGAAAAGTTTGAACAAGAAAATGAAAAAAATATATTTCTAATGATAAACTATATACATTTATGAAATGTGTTGAAAGTTTGAAAAATAAAATGAAAAGATATATTTCTAGTGATAATCTACCGGTAGATACATTTATGAGATGTGTTGAAAAGATTGAAAAAGAAAATAGAAAAATATATTTCTACTGATAAACTACCGGTAGATACATTTATGAGATGTGTTGAAAAGTTTGAAAAAGAAAATAAAAAATATATTTCTAATGATAAACTACCGGTACATACATTTATGAGATGTGTTGAAAAGTTTGAACAAGAAAATTAAAAAAAAATATTTCTAATGATCAACTATATACATTTATGAAATGTGTTGAAAAGTTTGAAAAATAAAATGAAAAGATATATTTCTTGTGATAATCTACTGGTAGATAGATACATTTATGAGTTGTGTTGAAAAGTTTGAAAATCAAAAAAATATATTTCTAATGAAAAATTAGATACATTTATGAAATGTGTTGAAAAGTTTGAAAAATAAAATGAAAAGATATATTTCTTGTGATAATCTACTGGTAGATACATTTATGAGTTGTGTTGAAAAGTTTGAAAATCAAAAAAATATATTTCTAATGAAAAACTAGATACATTTATGAAATGTGTTGAAAAGTTTGAACAAGAAAATTGAAAAAAATACTTCTAATGATAAACTATATGCATTTATGAAATGTGTTGAAAAGTATCAAAATCAAAAAAATATATTTCTAATGATAAAAACTAGATACATTTATGAAATGTGTTGAAAAAGTTCAAAAAGAAAATCAAAAAATATATTTCTATTGATATATTTCTACTTATGAAATGTGTTGAAAAGTTTGAAAATCAAAAAAATATATTTCTAATGATAAACTAGATACATTTATGAAATGTGTTGAAAAGTTTGGAATAGAAAATCAAAAAATATATTTCTAGTGATAAACTAGATACATTTATGAAATATGTTGCAAAGTTTGAACAAGAAAATAAAAAAAATATATTTCTAATGATACACTATATACATTTATGAAATGTGTTGAAAAGGTTCAAAAAGAAAATCAAAAAAATATTTCTATTGATAAACTATATACACTTATGAAATGTGTTGAAAAGTTTGAAAATCAAAACAAATATATTTCTAATGATAAACTAGATACATTTATGAAATGTGTTGAAAAGTTTGGAAAAGAAAATCAAAAAATATATTTCTAGTGATAAACTAGATTCATTTATGAAATATGTTGAAAAGTTTGAACAAGAAAATAAAAAAAATATATTTCTAATGATAAACTATATACATTTATGAAATGTGTTGAAAGTTTGAAAAATAAAATGAAAAGATATATTTCTATTGATAATCTACCGGTAGATACATTTATGAGATGTGTTGAAAAGATTGAAAAAGAAAATAAAAAAATATATTTCTAATGATAAATTAGATACATTTATGAAATGTGTTGAAAAGTTTGAACAAGAAAATTAAAAAAAAATATTTCTAATGATCAACTATATACATTTATGAAATGTGTTGAAAAGTTTGAAAAATAAAATGAAAAGATATATTTCTTGTGATAATCTACTAGTAGATACATTTATGAGATGTGTTGAAAAGATTGAAAAAGAAAATAAAAAAATATATTTCTAATGATAAACTACCGGTAGCTACATTTATGAGATGTGTTGAAAAGTTTGAAAAAGAAAATAAAAAAATATATTTCTAATGATAAACTACCGGTAGATACATTTATGAGATGTGTTGAAAAGTTTGAAAATCATAAAAATATATTTCTAATGATAAACTAGATACATTTATGAAATATGTTGAAAAGTTTGAACAAGAAAATTGAAAAAAATATTTCTAATGATAAACTATATACATTTATGAAATGTGTTGAAAAGTTTGAAAATCAACAAAATATATTTCTAATGATAAACTATATACATTTCTGACATGTGTTGAAAGTTTGAAAAAGAAAATGAAAAGATATATTTCTAGTGATAATCTACCGGTAGATACATTTATGAGATGTGTTGAAAAGATTGAAAAAGAAAATAAAAATATATATTTCTAATGATAAACTACCGGTAGATACATTTATGAGATGTGTTGAAGAGTTTGAAAAAGAAAATAAAAAAATATATTTCTAATGATAAACTACCGGTAGATACATTTATGAGATGTGTTGAAAAGTTTGAAAATCATAAAAATATATTTCTAATGATAAACTAGATACATTTATGAAATATGTTGAAAAGTTTGAACAAGAAAATTGAAAAAAATATTTCTAATGATAAACTATATACATTTATGAAATGTGTTGAAAAGTATCAAAATCAAAAAAATATATTTCTAATGATAAAAACTAGATACATTTATGAAATGTGTTGAAAAAGTTCAAAAAGAAAATCAAAAAATATATTTCTATTGATAAACTATATACACTTATGAAATGTGTTGAAAAGTTTGAAAATAAAAAAAATATATTTCTAATGATAAACTAGAAACATTTATGAAATGTGTTGAAATGTTTGGAAAAGAAAATCAAAAAATATATTTCTAATGATAAACTACCGGTAGATACATTTATGAGATGTGTTGAAAAGTTTGAAAAAGAAAATAAAAAATATATTTCTAATGATAAACTATATACATTTATGAAATGTGTTGAAAAGTATCAAAATCAAATAATATATTTCTAATGATAAAAACTAGATACATTTATGAAATGTGTTGAAAAAGTTCAAAAAGAAAATCAAAAAATATATTTCTATTGATAAACTATATACACTTATGAAATGTGTTGAAAAGTTTGAAAATCAAAAAAATATATTTCTAATGATAAACTAGAAACATTTATGAAATGTGTTGAAAGTTTGAAAAAGAAAATGAAAAGATATATTTCTAATGATAAACTACCAGTAGATACATTTATGAGATGTTTTGAAAAGTTTGAAAAAGAAAATAAAAAAATAAATTTCTAATAATAAACTACCGGTAGATACATTTATGAGATGTGTTGAAAAGTTTGAAAATCAAAAAAATATATTTCTAATGATAAACTAGATACATTTATGAAATGTGTTGAAAAGTTTGGAAAAGAAAATCAAAAAATATATTTCTAGTGATAAACTAGATACATTTATGAAATATGTTGAAAAGTTTGAACAAGAAAATTGAAAAAAATATTTCTAATGATAAACTATATACATTTATGAAATGTGTTGAAAGTTTGAAAAAGAAAATAAAAAGAAAGATTTCTAGTGATAATCTACCGGTAGATACATTTATGAGATGTGTTGAAAAGATTGAAAAAGAAAATCAAAAAATATATTTCTAATGATATATGACCGGTAGATACATTTATGAGATGTGTTGAAAAGTTTGAAAAAGAAAATAAAAAAATATATTTCTAATGATAAACTACCGGTAGATACATTTATGAGATGTGTTGAAAAGTTTGAAAATCAAAAAAATATATTTCTATTGATAAACTAGATACAATTATGAAATGTGTTGAAAAGTTTGGAAAAGAAAATCACAAAATATATTTCTAGTGATAAACTAGATACATTTATGAAATATGTTGAAAAGTTTGAACAAGAAAATGAAAAAAATATATTTCTAATGATAAACTATATACATTTATGAAATGTGTTGAAAGTTTGAAAAATAAAATGAAAAGATATATTTCTAGTGATAATCTACCGGTAGATACATTTATGAGATGTGTTGAAAAGATTGAAAAAGAAAATAGAAAAATATATTTCTACTGATAAACTACCGGTAGATACATTTATGAGATGTGTTGAAAAGTTTGAAAAAGAAAATAAAAAATATATTTCTAATGATAAACTACCGGTACATACATTTATGAGATGTGTTGAAAAGATTCAACATCAAAAAAATATATTTCTAATGATAAAAACTAGATACATTTATGAAATGTGTTGAAAAGTTTGGAAAAGAAAATAAAAAAATATATTTCTAGTGATAAACTAGATACATTTATGAAATATGTTGAAAATTTTGAACAAGAAAATCAAAAAATATATTTCTATTGATAAACTATATACACTTATGAAATGTGTTGAAAAGTTTGAAAATCAAAAAAAATATATTTCTAATGATAAACTAGATACATTTATGAAATGTGTTGAAAAGTTTGGAAAAGAAAATCAAAAAAATATATTTCTAGTGATAAACTAGATTCATTTATGAAATATGTTGAAAAGTTTGAACAAGAAAATAAAAATAATATATTTCTAATGATAAACTATATACATTTATGAAATGTGTTGAAAGTTTGAAAAAGAAAATAAAAAATATATTTCTAATGATAAACTATATACATTTATGAAATGTGTTGAAAGTTTGAAAAAGAAAATGAAAAGATATATTTCTAGTGATAATCTACCGGTAGATACATTTATGAGATGTGTTGAAAAGATTGAAAAAGAAAATAAAAAATATATTTCTAATGATAAACTACCGGTAGATACATTTATGAGATGTGTTGAAAAGTTTGAAAATCAAAAAAATATATTTCTAATGATAAACTAGATACATTTATGAAATATGTTGAAAAGTTTGAACAAGAAAATTGAAAAAAATATTTCTAATGATAAACTACCGGTAGATACATTTATGAAATGTGTTAAAAAGATTCAAAATCAAAAAAATATATTTCTAATGCTAAAAATTACATACATTTATGAAATGTGTTGAAAAAGTTCACAAAGAAAATCAAAAAATATATTTCTATTGATAAACTATATACACTTATGAAATGTGTTGAAAAGTTTGAAAATCAAAAAAAATATATTTCTAATGATAAACTAGATACATTTATGAAATGTGTTGAAAAGTTTGAACAAGAAAATAAAAAAAATATATTTCTAATGATAAACTATATACATTTATGAAATGTGTTGAAAGTTTGAAAAAGAAAATGAAAAGATATATTTCTAGTGATAATCTACCGGTAGATACATTTATGAGATGTGTTGAAAAGTTTGAAAATCAAAAAAATATATTTCTATTGATAAACTAGATACAATTATGAAATGTGTTGAAAAGTTTGGAAAAGAAAATCAAAAAATATATTTCTAGTGATAAACTAGATACATTTATGACATATGTTGAAAAGTTTGAACAAGAAAACTCCGCCGAAGACGGATGTGTCGGGCCATTGGCGCAAATAAAACTGCGACACAACGCATTTCCATTCTCTGGACTGCATCCTGCTGGAGATCTAGTAGTACTGCTACAGGAGAGATCCAGCAGGAGTTTGAGAATGAACGCTGAAGAAGAAGAAGAAGAACAAGAAAATTGAAAAAAATATTTCTAATGATACACTATATACATTTATGAAATGTGTTGAAAAGGTTCAAAAAGAAAATCAAAAAAATATTTCTATTGATAAACTATATACACTTATGAAATGTGTTGAAAAGTTTGAAAATCAAAACAAATATATTTCTAATGATAAACTAGATACATTTATGAAATGTGTTGAAAAGTTTGGAAAAGAAAATCAAAAAATATATTTCTAGTGATAAACTAGATTCATTTATGAAATATGTTGAAAAGTTTGAACACGAAAATAAAAAAAATATATTTCTAATGATAAACTATATACATTTATGAAATGTGTTGAAAGTTTGAAAAATAAAATGAAAAGATATATTTCTATTGATAATCTACCAGTAGATACATTTATGAGATGTGTTGAAAAGATTGAAAAAGAAAATAAAAAAATATATTTCTAATGATAAATTAGATACATTTATGAAATGTGTTGAAAAGTTTGAAAAATAAAATGAAAAGATATATTTCTTGTGATAATCTACTGGTAGATACATTTATGAGTTGTGTTGAAAAGTTTGAAAATCAAAAAAATATATTTCTAATGAAAAACTAGATACATTTATGAAATGTGTTGAAAAGTTTGAAAAATAAAATGAAAAGATATATTTCTTGTGATAATCTACTGGTAGATACATTTATGAGTTGTGTTGAAAAGTTTGAAAATCAAAAAAATATATTTCTAATGAAAAACTAGATACATTTATGAAATGTGTTGAAAAGTTTGAACAAGAAAATTAAAAAAAATACTTCTAATGATAAACTATATGCATTTATGAAATGTGTTGAAAAGTATCAAAATCAAAAAAATATATTTCTAATGATAAAAACTAGATACATTTATGAAATGTGTTGAAAAAGTTCAAAAAGAAAATCAAAAAATATATTTCTATTGATATATTTCTACTTATGAAATGTGTTGAAAAGTTTGAAAATCAAAAAAATATATTTCTAATGATAAACTAGATACATTTATGAAATGTGTTGAAAAGTTTGGAATAGAAAATCAAAAAATATATTTCTAGTGATAAACTAGATACATTTATGAAATATGTTGCAAAGTTTGAACAAGAAAATAAAAAAAATATATTTCTAATGATACACTATATACATTTATGAAATGTGTTGAAAAGGTTCAAAAAGAAAATCAAAAAAATATTTCTATTGATAAACTATATACACTTATGAAATGTGTTGAAAAGTTTGAAAATCAAAACAAATATATTTCTAATGATAAACTAGATACATTTATGAAATGTGTTGAAAAGTTTGGAAAAGAAAATCAAAAAATATATTTCTAGTGATAAACTAGATTCATTTATGAAATATGTTGAAAAGTTTGAACACGAAAATAAAAAAAATATATTTCTAATGATAAACTATATACATTTATGAAATGTGTTGAAAGTTTGAAAAATAAAATGAAAAGATATATTTCTATTGATAATCTACCGGTAGATACATTTATGAGATGTGTTGAAAAGATTGAAAAAGAAAATAAATAAATATATTTCTAATGATAAATTAGATACATTTATGAAATGTGTTGAAAAGTTTGAACAAGAAAATTAAAAAAAAATATTTCTAATGATCAACTATATACATTTATGAAATGTGTTGAAAAGTTTGAAAAATAAAATGAAAAGATATATTTCTTGTGATAATCTACTAGTAGATACATTTATGAGATGTGTTGAAAAGATTGAAAAAGAAAATAAAAAAATATATTTCTAATGATAAACTACCGGTAGCTACATTTATGAGATGTGTTGAAAAGTTTGAAAAAGAAAATAAAAAAATATATTTCTAATGATAAACTACCGGTATATACATTTATGAGATGTGTTGAAAAGTTTGAAAATCAAAAAAATATATTTCTAATGATAAACTAGATACATTTATGAAATGTGTTGAAAAGTTTGGAAAAGAAAATCAAAAAATATATTTCTAGTGATAAACTAGATACATTTATGAAATATGTTGAAAAGTTTCAACAAGAAAATTGAAAAAAATATTTCTAATGATAAACTATATACATTTATGAAATGTGTTGAAAAGATTCAACATCAAAAAAATATATTTCTAATGATAAAAACTAGATACATTTATGAAATGTGTTGAAAAAGTTCAAAAAGAAAATCAAAAAATATATTTCTATTGATAAACTATATACACTTATGAAATGTGTTGAAAAGTTTGAAAATCAAAAAAAATATATTTCTAATGATAAACTAGATACATTTATGAAATGTGTTGAAAAGTTTGGAAAAGAAAATCAAAAAAATATATTTCTAGTGATAAACTAGATTCATTTATGAAATACGTTGAAAAGTATGAACAAGAAAATAAAAATAATATATTTCTAATGATAAACTATATACATTTATGAAATGTGTTGAAAGTTTGAAAAAGAAAATAAAAAAAAAATTTCTAATGATAAACTATATACATTTACGAAATGTGTTGAAATTTTGAAAAAGAAAATGAAAAGATATATTTCTAGTGATAATCTACCGGTAGATACATTTATGAGATGTGTTGAAAAGATTGAAAAAGAAAATAAAAAATATATTTCTAATGATAAACTACCGGTAGATACATTTATGAGATGTGTTGAAAAGTTTGAAAATCAAAAAAATATATTTCTAATGATAAACTAGATACATTTATGAAATATGTTGAAAAGTTTGAACAAGAAAATTGAAATAAATATTTCTAATGATAAACTACCGGTAGATACATTTATGAAATGTGTTGAAAAGATTCAAAATCAAAAAAATATATTTCTAATGCTAAAAATTAGATACATTTATGAAATGTTTTGAAAAAGTTCACAAAGAAAATCAAAAAATATATTTCTATTGATAAACTATATACACTTATGAAATGTGTTGAAAAGTTTGAAAATCAAAAAAAATATATTTCTAATGATAAACTAGATACATTTATGAAATGTGTTGAAAAGTTTGAACAAGAAAATAAAAAAAATATATTTCTAATGATAAACTATATACATTTATGAAATGTGTTGAAAGTTTAAAAAAGAAAATGAAAAGATATATTTCTAGTGATAATCTACCGGTAGATACATTTATGAGATGTGTTGAAAAGTTTGAAAATCAAAAAAATATATTTCTATTGATAAACTAGATACAATTATGAAATGTGTTGAAAAGTTTGGAAAAGAAAATCAAAAAATATATTTCTAGTGATAAACTAGATACATTTATGACATATGTTGAAAAGTTTGAACAAGAAAATTGAAAAAAATATTTCTAATGATACACTATATACATTTATGAAATGTGTTGAAAAGGTTCAAAAAGAAAATAAAAAAATATTTCTATTGATAAACTATATACACTTATGAAATGTGTTGAAAAGTTTGAAAATCAAAACAAATATATTTCTAATGATAAACTAGATACATTTATGAAATGTGTTGAAAAGTTTGGAAAAGAAAATCAAAAAATATATTTCTAGTGATAAACTAGATTCATTTATGAAATATGTTGAAAAGTTTGAACACGAAAATAAAAAAAATATATTTCTAATGATAAACTATATGCATTTATGAAATGTGTTGAAAGTTTGAAAAATAAAATGAAAAGATATATTTCTATTGATAATCTACCGGTAGATACATTTATGAGATGTGTTGAAAAGTTTGAAAAAGAAAATAAAAAAATATATTTCTAATGATAAACTACCGGTATATACATTTATGAGATGTGTTGAAAAGTTTGAAAATCAAAAAAATATATTTCTAATGATAAACTAGATACATTTATGAAATGTGTTGAAAAGTTTGGAAAAGAAAATCAAAAAATATATTTCTAGTGATAAACTAGATTCATTTATGAAATACGTTGAAAAGTATGAACAAGAAAATAAAAATAATATATTTCTAATGATAAACTATATACATTTATGAAATGTGTTGAAAGTTTGAAAAAGAAAATAAAAAAAACATTTCTAATGATAAACTATATACATTTATGAAATGTGTTGAAAGTTTGAAAAAGAAAATGAAAAGATATATTTCTAGTGATAATCTACCGGTAGATACATTTATGAGATGTGTTGAAAAGATTGAAAAAGAAAATAAAAAATATATTTCTAATGATAAACTACCGGTAGATACATTTATGAGATGTGTTGAAAAGTTTGAAAATCAAAAAAATATATTTCTAATGATAAACTAGATACATTTATGAAATATGTTGAAAAGTTTGAACAAGAAAATTGAAATAAATATTTCTAATGATAAACTACCGGTAGATACATTTATGAAATGTGTTGAAAAGATTCAAAATCAAAAAAATATATTTCTAATGCTAAAAATTAGATACATTTATGAAATGTTTTGAAAAAGTTCACACAGAAAATCAAAAAATATATTTCTATTGATAAACTATATACACTTATGAAATGTGTTGAAAAGTTTGAAAATCAAAAAAAATATATTTCTAATGATAAACTAGATACATTTATGAAATGTGTTGAAAAGTTTGAACAAGAAAATAAAAAAAAATATATTTCTAATGATAAACTATATACATTTATGAAATGTGTTGAAAGTTTAAAAAAGAAAATGAAAAGATATATTTCTAGTGATAATCTACCGGTAGATACATTTATGAGATGTGTTGAAAAGTTTGAAAATCAAAAAAATATATTTCTATTGATAAACTAGATACAATTATGAAATGTGTTGAAAAGTTTGAACAAGAAAATTGAAAAAAATATTTCTAATGATACACTATATACATTTATGAAATGTGTTGAAAAGGTTCAAAAAGAAAATCAAAAAAATATTTCTATTGATAAACTATATACACTTATGAAATGTGTTGAAAAGTTTGAAAATCAAAACAAATATATTTCTAATGATAAACTAGATACATTTATGAAATGTGTTGAAAAGTTTGGAAAAGAAAATCAAAAAATATATTTCTAGTGATAAACTAGATTCATTTATGAAATATGTTGAAAAGTTTGAACACGAAAATAAAAAAAATATATTTCTAATGATAAACTATATACATTTATGAAATGTGTTGAAAGTTTGAAAAATAAAATGAAAAGATATATTTCTATTGATAATCTACCGGTAGATACATTTATGAGATGTGTTGAAAAGTTTGAAAAAGAAAATAAAAAAATATATTTCTAATGATAAACTACCGGTATATACATTTATGAGATGTGTTGAAAAGTTTGAAAATCAAAAAAATATATTTCTAATGATAAACTAGATACATTTATGAAATGTGTTGAAAAGTTTGGAAAAGAAAATCAAAAAATATATTTCTAGTGATAAACTAGATACATTTATGACATATGTTGAAAAGTTTCAACAAGAAAATTGAAAAAAATATTTCTAATGATACACTATATACATTTATGAAATGTGTTGAAAAGGTTCAAAAAGAAAATCAAAAAAATATTTCTATTGATAAACTATATACACTTATGAAATGTGTTGAAAAGTTTGAAAATCAAAAAAAATATATTTCTAATGATAAACTAGATACATTTATGAAATGTGTTGAAAAGTTTGGAAAAGAAAATCAAAAAAATATATTTCTAGTGATAAACTAGATTCATTTATGAAATACGTTGAAAAGTATGAACAAGAAAATAAAAATAATATATTTCTAATGATAAACTATATACATTTATGAAATGTGTTGAAAGTTTGAAAAAGAAAATAAAAAAAACATTTCTAATGATAAACTATATACATTTATGAAATGTG
Organism: Meghimatium bilineatum; assembly: GCA_034231615.1. Classification (NCBI taxonomy): domain Eukaryota; kingdom Metazoa; phylum Mollusca; class Gastropoda; order Stylommatophora; family Philomycidae; genus Meghimatium; species Meghimatium bilineatum. The sequence goes on along the minus strand of CM067316.1, from coordinate 19,810,134 downwards.
TTGAAAGTTTGAAAAAGAAAATGAAAAGATATATTTCTAGTGATAATCTACCGGTAGATACATTTATGAGATGTGTTGAAAAGATTGAAAAAGAAAATAAAAAATATATTTCTAATGATAAACTACCGGTAGATACATTTATGAGATGTGTTGAAAAGTTTGAAAATCAAAAAAATATATTTCTAATGATAAACTAGATACATTTATGAAATGTGTTGAAAGTTTGAAAAAGAAAATTAAAAAAAAATTTCTAATGATAAACTATATACATTTACGAAATGTGTTGAAATTTTGAAAAAGAAAATGAAAAGATATATTTCTAGTGATAATCTACCGGTAGATACATTTATGAGATGTGTTGAAAAGATTGAAAAAGAAAATAAAAAATATATTTCTAATGATAAACTACCGGTAGATACATTTATGAGATGTGTTGAAAAGTTTGAAAATCAAAAAAATATATTTCTAATGATAAACTAGATACATTTATGAAATATGTTGAAAAGTTTGAACAAGAAAATTGAAATAAATATTTCTAATGATAAACTACCGGTAGATACATTTATGAAATGTGTTGAAAAGATTCAAAATCAAAAAAATATATTTCTAATGCTAAAAATTAGATACATTTATGAAATGTTTTGAAAAAGTTCACAAAGAAAATCAAAAAATATATTTCTATTGATAAACTATATACACTTATGAAATGTGTTGAAAAGTTTGAAAATCAAAAAAAATATATTTCTAATGATAAACTAGATACATTTATGAAATGTGTTGAAAAGTTTGAACAAGAAAATAAAAAAAATATATTTCTAATGATAAACTATATACATTTATGAAATGTGTTGAAAGTTTAAAAAAGAAAATGAAAAGATATATTTCTAGTGATAATCTACCGGTAGATACATTTATGAGATGTGTTGAAAAGTTTGAAAATCAAAAAAATATATTTCTATTGATAAACTAGATACAATTATGAAATGTGTTGAAAAGTTTGAACAAAAAAATTGAAAAAAATATTTCTAATGATACACTATATACATTTATGAAATGTGTTGAAAAGGTTCAAAAAGAAAATCAAAAAAATATTTCTATTGATAAACTATATACACTTATGAAATGTGTTGAAAAGTTTGAAAATCAAAACAAATATATTTCTAATGATAAACTAGATACATTTATGAAATGTGTTGAAAAGTTTGGAAAAGAAAATCAAAAAATATATTTCTAGTGATAAACTAGATTCATTTATGAAATATGTTGAAAAGTTTGAACACGAAAATAAAAAAAATATATTTCTAATGATAAACTATATACATTTATGAAATGTGTTGAAAGTTTGAAAAATAAAATGAAAAGATATATTTCTATTGATAATCTACCGGTAGATACATTTATGAGATGTGTTGAAAAGTTTGAAAAAGAAAATAAAAAAATATATTTCTAATGATAAACTACCGGTATATACATTTATGAGATGTGTTGAAAAGTTTGAAAATCAAAAAAATATATTTCTAATGATAAACTAGATACATTTATGAAATGTGTTGAAAAGTTTGGAAAAGAAAATCAAAAAATATATTTCTAGTGATAAACTAGATACATTTATGACATATGTTGAAAAGTTTCAACAAGAAAATTGAAAAAAATATTTCTAATGATACACTATATACATTTATGAAATGTGTTGAAAAGGTTCAAAAAGAAAATCAAAAAAATATTTCTATTGATAAACTATATACACTTATGAAATGTGTTGAAAAGTTTGAAAATCAAAACAAATATATTTCTAATGATAAACTAGATACATTTATGAAATGTGTTGAAAAGTTTGGAAAAGAAAATCAAAAAATATATTTCTAGTGATAAACTAGATACATTTATGAAATATGTTGAAAAGTTTCAACAAGAAAATAAAAAAAATATATTTCTAATGATAAACTATATACATTTATGAAATGTGTTGAAAGTTTGAAAAATAAAATGAAAAGATATATTTCTATTGATAATCTACCGGTAGATACATTTATGAGATGTGTTGAAAAGTTTGAAAAAGAAAATAAAAAAATATATTTCTAATGATAAACTACCGGTATATACATTTATGAGATGTGTTGAAAAGTTTGAAAATCAAAAAAATATATTTCTAATGATAAACTAGATACATTTATGAGATGTGTTGAAAAGTTTGAAAATCAAAAAAATATATTTCTAATGATAAACTAGATACATTTATGAAATGTGTTGAAAAGTTTGGAAAAGAAAATCAAAAAATATATTTCTAGTGATAAACTATATACATTTATGAAATGTGTTGAAAAGATTCAACATCAAAAAAATATATTTCTAATGATAAAAACTAGATACATTTATGAAATGTGTTGAAAAAGTTCAAAAAGAAAATCAAAAAATATATTTCTATTGATAAACTATATACACTTATGAAATGTGTTGAAAAGTTTGAAAATCAAAAAAAATATATTTCTAATGATAAACTAGATACATTTATGAAATGTGTTGAAAAGTTTGGAAAAGAAAATCAAAAAAATATATTTCTAGTGATAAACTAGATTCATTTATGAAATACGTTGAAAAGTATGAACAAGAAAATAAAAATAATATATTTCTAATGATAAACTATATACATTTATGAAATGTGTTGAAAGTTTGAAAAAGAAAATAAAAAAAACATTTCTAATGATAAACTATATACATTTATGAAATGTGTTGAAAGTTTGAAAAAGAAAATGAAAAGATATATTTCTAGTGATAATCTACCGGTAGATACATTTATGAGATGTGTTGAAAAGATTGAAAAAGAAAATAAAAAATATATTTCTAATGATAAACTACCGGTAGATACATTTATGAGATGTGTTGAAAAGTTTGAAAATCAAAAAAATATATTTCTAATGATAAACTAGATACATTTATGAAATGTGTTGAAAGTTTGAAAAAGAAAATTAAAAAAAAATTTCTAATGATAAACTATATACATTTACGAAATGTGTTGAAATTTTGAAAAAGAAAATGAAAAGATATATTTCTAGTGATAATCTACCGGTAGATACATTTATGAGATGTGTTGAAAAGATTGAAAAAGAAAATAAAAAATATATTTCTAATGATAAACTACCGGTAGATACATTTATGAGATGTGTTGAAAAGTTTGAAAATCAAAAAAATATATTTCTAATGATAAACTAGATACATTTATGAAATATGTTGAAAAGTTTGAACAAGAAAATTGAAATAAATATTTCTAATGATAAACTACCGGTAGATACATTTATGAAATGTGTTGAAAAGATTCAAAATCAAAAAAATATATTTCTAATGCTAAAAATTAGATACATTTATGAAATGTTTTGAAAAAGTTCACAAAGAAAATCAAAAAATATATTTCTATTGATAAACTATATACACTTATGAAATGTGTTGAAAAGTTTGAAAATCAAAAAAAATATATTTCTAATGATAAACTAGATACATTTATGAAATGTGTTGAAAAGTTTGAACAAGAAAATAAAAAAAATATATTTCTAATGATAAACTATATACATTTATGAAATGTGTTGAAAGTTTAAAAAAGAAAATGAAAAGATATATTTCTAGTGATAATCTACCGGTAGATACATTTATGAGATGTGTTGAAAAGTTTGAAAATCAAAAAAATATATTTCTATTGATAAACTAGATACAATTATGAAATGTGTTGAAAAGTTTGAACAAAAAAATTGAAAAAAATATTTCTAATGATACACTATATACATTTATGAAATGTGTTGAAAAGGTTCAAAAAGAAAATCAAAAAAATATTTCTATTGATAAACTATATACACTTATGAAATGTGTTGAAAAGTTTGAAAATCAAAACAAATATATTTCTAATGATAAACTAGATACATTTATGAAATGTGTTGAAAAGTTTGGAAAAGAAAATCAAAAAATATATTTCTAGTGATAAACTAGATTCATTTATGAAATATGTTGAAAAGTTTGAACACGAAAATAAAAAAAATATATTTCTAATGATAAACTATATACATTTATGAAATGTGTTGAAAGTTTGAAAAATAAAATGAAAAGATATATTTCTATTGATAATCTACCGGTAGATACATTTATGAGATGTGTTGAAAAGTTTGAAAAAGAAAATAAAAAAATATATTTCTAATGATAAACTACCGGTATATACATTTATGAGATGTGTTGAAAAGTTTGAAAATCAAAAAAATATATTTCTAATGATAAACTAGATACATTTATGAAATGTGTTGAAAAGTTTGGAAAAGAAAATCAAAAAATATATTTCTAGTGATAAACTAGATACATTTATGACATATGTTGAAAAGTTTCAACAAGAAAATTGAAAAAAATATTTCTAATGATACACTATATACATTTATGAAATGTGTTGAAAAGGTTCAAAAAGAAAATCAAAAAAATATTTCTATTGATAAACTATATACACTTATGAAATGTGTTGAAAAGTTTGAAAATCAAAACAAATATATTTCTAATGATAAACTAGATACATTTATGAAATGTGTTGAAAAGTTTGGAAAAGAAAATCAAAAAATATATTTCTAGTGATAAACTAGATACATTTATGAAATATGTTGAAAAGTTTCAACAAGAAAATAAAAAAAATATATTTCTAATGATAAACTATATACATTTATGAAATGTGTTGAAAGTTTGAAAAATAAAATGAAAAGATATATTTCTATTGATAATCTACCGGTAGATACATTTATGAGATGTGTTGAAAAGTTTGAAAAAGAAAATAAAAAAATATATTTCTAATGATAAACTACCGGTATATACATTTATGAGATGTGTTGAAAAGTTTGAAAATCAAAAAAATATATTTCTAATGATAAACTAGATACATTTATGAGATGTGTTGAAAAGTTTGAAAATCAAAAAAATATATTTCTAATGATAAACTAGATACATTTATGAAATGTGTTGAAAAGTTTGGAAAAGAAAATCAAAAAATATATTTCTAGTGATAAACTATATACATTTATGAAATGTGTTGAAAAAATTCAACATCAAAAAAATATATTTCTAATGATAAAAACTAGATACATTTATGAAATGTGTTGAAAAAGTTCAAAAAGAAAATCAAAAAATATATTTCTATTGATAAACTATATACACTTATGAAATGTGTTGAAAAGTTTGAAAATCAAAAAAAATATATTTCTAATGATAAACTAGATACATTTATGAAATGTGTTGAAAAGTTTGGAAAAGAAAATCAAAAAAATATATTTCTAGTGATAAACTAGATTCATTTATGAAATACGTTGAAAAGTATGAACAAGAAAATAAAAATAATATATTTCTAATGATAAACTATATACATTTATGAAATGTGTTGAAAGTTTGAAAAAGAAAATAAAAAAAACATTTCTAATGATAAACTATATACATTTATGAAATGTGTTGAAAGTTTGAAAAAGAAAATGAAAAGATATATTTCTAGTGATAATCTACCGGTAGATACATTTATGAGATGTGTTGAAAAGATTGAAAAAGAAAATAAAAAATATATTTCTAATGATAAACTACCGGTAGATACATTTATGAGATGTGTTGAAAAGTTTGAAAATCAAAAAAATATATTTCTAATGATAAACTAGATACATTTATGAAATGTGTTGAAAAGTTTGGAAAAGAAAATCAAAAAATATATTTCTAGTGATAAACTAGATACATTTATGAAATATGTTGAAAAGTTTGAACAAGAAAATTGAAAAAAATATTTCTAATGATAAACTATATACATTTATGAAATGTGTTGAAAAGATTCAACATCAAAAAAATATATTTCTAATGATAAAAACTAGATACATTTATGAAATGTGTTGAAAAAGTTCAAAAAGAAAATCAAAAAATATATTTCTATTGATAAACTATATACACTTATGAAATGTGTTGAAAAGTTTGAAAATCAAAAAAAATATATTTCTAATGATAAACTAGATACATTTATGAAATGTGTTGAAAAGTTTGGAAAAGAAAATCAAAAAAATATATTTCTAGTGATAAACTAGATTCATTTATGAAATATGTTGAAAAGTTTGAACAAGAAAATAAAAATAATATATTTCTAATGATAAACTATATACATTTATGAAATGTGTTGAAAGTTTGAAAAAGAAAATAAAAAATATATTTCTAATGATAAACTATATACATTTATGAAATGTGTTGAAAGTTTGAAAAAGAAAATGAAAAGATATATTTCTAGTGATAATCTACCGGTAGATACATTTATGAGATGTGTTGAAAAGATTGAAAAAGAAAATAAAAAATATATTTCTAATGATAAACTACCGGTAGATACATTTATGAGATGTGTTGAAAATTTTGAAAATCAAAAAAATATATTTCTAATGATAAACTAGATACATTTATGAAATATGTTGAAAAGTTTGAACAAGAAAATTGAAAAAAATATTTCTAATGATAAACTACCGGTAGATACATTTATGAAATGTGTTGAAAAGATTCAAAATCAAAAAAATATATTTCTAATGCTAAAAATTAGATACATTTATGAAATGTGTTGAAAAAGTTCACAAAGAAAATCAAAAAATATATTTCTATTGATAAACTATATACACTTATGAAATGTGTTGAAAAGTTTGAAAATCAAAAAAAATATATTTCTAATGATAAACTAGATACATTTTTGAAATGTGTTGAAAAGTTTGAACAAGAAAATAAAAAAAATATATTTCTAATGATAAACTATATACATTTATGAAATGTGTTGAAAGTTTGAAAAAGAAAATGAAAAGATATATTTCTAGTGATAATCTACCGGTAGATACATTTATGAGATGTGTTGAAAAGTTTGAAAATCAAAAAAATTTATTTCTATTGATAAACTAGATACAATTATGAAATGTGTTGAAAAGTTTGGAAAAGAAAATCAAAAAATATATTTCTAGTGATAAACTAGATACATTTATGACATATGTTGAAAAGTTTGAACAAGAAAATTGAAAAAAATATTTCTAATGATACACTATATACATTTATGAAATGTGTTGAAAAGGTTCAAAAAGAAAATCAAAAAAATATTTCTATTGATAAACTATATACACTTATGAAATGTGTTGAAAAGTTTGAAAATCAAAACAAATATATTTCTAATGATAAACTAGATACATTTATGAAATGTGTTGAAAAGTTTGGAAAAGAAAATCAAAAAATATATTTCTAGTGATAAACTAGATTCATTTATGAAATATGTTGAAAAGTTTGAACACGAAAATAAAAAAAATATATTTCTAATGATAAACTATATACATTTATGAAATGTGTTGAAAGTTTGAAAAATAAAATGAAAAGATATATTTCTATTGATAATCTACCGGTAGATACATTTATGAGATGTGTTGAAAAGATTGAAAAAGAAAATAAAAAAATATATTTCTAATGATAAATTAGATACATTTATGAAATGTGTTGAAAAGTTTGAACAAGAAAATTAAAAAAAAATATTTCTAATGATCAACTATATACATTTATGAAATGTGTTGAAAAGTTTGAAAAATAAAATGAAAAGATATATTTCTTGTGATAATCTACTGGTAGATACATTTATGAGATGTGTTGAAAACATTGAAAAAGAAAATAAAAAAATATATTTCTAATGATAAACTACCGGTAGATACATTTATGAGATGTGTTGAAAAGTTTGAAAAAAAAAATAAAAAAATATATTTCTAATGATAAACTACCGGTATATACATTTATGAGATGTGTTGAAAAGTTTGAAAATCAAAAAAATATATTTCTAATGATAAACTAGATACATTTATGAAATGTGTTGAAAAGTTTGGAAAAGAAAATCAAAAAATATATTTCTAGTGATAAACTAGATACATTTATGAAATATGTTGAAAAGTTTCAACAAGAAAATTGAAAAAAATATTTCTAATCATAAACTATATACATTTATGAAATGTGTTGAAAAGATTCAACATCAAAAAAATATATTTCTAATGATAAAAACTAGATACATTTATGAAATGTGTTGAAAAAGTTCAAAAAGAAAATCAAAAAATATATTTCTATTGATAAACTATATACACTTATGAAATGTGTTGAAAAGTTTGAAAATCAAAAAAAATATATTTCTAATGATAAACTAGATACATTTATGAAATGTGTTGAAAAGTTTGGAAAAGAAAATCAAAAAAATATATTTCTAATGATAAACTATATACATTTATGAAATGTGTTGAAAAGTTTGAAAAACAAAAAAATATATTTCTAATGATAAACTAGATACATTTATGAAATGTGTTAAAAAGTTTGGAAAAGAAAATCAAAAAATATATTTCTAGTGATAAACTAGATACATTTATGAAATATGTTGAAAAGTTTGAATAAGAAAATTGAAAAAAATATTTCTAATGATAAACTAGATACATTTGTGAAATGTGTTGAAAAGTTTGGAAAAGAAAATCAAAAAATATATTTCTAGTGATAAACTAGATACATTTATGAAATATGTTGAAAAGTTTGAACAAGAAAATTGAAAAAAATATTTCTAATGATAAACTATATACATTTATGAAATGTGTTGAAAAGATTCAACATCAAAAAAATATATTTCTAATGATAAAAACTAGATACATTTATGAAATGTGTTGAAAAAGTTCAAAAAGAAAATCAAAAAATATATTTCTATTGATAAACTATATACACTTATGAAATGTGTTGAAAAGTTTGAAAATCAAAAATAATATATTTCTAATGATAAACTATATACATTTATGAAATGTATTGACAGTTTGAAAAAGAAAATAAAAAAAAAATTTCTAATGATAAACTATATACATTTATGAAATGTGTTGAAAGTTTGAAAAATAAAATGAAAAGATATATTTCTATTGATAATCTACCGGTAGATACATTTATGAGATGTGTTGAAAAGTTTGAAAAAGAAAATAAAAAAATATATTTCTAATGATAAACTACCGGTATATACATTTATGAGATGTGTTGAAAAGTTTGAAAATCAAAAAAATATATATCTAATGATAAACTAGATACATTTATGAAATGTGTTGAAAAGTTTGGAAAAGAAAATCAAAAAATATATTTCTAGTGATAAACTAGATACATTTATGAAATATGTTGAAAAGTTTCAACAAGAAAATTGAAAAAAATATTTCTAATGATAAACTATATACATTTATGAAATGTGTTGAAAAGATTCAACATCAAAAAAATATATTTCTAATGATAAAAACTAGATACATTTATGAAATGTGTTGAAAAAGTTCAAAAAGAAAATCAAAAAATATATTTCTATTGATAAACTATATACACTTATGAAATGTGTTGAAAAGTTTGAAAATCAAAAAAAATATATTTCTAATGATAAACTAGATACATTTATGAAATGTGTTGAAAAGTTTGGAAAAGAAAATCAAAAAAATATATTTCTAGTGATAAACTAGATTCATTTATGAAATACGTTGAAAAGTATGAACAAGAAAATAAAAATAATATATTTCTAATGATAAACTATATACATTTATGAAATGTGTTGAAAGTTTGAAAAAGAAAATAAAAAAAAAATTTCTAATGATAAACTATATACATTTATGAAATGTGTTGAAAGTTTGAAAAAGAAAATGAAAAGATATATTTCTAGTGATAATCTACCGGTAGATACATTTATGAGATGTGTTGAAAAGATTGAAAAAGAAAATAAAAAATATATTTCTAATGATAAACTACCGGTAGATACATTTATGAGATGTGTTGAAAAGTTTGAAAATCAAAAAATTATATTTCTAATGATAAACTAGATACATTTATGAAATGTGTTGAAAAGTTTGGAAAAGAAAATCAAAAAATATATTTCTAGTGATAAACTAGATACATTTATGAAATATGTTGAAAAGTTTGAAGAAGAAAATTGAAAAAAATATTTCTAATGATAAACTATATACATTTATGAAATGTGTTGAAAAGATTCAACATCAAAAAAATATATTTCTAATGATAAAAACTAGATACATTTATGAAATGTGTTGAAAAAGTTCAAAAAGAAAATAAAAAAATATATTTCTATTGATAAACTATATACACTTATGAAATGTGTTGAAAAGTTTGAAAATCAAAAAAAATATATTTCTAATGATAAACTAGATACATTTATGAAATCTGTTGAAAAGTTTGGAAAAGAAAATCAAAAAAATATATTTCTAGTGATAAACTAGATTCATTTATGAAATATGTTGAAAAGTTTGAACAAGAAAATAAAAATAATATATTTCTAATGATAAACTATATACATTTATGAAATGTGTTGAAAGTTTGAAAAAGAAAATAAAAAATATATTTCTAATGATAAACTATATACATTTATGAAATGTGTTGAAAGTTTGAAAAAGAAAATGAAAAGATATATTTCTAGTGATAATCTACCGGTAGATATATTTATGAGATGTGTTGAAAAGATTGAAAAAGAAAATAAAAAATATATTTCTAATGATAAACTACCGGTAGATACATTTATGAGATGTGTTGAAAATTTTGAAAATCAAAAAAATATATTTCTAATGATAAACTAGATACATTTATGAAATATGTTGAAAAGTTTGAACAAGAAAATTGAAAAAAATATTTCTAATGATAAACTACCGGTAGATACATTTATGAAATGTGTTGAAAAGATTCAAAATCAAAAAAATATATTTCTAATGCTAAAAATTAGATACATTTATGAAATGTGTTGAAAAAGTTCACAAAGAAAATCAAAAAATATATTTCTATTGATAAACTATATACACTTATGAAATGTGTTGAAAAGTTTGAAAATCAAAAAAAATATATTTCTAATGATAAACTAGATACATTTATGAAATGTGTTGAAAAGTTTGAACAAGAAAATAAAAAATATATATTTCTAATGATAAACTATATACATTTATGAAATGTGTTGAAAGTTTGAAAAAGAAAATGAAAAGATATATTTCTAGTGATAATCTACCGGTAGATACATTTATGAGATGTGTTGAAAAGTTTGAAAATCAAAAAAATATATTTCTATTGATAAACTAGATACAATTATGAAATGTGTTGAAAAGTTTGGAAAAGAAAATCAAAAAATATATTTCTAGTGATAAACTAGATTCATTTATGAAATATGTTGAAAAGTTTGAACACGAAAATAAAAAAAATATATTTCTAATGATAAACTATATACATTTATGAAATGTGTTGAAAGTTTGAAAAATAAAATGAAAAGATATATTTCTATTGATAATCTACCGGTAGATACATTTATGAGATGTGTTGAAAAGATTGAAAAAGAAAATAAAAAAATATATTTCTAATGATAAATTAGATACATTTATGAAATGTGTTGAAAAGTTTGAACAAGAAAATTAAAAAAAAATATTTCTAATGATCAACTATATACATTTATGAAATGTGTTGAAAAGTTTGAAAAATAAAATGAAAAGATATATTTCTTGTGATAATCTACTGGTAGATACATTTATGAGATGTGTTGAAAAGATTGAAAAAGAAAATAAAAAAATATATTTCTAATGATAAACTACCGGTAGATACATTTATGAGATGTGTTGAAAAGTTTGAAAAAGAAAATAAAAAAATATATTTCTAATGATAAACTACCGGTATATACATTTATGAGATGTGTTGAAAAGTTTGAAAATCAAAAAAATATATTTCTAATGATAAACTAGATACATTTATGAAATGTGTTGAAAAGTTTGGAAAAGAAAATCAAAAAATATATTTCTAGTGATAAACTAGATACATTTATGAAATATGTTGAAAAGTTTCAACAAGAAAATTGAAAAAAATATTTCTAATCATAAACTATATACATTTATGAAATGTGTTGAAAAGATTCAACATCAAAAAAATATATTTCTAATGATAAAAACTAGATACATTTATGAAATGTGTTGAAAAAGTTCAAAAAGAAAATCAAAAAATATATTTCTATTGATAAACTATATACACTTATGAAATGTGTTGAAAAGTTTGAAAATCAAAAAAAATATATTTCTAATGATAAACTAGATACATTTATGAAATGTGTTGAAAAGTTTGGAAAAGAAAATCAAAAACATATATTTCTAATGATAAACTATATACATTTATGAAATGTGTTGAAAAGTTTGAAAAACAAAAAAATATATTTCTAATGATAAACTAGATACATTTATGAAATGTGTTAAAAAGTTTGGAAAAGAAAATCAAAAAATATATTTCTAGTGATAAACTAGATACATTTATGAAATATGTTGAAAAGTTTGAATAAGAAAATTGAAAAAAATATTTCTAATGATAAACTAGATACATTTATGAAATGTGTTGAAAAGTTTGGAAAAGAAAATCAAAAAATATATTTCTAGTGATAAACTAGATACATTTATGAAATATGTTGAAAAGTTTGAACAAGAAAATTGAAAAAAATATTTCTAATGATAAACTATATACATTTATGAAATGTGTTGAAAAGATTCAACATCAAAAAAATATATTTCTAATGATAAAAACTAGATACATTTATGAAATGTGTTGAAAAAGTTCAAAAAGAAAATCAAAAAATATATTTCTATTGATAAACTATATACACTTATGAAATGTGTTGAAAAGTTTGAAAATCAAAAATAATATATTTCTAATGATAAACTATATACATTTATGAAATGTATTGACAGTTTGAAAAAGAAAATAAAAAAAAATTTCTAATGATAAACTATATACATTTATGAAATGTGTTGAAAGTTTGAAAAAGAAAATGAAAAGATATATTTCTAGTGATAATCTACCGGTAGATACATTTATGAGATGTGTTGAAAAGATTAAAAAAAAAAAAAAAAAATATATTTCTAATGATAAACTACCGGTAGATACATTTATGAGATGTGTTGAAAAGTTTGAAAATCAAAAAAATATATTTCTAATGATAAACTAGATACATTTATGAAATGTGTTGAAAAGTTTGGAAAAGAAAATCAAAAAATATATTTCTAGTGATAAACTAGATACATTTATGAAATATGTTGAAAAGTTTCAACAAGAAAATTGAAAAAAATATTTCTAATCATAAACTATATACATTTATGAAATGTGTTGAAAAGATTCAACATCAAAAAAATATATTTCTAATGATAAAAACTAGATACATTTATGAAATGTGTTGAAAAAGTTCAAAAAGAAAATCAAAAAATATATTTCTATTGATAAACTATATACACTTATGAAATGTGTTGAAAAGTTTGAAAATCAAAAAAAATATATTTCTAATGATAAACTAGATACATTTATGAAATGTGTTGAAAAGTTTGGAAAAGAAAATCAAAAAAATATATTTCTAATGATAAACTATATACATTTATGAAATGTGTTGAAAAGTTTGAAAAACAAAAAAATATATTTCTAATGATAAACTAGATACATTTATGAAATGTGTTAAAAAGTTTGGAAAAGAAAATCAAAAAATATATTTCTAGTGATAAACTAGATACATTTATGAAATAAGTTGAAAAGTTTGAATAAGAAAATTGAAAAAAATATTTCTAATGATAAACTAGATACATTTATGAAATGTGTTGAAAAGTTTGGAAAAGAAAATCAAAAAATATATTTCTAGTGATAAACTAGATACATTTATGAAATATGTTGAAAAGTTTGAACAAGAAAATTGAAAAAAATATTTCTAATGATAAACTATATACATTTATGAAATGTGTTGAAAAGATTCAACATCAAAAAAATATATTTCTAATGATAAAAACTAGATACATTTATGAAATGTGTTGAAAAAGTTCAAAAAGAAAATCAAAAAATATATTTCTATTGATAAACTATATACACTTATGAAATGTGTTGAAAAGTTTGAAAATCAAAAATAATATATTTCTAATGATAAACTATATACATTTATGAAATGTGTTGAAAAGTTTGAACAAGAAAATTAAAAAAAAATATTTCTAATGATCAACTATATACATTTATGAAATGTGTTGAAAAGTTTGAAAAATAAAATGAAAAGATATATTTCTTGTGATAATCTACTGGTAGATACATTTATGAGATGTGTTGAAAAGATTGAAAAAGAAAATAAAAAAATATATTTCTAATGATAAACTACCGGTAGATACATTTATGAGATGTGTTGAAAAATTTGAAAATCAAAAAAATATATTTCTAATGATAAACTAGATACATTTATGAAATGTGTTGAAAAGTTTGGAAAAGAAAATCAAAAAATATATTTCTAGTGATAAACTAGATACATTTATGAAATATGTTGAAAAGTTTCAACAAGAAAATTGAAAAAAATATTTCTAATCATAAACTATATACATTTATGAAATGTGTTGAAAAGATTCAACATCAAAAAAATATATTTCTAATGATAAAAACTAGATACATTTATGAAATGTGTTGAAAAAGTTCAAAAAGAAAATCAAAAAATATATTTCTATTGATAAACTATATACACTTATGAAATGTGTTGAAAAGTTTGAAAATCAAAAAAAATATATTTCTAATGATAAACTAGATACATTTATGAAATGTGTTGAAAAGTTTGGAAAAGAAAATCAAAAAAATATATTTCTAATGATAAACTATATACATTTATGAAATGTGTTGAAAAGTTTGAAAAACAAAAAAATATATTTCTAATGATAAACTAGATACATTTATGAAATGTGTTAAAAAGTTTGGAAAAGAAAATCAAAAAATATATTTCTAGTGATAAACTAGATACATTTATGAAATATGTTGAAAAGTTTGAATAAGAAAATTGAAAAAAATATTTCTAATGATAAACTATATACACTTATGAAATGTGTTGAAAAGTTTGAAAATCAAAAAAAATATATTTCTAATGATAAACTAGATACATTTATGAAATGTGTTGAAAAGTTTGGAAAAGAAAATCAAAAAAATATATTTCTAATGATAAACTATATACATTTATGAAATGTGTTGAAAAGTTTGAAAAACAAAAAAATATATTTCTAATGATAAACTAGATACATTTATGAAATGTGTTAAAAAGTTTGGAAAAGAAAATCAAAAAATATATTTCTAGTGATAAACTAGATACATTTATGAAATAAGTTGAAAAGTTTGAATAAGAAAATTGAAAAAAATATTTCTAATGATAAACTAGATACATTTATGAAATGTGTTGAAAAGTTTGGAAAAGAAAATCAAAAAATATATTTCTAGTGATAAACTAGATACATTTATGAAATATGTTGAAAAGTTTGAACAAGAAAATTGAAAAAAATATTTCTAATGATAAACTATATACATTTATGAAATGTGTTGAAAAGATTCAACATCAAAAAAATATATTTCTAATGATAAAAACTAGATACATTTATGAAATGTGTTGAAAAAGTTCAAAAAGAAAATCAAAAAATATATTTCTATTGATAAACTATATACACTTATGAAATGTGTTGAAAAGTTTGAAAATCAAAAATAATATATTTCTAATGATAAACTATATACATTTATGAAATGTGTTGAAAAGTTTGAACAAGAAAATTAAAAAAAAATATTTCTAATGATCAACTATATACATTTATGAAATGTGTTGAAAAGTTTGAAAAATAAAATGAAAAGATATATTTCTTGTGATAATCTACTGGTAGATACATTTATGAGATGTGTTGAAAAGATTGAAAAAGAAAATAAAAAAATATATTTCTAATGATAAACTACCGGTAGATACATTTATGAGATGTGTTGAAAAATTTGAAAATCAAAAAAATATATTTCTAATGATAAACTAGATACATTTATGAAATGTGTTGAAAAGTTTGGAAAAGAAAATTAAAAAATATATTTCTAGTGATAAACTAGATACATTTATGAAATATGTTGAAAAGTTTCAACAAGAAAATTGAAAAAAATATTTCTAATCATAAACTATATACATTTATGAAATGTGTTGAAAAGATTCAACATCAAAAAAATATATTTCTAATGATAAAAACTAGATACATTTATGAAATGTGTTGAAAAAGTTCAAAAAGAAAATCAAAAAATATATTTCTATTGATAAACTATATACACTTATGAAATGTGTTGAAAAGTTTGAAAATCAAAAAAAATATATTTCTAATGATAAACTAGATACATTTATGAAATGTGTTGAAAAGTTTGGAAAAGAAAATCAAAAAAATATATTTCTAATGATAAACTATATACATTTATGAAATGTGTTGAAAAGTTTGAAAAACAAAAAAATATATTTCTAATGATAAACTAGATACATTTATGAAATGTGTTAAAAAGTTTGGAAAAGAAAATCAAAAAATATATTTCTAGTGATAAACTAGATACATTTATGAAATATGTTGAAAAGTTTGAATAAGAAAATTGAAAAAAATATTTCTAATGATAAACTAGATACATTTATGAAATGTGTTGAAAAGTTTGGAAAAGAAAATCAAAAAATATATTTCTAGTGATAAACTAGATACATTTATGAAATATGTTGAAAAGTTTGAACAAGAAAATTGAAAAAAATATTTCTAATGATAAACTATATACATTTATGAAATGTGTTGAAAAGATTCAACATCAAAAAAATATATTTCTAATGATAAAAACTAGATACATTTATGAAATGTGTTGAAAAAGTTCAAAAAGAAAATCAAAAAATATATTTCTATTGATAAACTATATACACTTATGAAATGTGTTGAAAAGTTTGAAAATCAAAAATAATATATTTCTAATGATAAACTATATACATTTATGAAATGTATTGACAGTTTGAAAAAGAAAATAAAAAAAAAATTTCTAATGATAAACTATATACATTTATGAAATGTGTTGAAAGTTTGAAAAAGAAAATGAAAAGATATATTTCTAGTGATAATCTACCGGTAGATACATTTATGAGATGTGTTGAAAAGATTAAAAAAAAAAAAAAAAATATATTTCTAATGATAAACTACCGGTAGATACATTTATGAGATGTGTTGAAAAGTTTGAAAATCAAAAAAATATATTTCTAATGATAAACTAGATACATTTATGAAATGTGTTGAAAAGTTTGGAAAAGAAAATCAAAAAATATATTTCTAGTGATAAACTAGATACATTTATGAAATATGTTGAAAAGTTTCAACAAGAAAATTGAAAAAAATATTTCTAATCATAAACTATATACATTTATGAAATGTGTTGAAAAGATTCAACATCAAAAAAATATATTTCTAATGATAAAAACTAGATACATTTATGAAATGTGTTGAAAAAGTTCAAAAAGAAAATCAAAAAATATATTTCTATTGATAAACTATATACACTTATGAAATGTGTTGAAAAGTTTGAGAATCAAAAAAAATATATTTCTAATGATAAACTAGATACATTTATGAAATGTGTTGAAAAGTTTGGAAAAGAAAATCAAAAAAATATATTTCTAATGATAAACTATATACATTTATGAAATGTGTTGAAAAGTTTGAAAAACAAAAAAATATATTTCTAATGATAAACTAGATACATTTATGAAATGTGTTAAAAAGTTTGGAAAAGAAAATCAAAAAATATATTTCTAGTGATAAACTAGATTCATTTATGAAATATGTTGAAAAGTTTGAACACGAAAATAAAAAAAAAATATTTCTAATGATAAACTATATACATTTATGAAATGTGTTGAAAGTTTGAAAAAGAAAATGAAAAGATATATTTCTATTGATAATCTACCGGTAGATACATTTATGAGATGTGTTGAAAAGATTGAAAAAGAAAATAAAAAAATATATTTCTAATGATAAATTAGATACATTTATGAAATGTGTTGAAAAGTTTGAACAAGAAAATTAAAAAAAAATATTTCTAATGATCAACTATATACATTTATGAAATGTGTTGAAAAGTTTGAAAAATAAAATGAAAAGATATATTTCTTGTGATAATCTACTGGTAGATACATTTATGAGATGTGTTGAAAAGATTGAAAAAGAAAATAAAAAAATATATTTCTAATGATAAACTACCGGTAGATACATTTATGAGATGTGTTGAAAAGTTTGAAAAAAAAAATAAAAAAATATATTTCTAATGATAAACTACCGGTATATACATTTATGAGATGTGTTGAAAAGTTTGAAAATCAAAAAAATATATTTCTAATGATAAACTAGATACATTTATGAAATGTGTTGAAAAGTTTGGAAAAGAAAATCAAAAAATATATTTCTAGTGATAAACTAGATACATTTATGAAATATGTTGAAAAGTTTCAACAAGAAAATTGAAAAAAATATTTCTAATCATAAACTATATACATTTATGAAATGTGTTGAAAAGATTCAACATCAAAAAAATATATTTCTAATGATAAAAACTAGATACATTTATGAAATGTGTTGAAAAAGTTCAAAAAGAAAATCAAAAAATATATTTCTATTGATAAACTATATACACTTATGAAATGTGTTGAAAAGTTTGAAAATCAAAAAAAATATATTTCTAATGATAAACTAGATAGATTTATGAAATGTGTTGAAAAGTTTGGAAAAGAAAATCAAAAAAATATATTTCTAATGATAAACTATATACATTTATGAAATGTGTTGAAAAGTTTGAAAAACAAAAAAATATATTTCTAATGATAAACTAGATACATTTATGAAATGTGTTAAAAAGTTTGGAAAAGAAAATCAAAAAATATATTTCTAGTGATAAACTAGATACATTTATGAAATATGTTGAAAAGTTTGAATAAGAAAATTGAAAAAAATATTTCTAATGATAAACTAGATACATTTGTGAAATGTGTTGAAAAGTTTGGAAAAGAAAATCAAAAAATATATTTCTAGTGATAAACTAGATACATTTATGAAATATGTTGAAAAGTTTGAACAAGAAAATTGAAAAAAATATTTCTAATGATAAACTATATACATTTATGAAATGTGTTGAAAAGATTCAACATCAAAAAAATATATTTCTAATGATAAAAACTAGATACATTTATGAAATGTGTTGAAAAAGTTCAAAAAGAAAATCAAAAAATATATTTCTATTGATAAACTATATACACTTATGAAATGTGTTGAAAAGTTTGAAAATCAAAAAAAATATATTTCTAATGATAAACTAGATACATTTATGAAATGTGTTGAAAAGTTTGGAAAAGAAAATCAAAAAAATATATTTCTAGTGATAAACTAGATTCATTTATGAAATACGTTGAAAAGTATGAACAAGAAAATAAAAATAATATATTTCTAATGATAAACTATATACATTTATGAAATGTGTTGAAAGTTTGAAAAAGAAAATAAAAAAAAAATTTCTAATGATAAACTATATACATTTATGAAATGTGTTGAAAGTTTGAAAAAGAAAATGAAAAGATATATTTCTAGTGATAATCTACCGGTAGATACATTTATGAGATGTGTTGAAAAGATTGAAAAAGAAAATAAAAAATATATTTCTAATGATAAACTACCGGTAGATACATTTATGAGATGTGTTGAAAAGTTTGAAAATCAAAAAAATATATTTCTAATGATAAACTAGATACATTTATGAAATGTGTTGAAAAGTTTGGAAAAGAAAATCAAAAAATATATTTCTAGTGATAAACTAGATACATTTATGAAATATGTTGAAAAGTTTGAAGAAGAAAATTGAAAAAAATATTTCTAATGATAAACTATATACATTTATGAAATGTGTTGAAAAGATTCAACATCAAAAAAATATATTTCTAATGATAAAAACTAGATACATTTATGAAATGTGTTGAAAAAGTTCAAAAAGAAAATAAAAAAATATATTTCTATTGATAAACTATATACACTTATGAAATGTGTTGAAAAGTTTGAAAATCAAAAAAAATATATTTCTAATGATAAACTAGATACATTTATGAAATGTGTTGAAAAGTTTGGAAAAGAAAATCAAAAAAATATATTTCTAGTGATAAACTAGATTCATTTATGAAATATGTTGAAAAGTTTGAACAAGAAAATAAAAATAATATATTTCTAATGATAAACTATATACATTTATGAAATGTGTTGAAAGTTTGAAAAAGAAAATAAAAAATATATTTCTAATGATAAACTATATACATTTATGAAATGTGTTGAAAGTTTGAAAAAGAAAATGAAAAGATATATTTCTAGTGATAATCTACCGGTAGATATATTTATGAGATGTGTTGAAAAGATTGAAAAAGAAAATAAAAAATATATTTCTAATGATAAACTACCGGTAGATACATTTATGAGATGTGTTGAAAATTTTGAAAATCAAAAAAATATATTTCTAATGATAAACTAGATACATTTATGAAATATGTTGAAAAGTTTGAACGATAAAATTGAAAAAAATATTTCTAATGATAAACTACCGGTAGATACATTTATGAAATGTGTTGAAAAGATTCAAAATCAAAAAAATATATTTCTAATGCTAAAAATTAGATACATTTATGAAATGTGTTGAAAAAGTTCACAAAGAAAATCAAAAAATATATTTCTATTGATAAACTATATACACTTATGAAATGTGTTGAAAAGTTTGAAAATCAAAAAAAATATATTTCTAATGATAAACTAGATACATTTATGAAATGTGTTGAAAAGTTTGAACAAGAAAATAAAAAAAATATATTTCTAATGATAAACTATATACATTTATGAAATGTGTTGAAAGTTTGAAAAAGAAAATGAAAAGATATATTTCTAGTGATAATCTACCGGTAGATACATTTATGAGATGTGTTGAAAAGTTTGAAAATCAAAAAAATATATTTCTATTGATAAACTAGATACAATTATGAAATGTGTTGAAAAGTTTGGAAAAGAAAATCAAAAAATATATTTCTAGTGATAAACTAGATTCATTTATGAAATATGTTGAAAAGTTTGAACACGAAAATAAAAAAAATATATTTCTAATGATAAACTATATACATTTATGAAATGTGTTGAAAGTTTGAAAAATAAAATGAAAAGATATATTTCTATTGATAATCTACCGGTAGATACATTTATGAGATGTGTTGAAAAGATTGAAAAAGAAAATAAAAAAATATATTTCTAATGATAAATTAGATACATTTATGAAATGTGTTGAAAAGTTTGAACAAGAAAATTAAAAAAAAATATTTCTAATGATCAACTATATACATTTATGAAATGTGTTGAAAAGTTTGAAAAATAAAATGAAAAGATATATTTCTTGTGATAATCTACTGGTAGATACATTTATGAGATGTGTTGAAAAGATTGAAAAAGAAAATAAAAAAATATATTTCTAATGATAAACTACCGGTATATACATTTATGAGATGTGTTGAAAAGTTTGAAAATCAAAAAAATATATTTCTAATGATAAACTAGATACATTTATGAAATGTGTTGAAAAGTTTGGAAAAGAAAATCAAAAAATATATTTCTAGTGATAAACTAGATACATTTATGAAATATGTTGAAAAGTTTCAACAAGAAAATTGAAAAAAATATTTCTAATCATAAACTATATACATTTATGAAATGTGTTGAAAAGATTCAACATCAAAAAAATATATTTCTAATGATAAAAACTAGATACATTTATGAAATGTGTTGAAAAAGTTCAAAAAGAAAATCAAAAAATATATTTCTATTGATAAACTATATACACTTATGAAATGTGTTGAAAAGTTTGAAAATCAAAAAAAATATATTTCTAATGATAAACTAGATACATTTATGAAATGTGTTGAAAAGTTTGGAAAAGAAAATCAAAAAAATATATTTCTAATGATAAACTATATACATTTATGAAATGTGTTGAAAAGTTTGAAAAACAAAAAAATATATTTCTAATGATAAACTAGATACATTTATGAAATGTGTTAAAAAGTTTGGAAAAGAAAATCAAAAAATATATTTCTAGTGATAAACTAGATACATTTATGAAATATGTTGAAAAGTTTGAATAAGAAAATTGAAAAAAATATTTCTAATGATAAACTAGATACATTTATGAAATGTGTTGAAAAGTTTGGAAAAGAAAATCAAAAAATATATTTCTAGTGATAAACTAGATACATTTATGAAATATGTTGAAAAGTTTGAACAAGAAAATTGAAAAAAATATTTCTAATGATAAACTATATACATTTATGAAATGTGTTGAAAAGATTCAACATCAAAAAAATATATTTCTAATGATAAAAACTAGATACATTTATGAAATGTGTTGAAAAAGTTCAAAAAGAAAATCAAAAAATATATTTCTATTGATAAACTATATACACTTATGAAATGTGTTGAAAAGTTTGAAAATCAAAAATAATATATTTCTAATGATAAACTATATACATTTATGAAATGTATTGACAGTTTGAAAAAGAAAATAAAAAAAAAATTTCTAATGATAAACTATATACATTTATGAAATGTGTTGAAAGTTTGAAAAAGAAAATGAAAAGATATATTTCTAGTGATAATCTACCGGTAGATACATTTATGAGATGTGTTGAAAAGATTAAAAAAAAATAAAAATATATTTCTAATGATAAACTACCGGTAGATACATTTATGAGATGTGTTGAAAAGTTTGAAAATCAAAAAAAATATATTTCTAATGATAAACTAGATACATTTATGAAATGTGTTGAAAAGTTTGGAAAAGAAAATCAAAAAATATATTTCTAGTGATAAACTAGATACATTTATGAAATATGTTGAAAAGTTTCAACAAGAAAATTGAAAAAAATATTTCTAATCATAAACTATATACATTTATGAAATGTGTTGAAAAGATTCAACATCAAAAAAATATATTTCTAATGATAAAAACTATATACACTTATGAAATGTGTTGAAAAGTTTGAAAATCAAAAAAAATATATTTCTAATGATAAACTAGATACATTTATGAAATGTGTTGAAAAGTTTGGAAAAGAAAATCAAAAAAATATATTTCTAGTGATAAACTAGATTCATTTATGAAATATGTTGAAAAGTTTGAACAAGAAAATAAAAATAATATATTTCTAATGATAAACTATATACATTTATGAAATGTGTTGAAAGTTTGAAAAAGAAAATAAAAAATATATTTCTAATGATAAACTATATACATTTATGAAATGTGTTGAAAGTTTGAAAAAGAAAATGAAAAGATATATTTCTAGTGATAATCTACCGGTAGATATATTTATGAGATGTGTTGAAAAGATTGAAAAAGAAAATAAAAAATATATTTCTAATGATAAACTACCGGTAGATACATTTATGAGATGTGTTGAAAATTTTGAAAATCAAAAAAAAATATTTCTAATGATAAACTAGATACATTTATGAAATATGTTGAAAAGTTTGAACGATAAAATTGAAAAAAATATTTCTAATGATAAACTACCGGTAGATACATTTATGAAATGTGTTGAAAAGATTCAAAATCAAAAAAATATATTTCTAATGCTAAAAATTAGATACATTTATGAAATGTGTTGAAAAAGTTCACAAAGAAAATCAAAAAATATATTTCTATTGATAAACTATATACACTTATGAAATGTGTTGAAAAGTTTGAAAATCAAAAAAAATATATTTCTAATGATAAACTAGATACATTTATGAAATGTGTTGAAAAGTTTGAACAAGAAAATAAAAAAAATATATTTCTAATGATAAACTATATACATTTATGAAATGTGTTGAAAGTTTGAAAAAGAAAATGAAAAGATATATTTCTAGTGATAATCTACCGGTAGATACATTTATGAGATGTGTTGAAAAGTTTGAAAATCAAAAAAATATATTTCTATTGATAAACTAGATACAATTATGAAATGTGTTGAAAAGTTTGGAAAAGAAAATCAAAAAATATATTTCTAGTGATAAACTAGATTCATTTATGAAATATGTTGAAAAGTTTGAACACGAAAATAAAAAAAATATATTTCTAATGATAAACTATATACATTTATGAAATGTGTTGAAAGTTTGAAAAATAAAATGAAAAGATATATTTCTATTGATAATCTACCGGTAGATACATTTATGAGATGTGTTGAAAAGATTGAAAAAGAAAATAAAAAAATATATTTCTAATGATAAATTAGATACATTTATGAAATGTGTTGAAAAGTTTGAACAAGAAAATTAAAAAAAAATATTTCTAATGATCAACTATATACATTTATGAAATGTGTTGAAAAGTTTGAAAAATAAAATGAAAAGATATATTTCTTGTGATAATCTACTGGTAGATACATTTATGAGATGTGTTGAAAAAATTGAAAAAGAAAATAAAAAAATATATTTCCAATGATAAACTACCGGTATATACATTTATGAGATGTGTTGAAAAGTTTGAAAATCAAAAAAATATATTTCTAATGATAAACTAGATACATTTATGAAATGTGTTGAAAAGTTTGGAAAAGAAAATCAAAAAATATATTTCTAGTGATAAACTAGATACATTTATGAAATATGTTGAAAAGTTTCAACAAGAAAATTGAAAAAAATATTTCTAATCATAAACTATATACATTTATGAAATGTGTTGAAAAGATTCAACATCAAAAAAATATATTTCTAATGATAAAAACTAGATACATTTATGAAATGTGTTGAAAAAGTTCAAAAAGAAAATCAAAAAATATATTTCTATTGATAAACTATATACACTTATGAAATGTGTTGAAAAGTTTGAAAATCAAAAAAAATATATTTCTAATGATAAACTAGATACATTTATGAAATGTGTTGAAAAGTTTGGAAAAGAAAATCAAAAAAATATATTTCTAATGATAAACTATATACATTTATGAAATGTGTTGAAAAGTTTGAAAAACAAAAAAATATATTTCTAATGATAAACTAGATACATTTATGAAATGTGTTAAAAAGTTTGGAAAAGAAAATCAAAAAATATATTTCTAGTGATAAACTAGATACATTTATGAAATATGTTGAAAAGTTTGAATAAGAAAATTGAAAAAAATATTTCTAATGATAAACTAGATACATTTATGAAATGTGTTGAAAAGTTTGGAAAAGAAAATCAAAAAATATATTTCTAGTGATAAACTAGATACATTTATGAAATATGTTGAAAAGTTTGAACAAGAAAATTGAAAAAAATATTTCTAATGATAAACTATATACATTTATGAAATGTGTTGAAAAGATTCAACATCAAAAAAATATATTTCTAATGATAAAAACTAGATACATTTATGAAATGTGTTGAAAAAGTTCAAAAAGAAAATCAAAAAATATATTTCTATTGATAAACTATATACACTTATGAAATGTGTTGAAAAGTTTGAAAATCAAAAATAATATATTTCTAATGATAAACTATATACATTTATGAAATGTATTGACAGTTTGAAAAAGAAAATAAAAAAAAAATTTCTAATGATAAACTATATACATTTATGAAATGTGTTGAAAGTTTGAAAAAGAAAATGAAAAGATATATTTCTAGTGATAATCTACCGGTAGATACATTTATGAGATGTGTTGAAAAGATTAAAAAAAAAAAAAATATATTTCTAATGATAAACTACCGGTAGATACATTTATGAGATGTGTTGAAAAGTTTGAAAATCAAAAAAAATATATTTCTAATGATAAACTAGATACATTTATGAAATGTGTTGAAAAGTTTGGAAAAGAAAATCAAAAAATATATTTCTAGTGATAAACTAGATACATTTATGAAATATGTTGAAAAGTTTCAACAAGAAAATTGAAAAAAATATTTCTAATCATAAACTATATACATTTATGAAATGTGTTGAAAAGATTCAACATCAAAAAAATATATTTCTAATGATAAAAACTAGATACATTTATGAAATGTGTTGAAAAAGTTCAAAAAGAAAATCAAAAAATATATTTCTATTGATAAACTATATACACTTATGAGATGTGTTGAAAAATTTGAAAATCAAAAAAATATATTTCTAATGATAAACTAGATACATTTATGAAATGTGTTGAAAAGTTTGGAAAAGAAAATCAAAAAATATATTTCTAGTGATAAACTAGATACATTTATGAAATATGTTGAAAAGTTTCAACAAGAAAATTGAAAAAAATATTTCTAATCATAAACTATATACATTTATGAAATGTGTTGAAAAGATTCAACATCAAAAAAATATATTTCTAATGATAAAAACTAGATACATTTATGAAATGTGTTGAAAAAGTTCAAAAAGAAAATCAAAAAATATATTTCTATTGATAAACTATATACACTTATGAAATGTGTTGAAAAGTTTGAAAATCAAAAAAAATATATTTCTAATGATAAACTAGATACATTTATGAAATGTGTTGAAAAGTTTGGAAAAGAAAATCAAAAAAATATATTTCTAATGATAAACTATATACATTTATGAAATGTGTTGAAAAGTTTGAAAAACAAAAAAATATATTTCTAATGATAAACTAGATACATTTATGAAATGTGTTAAAAAGTTTGGAAAAGAAAATCAAAAAATATATTTCTAGTGATAAACTAGATACATTTATGAAATATGTTGAAAAGTTTGAATAAGAAAATTGAAAAAAATATTTCTAATGATAAACTAGATACATTTATGAAATGTGTTGAAAAGTTTGGAAAAGAAAATCAAAAAATATATTTCTAGTGATAAACTAGATACATTTATGAAATATGTTGAAAAGTTTGAACAAGAAAATTGAAAAAAATATTTCTAATGATAAACTATATACATTTATGAAATGTGTTGAAAAGATTCAACATCAAAAAAATATATTTCTAATGATAAAAACTAGATACATTTATGAAATGTGTTGAAAAAGTTCAAAAAGAAAATCAAAAAATATATTTCTATTGATAAACTATATACACTTATGAAATGTGTTGAAAAGTTTGAAAATCAAAAATAATATATTTCTAATGATAAACTATATACATTTATGAAATGTATTGACAGTTTGAAAAAGAAAATAAAAAAAAAATTTCTAATGATAAACTATATACATTTATGAAATGTGTTGAAAGTTTGAAAAAGAAAATGAAAAGATATATTTCTAGTGATAATCTACCGGTAGATACATTTATGAGATGTGTTGAAAAGATTAAAAAAAAAAAAAAAATATATTTCTAATGATAAACTACCGGTAGATACATTTATGAGATGTGTTGAAAAGTTTGAAAATCAAAAAAATATATTTCTAATGATAAACTAGATACATTTATGAAATGTGTTGAAAAGTTTGGAAAAGAAAATCAAAAAATATATTTCTAGTGATAAACTAGATACATTTATGAAATATGTTGAAAAGTTTCAACAAGAAAATTGAAAAAAATATTTCTAATCATAAACTATATACATTTATGAAATGTGTTGAAAAGATTCAACATCAAAAAAATATATTTCTAATGATAAAAACTAGATACATTTATGAAATGTGTTGAAAAAGTTCAAAAAGAAAATCAAAAAATATATTTCTATTGATAAACTATATACACTTATGAAATGTGTTGAAAAGTTTGAAAATCAAAAAAAATATATTTCTAATGATAAACTAGATACATTTATGAAATGTGTTGAAAAGTTTGGAAAAGAAAATCAAAAAAATATATTTCTAATGATAAACTATATACATTTATGAAATGTGTTGAAAAGTTTGAAAAACAAAAAAATATATTTCTAATGATAAACTAGATACATTTATGAAATGTGTTAAAAAGTTTGGAAAAGAAAATCAAAAAATATATTTCTAGTGATAAACTAGATTCATTTATGAAATATGTTGAAAAGTTTGAACACGAAAATAAAAAAAATATATTTCTAATGATAAACTATATACATTTATGAAATGTGTTGAAAGTTTGAAAAAGAAAATGAAAAGATATATTTCTATTGATAATCTACCGGTAGATACATTTATGAGATGTGTTGAAAAGATTGAAAAAGAAAATAAAAAAATATATTTCTAATGATAAATTAGATACATTTATGAAATGTGTTGAAAAGTTTGAACAAGAAAATTAAAAAAAAATATTTCTAATGATCAACTATATACATTTATGAAATGTGTTGAAAAGTTTGAAAAATAAAATGAAAAGATATATTTCTTGTGATAATCTACTGGTAGATACATTTATGAGATGTGTTGAAAAGATTGAAAAAGAAAATAAAAAAATATATTTCTAATGATAAACTACCGGTAGATACATTTATGAGATGTGTTGAAAAGTTTGAAAAAAAAAATAAAAAAATATATTTCTAATGATAAACTACCGGTATATACATTTATGAGATGTGTTGAAAAGTTTGAAAATCAAAAAAATATATTTCTAATGATAAACTAGATACATTTATGAAATGTGTTGAAAAGTTTGGAAAAGAAAATCAAAAAATATATTTCTAGTGATAAACTAGATACATTTATGAAATATGTTGAAAAGTTTCAACAAGAAAATTGAAAAAAATATTTCTAATCATAAACTATATACATTTATGAAATGTGTTGAAAAGATTCAACATCAAAAAAATATATTTCTAATGATAAAAACTAGATACATTTATGAAATGTGTTGAAAAAGTTCAAAAAGAAAATCAAAAAATATATTTCTATTGATAAACTATATACACTTATGAAATGTGTTGAAAAGTTTGAAAATCAAAAAAAATATATTTCTAATGATAAACTAGATACATTTATGAAATGTGTTGAAAAGTTTGGAAAAGAAAATCAAAAAAATATATTTCTAATGATAAACTATATACATTTATGAAATGTGTTGAAAAGTTTGAAAAACAAAAAAATATATTTCTAATGATAAACTAGATACATTTATGAAATGTGTTAAAAAGTTTGGAAAAGAAAATCAAAAAATATATTTCTAGTGATAAACTAGATACATTTATGAAATATGTTGAAAAGTTTGAATAAGAAAATTGAAAAAAATATTTCTAATGATAAACTAGATACATTTGTGAAATGTGTTGAAAAGTTTGGAAAAGAAAATCAAAAAATATATTTCTAGTGATAAACTAGATACATTTATGAAATATGTTGAAAAGTTTGAACAAGAAAATTGAAAAAAATATTTCTAATGATAA
The DNA here is from genome assembly GCA_034231615.1 of Meghimatium bilineatum. Taxonomy (NCBI): domain Eukaryota; kingdom Metazoa; phylum Mollusca; class Gastropoda; order Stylommatophora; family Philomycidae; genus Meghimatium; species Meghimatium bilineatum. The sequence goes on along the minus strand of CM067316.1, from coordinate 19,780,979 downwards.
ACTATATACATTTATGAAATGTGTTGAAAAGATTCAACATCAAAAAAATATATTTCTAATGATAAAAACTAGATACATTTATGAAATGTGTTGAAAAAGTTCAAAAAGAAAATCAAAAAATATATTTCTATTGATAAACTATATACACTTATGAAATGTGTTGAAAAGTTTGAAAATCAAAAAAAAAATATTTCTAATGATAAACTAGATACATTTATGAAATGTGTTGAAAAGTTTGGAAAAGAAAATCAAAAAAATATATTACTAGTGATAAACTAGATTCATTTATGAAATACGTTGAAAAGTATGAACAAGAAAATAAAAATAATATATTTCTAATGATAAACTATATACATTTATGAAATGTGTTGAAAGTTTGAAAAAGAAAATAAAAAAAAAATTTCTAATGATAAACTATATACATTTATGAAATGTGTTGAAAGTTTGAAAAAGAAAATGAAAAGATATATTTCTAGTGATAATCTACCGGTAGATACATTTATGAGATGTGTTGAAAAGATTGAAAAAGAAAATAAAAAATATATTTCTAATGATAAACTACCGGTAGATACATTTATGAGATGTGTTGAAAAGTTTGAAAATCAAAAAAATATATTTCTAATGATAAACTAGATACATTTATGAAATGTGTTGAAAAGTTTGGAAAAGAAAATCAAAAAATATATTTCTAGTGATAAACTAGATACATTTATGAAATATGTTGAAAAGTTTGAAGAAGAAAATTGAAAAAAATATTTCTAATGATAAACTATATACATTTATGAAATGTGTTGAAAAGATTCAACATCAAAAAAATATATTTCTAATGATAAAAACTAGATACATTTATGAAATGTGTTGAAAAAGTTCAAAAAGAAAATCAAAAAATATATTTCTATTGATAAACTATATACACTTATGAAATGTGTTGAAAAGTTTGAAAATCAAAAAAAATATATTTCTAATGATAAACTAGATACATTTATGAAATGTGTTGAAAAGTTTGGAAAAGAAAATCAAAAAAATATATTTCTAGTGATAAACTAGATTCATTTATGAAATATGTTGAAAAGTTTGAACAAGAAAATAAAAATAATATATTTCTAATGATAAACTATATACATTTATGAAATGTGTTGAAAGTTTGAAAAAGAAAATAAAAAATATATTTCTAATGATAAACTATATACATTTATGAAATGTGTTGAAAGTTTGAAAAAGAAAATGAAAAGATATATTTCTAGTGATAATCTACCGGTAGATATATTTATGAGATGTGTTGAAAAGATTGAAAAAGAAAATAAAAAATATATTTCTAATGATAAACTACCGGTAGATACATTTATGAGATGTGTTGAAAATTTTGAAAATCAAAAAAATATATTTCTAATGATAAACTAGATACATTTATGAAATATGTTGAAAAGTTTGAACAAGAAAATTGAAAAAAATATTTCTAATGATAAACTACCGGTAGATACATTTATGAAATGTGTTGAAAAGATTCAAAATCAAAAAAATATATTTCTAATGCTAAAAATTAGATACATTTATGAAATGTGTTGAAAAAGTTTGAACAAGAAAATAAAAAAAATATATTTCTAATGATAAACTATATACATTTATGAAATGTGTTGAAAGTTTGAAAAAGAAAATGAAAAGATATATTTCTAGTGATAATCTACCGGTAGATACATTTATGAGATGTGTTGAAAAGTTTGAAAATCAAAAAAATATATTTCTATTGATAAACTAGATACAATTATGAAATGTGTTGAAAAGTTTGGAAAAGAAAATCAAAAAATATATTTCTAGTGATAAACTAGATTCATTTATGAAATATGTTGAAAAGTTTGAACACGAAAATAAAAAAAATATATTTCTAATGATAAACTATATACATTTATGAAATGTGTTGAAAGTTTGAAAAATAAAATGAAAAGATATATTTCTATTGATAATCTACCGGTAGATACATTTATGAGATGTGTTGAAAAGATTGAAAAAGAAAATAAAAAAATATATTTCTAATGATAAATTAGATACATTTATGAAATGTGTTGAAAAGTTTGAACAAGAAAATTAAAAAAAAATATTTCTAATGATCAACTATATACATTTATGAAATGTGTTGAAAAGTTTGAAAAATAAAATGAAAAGATATATTTCTTGTGATAATCTACTGGTAGATACATTTATGAGATGTGTTGAAAAGATTGAAAAAGAAAATAAAAAAATATATTTCTAATGATAAACTACCGGTATATACATTTATGAGATGTGTTGAAAAGTTTGAAAATCAAAAAAATATATTTCTAATGATAAACTAGATACATTTATGAAATGTGTTGAAAAGTTTGGAAAAGAAAATCAAAAAATATATTTCTAGTGATAAACTAGATACATTTATGAAATATGTTGAAAAGTTTCAACAAGAAAATTGAAAAAAATATTTCTAATCATAAACTATATACATTTATGAAATGTGTTGAAAAGATTCAACATCAAAAAAATATATTTCTAATGATAAAAACTAGATACATTTATGAAATGTGTTGAAAAAGTTCAAAAAGAAAATCAAAAAATATATTTCTATTGATAAACTATATACACTTATGAAATGTGTTGAAAAGTTTGAAAATCAAAAAAAATATATTTCTAATGATAAACTAGATACATTTATGAAATGTGTTGAAAAGTTTGGAAAAGAAAATCAAAAAAATATATTTCTAATGATAAACTATATACATTTATGAAATGTGTTGAAAAGTTTGAAAAACAAAAAAATATATTTCTAATGATAAACTAGATACATTTATGAAATGTGTTAAAAAGTTTGGAAAAGAAAATCAAAAAATATATTTCTAGTGATAAACTAGATACATTTATGAAATATGTTGAAAAGTTTGAATAAGAAAATTGAAAAAAATATTTCTAATGATAAACTAGATACATTTATGAAATGTGTTGAAAAGTTTGGAAAAGAAAATCAAAAAATATATTTCTAGTGATAAACTAGATACATTTATGAAATATGTTGAAAAGTTTGAACAAGAAAATTGAAAAAAATATTTCTAATGATAAACTATATACATTTATGAAATGTGTTGAAAAGATTCAACATCAAAAAAATATATTTCTAATGATAAAAACTAGATACATTTATGAAATGTGTTGAAAAAGTTCAAAAAGAAAATCAAAAAATATATTTCTATTGATAAACTATATACACTTATGAAATGTGTTGAAAAGTTTGAAAATCAAAAATAATATATTTCTAATGATAAACTATATACATTTATGAAATGTATTGACAGTTTGAAAAAGAAAATAAAAAAAAAATTTCTAATGATAAACTATATACATTTATGAAATGTGTTGAAAGTTTGAAAAAGAAAATGAAAAGATATATTTCTAGTGATAATCTACCGGTAGATACATTTATGAGATGTGTTGAAAAGATTAAAAAAAAAAAAAAAAATATATTTCTAATGATAAACTACCGGTAGATACATTTATGAGATGTGTTGAAAAGTTTGAAAATCAAAAAAATATATTTCTAATGATAAACTAGATACATTTATGAAATGTGTTGAAAAGTTTGGAAAAGAAAATCAAAAAATATATTTCTAGTGATAAACTAGATACATTTATGAAATATGTTGAAAAGTTTCAACAAGAAAATTGAAAAAAATATTTCTAATCATAAACTATATACATTTATGAAATGTGTTGAAAAGATTCAACATCAAAAAAATATATTTCTAATGATAAAAACTAGATACATTTATGAAATGTGTTGAAAAAGTTCAAAAAGAAAATCAAAAAATATATTTCTATTGATAAACTATATACACTTATGAAATGTGTTGAAAAGTTTGAAAATCAAAAAAAATATATTTCTAATGATAAACTAGATACATTTATGAAATGTGTTGAAAAGTTTGGAAAAGAAAATCAAAAAAAATATATTTCTAATGATAAACTATATACATTTATGAAATGTGTTGAAAAGTTTGAAAAACAAAAAAATATATTTCTAATGATAAACTAGATACATTTATGAAATGTGTTAAAAAGTTTGGAAAAGAAAATCAAAAAATATATTTCTAGTGATAAACTAGATACATTTATGAAATAAGTTGAAAAGTTTGAATAAGAAAATTGAAAAAAATATTTCTAATGATAAACTAGATACATTTATGAAATGTGTTGAAAAGTTTGGAAAAGAAAATCAAAAAATATATTTCTAGTGATAAACTAGATACATTTATGAAATATGTTGAAAAGTTTGAACAAGAAAATTGAAAAAAATATTTCTAATGATAAACTATATACATTTATGAAATGTGTTGAAAAGATTCAACATCAAAAAAATATATTTCTAATGATAAAAACTAGATACATTTATGAAATGTGTTGAAAAAGTTCAAAAAGAAAATCAAAAAATATATTTCTATTGATAAACTATATACACTTATGAAATGTGTTGAAAAGTTTGAAAATCAAAAATAATATATTTCTAATGATAAACTATATACATTTATGAAATGTGTTGAAAGTTTGAAAAAGAAAATGAAAAGATATATTTCTAGTGATAATCTACCGGTAGATATATTTATGAGATGTGTTGAAAAGATTGAAAAAGAAAATAAAAAATATATTTCTAATGATAAACTACCGGTAGATACATTTATGAGATGTGTTGAAAATTTTGAAAATCAAAAAAATATATTTCTAATGATAAACTAGATACATTTATGAAATATGTTGAAAAGTTTGAACAAGAAAATTGAAAAAAATATTTCTAATGATAAACTACCGGTAGATACATTTATGAAATGTGTTGAAAAGATTCAAAATCAAAAAAATATATTTCTAATGCTAAAAATTAGATACATTTATGAAATGTGTTGAAAAAGTTCACAAAGAAAATCAAAAAATATATTTCTATTGATAAACTATATACACTTATGAAATGTGTTGAAAAGTTTGAAAATCAAAAAAAATATATTTCTAATGATAAACTAGATACATTTATGAAATGTGTTGAAAAGTTTGAACAAGAAAATAAAAAAAATATATTTCTAATGATAAACTATATACATTTATGAAATGTGTTGAAAGTTTGAAAAAGAAAATGAAAAGATATATTTCTAGTGATAATCTACCGGTAGATACATTTATGAGATGTGTTGAAAAGTTTGAAAATCAAAAAAATATATTTCTATTGATAAACTAGATACAATTATGAAATGTGTTGAAAAGTTTGGAAAAGAAAATCAAAAAATATATTTCTAGTGATAAACTAGATTCATTTATGAAATATGTTGAAAAGTTTGAACACGAAAATAAAAAAAATATATTTCTAATGATAAACTATATACATTTATGAAATGTGTTGAAAGTTTGAAATATAAAATGAAAAGATATATTTCTATTGATAATCTACCGGTAGATACATTTATGAGATGTGTTGAAAAGATTGAAAAAGAAAATAAAAAAATATATTTCTAATGATAAATTAGATACATTTATGAAATGTGTTGAAAAGTTTGAACAAGAAAATTAAAAAAAAATATTTCTAATGATCAACTATATACATTTATGAAATGTGTTGAAAAGTTTGAAAAATAAAATGAAAAGATATATTTCTTGTGATAATCTACTGGTAGATACATTTATGAGATGTGTTGAAAAGATTGAAAAAGAAAATAAAAAAATATATTTCTAATGATAAACTACCGGTATATACATTTATGAGATGTGTTGAAAAGTTTGAAAATCAAAAAAATATATTTCTAATGATAAACTAGATACATTTATGAAATGTGTTGAAAAGTTTGGAAAAGAAAATCAAAAAATATATTTCTAGTGATAAACTAGATACATTTATGAAATATGTTGAAAAGTTTCAACAAGAAAATTGAAAAAAATATTTCTAATCATAAACTATATACATTTATGAAATGTGTTGAAAAGATTCAACATCAAAAAAATATATTTCTAATGATAAAAACTAGATACATTTATGAAATGTGTTGAAAAAGTTCAAAAAGAAAATCAAAAAATATATTTCTATTGATAAACTATATACACTTATGAAATGTGTTGAAAAGTTTGAAAATCAAAAAAAATATATTTCTAATGATAAACTAGATACATTTATGAAATGTGTTGAAAAGTTTGGAAAAGAAAATCAAAAAAATATATTTCTAATGATAAACTATATACATTTATGAAATGTGTTGAAAAGTTTGAAAAACAAAAAAATATATTTCTAATGATAAACTAGATACATTTATGAAATGTGTTAAAAAGTTTGGAAAAGAAAATCAAAAAATATATTTCTAGTGATAAACTAGATACATTTATGAAATATGTTGAAAAGTTTGAATAAGAAAATTGAAAAAAATATTTCTAATGATAAACTAGATACATTTATGAAATGTGTTGAAAAGTTTGGAAAAGAAAATCAAAAAATATATTTCTAGTGATAAACTAGATACATTTATGAAATATGTTGAAAAGTTTGAACAAGAAAATTGAAAAAAATATTTCTAATGATAAACTATATACATTTATGAAATGTGTTGAAAAGATTCAACATCAAAAAAATATATTTCTAATGATAAAAACTAGATACATTTATGAAATGTGTTGAAAAAGTTCAAAAAGAAAATCAAAAAATATATTTCTATTGATAAACTATATACACTTATGAAATGTGTTGAAAAGTTTGAAAATCAAAAATAATATATTTCTAATGATAAACTATATACATTTATGAAATGTATTGACAGTTTGAAAAAGAAAATAAAAAAAAAATTTCTAATGATAAACTATATACATTTATGAAATGTGTTGAAAGTTTGAAAAAGAAAATGAAAAGATATATTTCTAGTGATAATCTACCGGTAGATACATTTATGAGATGTGTTGAAAAGATTAAAAAAAAAAAAAAAATATATTTCTAATGATAAACTACCGGTAGATACATTTATGAGATGTGTTGAAAAGTTTGAAAATCAAAAAAATATATTTCTAATGATAAACTAGATACATTTATGAAATGTGTTGAAAAGTTTGGAAAAGAAAATCAAAAAATATATTTCTAGTGATAAACTAGATACATTTATGAAATATGTTGAAAAGTTTGAACAAGAAAATTGAAAAAAATATTTCTAATGATAAACTATATACATTTATGAAATGTGTTGAAAAGATTCAACATCAAAAAAATATATTTCTAATGATAAAAACTAGATACATTTATGAAATGTGTTGAAAAAGTTCAAAAAGAAAATCAAAAAATATATTTCTATTGATAAACTAGATACATTTATGAAATGTGTTGAAAAGTTTGGAAAAGAAAATCAAAAAAATATATTTCTAATGATAAACTATATACATTTATGAAATGTGTTGAAAAGTTTGAAAAACAAAAAAATATATTTCTAATGATAAACTAGATACATTTATGAAATGTGTTAAAAAGTTTGGAAAAGAAAATCAAAAAATATATTTCTAGTGATAAACTAGATACATTTATGAAATAAGTTGAAAAGTTTGAATAAGAAAATTGAAAAAAATATTTCTAATGATAAACTAGATACATTTATGAAATGTGTTGAAAAGTTTGGAAAAGAAAATCAAAAAATATATTTCTAGTGATAAACTAGATACATTTATGAAATATGTTGAAAAGTTTGAACAAGAAAATTGAAAAAAATATTTCTAATGATAAACTATATACATTTATGAAATGTGTTGAAAAGATTCAACATCAAAAAAATATATTTCTAATGATAAAAACTAGATACATTTATGAAATGTGTTGAAAAAGTTCACAAAGAAAATCAAAAAATATATTTCTATTGATAAACTATATACACTTATGAAATGTGTTGAAAAGTTTGAAAATCAAAAATAATATATTTCTAATGATAAACTATATACATTTATGAAATGTGTTGAAAAGTTTGAACAAGAAAATTAAAAAAAAATATTTCTAATGATCAACTATATACATTTATGAAATGTGTTGAAAAGTTTGAAAAAGAAAATAAAAAAATATATTTCTAATGATAAACTACCGGTAGATACATTTATGAGATGTGTTGAAAAATTTGAAAAAGAAAATAAAAAAATATATTTCTAATGATAAACTACCGGTATATACATTTATGAGATGTGTTGAAAAGTTTGAAAATCAAAAAAATATATTTCTAATGATAAACTAGATACATTTATGAAATGTGTTGAAAAGTTTGGAAAAGAAAATCAAAAAATATATTTCTAGTGATAAACTAGATACATTTATGAAATATGTTGAAAAGTTTCAACAAGAAAATTGAAAAAAATATTTCTAATCATAAACTATATACATTTATGAAATGTGTTGAAAAGATTCAACATCAAAAAAATATATTTCTAATGATAAAAACTAGATACATTTATGAAATGTGTTGAAAAAGTTCAAAAAGAAAATCAAAAAATATATTTCTATTGATAAACTATATACACTTATGAAATGTGTTGAAAAGTTTGAAAATCAAAAAAAATATATTTCTAATGATAAACTAGATACATTTATGAAATGTGTTGAAAAGTTTGGAAAAGAAAATCAAAAAAATATATTTCTAATGATAAACTATATACATTTATGAAATGTGTTGAAAAGTTTGAAAAACAAAAAAATATATTTCTAATGATAAACTAGATACATTTATGAAATGTGTTAAAAAGTTTGGAAAAGAAAATCAAAAAATATATTTCTAGTGATAAACTAGATACATTTATGAAAAATGTTGAAAAGTTTGAATAAGAAAATTGAAAAAAATATTTCTAATGATAAACTAGATACATTTATGAAATGTGTTGAAAAGTTTGGAAAAGAAAATCAAAAAATATATTTCTAGTGATAAACTAGATACATTTATGAAATATGTTGAAAAGTTTGAACAAGAAAATTGAAAAAAATATTTCTAATGATAAACTATATACATTTATGAAATGTGTTGAAAAGATTCAACATCAAAAAAATATATTTCTAATGATAAAAACTAGATACATTTATGAAATGTGTTGAAAAAGTTCAAAAAGAAAATCAAAAAATATATTTCTATTGATAAACTATATACACTTATGAAATGTGTTGAAAAGTTTGAAAATCAAAAATAATATATTTCTAATGATAAACTATATACATTTATGAAATGTATTGACAGTTTGAAAAAGAAAATAAAAAAAAAATTTCTAATGATAAACTATATACATTTATGAAATGTGTGGAAAGTTTGAAAAAGAAAATGAAAAGATATATTTCTAGTGATAATCTACCGGTAGATACATTTATGAGATGTGTTGAAAAGATTAAAAAAAAAAAAAAAAATATATTTCTAATGATAAACTACCGGTAGATACATTTATGAGATGTGTTGAAAAGTTTGAAAATCAAAAAAATATATTTCTAATGATAAACTAGATACATTTATGAAATGTGTTGAAAAGTTTGGAAAAGAAAATCAAAAAATATATTTCTAGTGATAAACTAGATACATTTATGAAATATGTTGAAAAGTTTCAACAAGAAAATTGAAAAAAATATTTCTAATCATAAACTATATACATTTATGAAATGTGTTGAAAAGATTCAACATCAAAAAAATATATTTCTAATGATAAAAACTAGATACATTTATGAAATGTGTTGAAAAAGTTCAAAAAGAAAATCAAAAAATATATTTCTATTGATAAACTATATACACTTATGAAATGTGTTGAAAAGTTTGAAAATCAAAAAAAATATATTTCTAATGATAAACTAGATACATTTATGAAATGTGTTGAAAAGTTTGGAAAAGAAAATCAAAAAAATATATTTCTAATGATAAACTATATACATTTATGAAATGTGTTGAAAAGTTTGAAAAACAAAAAAATATATTTCTAATGATAAACTAGATACATTTATGAAATGTGTTAAAAAGTTTGGAAAAGAAAATCAAAAAATATATTTCTAGTGATAAACTAGATACATTTATGAAATATGTTGAAAAGTTTGAATAAGAAAATTGAAAAAAATATTTCTAATGATAAACTAGATACATTTATGAAATGTGTTGAAAAGTTTGGAAAAGAAAATCAAAAAATATATTTCTAGTGATAAACTAGATACATTTATGAAATATGTTGAAAAGTTTCAACAAGAAAATTGAAAAAAATATTTCTAATCATAAACTATATACATTTATGAAATGTGTTGAAAAGATTCAACATCAAAAAAATATATTTCTAATGATAAAAACTAGATACATTTATGAAATGTGTTGAAAAAGTTCAAAAAGAAAATCAAAAAATATATTTCTATTGATAAACTATATACACTTATGAAATGTGTTGAAAAGTTTGAAAATCAAAAATAATATATTTCTAATGATAAACTATATACATTTATGAAATGTGTTGAAAAGTTTGAACAAGAAAATAAAAAAAAAATATTTCTAATGATCAACTATATACATTTATGAAATGTGTTGAAAAGTTTGAAAAATAAAATGAAAAGATATATTTCTTGTGATAATCTACTGGTAGATACATTTATGAGATGTGTTGAAAAGATTGAAAAAGAAAATAAAAAAATATATTTCTAATGATAAACTACCGGTAGATACATTTATGAGATGTGTTGAAAAGTTTGAAAAAGAAAATAAAAAAATATATTTCTAATGATAAACTACCGGTATATACATTTATGAGATGTGTTGAAAAGTTTGAAAATCAAAAAAATATATTTCTAATGATAAACTAGATACATTTATGAAATGTGTTGAAAAGTTTGGAAAAGAAAATCAAAAAATATATTTCTAGTGATAAACTAGATACATTTATGAAATATGTTGAAAAGTTTCAACAAGAAAATTGAAAAAAATATTTCTAATCATAAACTATATACATTTATGAAATGTGTTGAAAAGATTCAAAATCAAAAAAATATATTTCTAATGCTAAAAATTAGATACATTTATGAAATGTGTTGAAAAAGTTCACAAAGAAAATCAAAAAATATATTTCTATTGATAAACTATATACACTTATGAAATGTGTTGAAAAGTTTGAACAAGAAAATAAAAAAAATATATTTCTAATGATAAACTAGATACATTTATGAAATGTGTTGAAAAGTTTGAACAAGAAAATAAAAAAAATATATTTCTAATGATAAACTATATACATTTATGAAATGTGTTGAAAGTTTGAAAAAGAAAATGAAAAGATATATTTCTAGTGATAATCTACCGGTAGATACATTTATGAGATGTGTTGAAAAGATTGAAAAAGAAAATAAAAAATATATTTCTAATGATAAACTACCGGTAGATACATTTATGAGATGTGTTGAAAAGTTTGAAAATCAAAAAAATATATTTCTAATGATAAACTAGATACATTTATGAAATGTGTTGAAAAGTTTGGAAAAGAAAATCAAAAAATATATTTCTAGTGATAAACTAGATACATTTATGAAATATGTTGAAAAGTTTGAACAAGAAAATTGAAAAAAATATTTCTAATTATAAACTATATACATTTATGAAATGTGTTGAAAAGATTCAACATCAAAAAAATATATTTCTAATGATAAAAACTAGATACATTTATGAAATGTGTTGAAAAAGTTCAAAAAGAAAATCAAAAAATATATTTCTATTGATAAACTATATACACTTATGAAATGTGTTGAAAAGTTTGAAAATCAAAAAAAATATATTTCTAATGATAAACTAGATACATTTATGAAATGTGTTGAAAAGTTTGGAAAAGAAAATCAAAAAAATATATTTCTAGTGATAAACTAGATTCATTTATGAAATATGTTGAAAAGTTTGAACAAGAAAATAAAAATAATATATTTCTAATGATAAACTATATACATTTATGAAATGTGTTGAAAGTTTGAAAAAGAAAATAAAAAATATATTTCTAATGATAAACTATATACATTTATGAAATGTGTTGAAAGTTTGAAAAAGAAAATGAAAAGATATATTTCTAGTGATAATCTACCGGTAGATACATTTATGAGATGTGTTTAAAAGATTGAAAAAGAAAATAAAAAATATATTTCTAATGATAAACTACCGGTAGATACATTTATGAGATGTGTTGAAAAGTTTGAAAATCAAAAAAATATATTTCTAATGATAAACTAGATACATTTATGAAATGTGTTGAAAGTTTGAAAAAGAAAATGAAAAGATATATTTCTAGTGATAATCTACCGGTAGATACATTTATGAGACGTGTTGAAAAGTGTGAAGAAAAAAAATATATATATTTCTAATGATAAACTAGATACATTGCTGAAATGTTTTGAAAAGTTTCAAAATCAAAAAAATATTTTTCTAATGATAAATTAGATACATTTATGAAATGTGTTGAAAAGTTTGAAAAATAAAATGAAAAGATATATTTCTTGTGATAATCTACTGGTAGATACATTTATGAGATGTGTTGAAAAGATTGAAAAAGAGAATAAAAAATATATTTCTAATGATAAAAACTAGATACATTTATGAAATGTGTTGAAAAAGTTCAAAAAGAAAATCAAAAAATATATTTCTATTGATAAACTATATACACTTATGAAATGTGTTGAAAAGTTTGAAAATCAAAAAAATATATTTCTAATGATAAACTAGATACATTTATGAAATGTGTTGAAAAGTTTGGAAAAGAAAATCAAAAAATATATTTCTAGTGATAAACTAGATACATTTATGAAATATGTTGCAAAGTTTGAACAAGAAAATAAAAAAAATATATTTCTAATGATAAACTATATACATTTATGACATGTGTTGAAAGTTTGAAAAAGAAAATGAAAAGATATATTTCTAATGATAAACTACCGGTAGATACATTTATGAGATGTGTTGAAAAGTTTAAAAATCAAAAAAATATATTTCTAATGATAAACTAGAAACATTTATGAAATGTGATGAAAAGTTTGGAAAAGAAAATCAAAAAATATATTTCTAATGATAGACTACCGGTAGATACATTTATGAGATGTGTTGAAAAGTTTGAAAAAGAAAATAAAAAATATATTTCTAATGATAAACTACCGGTATATTTCTAATATATAAAATATAAAATATATTTCTAATGATAAACTACACATTTATGAGATGTGTTGAAAAGTTTGAAAAAAGAAAATTAAAAAATATATTTCTAATGATAAACTACCGGTAGATACATTTATGAAATGTGTTGAAAAGATTCAAAATCAAAAAAATATATTTCTAATGCTAAAAATTAGATACATTTATGAAATGTGTTGAAAAAGTTCACAAAGAAAATCAAAAAATATATTTCTATTGATAAACTATATACACTTATGAAATGTGTTGAAAAGTTTGAACAAGAAAATAAAAAAAATATATTTCTAATGATAAACTAGATACATTTATGAAATGTGTTGAAAAGTTTGAACAAGAAAATAAAAAAAATATATTTCTAATGATAAACTATATACATTTATGAAATGTGTTGAAAGTTTGAAAAAGAAAATGAAAAGATATATTTCTAGTGATAATCTACCGGTAGATACATTTATGAGATGTGTTGAAAAGATTGAACAAGAAAATAAAAATAATATATTTCTAATGATAAACTATATACATTTATGAAATGTGTTGAAAGTTTGAAAAAGAAAATAAAAAATATATTTCTAATGATAAACTATATACATTTATGAAATGTGTTGAAAGTTTGAAAAAGAAAATGAAAAGATATATTTCTAGTGATAATCTACCAGTAGATACATTTATGAGATGTGTTTAAAAGATTGAAAAAGAAAATAAAAAATATATTTCTAATGATAAACTACCGGTAGATACATTTATGAGATGTGTTGAAAAGTTTGAAAATCAAAAAAATATATTTCTAATGATAAACTAGATACATTTATGAAATGTGTTGAAAAGTTTGGAAAAGAAAATCAAAAAATATATTTCTAGTGATAAACTAGATACATTTATGAAATATGTTGAAAAGTTTGAACAAGAAAATTGAAAAAAATATTTCTAATGATAAACTACCGGTAGATACATTTATGAAATGTGTTGAAAAGATTCAAAATCAAAAAAATATATTTCTAATGCTAAAAATTAGATACATTTATGAAATGTGTTGAAAAAGTTCACAAAGAAAATCAAAAAATATATTTCTATTGATAAACTATATACACTTATGAAATGTGTTGAAAAGTTTGAACAAGAAAATAAAAAATATATTTCTAATGATAAACTAGATACATTTATGAAATGTGTTGAAAAGTTTGAACAAGAAAATAAAAAAAATATATTTCTAATGATAAACTATATACATTTATGAAATGTGTTGAAAGTTTGAAAAAGAAAATGAAAAGATATATTTCTAGTGATAATCTACCGGTAGATACATTTATGAGATGTGTTGAAAAGATTGAAAAAGAAAATAAAAAATATATTTCTAATGATAAACTACCGGTAGATACATTTATGAGATGTGTTGAAAAGTTTGAAAATCAAAAAAATATATTTCTAATGATAAACTAGATACATTTATGAAATGTGTTGAAAAGTTTGGAAAAGAAAATCAAAAAATATATTTCTAGTGATAAACTAGATACATTTATGAAATATGTTGAAAAGTTTGAACAAGAAAATTGAAAAAAATATTTCTAATTATAAACTATATACATTTATGAAATGTGTTGAAAAGATTCAACATCAAAAAAATATATTTCTAATGATAAAAACTAGATACATTTATGAAATGTGTTGAAAAAGTTCAAAAAGAAAATCAAAAAATATATTTCTATTGATAAACTATATACACTTATGAAATGTGTTGAAAAGTTTGAAAATCAAAAAAAATATATTTCTAATGATAAACTAGATACATTTATGAAATGTGTTGAAAAGTTTGGAAAAGAAAATCAAAAAAATATATTTCTAGTGATAAACTAGATTCATTTATGAAATATGTTGAAAAGTTTGAACAAGAAAATAAAAATAATATATTTCTAATGATAAACTATATACATTTATGAAATGTGTTGAAAGTTTGAAAAAGAAAATAAAAAATATATTTCTAATGATAAACTATATACATTTATGAAATGTGTTGAAAGTTTGAAAAAGAAAATGAAAAGATATATTTCTAGTGATAATCTACCGGTAGATACATTTATGAGATGTGTTTAAAAGATTGAAAAAGAAAATAAAAAATATATTTCTAATGATAAACTACCGGTAGATACATTTATGAGATGTGTTGAAAAGTTTGAAAATCAAAAAAATATATTTCTAATGATAAACTAGATACATTTATGAAATGTGTTGAAAGTTTGAAAAAGAAAATGAAAAGATATATTTCTAGTGATAATCTACCGGTAGATACATTTATGAGACGTGTTGAAAAGTGTGAAGAAAAAAAATATATATATTTCTAATGATAAACTAGATACATTGCTGAAATGTTTTGAAAAGTTTCAAAATCAAAAAAATATTTTTCTAATGATAAATTAGATACATTTATGAAATGTGTTGAAAAGTTTGAAAAATAAAATGAAAAGATATATTTCTTGTGATAATCTACTGGTAGATACATTTATGAGATGTGTTGAAAAGATTGAAAAAGAAAATAAAAAATATATTTCTAATGATAAAAACTAGATACATTTATGAAATGTGTTGAAAAAGTTCAAAAAGAAAATCAAAAAATATATTTCTATTGATAAACTATATACACTTATGAAATGTGTTGAAAAGTTTGAAAATCAAAAAAATATATTTCTAATGATAAACTAGATACATTTATGAAATGTGTTGAAAAGTTTGGAAAAGAAAATCAAAAAATATATTTCTAGTGATAAACTAGATACATTTATGAAATATGTTGCAAAGTTTGAACAAGAAAATAAAAAAAATATATTTCTAATGATAAACTATATACATTTATGACATGTGTTGAAAGTTTGAAAAAGAAAATGAAAAGATATATTTCTAATGATAAACTACCGGTAGATACATTTATGAGATGTGTTGAAAAGTTTAAAAATCAAAAAAATATATTTCTAATGATAAACTAGAAACATTTATGAAATGTGATGAAAAGTTTGGAAAAGAAAATCAAAAAATATATTTCTAATGATAGACTACCGGTAGATACATTTATGAGATGTGTTGAAAAGTTTGAAAAAGAAAATAAAAAATATATTTCTAATGATAAACTACCGGTATATTTCTAATATATAAAATATAAAATATATTTCTAATGATAAACTACACATTTATGAGATGTGTTGAAAAGTTTGAAAAAAGAAAATTAAAAAATATATTTCTAATGATAAACTACCGGTAGATACATTTATGAAATGTGTTGAAAAGATTCAAAATCAAAAAAATATATTTCTAATGCTAAAAATTAGATACATTTATGAAATGTGTTGAAAAAGTTCACAAAGAAAATCAAAAAATATATTTCTATTGATAAACTATATACACTTATGAAATGTGTTGAAAAGTTTGAACAAGAAAATAAAAAAAATATATTTCTAATGATAAACTAGATACATTTATGAAATGTGTTGAAAAGTTTGAACAAGAAAATAAAAAAAATATATTTCTAATGATAAACTATATACATTTATGAAATGTGTTGAAAGTTTGAAAAAGAAAATGAAAAGATATATTTCTAGTGATAATCTACCGGTAGATACATTTATGAGATGTGTTGAAAAGATTGAACAAGAAAATAAAAATAATATATTTCTAATGATAAACTATATACATTTATGAAATGTGTTGAAAGTTTGAAAAAGAAAATAAAAAATATATTTCTAATGATAAACTATATACATTTATGAAATGTGTTGAAAGTTTGAAAAAGAAAATGAAAAGATATATTTCTAGTGATAATCTACCGGTAGATACATTTATGAGATGTGTTTAAAAGATTGAAAAAGAAAATAAAAAATATATTTCTAATGATAAACTACCGGTAGATACATTTATGAGATGTGTTGAAAAGTTTGAAAATCAAAAAAATATATTTCTAATGATAAACTAGATACATTTATGAAATGTGTTGAAAAGTTTGGAAAAGAAAATCAAAAAATATATTTCTAGTGATAAACTAGATACATTTATGAAATATGTTGAAAAGTTTGAACAAGAAAATTGAAAAAAATATTTCTAATGATAAACTACCGGTAGATACATTTATGAAATGTGTTGAAAAGATTCAAAATCAAAAAAATATATTTCTAATGCTAAAAATTAGATACATTTATGAAATGTGTTGAAAAAGTTCACAAAGAAAATCAAAAAATATATTTCTATTGATAAACTATATACACTTATGAAATGTGTTGAAAAGTTTGAAAATCAAAAAAAATATATTTCTAATGATAAACTAGATACATTTATGAAATGTGTTGAAAAGTTTGAACAAGAAAATAAAAAAAATATATTTCTAATGATAAACTATATACATTTATGAAATGTGTTGAAAGTTTGAAAAAGAAAATGAAAAGATATATTTCTAGTGATAATCTACCGGTAGATACATTTATGAGATGTGTTTAAAAGATTGAAAAAGAAAATAAAAAATATATTTCTAATGATAAACTACCGGTAGATACATTTATGAGATGTGTTGAAAAGTTTAAAAATCAAAAAAATATATTTCTAATGATAAACTAGAAACATTTATGAAATGTGATGAAAAGTTTGGAAAAGAAAATCAAAAAATATATTTCTAATGATAGACTACCGGTAGATACATTTATGAGATGTGTTGAAAAGTTTGAAAAAGAAAATAAAAAATATATTTCTAATGATAAACTACCGGTATATTTCTAATATATAAAATATAAAATATATTTCTAATGATAAACTACACATTTATGAGATGTGTTGAAAAGTTTGAAAAAAGAAAATTAAAAAATATATTTCTAATGATAAACTACCGGTAGATACATTTATGAAATGTGTTGAAAAGATTCAAAATCAAAAAAATATATTTCTAATGCTAAAAATTAGATACATTTATGAAATGTGTTGAAAAAGTTCACAAAGAAAATCAAAAAATATATTTCTATTGATAAACTATATACACTTATGAAATGTGTTGAAAAGTTTGAACAAGAAAATAAAAAAAATATATTTCTAATGATAAACTAGATACATTTATGAAATGTGTTGAAAAGTTTGAACAAGAAAATAAAAAAAATATATTTCTAATGATAAACTATATACATTTATGAAATGTGTTGAAAGTTTGAAAAAGAAAATGAAAAGATATATTTCTAGTGATAATCTACCGGTAGATACATTTATGAGATGTGTTGAAAAGATTGAACAAGAAAATAAAAATAATATATTTCTAATGATAAACTATATACATTTATGAAATGTGTTGAAAGTTTGAAAAAGAAAATAAAAAATATATTTCTAATGATAAACTATATACATTTATGAAATGTGTTGAAAGTTTGAAAAAGAAAATGAAAAGATATATTTCTAGTGATAATCTACCGGTAGATACATTTATGAGATGTGTTTAAAAGATTGAAAAAGAAAATAAAAAATATATTTCTAATGATAAACTACCGGTAGATACATTTATGAGATGTGTTGAAAAGTTTAAAAATCAAAAAAATATATTTCTAATGATAAACTAGAAACATTTATGAAATGTGATGAAAAGTTTGGAAAAGAAAATCAAAAAATATATTTCTAATGATAGACTACCGGTAGATACATTTATGAGATGTGTTGAAAAGTTTGAAAAAGAAAATAAAAAATATATTTCTAATGATAAACTACCGGTATATTTCTAATATATAAAATATAAAATATATTTCTAATGATAAACTACACATTTATGAGATGTGTTGAAAAGTTTGAAAAAAGAAAATTAAAAAATATATTTCTAATGATAAACTACCGGTAGATACATTTATGAAATGTGTTGAAAAGTTTGGAAAAGAAAATCAAAAAATATATTTCTAGTGATAAACTAGATACATTTATGAAATATGTTGAAAAGTTTGAACAAGAAAATTGAAAAAAATATTTCTAATGATAAACTACCGGTAGATACATTTATGAAATGTGTTGAAAAGATTCAAAATCAAAAAAATATATTTCTAATGCTAAAAATTAGATACATTTATGAAATGTGTTGAAAAAGTTCACAAAGAAAATCAAAAAATATATTTCTATTGATAAACTATATACACTTATGAAATGTGTTGAAAAGTTTGAAAATCAAAAAAAATATATTTCTAATGATAAACTAGATACATTTATGAAATGTGTTGAAAAGTTTGAACAAGAAAATAAAAAAAATATATTTCTAATGATAAACTATATACATTTATGAAATGTGTTGAAAGTTTGAAAAAGAAAATGAAAAGATATATTTCTAGTGATAATCTACCGGTAGATACATTTATGAGACGTGTTGAAAAGTGTGAAGAAAAAAAATATATATATTTCTAATGATAAACTAGATACATTGCTGAAATGTTTTGAAAAGTTTCAAAATCAAAAAAATATTTTTCTAATGATAAATTAGATACATTTATGAAATGTGTTGAAAAGTTTGAAAAATAAAATGAAAAGATATATTTCTTGTGATAATCTACTGGTAGATACATTTATGAGATGTGTTGAAAAGATTGAAAAAGAAAATAAAAAATATATTTCTAATGATAAAAACTAGATACATTTATGAAATGTGTTGAAAAAGTTCAAAAAGAAAATCAAAAAATATATTTCTATTGATAAACTATATACACTTATGAAATGTGTTGAAAAGTTTGAAAATCAAAAAAATATATTTCTAATGATAAACTAGATACATTTATGAAATGTGTTGAAAAGTTTGGAAAAGAAAATCAAAAAATATATTTCTAGTGATAAACTAGATACATTTATGAAATATGTTGCAAAGTTTGAACAAGAAAATAAAAAAAATATATTTCTAATGATAAACTATATACATTTATGACATGTGTTGAAAGTTTGAAAAAGAAAATGAAAAGATATATTTCTAATGATAAACTACCGGTAGATACATTTATGAGATGTGTTGAAAAGTTTAAAAATCAAAAAAATATATTTCTAATGATAAACTAGAAACATTTATGAAATGTGATGAAAAGTTTGGAAAAGAAAATCAAAAAATATATTTCTAATGATAGACTACCGGTAGATACATTTATGAGATGTGTTGAAAAGTTTGAAAAAGAAAATAAAAAATATATTTCTAATGATAAACTACCGGTAGATACATTTATGAGATGTGTTGAAAAGTTTGAAAAAAGAAAATTAAAAAATATATTTCTAATGATAAACTACCGGTAGATACATTTATGAAATGTGTTGAAAAGATTCAAAATCAAAAAAATATATTTCTAATGCTAAAAATTAGATACATTTATGAAATGTGTTGAAAAAGTTCACAAAGAAAATCAAAAAATATATTTCTATTGATAAACTATATACACTTATGAAATGTGTTGAAAAGTTTGAACAAGAAAATAAAAAAAATATATTTCTAATGATAAACTAGATACATTTATGAAATGTGTTGAAAAGTTTGAACAAGAAAATAAAAAAAATATATTTCTAATGATAAACTATATACATTTATGAAATGTGTTGAAAGTTTGAAAAAGAAAATGAAAAGATATATTTCTAGTGATAATCTACCGGTAGATACATTTATGAGATGTGTTGAAAAGATTGAAAAAGAAAATAAAAAATATATTTCTAATGATAAACTACCGGTAGATACATTTATGAGATGTGTTGAAAAGTTTGAAAATCAAAAAAATATATTTCTAATGATAAACTAGATACATTTATGAAATGTGTTGAAAAGTTTGGAAAAGAAAATCAAAAAATATATTTCTAGTGATAAACTAGATACATTTATGAAATATGTTGAAAAGTTTGAACAAGAAAATTGAAAAAAATATTTCTAATGATAAACTATATACATTTATGAAATGTGTTGAAAAGATTCAACATCAAAAAAATATATTTCTAATGATAAAAACTAGATACATTTATGAAATGTGTTGAAAAAGTTCAAAAAGAAAATCAAAAAATATATTTCTATTGATAAACTATATACACTTATGAAATGTGTTGAAAAGTTTGAAAATCAAAAAAAATATATTTCTAATGATAAACTAGATACATTTATGAAATGTGTTGAAAAGTTTGGAAAAGAAAATCAAAAAAATATATTTCTAGTGATAAACTAGATTCATTTATGAAATATGTTGAAAAGTTTGAACAAGAAAATAAAAATAATATATTTCTAATGATAAACTATATACATTTATGAAATGTGTTGAAAGTTTGAAAAAGAAAATAAAAAATATATTTCTAATGATAAACTATATACATTTATGAAATGTGTTGAAAGTTTGAAAAAGAAAATGAAAAGATATATTTCTAGTGATAATCTACCGGTAGATACATTTATGAGATGTGTTTAAAAGATTGAAAAAGAAAATAAAAAATATATTTCTAATGATAAACTACCGGTAGATACATTTATGAGATGTGTTGAAAAGTTTGAAAATCAAAAAAATATATTTCTAATGATAAACTAGATACATTTATGAAATGTGTTGAAAAGTTTGGAAAAGAAAATCAAAAAATATATTTCTAGTAATAAACTAGATACATTTATGAAATATGTTGAAAAGTTTGAACAAGAAAATTGAAAAAAATATTTCTAATGATAAACTACCGGTAGATACATTTATGAAATGTGTTGAAAAGATTCAAAATCAAAAAAATATATTTCTAATGCTAAAAATTAGATACATTTATGAAATGTGTTGAAAAAGTTCACAAAGAAAATCAAAAAATATATTTCTATTGATAAACTATATACACTTATGAAATGTGTTGAAAAGTTTGAAAATCAAAAAAAATATATTTCTAATGATAAACTAGATACATTTATGAAATGTGTTGAAAAGTTTGAACAAGAAAATAAAAAAAATATATTTCTAATGATAAACTATATACATTTATGAAATGTGTTGAAAGTTTGAAAAAGAAAATGAAAAGATATATTTCTAGTGATAATCTACCGGTAGATACATTTATGAGACGTGTTGAAAAGTGTGAAGAAAAAAAATATATATATTTCTAATGATAAACTAGATACATTGCTGAAATGTTTTGAAAAGTTTCAAAATCAAAAAAATATTTTTCTAATGATAAATTAGATACATTTATGAAATGTGTTGAAAAGTTTGAAAAATAAAATGAAAAGATATATTTCTTGTGATAATCTACTGGTAGATACATTTATGAGATGTGTTGAAAAGATTGAAAAAGAAAATAAAAAATATATTTCTAATGATAAAAACTAGATACATTTATGAAATGTGTTGAAAAAGTTCAAAAAGAAAATCAAAAAATATATTTCTATTGATAAACTATATACACTTATGAAATGTGTTGAAAAGTTTGAACAAGAAAATAAAAAAAATATATTTCTAATGATAAACTAGATACATTTATGAAATGTGTTGAAAAGTTTGAACAAGAAAATAAAAAAAATATATTTCTAATGATAAACTATATACATTTATGAAATGTGTTGAAAGTTTGAAAAAGAAAATGAAAAGATATATTTCTAGTGATAATCTACCGGTAGATACATTTATGAGATGTGTTGAAAAGATTGAAAAAGAAAATAAAAAATATATTTCTAATGATAAACTACCGGTAGATACATTTATGAGATGTGTTGAAAAGTTTGAAAATCAAAAAAATATATTTCTAATGATAAACTAGATACATTTATGAAATGTGTTGAAAAGTTTGGAAAAGAAAATCAAAAAATATATTTCTAGTGATAAACTAGATACATTTATGAAATATGTTGAAAAGTTTGAACAAGAAAATTGAAAAAAATATTTCTAATGATAAACTATATACATTTATGAAATGTGTTGAAAAGATTCAACTTCAAAAAAATATATTTCTAATGATAAAAACTAGATACATTTATGAAATGTGTTGAAAAAGTTCAAAAAGAAAATCAAAAAATATATTTCTATTGATAAACTATATACACTTATGAAATGTGTTGAAAAGTTTGAAAATCAAAAAAAATATATTTCTAATGATAAACTAGATACATTTATGAAATGTGTTGAAAAGTTTGGAAAAGAAAATCAAAAAAATATATTTCTAGTGATAAACTAGATTCATTTATGAAATATGTTGAAAAGTTTGAACAAGAAAATAAAAATAATATATTTCTAATGATAAACTATATACATTTATGAAATGTGTTGAAAGTTTGAAAAAGAAAATAAAAAATATATTTCTAATGATAAACTATATACATTTATGAAATGTGTTGAAAGTTTGAAAAAGAAAATGAAAAGATATATTTCTAGTGATAATCTACCGGTAGATACATTTATGAGATGTGTTTAAAAGATTGAAAAAGAAAATAAAAAATATATTTCTAATGATAAACTACCGGTAGATACATTTATGAGATGTGTTGAAAAGTTTGAAAATCAAAAAAATATATTTCTAATGATAAACTAGATACATTTATGAAATGTGTTGAAAAGTTTGGAAAAGAAAATCAAAAAATATATTTCTAGTAATAAACTAGATACATTTATGAAATATGTTGAAAAGTTTGAACAAGAAAATTGAAAAAAATATTTCTAATGATAAACTACCGGTAGATACATTTATGAAATGTGTTGAAAAGATTCAAAATCAAAAAAATATATTTCTAATGCTAAAAATTAGATACATTTATGAAATGTGTTGAAAAAGTTCACAAAGAAAATCAAAAAATATATTTCTATTGATAAACTATATACACTTATGAAATGTGTTGAAAAGTTTGAAAATCAAAAAAAATATATTTCTAATGATAAACTAGATACATTTATGAAATGTGTTGAAAAGTTTGAACAAGAAAATAAAAAAAATATATTTCTAATGATAAACTATATACATTTATGAAATGTGTTGAAAGTTTGAAAAAGAAAATGAAAAGATATATTTCTAGTGATAATCTACCGGTAGATACATTTATGAGACGTGTTGAAAAGTGTGAAGAAAAAAATATATATATTTCTAATGATAAACTAGATACATTGCTGAAATGTTTTGAAAAGTTTCAAAATCAAAAAAATATTTTTCTAATGATAAATTAGATACATTTATGAAATGTGTTGAAAAGTTTGAAAAATAAAATGAAAAGATATATTTCTTGTGATAATCTACTGGTAGATACATTTATGAGATGTGTTGAAAAGATTGAAAAAGAAAATAAAAAATATATTTCTAATGATAAAAACTAGATACATTTATGAAATGTGTTGAAAAAGTTCAAAAAGAAAATCAAAAAATATATTTCTATTGATAAACTATATACACTTATGAAATGTGTTGAAAAGTTTGAAAATCAAAAAAATATATTTCTAATGATAAACTAGATACATTTATGAAATGTGTTGAAAAGTTTGGAAAAGAAAATCAAAAAATATATTTCTAGTGATAAACTAGATACATTTATGAAATATGTTGCAAAGTTTGAACAAGAAAATAAAAAAAATATATTTCTAATGATAAACAAAAAATATATACATTTATGACATGTGTTGAAAGTTTGAAAAAGAAAATGAAAAGATATATTTCTAATGATAAACTACCGGTAGATACATTTATGAGATGTGTTGAAAAGTTTAAAAATCAAAAAAATATATTTCTAATGATAAACTAGAAACATTTATGAAATGTGATGAAAAGTTTGGAAAAGAAAATCAAAAAATATATTTCTAATGATAGACTACCGGTAGATACATTTATGAGATGTGTTGAAAAGTTTGAAAAAGAAAATAAAAAATATATTTCTAATGATAAACTACCGGTAGATACATTTATGAGATGTGTTGAAAAGTTTGAAAAAAGAAAATTAAAAAATATATTTCTAATGATAAACTACCGGTAGATACATTTATGAGTTGTGTTGAAAAGTTTGAAAATCAAAAAAATATATTTCTAATGATAAACTACCGGTAGATACATTTATGAAATGTGTTGAAAAGTTTGGAAAAGAAAATCAAAAAATATATTTCTAGTGATAAACTAGATACATTTATGAAATATGTTGAAAAGTTTGAACAAGAAAATTGAAAAAAATATTTCTAAAGATAAACTATATACATTTATGAAATGTGTTGAAAAGATTCAAAATCAAAAAAGTATATTTCTAATGCTAAAAATTAGATACATTTATGAAATGTGTTGAAAAAGTTCAAAAAGAAAATCAAAAAATATATTTCTATTCATAAACTATATACACTTATGAAATGTGTTGAAAAGTTTGAAAATCAAAAAAAATATATTTCTAATGATAAATTAGATACATTTATGAAATGTGTTGAAAGTTTGAAAAAGAAAATGAAAAGATATATTTCTAGTGATAATCTACCGGTAGATACATTTATGAGATGTGTTGAAAAGTTTTTTAAAAAAAATATATATATTTCTAATGATAAACTAGATACATTGCTGAAATGTTTTGAAAAGTTTCAAAATCAAAAAAATATTTTTTTTAATGATAAATTAGATACATTTATGAAATGTGTTGAAAAGTTTGAACAAGAAAATAAAAAAAAAATATTTCTAATGATCAACTATATACATTTATGAAATGTGTTGAAAAGTTTGAAAAATAAAATGAAAAGATATATTTCTTGTGATAATCTACTGGTAGATACATTTATGAGATGTGTTGAAAAGATTGAAAAAGAAAATAAAAAAATATATTTCTAATGATAAACTACCGGTAGATACATTTATGAGATGTGTTGAAAAGTTTGAAAATAAAAAAAAGATATTTCTAATGATAAACTAGATACATTTATGAAATGTGTTGAAAAGTTTGGAAAAGAAAATCAAAAAATATATTTCTAGTGATAAATTAGATACATTTATGAAATATATTGAAAAGTATGGAAAAGAAAATCAAAAAATGTATTTCTAGTGATAAACTAGATACATTTATGAAATATGTAGAAAGATTTGAACAAGAAAATTAAAAAAAAATATTTCTAATGATAAACTATTTACATTTATGAAATGTGTTGAAAAGTTTGAACAAGAAAATAAAAAAAATATATTTCTAATGATAAACTAGATACATTTATGAGATGTGTTAAAAGTTTGAAAATCAAAAAAATATATTTCTAATAATAAACTAGATACGTTTATGAAATATGTTGAAAAGTTTGAAAACAAAAAAAAATAATTTATTTCTAGTGATAAACTAGATACATTTATGAAATATGTTGCAAAGTTTGAAAAATAAAATTAACAAAAAATATTTCTAGTGATAAACTAGATACATTTATGAGATTTCTTGAAAAGTTTCAAAATCAAAAAATATATTTCTAATGATAAACTAGATACATTTATGAAATGTGTTAGAAAGTTTGAAAAAGAAAATAATTTGAATTTAAATATCTGTGAAGAATATAAAAATTCTACCTCCATTAAAACGAAGAAAAAGAAAGTCCCAGAAGATTTAGAAAAAAAATTAAATGAAATAATTAATGTAGAAAAAATAAAAAATATTTTTCATGAAAAAAGTCCAAATCATGAAATTATTGATATATGTGATAGAATATTAAATTATTTAGATGATTTATAATAAGGAAATATGCATGTGGTTTCGTCTGTGGGTCTCACCAATGGTCCACTAGACAAACCACCCATGCAACATAAACCTTAGGGGATGACATGCCATTATATTGAGGTTATCTTCTTAGAGAAACTTCATGGTACGTCATCTATACAATTGTGCATTTATTTTGTTGTTGAAATGTGTTTCATGTTTGCCTGAATATATATGTATGCACCGCACCCCGTGTGCCTGGAAGGGAGCCAGAGATGTACTATGCAGCACTTGGGAGGAGGAAACTGACAGCACTGTTTTTTCCTATGGCTTAGACCCATCATAGAAGCACAGTGACTCAAGACATGACAATCCTTTTGACTTTAACATTTGGTTGCATGCCTGGAGCAATAAAGAAGTTCGGCATAACTAGTAGTCAATTGGTGGTGGGGAATGAGTACAGTGAACCCTATCTTGGCTACAATGGCTGGGAGCAGTGCATAGGTTGAAACCTACCTTCCTGGAGGTGTGATAGTTATTCTCTGGCTCTGTCCCTGGGTGGGCCAAAAATCCACATACTTCCCAGCAATATAATGCCATTTAATGGCATTAGGTCAAAGGGCATGATCCCATGGACCGCTGGATCAGCAACCAACCAACCAACCAGAAATATAAATAAAACATATTATTATACACTTTATTTTATTATGATTTATGCTTAAAGGTATATATAATAGTGAAAAAGTAGATATAATAGTGTAAAAGTAGATATAATAGTGAAAAAGTAGATATAATAGTGAAAAGGTAGATATAATAGGGATAATGTAGATATAATAGGGATAATGTAGATATAATAGTAAAAAAGTAGATATAATAGGGAAATAGTAGATATAATAGTGAAAACAGAATTTCTTGCTTTTGCTAAAGAAAAAATTAATAGATGTAAATCAACTAATAATGAATACATAAGATTTTATAGTATTTGTAATGATTATTCTATCTTATTAAACTGTAATTTATCATAATAGAGAAATTATGAAAAATTTACATGAAATAAAATAATAGGATGACCGTCAACTAATTTGACCTCTATTTACTTTTTTATTCTCTTATAAAATGGATTTAAACGAATTAAAACTTTTAAGTGAAATGACTCCTGAAAATATGAATAATGCATATAAAACAAATATGATTATTAAATTGATAGATTGCGAAATCAATATATCAGGGAAAGAATAGGTATAATATCTTGTACAGATTACATAGAGAGAGAACAGATCAAGTGGTTTGGCCACATTATGAGAATGCATCATGGCAAGTTGCCCTTACAAATCATATAACCAAATGAGATCAGGGTACAAGGCCAGAGGAAGACCATGGAAAAGATGGATAGAAAACATCAGGGACATCCTTAACAGACACGGTCATAGCACAGCCGAGGCCACACATCTGGCTTTAGAACGCAAGCTCGAGCTCCAATCACCCCTACGCTTAACTGCAAGAGTGGATCACAAACCACCTAGGGAAAGACAATAGACAATAGATAGATTATTAAATTTATGAATATTAAAACCGAACAACCTAATTTATCACAAGATCAGATTTGTAGTAAATTAGGTATTTCTTCTTCTACAATAAAAAAGAATAAGACAAGATTTAAATGTAAAATTTCCATATAAATATGATATTCCTTTTAAAAAGTAACAAGAATAAAAAAAATATTGAAATTAGTAATAAAGAAACATTAAAAATAAATAAAGAAACAAGGAAATTAAAAGTTAAAAAAAATAAAAGAGAAAATTGGTAATGGAAGGGATAATAATAAATTATTTAATGTTAATAAAGCAATAGAAGAAGTGTAAATAATTTATTGTTATATTTGATGTTGAGAATTTCATTCTCTAAAAATGGAAGAACTAAAATTATTCTTAAGAATTCTTGTTAAGAAAAACAATGTTTAATGAATGAATATGAAACAATAATTGGTGGTGATAAATTAATGAAATAATTCAGAAATATAATAAAAAATATATCAAACAAATTGATCCTAGTAAAGTTACTTATAAAGATAAGAGAGGGTAAAAGATTATTATATAAATTAAACAACAAAATAAAAGAATTATAAAAGTAGAAATAATAGTATAAATAATTACTGATAAAAAATATATTTTAAATTTGTATTTTAAAATTATGATTTATTTTTTAATCTATTTCTTCACATATTTTTACCACCCATGTGTTGTTGGGGCCCGAAAGGGGAGAAAAGAATAGCAACACCGTGTACCTTTCATGCATGTCATACGAGGTGACTAAGGAGGTTATGGGATGGAGTTGGCTGTCCCATTAAATAGGGTCAGTGACCCAAAGCCATGCTGAAGTTGGATGTATCAGGCCAAAAGGTGCAGATATCACAGCTTTGCTGTAAACCATGACACAACACATTCCATTCTCCGGACTACATCCTGCTAATCTGAAGGAGTTTGAGAACGAATGCAGAAGAAGAAGAAATGTACAGATGAAATGAGATGGGGTCATTCATAAGTAGAAATCCTCATTATATTGGCATGGCTTCTATTTTTTCTTCATTGTTCATTCTCAAACTCCCACTGGAACTCTCTTGTTGCAGGACAATGATCCATCCTACTAGGTTACATAATTTCTCAAACTCCCACTGGAACTCTCTTGTTGCAGGACAATGATTCTACAAGATTTCAAGTAGGATGTAGTCCAGAGAATGGAAATGCATTGTGTTTCCGATTTATTTGCGCTAATGGCCTAATACATCGGACTTTGACTGTATTGCTAGTTTACTGTTGCATAATGGTTAGTCTGATAAGCAAATAGTGCGACCTTCAAACCTTCCACATTCAGGAACCATTGTCATTAAGTTAGCACAGACTTGAAACACCGTGTTCCTGTGTGACTGCACAACAAAGGTGATCCTTAGGATTTAACTCAACAGTTGTGAAATATGATATTGTTTACAATAAATCTAAGAAGTATTTACATGAATGATACTGTCCACAGATATTTGGGAAGGAAACGTTTACGCAAAGACTTAGAGACAATGGTAGAGTGCAGCGATCGGTTGGCATGGCCACACTATTCCAATTGGACAATCAGTTACATATTGTCTATCCGGGGTCACGAAAACTGCTAGATCAGAAACCTTTGTCAAAGATGGTGCATGTGGATGAGTACCTTCCAATCATGTTTGATAGGCATCCAGAGTGAGTACTTGTTTAATTGTCAGCTAAAAGACATAATATCTTAGTGTTAAAGGTGATGTTGAGTTCTTGTTTAATTGAGAGCTAAAAACAAATTATGCCTTAGTGTTAAAGGTGGTAAGATAAATTATAAAACCCACCATCCAGTGGGGTGGAACAAGGTATTAAGTTAGAGCTTGGAATCACATGTGCTGTGGGGTTCTGGGAAGGATGTATAGAATAATATTGTGACAGGCTTGTATGACAACTGACTTTCTTGAACTTCTAGTTAATGGCAAAGAATAGGGCCAGTGTCTTATTTTCAAGCATGTCGTTGAAGGCGACTAAGTACAGTTGTGCACAGTAGAGTTGACTAAGTACAGTTGGGGCACAGTAGAGGCGACTAAGTACAGTTGGGGCACAGTAGAGGTGACTAAGTACAGTTGGGGTACAGTAGAGACGACTAAGTACAGTTGGGGTACAATAGAGGTGACTAAGTACAGTTGGGGTATAGTAGAGGCGACTAAGTACAGTAGAGTCGACTAAGTACAGATGGGGTACAGTAGAGGTGACTAAGTACAGTTGGGACACAGTAGAGGCGACTAAGTACAGTTGAGGTACAGTAGAGGCGACTAAGTACAGTTGAGGTACAGTAGAGGCGACTAAGTACAGTTGAGGTACAGTAGAGGTGACTAAGTACAGTTGGGGTACAGTAGACTGACAAGTTGTCACCTGCGGAAAAATCGGTGTCACATATTGTCACAATTTTGTCTTCCAACAAATCAACCCCCATGGATGATGAAGAGATGCCGGCCAGGAAATTGCACCTTTTGTGGCAGACTCCAATGTGACGGAGACTATGTGACTGAGACTTGACGGGGACTATGTGACGGAGAATGTTAGTTGTGTCATCACTACTGATGGGTTAATAGATCTGACATAAGAATGACAACATAGTTGGCCCAGATTTGTGTAGTGTGCTCCTGGCTCCTGGAATGCCTGCCTTTGGGGACTAAACATGCATTCAGAAACCTCCATGATGCAACAATGCCTTTGAGACAACCTTATAGAGTCTAGGCTACACAAGAGCCTCAGTTACACAACTGAGAAGAAGCTGTGCTATTGTCAGAAAGGCTATGGGCTATCAAATATAGCTCATATATATAGCTATATAGCTACCACCAATATATAGCTACCACCTCAAAACTAAAGGGATTCTTCTTCTTCGTTCATTCTCAAACTCCTGCAGATTAGCAGGTTGTAGTCCGGAGAACGGAATGCGTTTTGTCATGGTTTACATCATTGCTGTGATATATGCGCCTTTCAGCCTGACACATCTGACTTCAGCATTACTAAAGGGATTATTTCATAATCATCATTATAATACTGTGACTTGCAATGTATGTTGTAAGAGGCAGCTAAGGAGGGCTTGGAGTGTGGTTGGTTACTCCATTTCATAGAAAGACACACAAAAATAGTAGCATACCATGTATAAACTAATTCGATTATAAACCGAGGACATGATTTTAATGTCTGAAATTTGACACAAGTCTAGAATCCGTTTATAGGCCGAGGTGTAGAATTCCATTATTATAATAATGAAGGGGCAAGCGCCACATGGTTTGCATCTGTGGGTATCACCAACTAGACAAACCATTAATGCAAAAGAGAGTCTTAGTAGATGACATGCCGTTATATTGAGGTTCTCTTATAGAAGCTTCATGGCACATCATATATACAATTATGCTTTTATTTTATTGTTGCAATGTATTTTATGCTTTATTTGTATATATGTATGCACCTTCTGTGGTTGGGATAAAGCCAGAGATGTACTGTGCAGCACTGGGGAGGGGAGGAGGAAGCTGACAGCACTATATGTTTCCTATGCTGAGTATATCATAGAGGCGCAATGACTTAGGAAGTGACAATCATTTTGACTTGACCATTTGGTTGCATGCATGAAGCAATAGAGAAGTCTGACATAACCAGTAGTCAATTGGTGGCGGGCAATGAACATAGTGAACCCTACCTTAGCTCCAGTGATTTGAGCATTACTTAGGTAGAAAACTCACAAACCAAATTAGACAATTACCAATTTATTATATTTATATTTTTTTTGTCATCGCATTTATTGTTTTTCATGCCATGTGCATCTTCGCTTGTGAAGGAGGAACATCATCATGTATCCTCTGGCTCTAACCGGGTTGGACCAAAAATCCACAGACCTCCCATCAATATAATGCTAGCACAACAAATATTATTTACAGACGAGCAGATACAAGATCGTCATAAAACAAAGTCTTCGCTTAACATCCTACAACTGAACATGGTATAGGAAACTCTTCTTCTTCAGCATTCATTCTCAAACTCCCGCCAGATCTCTCTTGTAGCAGGACATATGTTTGCCAAATGTTGCATGAGTTTGGCTAAATGTTGTTATGTATTTGGTTAAATAATAATGGAGGTCAGAGCACCAGGGCAGAGGAGGAAAGGCAGAGCAAGAAGATGATGGACTGACAACATTAAATATAACATGAATATGTCATTGGAGAATGCAAGCCACATCGCCCACGACAGAGAATGGTTCAGGGAGTTCATTAGAAAGACAACGTTCTGGAGAGAATATGTCACTGACAGTGTGACTAAATTTTGTATGTGTTTGACCAAATGTTGTATGTGTTTGACCAAATGTTGTATATGTTTGACCAAATGTTGTATGTGTTTGACAAAATGTTGTATGTGTTGACCAAATGTTGTATGTGTTTGACCAAATGTTGTATGTATTTGACCAAATGTTGTATGTGTTTGACCAAATGTATGTGTTTGACCAAATTTTGTATGTTTGACCAAATGTTGCATGTGTTTGACCAAATTGTGTATGTTTGACCAAATTTTCTATGTGTTTGACCAAATTTTCTATGTGTTTTACCAAATGTTGTATGTGTTTGACTAAATTTTGTATATTTGACCAAATGTTGTATGTGTTTGACCAAATGTTGTATGTGTTTGACCAAATGTTGTAGATATCAAAGCCAAATGGTAAACTATGATGTAACATATTATCTTATCTGGACTACATCCTGTTCAGTCCTTTACAATGCCAAAGTCATATGTGTTGGGCCATTGAGGCAAATAAAACTGTGACAAAACATTTACGTTCTCTGGTGTATGTCTGCTGGAAATCTAGTACGAACATCCTGCTACAGGAAAGATCTTATGGGAGTATGGCAACGAGCGTAAAGAAAAGAGAAATAATATAGCCTGACATGCACGGTGTAAGAGGCAACTAAAGAGAGGAGGCAAGGTGTCTACCCTGTGTTTAATTCAAAAGTCAAGCAAAAAATAGAAACAATGTGACCCGACATGCATGATGTAAGAGGCAGTTAAGATGGAATTGACTGTGTCAACTCATAGGTTAAAGTGACCCACAAACAGTGCTTATTCTATATTTTCATGTTTATGTAATTATTGCTTATTATACATTTTTGCTTATAAATTTTTGCTTATTATTAATTTTTACTTTTTAATAGTTTACTTATTATAAATTGTTCCTTATTATGAATTGTTACTTATAAATTTTTGCAGAACAATACGGGATCAAGGGTCCATGTATATACTATCAATTAGCGGGATTTTAAACAAACTTACAAATATTTCATATGATCAATATTTGTGTTCTTTGGTTCACACACATTTAGCGAGCTCAATGAAATTACATCATTTACAGATCTTGTCACTGTAATTCAAAATAGCTAATAGTAGTTACGCACGGAGATTAATTTTGCAACGATTTAATGGTTTTTGTATTTTCAAGATATGAGGTACTGTTAGAATTTAGATGTTGTGTTGGGGGGGGGAGGATTAGACTCAGTGTTAGGACTAATTCTAACGCAAACCCCCTTTCTGATTTAATCAATTCAAGTTGGTAACTACATTGAAAGAGAGACAAATGATTTCTGCTTACTCTTTGTTTATGTATTACCTCTCTCGCCGAAGATGGATGTATCTGGCCATTGGCGCAAATAAAATGGTGACACAACGCATTTCCATTCTCTGAACTGGAAATCTAGTAGGACTATGGTCCTGCTACAAAGAAGATCCAACGAGAGTTTTAGAATGAACGCTGAAGAAGAAGTATTACCTCCCATGCGAATATTTGAGCGACAATTATTGGGCAGGTTTTACATATATAAATATGCCAAGACAATAAATGGGGGAGTATTTAATTGGAGGGTTGTATGAGTGGAAACATGATTGGGTTTGAATGCAGGGTATTATTTTGTGTTGGATAATGAATTTAATCATCTCAATAGAAGTTAAATGTCATAGTATGACACTGTGCGCATTTCCCGTTTGCAAGTACTCTTCGTGACTGCAACAATTGTACTGCGTCTTTGTCAGTCAAAGGCAAATTCAACATACATATGGCAGCCATTTTACTAAAGATATGTAGTGGAAGAGTGACGTAACGGAAGTGTGAATGGCATTACCAAGTTCTAAAAAATACGACAGGAGAGCATTTTAAAAAAAAGTGTAAGCAGGAAATGCTAGATGTACACTTGATCCTGTATTGTTCCATTTTTGCTTATAAATTATTACTTATTGTAAATTGTTACTTATTATAAATTGTTACTTATAAATTTAGCGTATTATAAGTTGTTACTTATTGTAAATTGTTACTTGTAATTTTTTTTAAATTATAAATTATCGTTTAGAGAACAGTGGAAACAGCATTTTTCTCCGCGGGACCTAGTTGGCCTATCAACGGAGCCTTACCTTCTATATCCAACACATTACACTTGAGAACCATATTACATATCCGACACTGAAGATTCAATCATCATTGACAAGGGTCATGCTCGTAAAGGTGCTGCAGACAGTGAACTGATGGTAGACACAAACATAGCAAGACCTGATGAGACAGAAACACAGATTGACGGTGTTATAACGCTGGAAGGGCCAGTTGTCAAGGATGAGTTTTAATCAAGTATGGGAATAATTAATTAATCGCTGTGTAATTATGAGAATAGGCATATAGATGAACTCTATTACTAAGCTGGAACTTAGCTCGCTAAATTAGATATGGGTTTTGTAGCAAGACAGTTAGATCTCCTTACCTACAAGTAATCAATCAAGTGCCATGCCAATTGGTGTAGGTAATCATGCTTCTCCACAACTTTCTGCCTCTTGTGTTGTTAAGTAATTCAATTGATGACTTCATTTTGTACCACACTGACAACCCATCCAGAAATTTATCTCTTTGTCTTCCTCTTGTCTCTTCTCCCCTTGATCTTTCCAGTTGTTATTAAATGTTGAAGTTTTACTTTTCTCATCGCACGTCTAAGACTATCAGAAAACACATATGAAGTAGCAACAAAAATAAATTTTTTAATTTTGCGACCACCACAACATGAAGAACTATTAAAGGGTTGGGGGATTAGGAAGGCTGAAGGATAGAGGGATTACACTGCATGAAGTTTATTATCTGAATCCTGTATTATTTGTGTGTTTTATTTTCTGTGTTTTTTTATCATGAACTATTTGAAATAGATTTATGTTTTCTGTAATATTGTTGATTTTTCTCTTGCTGTTCCAGCTGACCATTTATATTTCTTATTGTGACGTAATGTAGTTGAGTATAACTACATTAGCTGTCTAGTTTACAGAAAAGCTGCAATATGTATGCATTTTGGCCCAGTACATTTATTTTTATGTCGCAATATTGTTGATATAGACATGCTATTTGCATCTCAAGCATTCTTCTTCTGCGATCAACTATTATACATCCAGTTTGATATTGTTCATGGATGATAATGATGACATAATCCCTTTAGCCGTGAGCAAGTAGCTCTTGGCACTTGATGATGATGAAATAATCCCATTAGCTGTGAACAGGTAGCTCTTTACACATGATGATGATGATGAAATAATCCCTTTAGCTGTGAACAGGTAGCTCTTGACACATGATGATGATGCATCCCGTTATCTGTGAGCAGGTAGCTCTTGGCACATGATGATGATGCATCCCGTTATCTGTGAGCAGGTAGCTCTTGACACATGATGATGATGCATCCCGTTATCTGTGAGCAGGTAGCTCTTGGCACATGATGATGATGCATCCCGTTATCTGTGAGCAGGTAGCTCTTGACGCATGATGATGATGCATCCCGTTATCTGTGAGCAGGTAGCTCTTGACACATGATGATGATGCATCCCGTTATCTGTGAGCAGGTAGCTCTTGGCACATGATGATGATGCATCCCGTTATCTGTGAGCAGGTAGCTCTTGACGCATGATGATGATGATGCATCCCGTTATCTGTGAGCAGGTAGCTCTTGACACATGATGATGATGATGATGCATCCCGTTACCTGTGAGCAGGTATCTCTTGAAAGTCCATAGCCTTTTTTGACATAAGCACAGGTTCTTCTCAGTTGTGTAACTGAGGTGCCTGCCAGACTCACGTAAGGTTGTCTCAAAGGTATGGATGGTTAGGGGGGAGTTTATAGATGCATATGTTTTGTCCCCAAAGGGAGGCATTCCACTGTGGCAGTATCTTAGGATTATAACATCCTGCTAGGAGCACAGCACACACATCTGAGCCAACAATCTCATCATTCTTCTGTCAGATTTGTTGACACATCCGCAGTGATGCACATCAAGTATCCCTCTGCCACAACTGGACAATGGTGCAATGTCTTCTAGTCGGTAGCTCTTCAGCATCCATGATCAAAGATTATTTGATAGAAAACAAAAGTAAGAAATTGAAAGAAGATGATATTTTTTCACTTGTGACAGATTTTCAAAATAACCCCCCTCCCCCCCCAACTTTCCTTAGTAACCTATTACAACATTCCTGGAAAGAAGAAGACGGTATCCTTATTCTTTGTACCCGGAACCAGCAGTCCAGGCCCAAGTTACTATATGGGCAATTGGTCCTGTATAGAATAGTTTGTTTTAGGTTGCCATGAGTCTCCCACAGTTTGTTCTGTAGAGATATTCCTGTGGACCAGGATATTGCTCTGTCAACAAATTCTCTGGGGCAATACTGTAGTATATATTCTGGGTAGGTGTTGTTATTCTGCACATGTTGGTTGCAGAGTCGCTAATACCGATTCGGGGTAAGTGTGCTTTTAGATGGCAATGTTCCATTCTCAGTCGAAATACTCTGACTTGTTCCTGTCAGTTGAATTTGTTCATGCTGTCTTGCTCGGGGCTGTAGTTTCCATTTATTTCTCTCCACTAAAGTCTCATAGATTATTTTAGCGGAGACGCTACTTCCCTGAAATTTTGAAGTACGTGGGATTGAGGGAGATTATCTGCTATTTTTCACAATTCGTCTTTGCTTTCAGGCATTCATTTAGCATCTAATTATTCTTTATATTTGTACAATATCTTTACTTTTTCTAAATACTCTATTTAGCTGAAAGGGAAAATAGCTCTGAATTTCTAAACCACCACCCCATACTTCCTTATTTACAGATCTGGTGCTATGCCATTATTGGAGCTAGTTTTCAAGTAGTAATGTTAAAGTTAACCATAGCATTTATTAAATGCCGTAGGGGTGTAAGATGTTAATGACCTCACATTTCAGTGGCTCTGCTATATGAGGGTGGTAGCCATCTCCTCTCCCTCGCAGTCTTTACTTCCTGGATTAATCTGGTACCCAATTAAGGTTGACCCGGGAGCCTTTGTGATCTGAAAAATGTTTCCGCCTCAAACTGGGGAATGAAACCAAGACCACTCATATGCGAAACCAGCCCGCTTTCCACTGCCCTACCCAGCTCCCTGTATTTTTCAAGTACATGTTTTATCCGAAGATTAAGATTGTGAACTTCATCACATTTTATCCTAAGGTTAAGATTGTGAACTTCAGCCCATTTTTATCTTAGGGTTAATTTGTTTCTCACTTATATTGTTGACTGGAATTTCTCTGTGTAATGTTGTTCTGTTAGTTTGCAGTACAGCTGAAATATTTGTACTTTCAACTTGAAATATCCATTTTTCTGCATGTCCAATATATATCATTGTCTTCCTCTCACCGGTTTGTTGCCAGGGCACGAAAGGGGAGCAAAGACAACACTTACCTGCCGTGTAGTAAGTGGCAACTAAGGAGGTTTGTGGGTGTTATTGACATTTCCAACCCATAGGTCAAAGTGACTCTTCTTCTTCAGTGTCCATTCTCAAACTTCTGCTGAATCTCTCTTGTAGCAAGACAATGGTACTACTAGATTTCCAGCAGGACGTAATCCAGAGAAAGGAAATTCATTGTGTCCCCATTTTATTTGCATCAGTGGCCCGACTCAAAAGTAAATCAACCATGCTCAATCTGGATCTTTCGGGTCGAAAGGTACAGATATTGCAGTCATGCTGTAAGCCAAAACAACAGAATCTATTCTCCAGACTACTTCTAGATAACCATCAGGAGTTTTGGGGGCATTCATTCTCAAACTCTCACTTTATCTCTTGTATAGCAGAACACTGGTCTTACTAGATTTCCAGCAGGATGTAATCTAGAGAACACAAATACATTGTGTCGCAATTGTATTTGCGCCAATACATCCGACTTCGGCGTTAGTAACTAATACATTCATTATTTTTACTACTTTGACTGAACAGTAAATGTCTGAAACTGTATTGATAGTATAGTAAGTAAGGGGTGTGATTTTTCTACACTCGTCCGAATGATGGAGGACAGGTGTATGGAGAGCTTTGAAGGGCTTTTTGTGATAGGGGTGTTGGGAGAGCTTTTTGTGATAGGGTGTTAGGAGGACTTTTTATGATAGGGTGTTAGGAGGGATTTTTGAGATAGGGTTTTTCGGTCTGCTTTTTTTCTAACATCGCCAGAGTGGAATCCCTACAACCCTGATAGGTTATGGGTCATTATTATTATACGCCAGACGTACGAAAGAACTGGTTCTCATACTTGTTGTCATAGCCACAGACACACCACAGAGTTTTAGAATGAATGCAGATGAAGAACTTTACATCAGCGATGTTGTCATTTGTTTTTGTATTATAAATATGTTTTTTCACTTAATGATTTTTCATATTATGTGATACTAATTGGTGCTAATTAGTCATGTACAGAGCTGCAGATTATGTAATATATTTTCACAAACATATATTTTGATATTAATTGGTGCTATTTAGTCGTGTACAGAGCTGCAGACTAAACAATATATTCATATTTGATATATCAACATTGTAATCATTTAAATATATTTGTACTTCACTAATGAAGATAGAAATCTTTTGAGCAGACATCAAATATTTTTTTATTGTAGGAGTGTACAAACAATTCATTATGATTTTTGGAGCTTTCCCTGAATGCGTGCCTACCAAAATATTTTTATTATTTCTCTTGGTTATGTTTGTCA
Source organism: Meghimatium bilineatum (assembly GCA_034231615.1). NCBI lineage: Eukaryota > Metazoa > Mollusca > Gastropoda > Stylommatophora > Philomycidae > Meghimatium > Meghimatium bilineatum. Next base: position 19,741,645 of record CM067316.1, on the reverse strand, counting down.
GATAATGGGTATTTATTAGCCCAAATGCTAACCCTAACTCATACAACTCTCCTAACCACACATACGATCATCTTAAATAAATAAATATTTAAGTTAATAAACATAGATAAACAAATTTATAAACATAATCAGGGAAATAATCAAAATACAATTTTATTGGGTAGGCACGCATTCGGGGACAGATCCTGATTGTTTCTAAAATAAATCCTCAATGTTTCATCTTCAGCATTTTATTAATCAAACTTCCACTGGATCTCTCTTGTAGCAGGACAATGGATGGTCCTAGATTTTATCTCTCTTGTAGCAGGACAATGGATGATCCTAGATTTTATCTCTCTTGTAGCAGGACAATGGATGGTCCTATATTTTATCTCTCTTGTAGCAGGACAATGGATGGTCTTAGATTTTATCTCTCTTGTAGCAGGACAATGGATGGTCCTAGATTTTATCTCTCTTGTAGCAGGACAATGGATGGTCCTAGATTTTATCTCTCTTGTAGCAGGACAATGGTCCTAGATTTTATCTCTCTTGTAGCAGGACAATGGTCTAAGATTTTCAACAGGATGTAGTCTAGAGAATTGAAATGCATTGTGCCGGTGTTTTATTTGTACCAATGGCCCAACACATTTGTCTCAGTGCTCTATATTATATTATCCATGTACTAAGGGAAATTTTCAGCACATTGTGTGGTTTCCTGATGATTTATCTCTACAAATTTTGCTGTGTCAAATATTTGCTTTATAACAGTAATTAACAGACTGCCAATCTACATACTTTGAAAGTTTATGAATGACCAGTGTTGCCGTGTGATTCGTATCTTTAGTTTCTTCCAACCTCTTGGATATCACAGGGATCTCTTCCCTGCACATGATAGTACTGGTGGTAATGACAGAACAGTTTGACTTGCTTAAAACGTGTTGAGTCTGTGAATGATCTTTATGAAGGGAAATTGAAGTGTAAAATAATGACTTTGTAACAGGACTTTAAAAAAAGATGGATGTGTCGAGCCATTGCGGAAAAATAACAGCGACATAATTTATTTCCATTTTCTGGACTAACCCTGCTGGAAATATAAGACTATTGTCCTGCTACAAGAGAGAACCAGCGGGAGTTTGAGAATGAACGCTGAAGAGGATAAAGTAAAGAATGTGTACATGCATTGAGAGATTATAAATGGCTGATGCTGCTGTGAGTCATTGATATCTCTAGTTTCTTCCAACCTCTTGGGTAGGGTATCTCATGGATATACTTCTCCGGACATGATAAGCTCTTCCATCCTCTTGGGTATCTCATGGATATACTTCCCCAGACATGATAAGCTCATCCATCCCCCTGGGTATCTCATGGATACACTTCCTCGGTCGTGAGGGCATTTGATGGCTGGTCACATTCTATAGAAAGTCATATTGGCTCAGAAGTCATACTGAAGTGGGATGAAAATATCAGATATCACAGCTAAGATATACATTTTGACAATTTATTCCATTATCCGGAGTGTACCCTGGTGATCTTCAGGAGTTAAAGAGTCAAAGCAGAAGAGAAGTTCAGTATCACCCTGCCTTATTGAACAATATTTCCATGAGTTAAATGTTTTTTCCAACTGACTAATCGCATTCATTAAAGATGATGATGAAATAATCCCTTTAGATGTACGCAGGTAGCTATAGATGTACGCAGGTAGCTTTAGATGTACGCAGGTAGCGTTAGATTTACGCAGGTAGCTTTAGATGTACGCAGGTAGCTTTAGATGTACGCAGGTAGCTTTCGACAGTTCTTCTAGAAAAACCACATGTCCTCATCGGTTGAGTAACTGAGGTGATACACAAATTCGCATAAGATTTACTGTTTCTTCTTCTTCAGCATTTATTCTCAAACTCCCATTGGATCTCTCTTATAGCAGGACAATGGTTAAACTAGATTTCCAGCAGGATGTAGTCCAGAAAATGGAAATATGTTGTGTACCCGTTTTATTTGCACCAATGGCCCGACACATTCATCCTCTGCAGTATTTGCCATTTCAAAATTTATGGTTGTCTTAGGGAGTTTTATGGATACATGTTTAGTCAGTAATGGAAACATTCCAGTGTGGCAATATCCCAGTATCATCACATCGTTCTAGGAGGGCAGAATTATATGTCTGGGCCAACTAGTTCATCCATTCTTCTATCAGATCTGTTGACCCATCTGCAGTGATGCCACCTTCCTCGCCATGTGGGATTGTACCACCTAGTCTTCCTCGCCATGTGGGATTGTACCACCTAGTCTTCCCCACCATGTGGGATTGTACCACCTAGTCTTCCCCGCCATGTGGGATTGTACCACCTAGTATTCCCCGCCATGTGGGATTGTACCACCTAGTCTTCCCCACCATGTGGGATTGTGCCACCTAGTCTTCCCCACCATGTGGGATTGTGCCACATAGTCTTCCCCGCCATGTGGGATTGTACCACCTAGTCTTCCCCGCCATGTGGGATTGTACCACCTAGTCTTCCCTGCCATGTGGGATTGTGCCACCTAGTCTTCCCCGCCATGTGGGATTGTGCCACCTAGTCTTCCCCGCCATGTGGGATTGTACCACCTAGTTTTCCCAGCCATGTGGGATTGTACCACCTAGTTTTCCCCACCATGTGGGATTGTGCCACATAGTCTTCCCCGCCATGTGGGATTGTGCCACCTAGTCTTCCCCGCCATGTGGGATTGTGCCACATAGTCTTCCCCGCCATGTGGGATTGTGCCACCTAGTCTTCCCCGCCATGTGGGATTGTACCACCTAGTCTTCCCCGCCATGTGGGATTGTACCACCTAGTCTTCCCCGCGATGTGGGATTGTGCCACCTACTCTTCCCCGCCATGTGGGATTGTGCCACATAGTCTTCCCCGCCATGTGGGATTGTGCCACCTAGTCTTCCCCGCCATGTGGGATTGTGCCACCTAGTCTTGTCCGCCATGTGGGATTGTACCACCTAGTCTTGCCCGCCATGTGGGATTGTGCCACCTAGTCTTCCCCGCCATGTGGGATTGTACCACCTAGTTTTCCCCGCCATGTGGGATTGTGCCACATAGTCTTCCCCGCCATGTGGGATTGTACCACCTAGTCTTACCCGCCATGTGGGATTGTACCACCTAGTCTTTCCCGCCATGTGGGATTGTGCCACAAAGGTGCAATGTTTACTGCATCTCTTCATCATCTATGATGATTTTTCACAGGTTATCATCCTCGAGACAAGACATGCAGCAGCAATGATGATTTTTCACAGGTTATCATCCTCGAGACAAGACATGCAACAGCAATGATGATTTTTCATAGGTTATCATCCTCGAGACAAGACATGCAGCAGCAATGATGATTTTTCACAGGTTATCATCCTTGAGACAAGACATGCAGCAGCAATGATGATTTTTCATAGGTTATCCTCGAGACAAGACATGCAGCAGCAATGATGATTTTTCACATGTCATCCCATCCCCCCAACTTTCTTGTCATCTCTCTATGACATGCCTGAAAAGAAGAGGTCCTATTCTGTGCTCCTTGAGCTAGAAGTCTAGGCCAGGGTTATCCCACAAATAAAACCATGAAGGAGTATGAGGTTGCCTAGATTCTTCCTGTTTGGGTGGTGAAGTTTTGCTTTCATCTCCTGAATGGTGTTTCTCGTAGCATTTTTTAAGGGAAGTTTTCCAGGACTTTTTCAAGTCCCAGATGAATCTTTTACTCTTCATCAGCTGTTATTCTCAAACTCCCACTGGATCTCTCTTGTAGAAGGACAATGGTCCTATCAGATTTCCAGCAGGATGTAGTCAATCATCGACTGTGTCCCAGATGAGCGTGGTGATGTGTCATTAGCTAGACAGTATTCTACTCCAGCAGAAATCTCAACAGTTCAAGCATGGATCATATAGACATAGATCTCAACATGGAGATACTGGTCTCAACAGTTCAAGCATGGATCATATAGGCATAGATCTCAGCATGGAGATACTGGTCTCAACAGTTCAAGCATGGATCATATAGACATAGATCTCAGCATGGAGATACTGGTCTCAACAGTTCAAGCATGGATCATATAGGCATAGATCTCAGCATGGAGATACTGGTCTCAACAGTTCAAGCATGGATCATATAGGCATAGATCTCAGCATGGAGATACTGGTCTCAACAGACTTCATCACAGTGAACACCAATGTTTTCTCTTGATCCTAAAAGAGGAGCAAAGAATAGCAACACTACCTTCCATGCCTGTCATAAGATTCAACTATGGAGGTCATGGGGTGAAGTTGGCTTTTCCATTCCATATAGGGTCAAAGTAACTCAGAAGCCATGCTGAAGTCAGATGTGTCAAGCCAAAAGAAGCAGAAATCGGATCAAAACTACAAACCATGACACAATGCATTCTATATTTCAGACTTCATCCTGCTTATCTGCAGAAATTTGATAACAAGTGCAGAAGTTGACTCTTATGACATGCATAGAAGGTAAAAAGTGTTGCTATTCTTTGTTCCCATTTTGGGCCACAACAACAGTGTGGTGGATCATTCAGACACAGATCTTCTTCGTTCTTTCTCAAACTCCTGCAGATTAGCAGAATGTAGTCCAGAGAAGGGAGTGCGTTGTGTCATGGTTTACAGCAATGCTGCAATATCTGTGCTTTTTAGCCTAACACATCCGGCTTTAGCATGGTTTTGGGCCATGCTGACCCTATATTGGATGGGACAGCCAACTCCATCCCATAACCTCCTTAGTCGACCCATGACATGCATAGAATATAAACACTGGTGCTATTCTTTGCTCCAATTTCGGGCCACAACAGCACACCACATGTGCAATGGATCGTTCGGACACAGGTCTTAAGCAGAATTCATCGCTGCAAAGATTATGAAGTGGAGGTAAACAAGCCAAAGTTCAGCACCGTAACCACTTATTATGACATACGTATGTATGTAACATTGTTACTATTCTCTGCGCCTCTTTTGTATGTCCTTGTAACATATGGGTGTGTGAATCTCATTCATAATCACATGTATATTAGTTTCCAAACGATATATTTATATCTACCGCTATATGCCATTAAATACTTTTTATTTTGTAAACTCATGTTGCACAATATAATCTGCATGCATTGTTTGTGTCACAATGAAATGTATATCATTATTCTATGCTATATTTTGGTAATTCGCAATGTTATATTGAAAAAAATTTTGGTAATTTAGAAAGTTATATTGAAAATTTTTTTGGTAATTCAGAATGGTATATTGAAATAAATTTGGGTAATTCGGAATGTTATATTGAAAAAAATTTTGGTTATTCAGAATGTTATATTGAAAAAATTTTTTGGTAATTCAGAATGTTATATTGAAAAAAAAATTTGGTAATTCAGAATGTTATATTGAAAAAAAAATTTGGTAATTCAGAATGTTATATTGAAAACATTTTGGTAATTAAGAATGTTATATTGAAAAAAAAATTTGGTAATTCAGAATGTTATATTGAAAACATTTTGGTAATTCGGAATGTTATATTGACACAAATTTTGGTAATTCAGAATGTTATATTGAAAACATTTTGGTAATTCGGAATGTTATATTGACACAAATTTTGGTAATTCGGAATGTTATATTGACACAAATTTTGGTAATTCAGAATGTTATATTGACACAAATTTTGGTAATTCGGAATGTTATATTGACACAAATTTTGGTAATTCGGAGTGTTATATTGACACAAATTTTGGTAATTCGGAATGTTATATTGACACAAATTTTGGTAATTCGGAATGTTATATTGACACAAATTTTGGTAATTCAGAATGTTATATTGACACAAATTTTGGTAATTCGGAATGTTATATTGACACAAATTTTGGTAATTCGGAATGTTATATTGACACAAATTTTGGTAATTTGGAATGTTATATTGACACAAATTTTGGTAATTCGGAATGTTATATTGACACAAATTTTTGTAATTCGGAATGTTATATTGACACAAATTTTGGTAATTCAGAATGTTATATTGACACAAATTTTGGTAATTCGGAATGTTATATTGACACAAATTTTGGTAATTTGGAATGTTATATTGACACAAATTTTGGTAATTCGGAATGTTATATTGACACAAATTTTGGTAATTCGGAATGTTATATTGACACAAATTTTGGTAATTCGGAATGTTATATTGACACAAATTTTGGTAATTCAGAATGTTATATTGAAAAAAAAAATTTGTAATTCAGAATGTTATATTGAAAAAATGATAAAAACTGGAAGTATATCCTGTATACAAGATATAAGACATTGTTATACAACTATTGTAGAATTTTTGGGCACCACTAATCTATGTCCATAAACCCATAATCTATCAAGATTATAGGGGTACCAGATTGATAGCATCAACACACATAGTCAGGATTATAGGGGTACCAGATTGATAGCATCAACACACAGAGTCAGGATTATATTTTGAGCAAGTATTTTCTCTGTTTCGAATGAAACATTTCCCGCCGAAGACAGATGTGTTGGGCCATTGGCGCAAATAAAACGGCAACACAACGCATTTCCATTCTCTGGACTACATCCAACTGGAAATCTTGTAGGATCATTGTCCTGTTACAAGAGAAATCCAGTGGGAATTTGAGAATGAACGCTGAAGAAGAAGAAGAATGAAACATTTGAATATAGCTGATATTTTGAGCAAGTATTTTCTCTGTTCATAATGAAACATTTGAATATAGCTGATATTTTGAGCAAGTATTTTCTATGTTCATAATGAAATATTTGAATATAGCTGATATTTTGAGCAAATATTTTCTCTGTTTAGAATGAAACATTTGAATATAGCTTATATTTTGAGCAAATATTTTCTCTGTTTAGAATGAAACATTTGAATATAGCTTATATTTTGAGCAAATATTTTCTCTGTTTAGAATGAAACATTTGAATATAGCTTATATTTTGAGCAAGTATTTTCTCTGTTTAGAATGAAACATTTGAATATAGCTTATATTTTGAGCAAATATTTTCTCTGTTTAGAATGAAACATTTGAATATAGCTTATATTTTTAGCAAATATTTTCTCTGTTTAGAATGAAACATTTGAATATAGCTTCTATTTTTAGCAAATATTTTCTCTGTTTAGAATGAAACATTTGAATATAGCTTATATTGTGAGCAAATATTTTCTCTGTTTCGAATATTATGTTTATACTTTATTAATAAACAGTTTTCTAATAACATTTGTATTTGTTTTTCAACTGTGTGTTGCTGGGGGCCTGAAATAGCAGCACAGAATAGAAACACTGTTTATCATTCCATGCAGGATGTAAGAGGCTGTTATGGAGGTTATGGGGTGAAGTTGACTGTCTCATCCCATATAGGGTCAAAGTGATCCAAGCCATGCTGAGGTCAGATGTTGCAGACCGAAAGGCGCATATATCCATTCTCTAGGCTACATTCTGCTAATCTGCAGGAGTTTGAGAAAAATGCAGAAGAAGAAGTACTTGCTTATATCATTTTATTGGCAGGCAATGCAGCAATAGATAGCACAATACTGAGAAGAGATGAAGCAGACTTGATCAAGGCAGTAATAAATTCATTTCAAGATGAAGATGATGTCAATGAGGCTGAGAACATACACATACAGAGAATGTCAGTAATGGGAGTATCTAGAGGGGAGGGAAGGAAAAGTAAATTTTTTGGAAAGTCCCAAAGGTCACACAAGCAAGACTTGACTGGGACTCTGAGTCTACATACACTGGTATGGCTGCTGGAACGGAGAGTGGAGCACTTATGGAAGTGCCCCACATGCTGTGATGCTAGATTCTAATCAAGAATCTGGAGGCTGCCTTTTTGTATGCCTCATATACCGGTATGTTTGTTTTTGTTGACTCATTTATTTCTGTAATCCATTGTTTGCAAAGGTTTGCCCCTGGTTTGTATCCATCTTGTCGGTATAGTAATGCTTTTTTGAGGGGGCCCTGTCTGATGGTAGTCTTGAAGCATGTGAGAACCTCTTAATCTATTGTCTTCTGGTGTAATCGTGAATTGGCATTGTGTTTGTTACTGATGTTGTCATTTCTGATTCTGTAGTTTATTATTACTGTGAGAATTTCACACGGCACAGAAGCACAGACAAACATCATGATAAATGGGCATAAATTTGAGCTCGTGAATATTTTCAAATACCTCGGATCCTGCGTATGCAGCGACGGAAAACGCAAAACAGACTTAAAGATATGCCCCTAAGGCTGGAGATATAACTGATATGTCAAAGTTAACTTTAATTTGGAAAAGATAAATCAGTGTTAGTGTGAAAATCTAACATTGAATCTGACTTCCGCCGAAGACGGATGTGTCGGGCCATTGGCGCAAATAAAACGGCGACACAGCGCATTTCCATTCTCTGGACTATATCCTGCTGGAAATCTAAAAAGGCCATTGTCCTACTGCAATAGAGATCCAGCAGGAGTTTGAGAATGAACGCTGAAGAAGAAGAAGAAGAATCTGACTTATGTTGTTTATTGTGTTGATTTGGTGTGTAAGCTGAACACTCACTGCAGTCATGAAGAAAGGATACAGACCTTCGAATACAAATGTTACAGACAAATTCTGCGCATCTCCTATAGAGAGCATGAGACAAATATATCAATCAAGTGCCATGCCGAATGGCATAGGCGATCATGTTTCTCCACAATTCTATCTCTCTTGTGTTGTCAATGAGCTCGGTTTGTGAAATTTTACAGTTCCACAATACTAGTCCATCTAGCGACAAATGTGTACATTAGAAATAAAATAGATTCATACAGGTCTACAAGAATCATTACTGCCAATAGTAAAGCAACAAATATACCTACTTGCATGGTTTATAGGTCTGTTGCTTAGGTGGAGGTGGGAGGTGGGTGTTCAACTCCCCTCTTCCACCCTTAGGAAATCATGTTTTTTATTTGCTAGGAATTTAGCCAAAAGTTGGGTGAAAACCCTACATTTACGATTTTTCACAAAAAAGTCATCAGCTTTCTCATCAAAAAAAGTCATCAGCTTTCTCATCAAAAAAGTCATCAGCTTTCTCATCAAAAAAGTCATCAACTTTCCCATCAAAAAAATCATCAGCTTTCTCATTAAAAAAATCAGCTTTCTCATCAAAAAAGTCATCAGCTTTCTCATTTAAAAAATCAGCTTTCTCATCAAAAAAGTCATCAGCTTTCTCATCAAAAAAGTCATCAGCTTTCTCATCAAAAAAGTCATCAGCTTTCTCATTTAAAAAAATCATTTTTCTCATAAAAAAATCATCAGCATTCTCATAAAAAATCAACTTTCTCATCAAAAAAGTCATGTTTTTTCATCAAAAAAGTCATCAGTGTTTTCATCAATAGTCATCAGCTTTCTCATCAAAAAAGTCATCAGCTTTCTCATCAAAAAAATCATCATTCTCATCAAAAAATTCATCAGCTTTCTCATCAAAACGTCATCAGTTTTCTCATCAAAAAAGTCATCAGCTCTCTCATCAAACAAGTCATCAGCTTTCTCATCAAAAAAGTCATCAGCTTTCTCATTAAATAAGTCATCACCTTTCTCTTTAAAAAAGTCATCAGTTTTCGCATCAAAAAAGGTATCAGCTTCTCATCAAAAAAGTCATCAGTTTTCGCATCAAAAAAGTTTTCAGCTTTCTCATTAAAAAAAGGCATCATCTTTCTCATTCAAAAATTAATCAGTTTTTGCATCAAAAAAGTCATCCGTTTTCACATCAAAAAAGTCATCACCTTTCACATCAAATAAGTCATCAGCTTTCTTATCAAAAAAGTCATCAGTTTTCTCATAAAAAGGAAGGAATTACATACAAAAATGGATGAATGCCTTTTTTTCACATTATTTTATAGGTAAATCCCCTTCCTCAATGAAAACTTGTCTGCGGCTCTGATGGTTTTTTTTGGATGTGTGATGATATGATTATTCGTTATAAACTATACTACAGGGAACAGTCGAGGTTGGAAGAAGCAGACGAAGACTAAGAAAATCATGGACAGGCAGCATCAAGGGCTGGATAGGTCAAGGTATTTTCACACTCATCTGCGTCGCTGAAGAAAGAATTCGCTGGAGAACTCTGGGTGTTGTTTCATCCAATGTGGTACTCCTGTGAACCTGGCAGGTTATAGCAGTTTTACCCAACTCTTTAAACCTTTCCCCACCCTCAATCTTTCAAAAATTCTGATGCCACCCCCCAGTCCTACATTTTTTATAGGTCTATTCAAAAAATGACTTATTCCATAAATGAAACCTAATTATAACTTGTTCAGGACACAAGACTTGCGTTTTAGGAAGAAAACACTAGAAAATTATTAAATGAAAAAAAAACAGTTAAGTAGGCTAAATTTTCAAAACATATAATGGACAACTAAATCTCAAGAACACAATTTTTTTAAGTGTCCCCCCTAAACAATGAAATTTCCCCCCCCCCTTTCACCTTTGGGGCGTGTGCCACAACACCGGGTTATAGGCTTATAGTTTTGGTGTGATAGCAGGGAAAGGAACATGAGGTAAATGGGAACTGTTGCTGACCTTTCGTGCGAAGACGGTACCCATCTGTAATAAATAGGCTATTGTAATGTTGAACTTCTGTCATGTTTACGGGGAAATGTCACTTTAAAAAAAAAAAGGAATGTGCCAACTCTGATTAAGAACCTCGAATAAATAGGTCAGACTTAGGCCTGTTCAATCAATCGTCTCATTTTATCCTCACGGTACCCCCCCCCCTCCCCCCCCCCCCAAACCCCCCCCCCCCCCCCAACAACCGAGAAATACAGGAATACTCCAAAACGTATACACTGTAAACTAATAACGATGTACACAGGAGACACGTCACGTGACATTTACAGTGTATGAATAAATGTCTCCTTAGTTGATGATTGGTCGATAAGGAATTACAACCTTTTGGTTAAGGTATGTTGACATCATGGATTTAGAATATCATGGCCTGTCAGAAAAACTAATGTGGAAGTGTTGAAAGAGTCAAATGCGAAAAATACCCTAATAAATAATATAAGAAAAAGACAATCTTCATATTTTTGGCCACTTCATGAGACAATGAGGTTTGGAGAATATAGTCACAACAGGCAAGATTGAAGGCAACAGAGACAGATGGCTACAACGTGAAAATATATTAGACAGTTTGACAACCTGGCACGGCAGGGAAACAACAACGAGCTTGATACATAATACTGGAGACAAGAGAGATATGGAGAGCAATGGTCGCCTACGCCAGCCGGCATGGCACCTGATGATGATGTTGATATCGTCTTAGCGTAAATAGGCTTCAATTTCTAGCAAGTGTACTTGCGTTACAGCAAACACACACGTCGTTAGGCTGTTGGTGAAGGCTTTACTAGCTTCGTGAACTGTTATTCCACGTGATCTGGTGGTAAAAGTCCATTCGAACCACAGATTGTGGATTATTTTGATCATCTGTGTCACACAACATCCGTGTCATGAAAATGTTCGGAGATGAACTCCGTGAACACAGCATTCATTCACATTCATATGTTTATCAATGAACTCTCTAGTGATTGCAAAGATAGTCTTGAAAAGATAATCCATTCTTCGCCACGATCGATGCCTTCTGGTGCACATTCAAGATAGATGCCTTATGGTGCACACATCTGTTCAAGATCGATGCCTTCTGGTGTAAACATCTTTTCAACTTCTTGTTTCATCTTCTGTATCCATTCTCAAGCTCCTGCAGATCAGCAGGATATAGTCCAGATAAATGTTGTGCCATAATTGACAGCTTAACTGACAAATCGAACTTCAGCATAGCCTCTAGGTCAATTTGACACTGTGGGGTGAGACCAGTGTTATAAATATGTTATAGGTCATATAAGTAGGGGGAGGGGGGAGGAGTAATTCCCTTTAAAAAGTCATTCGTGTGTTTTCGTGTATCAGATCTTCTTCATGTGATGTTCCTTTTGTGAAAATCTCTACGGGGGGGGGGGGGGAGAGACTTTTTACCCGCATTTTGGCCAAATTTCTAATGCTAAAAGGCATAGACCTATTCTGATTTGCTAAAGGACGGGAAATTGAATATCTCAACCCTACAACCTCCTTATCTACGGGCCTTTATGGGACAACAAACTCCACCTTAAATTCCTCTTAGTTGCTGCTTACAATATGCTTGACAGGTAACAGTTTAGCTCCCCATGCTCCCCTTTCAGACCCGCCAACCAAGGACGATTTCTATTGGAAATTAAGTTTATCTAACTATCACTACGTTCAGATTTGTGTTTACTAGAAACAGATTCTTGAAGAGATTCTTTCTTTTTAATTATATCAAAGAACATAGGTCAGCTGTGATGGAAATTTAATTTATTTATTGGATAATCTCCGTGACAGAAGACACATGGCAATCACATAATACTGTGAATTAATTAATACTTCTACAGAAAATACCTTATGACCACTGATCTATGTATAAATAAATCAAAATCTTCACGCTCTACCGCATTTAGGATTACCAAGCGTGTTTATTCGCTTGAACAAAGCGAGACCAAGTGTGTTGATTTGAACACGTAACACATTTCTTGTATTTGTAAACTGTTATAGAAACTGGGACATAGGCAAAACAGGGCGAGATATAAGTTATAAAACCAAGACAATCTTGGTGAGACCTGGACACATCTTTGCACTCAATACATACAATTACAATACATACGTGCCATTAACATAAACAAATGTATATTTCCGCAATTTTAGTAAGCAATGTATCAAGTCAAAATATTTTGAGTTTACATTTTTTTAAAACTCAGCTGACACAGGTGGATGTCGTTATATTGTGGAATTGCGTTATTGTTGAAAGTAAATTTTTTCTCAAAAATGAAGCGTTTTAAAACTCATAAATTGCAATCCCATTTTTTTTCTCGTGAATACTAAATTTATTTTCTTGTGTTAACGAAATTATAATTAGATCTTTTAAATTACAAATTAATCTCCGTTAAAATTAAAAATTTGGCCATTAAAAACTGTAAGACTATATTATTACTTTGTATCAAAATTGTTTATTCTTTCCAATAAATAACAATATCAAAAATACGTTTAAGTGTAAATACAAATAATACTAAAATTTAGATAATTTCATGACAAAAAAGTCGAGTGAAGCACTTTCTAAGCAGCTCTCCTATACCCCCGTAATCCTCTTTCGAGGCGGTATGACATAGCAGGCGCCGACATTCGAAAGCCACTCGGACGCTAAGTATAGCTCACCACTTAGCTGAGCACGTTTATGCTGTTAACATTCCGTACGACCGAAAACTTCACCCCGGTGACTTCGTCCTGTCTTAACATGTCATATGGGGAGGAACCAGCCTAGATCCCAAGCGGTACTGTGACGAGCGAGCTGACTCGACACTGGCTGAACCTTGACCCCGCGGTGGAGTCTAAGACATGTGAACGGACTACTGACACTAGTTCCCATACAAAGTCAAGAGCCAACTTTTGCATGTAAAGTTCCGCGGGGAACTTGAACCTTATACGGACATTATCCCTTAACATCCAAAAGTTTATGTGCCACACTTTTGTTCACCATGTCAACAGTTAGGGAAGAATGTCGTGCATATTGCTTTCAAAAAAACGTTTTTATAAATAGTAGAATGGGGAATAGTTACATAAAATCACTCAAAATAAATGAGAGTTGTTTATTAAAATTATATTACCACATGATCAGATCAAAATATTTGTGTTCTTATGATTTATTAATACATTTGCACATATTAATACATTTCACATGTATTACATCCCCTTAGCTGATAGTATCTGCGGGGTTATGACCCTTAATGAATAATGGAAATGTCCACTCTCTATAACCCTGCTATCCTAGACAGAGCCTCAAAATATATTTCACAAAATTATTTTTCCATACAGAGCCTCAGTTTTTATCCCATTGTTCCATTGCAATCCCATTTTTATCTTCTTAAAACTTCAAGTACAAAAAGATCCATGTTTTTATGTTGTGAGTTTAATTCAAGTACAATTAGTTTTCTCAAAAACAAAACACATGACATTTGTTTGGACAATCATTCAATCATGACTATTACATTTTTGTTTGTAATGTGTCTTTTGCTAGGTCATATCGACTTACTGTACCGTGTCTCTCGTCAAATACAGTCACGTGAACTCATTCTTCTAAATGACTTTACTTGACGTTGATTTGTCATTGGCTGTCGACACAATGTATACAAAAGTGACCAATGAAAATCACTGTAATGGTTAAATAATGTGACTTCAGATGGATTATTTTCAAATAGTCCACACAACTAATTGAGAGACATACAGTGTAGTAAACAATGTGTAATGGGGAATTGTTGATACCACATCGGTATATTCCGGTCATTTCTATTTGTACTGTGTCTTTCAGCAGACATGGGTTACATGCGATCTGTTGCATTCTTTATCTTTATAATAACTAATGAAACCAGTATTCTGGTTTTCACACTTTTCTTTTATTAATATATGATATGCAAGTTGATTGAGAAAATTAGCAGTATATTTCCCTGAATGATTGATGCACAAAATAACCATCTTTTAACACGTATTGTGTTTAGGCAAGTGCCACCAACTCGTTCCGTCAAAAGCACTAGACAACACAAATTGTTTTTAAAAAGTCACACACCATTAGTGTTTTTTTTTAAATCTCGAGAGGGGAACAAATAATAGCAATACTGTTTGCTTTCCATGTATATTTTAAGAAACGACTAAGGAGGTTATATGGTGGAGTTGGCTGTCCCCTCCTATATAAGGTCAAAATGATACAGTGCCATTATAAAGTCGAATGTCAAAAGCGAAGATCTCGCATCAAAGTTGTGGACAATGACAAAACGCTAATTTGCAGGAGTTTGAGAACAACCGCAGACTCAATTATCCAGAGTGAGAACTAAGATGGAAAGCATCTATGTCTTATTGACCAGGTCTCAATGTCCTTTTTATCTCCTGTTACCAGGGTTGATCACATCATCCGTAATATCACTCCCTTAATAATCACTTGTGCTTGTGCTTCTTTCCCACTTTCATCATACCTTGCCTCCCATTTTGTCATATGTGTGTTTCTATTCATTGCTAGTCAGCTATCGTTTGTCCTGATGATGGTTTCTTATTCAAATGGTCGTATGTCTTTGCGTCTATTCGCTAGTATGTCGTGTGTATACATATTGACAAACATTTGTATCTAAATCCGTTTTTCCTTATATTCCACTGTGTTGCCCCAGCCCTCGTATTTCCAGCCGATGTGGTGTTCCCGGCACTAGAGATTAATTCCTATAGACCAGAAAAAAAGCTTGTCATCTTTCCTCAAGGATTATTACTATCGTATATCTTATGCGTCGCATAATTCCTTTCTCCTTCTTCCTCGTTTTCCAGCAGGTCAGATGCTGATATGGATTCCATCAAAGAACTGTTCTGTAGTTAGAAGCTCCAGTGCAGTAGTTAGTGCAGTAGAGCTTTCCGCCAGAATTGTTTCAGATAGCCATCGTTTCTCCCTTGTGATGTGATATAGTGGGCAGTTTTGTAAAAAGAATAGAAGCATTCAAAAACTTATTTTTGTGTCGCAGATCTGGAAGAATCTACGCCATAGTTTCATTTTTGGGTGAAATTATCCCCCTCCCTTCAAATATATAGCCCAAAACGTGGACCTAATTACATTTTGAGAACCACTGATCTTTATCTGCTTTATCTTTTTATGTGTACGTCCTCAAACTCCTGTATGTTATCAGGATGTAATCCGGAGAATGGAATGTGGTATGTCATGATTTACATCGTGGTTGCGATATCTGCGCCTTTCGATCTGACACACCCTATTCAGCATGATTTCTGGATAGCATGATCCTCTATTGAATAGGAGAGCCAAATCAACCCCCCCCCCCCCCCACCAAAAAAAAAAACCTTCTTAGTCACATTTTACGATGTGCATGGTAGACAACAATAACAGTACCACTAACTTTGCTTCTTTTTCCACACCACATTGGCAACACTGATCTAAACCACATTCACTGATCTAAACCACATATCACAGTCCACACCACACATTGTTTGTGTTTTGGTTTTTCTTACTAGTCCTAATGTTGACATCTTAAGAGCACTCTAACTTTCGTGAACTGTGTTCACGAGATAGAAATAGGGCTCTGTTTACTGGAAGAAAACTTGACTATTGTGTCTTAGATAGTCACACTGACTAAACATAATGCTTCATTAATAAAATATAATTTAGTCACAGTAAACAGAGAACTTCCCACTTTATAGAAAGTGGTTTTCACTTTATAGAAAGTGGTTTTACGTTTGCAATGAAGGGGAGATAATATGTACAGTTGTGAACATATTTGTTTTAATTAATAATTGTGTCAAAACAAAGTTGAGAAATCTATTCCTGATGTAATTTCACTTTAAACTTGCATTTACGAATTAGTGTGTTCTTTTTTTAAAATTGTATGCATCTGTCTAAAATATTTTTAAAAATTATTATGAAACTCTCACACTTAGGCTGACACATTAAGAGTTTCCTATATACAAAAACGATAAATTTGGATGAGATCCCCTTGTTCTATTAATTTTTAAAATATCATAGGGTTACTGTTTCATTGTTACAGTTACTCTTACTGTAACTCATTGGAGCACCTGCCATCTGATGTTAAAATGGTGCCAAGATACTTGACTTTATCCCCATGATTTAATGTTGAATCATAGATAGTATATATCTTCCTTCATTAGACAAAGGCGTTGGACTTACATCAGCCATGTTCTCAGAATGAACAGCCTAAAAATTCCCCAGCAGTCACTATATTGGGTGCCACCTAGAGTAAGAAGAGGGAGACCTAGAGAAACTCTACGAAGATCCATTAATAGAGAAGGCATGTCAATGAACCTAAACAACACGCAACAATTGAAAGACCTGGCAACACAGACAGAAATGGAAAGCTATGGTTTCTGCCCTATGCGCCGTCTATGGCCCTGGAGGAACATAACATAACATAGATAGTAATGCTGTATTCTGCCGGTGTGTATTTCTTGAAACAGCCATTACTTCTAGTTTCTTCTTGTTTAGACTGAGAGCTTTGTTTTCACTTTTTTGTACTACCATGTCTAACAAACTTCAAATTTCTTTTTCTCCCCCTGCAATCAGAACTGTATCGTCAGCATATGTTAGATTATTCAGATTTTGTAACCTCTAGCTGCTATTCCTAGCATGTTTTCTAAGTTTCATATAATATCCTCTGTATACAGGAAGAAAAGATCTGGTTACATTACACATCCTTGTCTGATGCCCATCTCTATCTTTTGAAATTCTCCTACATTGCCGTCAACACTCGACACAGCTGTTTGTTTCCAATACATGTTTCTTACTATCTTTAGATCTTTTCCATCAACATAGCTGTCATCTTATTTTTATATACAGTCATATGTAGTAGAATTTATATGCGTATTCTTATACAACTTCTGATTTATGAAACAACAGAGAATGAACAACGTAAAAACAAACTCAATAAACTGCTTTTCGCTGACGATAAAAACATCATGTATGATGACGAAGAAAAACTGCAAACTCACATCAACTCACTATCAAGAATATGCAATAAATACAACATGCGGATCAACCGACAAAAGGCAGAAACTATGCAAATAACGATATTAACAGACAAAAAGCAGAAACTGTGCAAATAACGAGATCAACAGAGCATTTAAACATTCAAATAGAGAAAACAAAAATAATACAAGTCAAAGAGTTCAAGTACCTATGAAGTATCTTTACAGAAGACGGATGAGTCAATTGAGAGATAGAAACAAGATGTAAAAAAGGCAAATATTGGGATATACCAGATGTCACTTTTGCTATAACACCCAAAAAACAACATGGAAGTAAAGAAACACATAAGTAAGATCATCTTTGTACCAACACTATGCTACCAATGTCAGACTTGGTAACTAACACCTACACATAAGAGAAAGATCGAAACATGCGAAATGTCTAAGTAAGACTATTTGAGTCACCAGATTCGACAAGGTGCGCAATTAGAACATCAGACGGATACTAAGTATAACATAGTGCATCAAGTATATAGAGAAACAACCGATAAAATTGTTTGGACGTCTTATGAGGATGAACGGTCCCATTAGAGCGTATAACAAGATTTAACTAATGATAAAAAGCCAAGGGCAGACCAAGGAAAAGATAGACAACATCAAGACCATCCTGAATAAACATGACTACACTACAACCATAGCAACATACCTGGCTCTGGAACACAGACTACATCTTCTATACAAACCTCTACCCTCAGCGGCAAGTGTGGATGTTACGACAATAGACAATTCTTATAAAAACGTCCGCATTAGTAATAATTACTGAAATTTAAACCCCCTCCCTCCAATGTCCAAACTATTTTATCTGTTGTTTCTATATATATTCTATGCATGGTGTTTTATCTATTATCTTTCTGATGTTCTAATTGCGCATTTTGTTGAGTCTGGTGATTCCAATGACCTTCTTCAGACATTTCATTTTGCAAGTTTTGATCTTAAATACATCAAAAATCCTGTACACCATACAACATAACTGCAGAATGTTCACAGTGCTCAATAATTACATACTTGGGTTATACATTGTTCACTTTCTCCACCTTGGATTCACTAGACATTTGGGGTGCAAAGGGAACGCATTGCACTAGGCGGACCCAGGGTTAGCAGATAACCAAGACCCCAAATGTACCTCCTCGCGGTGCACCCTGGAAACAGAAATACAGCAGCTCGAGCTGATTCTGGCCAAATCATTTGGGGATCGTGTCCGAGAATGTGGAGGCAGCAGATGGAAAGAGATTTGACTGCATAAGAGACAGACACTATCTCCGACACCACCAGCATCACCACATATAGCGACACTGACGACATACAGTGAAGCTAGTCAGTCCAGCCCGAACTGCAAATAGAAAGTGAAAAGAACTGCGTGAACTGCAAATAGAAAGTGAAAAGTTTCTAGGAAAGGGGAACTACAAGCTCCGTCAGCTCGTGACGAGCTTCTAGTTACCTGTGCTCCTTACAGGCGGAGACCCAGACCCATTCTTGAATGGATGTTAGAATTGGCGTTTGGAAAAGCAAGAAGACCTAACCCAACTCTAATGTCGAGCCTTCCTAAACCAGAAATATGCTCGCGAAGAGAAAGGGTTCCGTACCCGATGGGCTTAGGCAAGAAAGGGACACCGATGGATGTCCTGGCCCAACTCTACTGTCAAGTTTTCCTATACCGGAAGTACACTTGCAGAAAGAAATGGTTCCGTACCCGATGAGCTCAGGCACAATAGAGGCAACGATTTAGCCCTGGCCCAACTCTACTATCAGGTTTTCCTACACCAAAACTACACTGGCAGAGAGAAAGGGTTAAGTACCTGATGGGCTCAGGCGATATTGGGACACGGTCGCTCAGCTCGAGAACGCCTTGCTCTCAAACGCGTGGTGTGAGATTGAACTTGGACAAGGGGTACACGATGTCGGCGAATGACACATCGGCTAAGAAGGCGAAAGAGCCAGGGTCCAACTCTTCTGTTGCGTTCTTCCCCTTAAGGAGCCAGGCTCACGGATGAGAAACGATTCAGTACCCGATGGGCACAGGCACAATACGTCCAATTACACGAGGCAAGTTCATAGACAGTGGAACACCTTGTACGAGTCAGACGAGAGCAAAAATAGTCTTGGCGAAGAGTCACCACATACACTCGTGCCTGAAGTCAGATATGGAGGCTGTCACAGGCTAGGGTAGCCCACCCGAATTGTCAAGGCATGCCAAAATCGGATATGCTAGGCCTACACGGCGCATAACTGTGGCACAACGTAATCACGCTCCCGGCGGAAATCGCACGGATATCCGTGCTGGTTACAATGGTGCGAACGCAAAACAAACAAACAAACAAACTAGACATTTATGGATCACATTTATGGATTTAGAAGAAACAAACAAGTTTCATCTGACATTGGACTATTTAACAATCTCAAAAGCATTAATCTATTGTTTCTTTTGAACCCTGTGCTCGCTTTTATTGCGGCGTTCTTTGCCAGAGAAACTTCTACCATTTATTCATTTTAACACAGGTGGAAGAGTTGTAAGGAATATCATTGTACACATGTGGGAGAGTTGTAAGGAATATAATTTTAACAGTGTGTTGTCTAGTTTTATTATGTATAAGAGTTAGTCATGGTCGCTGTAAGTTATTGAGTAATGGATGATACGTTTGGGTTTTCTGTAACGTGATACACATGACAAATTATCACTTTCATTTATTCCAAAGACAGTAAGTGAGAAAAGGAAGCGTGGATGTTAGAGTGTGAGGTCTATGGCACCATCTTTGTCCTTAGGTGGTATGCTAGTCATGTTAAGCACCTACGACTCAAAGTACACAGATTGAGTAAACTGTAGATTATAGGGACATCATATATATTGTTAGTTTCTTTGACATTCCTACAATACGAAAGTTATAAATATATTTTTGAATATATAATATATTCACTGTTTACCAAAATAATCACCATTCTTCAGTTTTTCTTTTTTTTAAATAAATAAAGTATCTTATGGCGAGGTATGCGCCTTTCAGCCACAAAAAAAAGGTTATGTTTCAGATCATCCAGTCATCATGATTCCAATATTAACATTGTGATGACAAAAACGTATTGAATATATAACTCGGCGGTTATGGTTTTGCAGCACTCCCTGAAATACATACACTCGAATTCATGGTGGCTGGATTACCCAAGGGTGGCTCTATTATTATTTTATGGTTAAAAAAAAACTATTATATAACCAAATTGGTGCCCGTGTGTTGCCAGAGGACAGAAAGGGGGGGGGGTAATGAATTGCAACATTATTACCTGCCAATTATGTTGTAAGAGGTGAGTAAGCAGGTCTTGGGCTCGCGTTGGTTGTTTCATCCCCAAAAAGATCAAAGTAGTAGGATGTATCAGACCGAAAAGCGCAGATATCGCAGCTAAGATATAAGCTATGACACAATGCACTTCGTTCTCCGAACTACATAATACTAATATTCAGGAGTCTGAGAACGAACGCAGAAGAAGAGGAGAGAAATTGGACCATGTACGCGTTTGAAAGAAGTGCGCCTCACCATAAGGTTACTTTAAATAAAATTAATTATAATAATAACATAGTTTGTAGTACAAACAAGAGTTAGGTAATAACGAAACATGAGGATGACAAAACAGAGATTTATTAAATAAACATATTGTTATCAAAATTATTCCTTGATCACACACACACACGCACGCACGCACGCTTGCACGCACGCACGCACGCACGCACGCACACACACACACATATATATATATATATATATATATATATATATATATATATATATATATATATATATATATATATATATATATATATATATATATATATATATATATGCGTGCGTGCGTGTGTGTGTATGATGACCATTTTTACATTCACATTTGAAAATTCAATTAGAATTATGATCATGTCTAATAGTTCGTAGATGGCTAATGAGCCCTATTCGAGCTGTAAATATCCGTGCACAGTTGGAACATGGAATTACCACTGTAGACGGATTTTGACCTATCCGTGACTTTCTAGTTACTCTCGGCTGTTAGGCTGCAACATTTCTCCTCTTTTCACAAGATGATGCGCTCTTTTTGACCGTAGAGCGCCATATATATATATATACATACATACATACATACATACATTAAGTGGTTTTTTTTCTAGGAAAAAAGAAGGGTATACGGCGTTTACAGAAGTGGATGGTCAATACATTAACATGAATGGCCACCACCCATTCCCCTACCCCCTCCGTAATTTGGCCGTAATAATTTGCATATTGGGAACTTTGGAAAAAAAAAACAAGCTTATGTATGAAATATTTTGAGTAATCATATATTTTCTTATAGTTCTACTGTCATAATATAAAACGGGCGGCGGTGTGGTTTGTTGTGTATTCTCCGTAACGTTAGTTATGAGGTTGCGTTACCTAAAGAGGAAGGGTTCAATCATTTCGTGTTTTGACAGTTTCAGAAGGAGGAGCGAAGAATATTAACACTTTGATCTGCCATGCATGTCATAAGAGACTACTAATAGGTTTGAGGTTAATGTTGAGTATGCGAACGAGCAACAAAAAGAACCACTCAAACCTTTCCATATATATATGGACCTAACAACCTCCACCCATACAGACATACATACAAAAATACATTAATATAAGACTTACTGTAGCCAGATTTATCATAATGGCCATAATTTATCCATGCCTTTAGAAAGTTCAATATTTCTATTTCTTTCCTTGCTTTTGTAATCTGTTGCTGCGTGGTGCCCAAAAAGCAGCCAGTATTCAACACATTTTGTAGGATCAAATTGACAGAGAGTGGAGTCAACTATCTTGATAAACATAACTGTTCATATAATCTTAATCAGTAATGACGATTTTAAAGGTATTGCAATCATGTTCAGCTGTGAGAAACCTCTTGCAAGTTTACCTGAGAAGATCGGAGTGATGTCAAGATTGTGAATTGAAGGTTTGAAAGTATTTTTCCTCCTTTTATTTCAAGATTCTATGTATTATATTTCTGTCGTTCAAACGAAACCGCATTGACAAATGTCTAATTGCTTCTTCGTCATATATTACAAAATTGTGTGTTTCTTCAGACCACTGTTTTTCGTCAAGCACAAAGGTCTCACTTGAGTAAATCAGCTTCTTTATATTCGAGCTGTCGCTGTTTTAGTGAAGTCTCCAAGTTATCATAAAAGGAAATAGGGCATATTAGTTAGTTATCTTTTCTATCTATTTTGTAAATACGAATTTCTTGGACTAGATACTTTGCAGCTTGGGCGGTTTCCTTATAGTACTGTCCGGGATATGATCGCATATCTACAAACAACTGTATAGTGCGTTTAATTGCTTTATTGGCACAATTAAAAGTTATGTTTCGTTTTTGCGATGTCAGGCTCTGTTCAGAGAGCTTTTGAAGTGTATCGCACATCACTCCTAAGTCTAAAATAAACTCAACAATAGTAATCTTCTTCATCAATCCCTCATATGTGCATCTATCTTTTTTTTTTATCTCTGGAATTATCATCTTTAGCATTTCTAAAATGACAAACTAAGTCTTTATAATCCTACTAAACTGCAGATACTGAGCGAAAGCTGGATTCTACCCAACGAATGCTTAATATTCGTTGAATTTTCAACAACTTCGCTTCCAGTGAACTGGCACATACATGGAGTTCGAAATTATTCTTTGGGCGATGCGTGATAAAAACGTATCACTTGTCAATAAATTATTTGAATCTATTAATTCCAGAAACATTCTTACCAGCATCGTGGACAGATAATTCCAGATTATGCTAGCACAGTGTCAAACAATTAATGATGGACATTTATCTTTTAATAACATTTTTTTTTCTACGAGAACCCAACATTACCGCTGTACCATCATAAAAAACAGAAATTAAACATTCATTCAAGCACTCCTCTGTCAATCCAATAGAATGAAGACATCTAATCAAAGCGGAGAAGATTCCGACGGATGATATATCCTCTAGTTCAGCTAAGTCAATAAATAAATTAACTAGTCTGATCATTTCACAACCTGAAATTATTACATAAAATGACAACAGATTAAGTGGTTTTTACATGCTCCCAGACTACCATCAGACAGTCTTCCTTGAAAAGAATTACTATACAGGAGTGAAGACTGATGGTTACAAATCCAGGCGCTGACCATGCAAACGATGAATTACAGAAATAAATGAGTCAACGAAAATAAACATATGAAGCGCACAAAAAGCCACCTCCAGAGAACTATTCTACCTCTGACGCTGCAATGCACAAAGGGGTATACAACGAAAAGAAAAAAAAACTTATATTGTCGAGTGTCACGAACAAATACATTTGTTCTGGGCTTTTTGTATTTGTATTGTTTAGAGAACATAGTCACAACAGACAAAATTTAAGGCAACAGAGCCACCTCCAGAGAAAATATTAGAAGTTTGACAACCTGGCACGACAAGGAAACAACAACGACTTTGATGCAGCAAGGCACCTGATGATGATTTGTCTTCTGAACAAGTTCTTGTCTAAAATATTGAGTGGTAACCTTGGACAGGAAGAAGAGTTCCGGTTGTTGTTATAGCGCGAAGTTTGCCTACTTTCTGTATAATTCCATTTGCATTTGTTTGTTAGATATTCTGCAGTTTCTAAATAAAATTGTATTGCATATCTTCGTTCGCCATGCCCGGGTCAATTGTGCGGTTGTCTTCTGCCACAGAAGTTATTATTGATGCAGATTGTATGAGCAGGCAAGTCTGATAAAAATGTGAAGATTGGCATAAATTTTATTGTCAATTTATATTTATTATTATTGACTCTTTGCTCTTCTTTTCGTGCTCGCCAAAGTCATTTTATTTGCCTACTATAATTTAAATTCATATTTGCAGTTTTTTAAAATTATGGGCCTAATTAATTTAATTACTTAGTCGATCTGAATCAACGGGGCATGCATAATATATACTATATACTATAGATAGACTAACTTGAGCGTTAGGCCTGAGTCCCTGAGTCTTACTATTTAGTAAATAGTATTTACTATGCCCAACACATGCCTATTTATTTATTACTAGTAGTATAGTTATCAAGGCTCCTAAGCATGTTTTGTTATAATTAGAATAATTATTATTATTAAATAGTATAATAATTATTATAATTAATAAATATTATAATTTATTAAATCAAATCAAATGTTGCTATTTATGTAGGTATTAGCACTAAATTTTCAAATTGGGTTTATAACATTATAAACACCACAGTTAGATAGCCCTTGAAATTTGCAATTCAACGATACCTCAACCAAGTCTGTAGGTCGATTCTGTGAAAAGTTATGAATTTTTTTTGTCGAAATTTCACGAAAAGATAATTACATGAGAGCATATAATAAAATATGAACGGACTGATGATGAAAGTTGTGACCAAGAATTGAAGCCGAACTAGCAATTTATGAAATATTTCAGTTATTTATGATAATATATGCATAAAACTATACATTTTTGTGTTCGGGAAGGCAAGACGCATCTGTTGAATATACTGTACAAATTGTCAGGCATAATTGGGGCTAATTAATATTCAAAATGGTGACTAATTTGCATAATTTACTTGTAATTTAATTGTCTAATTATTAATTATTTCACTTATTTATGATAAAACACTATACAAATTATACATTTTTGTGTTCGGGAAGGCGAGACGCATCTGTTCAATATACTGTACCAATTGCCAGGCGTAATTGGGGCTAATTAATATTCAAAATGGTGGCTAATTTGCATAATTTACTTGTAATTTAATTGTCTAATTATTAACTATTTCACTTATTTATGATAAAACACCATACAAATTATACATTTTTATGTTCGGGAAGGCAAGACGGAAGCCCCGAGACGGAGATACGCCAGCAAGAAAGTAAAGTGTGGGTGGGAGGGATGAGGGAACCCAGATGCCTAAAGCCTTATGCATTAGGTCTCCAGTCATAACATCACTGTCACTATCAGAATTAAATAGAATATCCAATAAAGCATCTTAAAAATTATCTTTACGGTAATTCTAATTTATACCTAGACCTACTAATAATGTTTGAATAGAAGCTATCTGAGTTCGATTACAGTGACAGTGAGACACAAACACTTGTCATCGTCATGGTAACATGGGCTGCAAGCATTCTGACGCGCTGACATGTTTTTTTATCTGTACCCTTGAATAATTTAATACAATACTGTTTGAAGACATTTCAATAAACACTAGTACATAGTGTCACATTAAATTAACTAAAGGATGATAAGATGTAGAAATTCATTAAACTGTAACTTAAATTTTTAACATTATACACGAATATCGATAATTAACGGCGCTGCAACATTGAACAGCCGAAAACGAACTCTAAAGTTAGTAGCGTGGTCGGTCGATCACCATAGCATTTTTAAAATTTAATAATAATTAATAGGTACTTCTAGAAATGTTAAAATTTGGTACATAAAGATAGAAATGGTTGCTGAATATGTTAGACATGGTTTCACATATTAATTTTAATCAAAATTTAGAAATATACGTGTGCAAAGACAAAAACACCTACCTCGTCTTGTTTAATTGCTTGGTGTTAATTGTAGATAAGGTATCTCCAACATTTATAATCTTAATACACTGCAGAAATGGATTGTAAATAGTATACAGTTCACTTTTATATGATCTAAAGCTGCGTGGCGTCACTAAATGACAATTCCATTGGATAGTACACACGTGGTCCATGAAAATGTCGGCACATGGCATTTTTATCAAGGGACATTACTCTAAATATCTTTTTGCGAAAATATTTCGATTAGTGCTAATGCCTAGTAGGTATTAGCACTAAATTTTCAAATTGGGTTTATAACATTATAAACACCACAGTTAGATAGCCCTTGAAATTTGCAATTCAACGATACCTCAACCAAGTCTGTAGGTCGATTCTGTGAAAAGTTATGAATTTTTTTTGTCGAAATTTCAGGAAAAGATAATTACATGGGAACATATAATAAAATATGAACGGACTGATGATGAAAGTTGTGACCAAGAATTGAAGCAGAACTAGCATTTTATGAAATATTTCAGTTATTTATGATAATATATGCATAAAACTATACATTTTTGTGTTCGGGAAGGCAAGACGCATCTGTTGAATATACTGTACCAATTGTCAGGCATAATTGGGGCTAATTAATATTCAAAATGGTGGCTAATTTGCATAATTTACTTGTAATTTGTCTAATTATTAATTATTTCACTTATGTATGATAAAACACCATACAAACTATACATTTTTGTGTTCGGGAAGGCAAGACGCATCTGTTGAATATACTGTACCAATTGCCAGGCATAATTGGGGCTAATTAATAAGAAAATTCTGGAGGTAAGGTAGGACATAGCGAATGCCAACTGACTAGAGTACAGGAACTGTATGGCGAATAACTAAGTGGGAGGTTTGGAACAGAGGATGAAAAAATGCAGAGGTGGAGAATACAAGAGGAAAAAAGAAAAGAAGAAAAAAAGAAGAAAATATGTGGTGGATAGACGGAAGCCCCGAGACGGAGATACGCCAGCAAGAAAGTAAAGTGTGGGTGGGAGGGATGAGGGAACCCAGATGCCTAAAGCCTTATGCATTAGGTCTCCAGTTATAACATCACTGTCACTATCAGAATTAAATAGAATATCCAATAATGCATCTTAAAAATTATCTTTACGGTAATTCTAATTTATACCTAGACCTACTAATAATGTTTGAATAGAAGCTATCTGAGTTCGATTACAGTGACAGTGAGACGCAAACACTTGTCATCGTCATGGTAACATGGGCTGCAAGCATTCTGACGCGCTGACATGTTTTTTTATCTGTACCCTTGAATAATTTAATACAATACTGTTTGAAGACATTTCAATAAACACTAGTACATAGTGTCACATTAAATTAACTAAAGGATGATAAGATGTAGAAATTCATTAAACTGTAACTTAAATTTTTAACATTATACACGAATATCGATAATTAACGGCGCGGCAACATTGAACAGCCGAAAACGAACTCTAAAGTTAGTAGCGTGGTCGGTCGATCACCATAGCATTTTTAAAATTTAATAATAATTAATAGGTACTTCTAGAAATGTTAAAATTTGGTACATAAAGATAGAAATGGTTGCTGAATATGTTAGACATGGTTTCACATATTACTTTTAATCAAAATTTAGAAATATACGTGTGCAAAGACAAAAACACCTACCTCGTCTTGTTTAATTGTTTGGTGTTAATTGTAGATAAGGTATCTCCAACATTTATAATCTTAATACACTGCAGAAATGGATGATAAAAAGTATACAGTTCACTTTTATATGATCTAAAGCTGCGTGGCGTCACTAAATGACAATTCCATTGGATAGTACACACGTGGTCCATGAAAATGTCGGCACATGGCATTTTTATCAAGGGACATTACTCTAAATATCTTTTTGCGGAAATATTTCGATTAGTGCTAATGCCTACAATAATGTTGCCACCACCCATGTAACAATACGTTATTCATCATTAGCCTGACCATCATCAGTAACCTGTGAAGTCATTATCACCCATGGTAGGTAATGCAGAGTATGGGATAATGAGAAGGCAGACCTTGACAGAGAAAAAGTAACCTGTTGATGGAGGACAATGCAGGGAGTGAAAATTCAGTCAGTAAAAGTTGCTTTTGATTCTTCACTGTGCTATAAATAGCACACTGTTCATTCTTAAACTTCTGCAAATTAGCAGGATGTAGTCGGGAAACCGGAGTGCATGAGATCATGTACCCTTCTCCTGCTGACCATAGAGAAGTATTAGTATACGTACCACATGACCTGCCCAACGAATCTGTGTCTGCATCAGGATAGTGTCAATCCTAGAGATACCAGATCTGTCAAGGACTGTGGTAACTGGAATTTTGTCTTGCCATGTAATGTTCATAACTTTTCTGAGAAAGTTGTGTGACAGTGATTGCGTTTCCTCACATAACGTCTATACAGAGTCCATGTTTCACTAGCGTATAACAGCACTGGGAGTACCACTGCTCTGTAAACTTTCAGCGTAGTCTGTTGGTTAATGCCATTTCTATGCCACACATTTATGTACAATCTGCCAAAAGTAATGTTTGCCGTGGCAATCATTGTATACACTTCATCATCAACGTTGGCATTTTGTGATAAAGTGCTACCTAGGTATGTGAATCTATTCACAACTTTCAGGGCTACACCATTTACCTTTATGCAGGTC
Organism: Meghimatium bilineatum; assembly: GCA_034231615.1. Taxonomy (NCBI): domain Eukaryota; kingdom Metazoa; phylum Mollusca; class Gastropoda; order Stylommatophora; family Philomycidae; genus Meghimatium; species Meghimatium bilineatum. Next base: position 19,712,793 of record CM067316.1, on the reverse strand, counting down.
TCGTGAGAACTTTTGCCAGGTGCTGGTCAAAGTTGTAACATGGCGTATGTTTTATCCATGTTAATAGAAAGTCCAAAGTTGGTACAAGATTTGAAGAATCTGTCTATAATACTTTGTAAATCAGCCTCAGAGTTGGCATTTAGGGCACAGTCATCAGCAAATAAGAGATCCCTGATTGTGTGTGATTTGACTTTGTTTTTTTCTTGGAGCCGCCAAAGGTTGAATAATTTTCCATGGATGCGATATATGTCTACTCACAAGTTTAGATCTCTAAAAGTATCATCCAACATAGCAGAGCACATGATGTTAAGTATTGTAGGGGCTAATACACATCATCTACCACAGCCCCTTCCTACTTACCATGTCAAATGCTTTTGTTAAATCTATGAATGCTGTGTTACTATATCTACTTTGAAAACAAAAATATCACTAGCTATCATTTGTTAATTCCGGTCATGTAAACATTAAACATCATTTTATATGTTGCTAAATAAGTATAGCAACTGGTTGAAAATGTCTGGTGGTCTTTTACCGCAGGAAAACCGCTGGCAACATTTGCCTTTGGTTTCGTGGTAAAGTTTAAATGTGAAACTTTGCAATCGTTTCAAAAATAATTTTTCTGTTTTCATTCTTAAACGTTTCCTGGTTACTAGAATGTAGTCAGGATAGCAGAATGCATTGTATCATGTTTTACAGCTTGGTTGCAATATCTGCTTTTGGTCTGCCACATCCAATTTCATCATGGATATTTTGGTAAATTCAACCTATGATGTGAGACATCAAACTCTTTCCCCAAACCTTAGTTGCCTTTTATGACATGCATGGGTCAAGGGTCATGGTGTTATTCTTTGCTCCCCTTTCGGTTTGAGTAACACATGTGCTTAATGTCAATTTAATCATGACATAGTATATTCCGTTGTATGGACTATCTCCTGTATATAAGCAGGAATTTGAGAAAGAATGCAGACAAGACTAAAACTGACATTGATTTTTATGTTGTTTATATTCTTTCTAAGTCTGCGTTTGTTCTAAAATTCCTGCATGTAAGCAGAATGTAGTCTGAAGAATGTAGTGCATTGGTGTCGCAGTTTACAGCTTTGATGTCATATTTGTGACTTCTGTCCTGACACATCTGACTTTAGCAAGAATATTAATATTTTTTGAATTTCAGGCTAAACAAGATTGAGTCAGAGTTCAAAGATGGAGACATAACTGCGAAGGTGAGATGAATTGTTTGTAGTTGGTCATATGTCTAAATGGAAGCAGAGGTTAACTTAATATTCTTTTTTTCTTCTGCGTTCATTCTCAAACTCCTGCAGATTAGCAGGATGTAGTCCGGAGAATGGAATGCTTTGTGCCATGGTTTACAGCATTGCTGCGATATCTGCGCCTTTCAGCCTGACACATTCGACTTTAGCATGGCTTTGGGTCACTGACCCTATATGGGATGGGACAGCCAACTCCATCCCATAACCTCCTTAGTCGCCTTTTACAACATGCGTGAAAGGTAAACAGTGTTGTTATTCTTTGCTCCCCTTTCTGGCCCGGCAACACACAGGCGAACTTAATATTAGAGATGATCGTGTATATGCAGTGGGTTAGTGGAATCAAACAAGAAATGATTGTGTATAGGGAGTGAGTTTGTAGAATCAGACAACAAAGATGATTGCGTGTGGTGGAGGATGTTAGCAGAACCCAACGAAATCAGTTTTCAAAATTTAGAACTTCTATTTGTTGGCATCAATGATCACATAGTTAACTTGACTCCTGACACATAGACATTTCAGCAGACCATGTTTCTGTATTCAGGGTTCTTTTGGTTGTGTTAGATCTTCAGGCCAGTGGCCAGGACGAAGCTCCGTCTTCTCCATGTCATAGCGGCTGTTCCAAAGTTTTTGTTAGATCTTCAGGCCAGTGGCCAGGACGAAGCTCCATCTTCTCCAGGTCATAGCGGCTGCCCTAAAGTTTTTGCCTCAGTTCAGTCTAGTGTGGCTATGTCTTGCCTTGCAGTTCTTTGTATCCTGGACAATATTTGAGTATGTGTTCAGGGATCTGTATGCCTGCTTGGCATGGACATTCATTTGTATGGGCTACCCTGATCCGGTACAGGTGGCCCTGGAGTCGTGCAGAAGCCTTTCTAAGTCGAAAAATGATGGTCTGTTGTTGCCTATGAAAGTAGACACTGTTTACCAGCTTACAACCTCTCTGTTGAGTATACTCATAATATTTTCTTTATAATCAAAATAAAATGAAGTTGGTAGGCGCAAATTCAGGGAAAGAAGCATTTATTACTCACTTACCAGATCCCTGTGTCAGGTTGTGGTAGGTCTGTGTTATGTTTGTGTTATAAACAGCTGTGTTATTTCTGTATAAAATGCGTTAGTGATGGAGGGGTTTGCTGGTAACAGGAAATTTGCTAGAAATGTATGAGCTATAGAGGGATTCCACAGTACTTCCACTATTCCATCATCATTACATGTACTACCACAGTTCCATCATTATTACATGTACTACCACAGTTCCATCATTATTACATGTACTACCACAGTTCCATCATTATTACATGTACTACCACAGTTCCATCATTATTACATGTACTACCACAGTTCCATCATCATTACATGTACTTCCACAGTTCCATCATCATTACATGTACTACCACAGTTCCATCATTATTACATGTACTACCACAGTTCCATCATCGTCACATGTACTACCACAGTTCTATCATCGTCACATGTACTACCACAGTTCTATCATCGTCACATGTACTACCACAGTTCCATCATCGTCACATGTACTACCACAGTTCTATCATCGCCATCATCGTCACATGTACTACCACAGTTACATCATCGTCACATGTACTACCACAGTTACATCATCGTCACATGTACTACCACAGTTCCATCATCATATATCTTTGCAAATGTGAGAGCTTTTTAAACTTATTATGTGCTTCAAAACTTTGACAGGGTTACTGGAAAAAGAAGTGTGCCATTCTGGAACATTTATTTAACGAGGATGTGAAAAGGAAAATTGAAGAGTTGGAGGAGTTAGCCAATGCAGAAATCACTGAGGTAGTTTGCAGATATCGATGTAATAGCATGTCAGTACATTTTGTTTGTCATATTCTTCGTCTTCAAGGTTCATTCTCAAACTCCCCACATGTTCGGAAAGCTGAAGATTGGCGAGACAGAACTGTGCAACTGTGGACTGAGTCCAGAGACTGCAGAACACATTCTTCATATGTGTCAAATCTACCAAGAAGAGAAGGAGAAAATATGGCCCACTGAGACTGCACTTCTTCTAGACTTGAGGGGTTCCATGGATGACCTGAAGTGAACCACACAATTCATTGAAGCTATTGGTATCTGATATCTGACTGAAAAATGATGAAGAAGAAACTCTCCACTGGATTTCCCTTGTAACATGACATTGTCCTACACAATTTCTAGTTGGATTTAGTCCAGAGAATGGAAATACGCTTTAAAACCATTTTATTTGCGGCAATTTCCCGACACAGCTGCCTTTGGTGGAAATTGTGATCTAAGAGAAATATTTATGTTTTATGGCCAATATTTTAGAGCAACCAGCAGTTTCCATACTTAAATTTCATCTTCTGCGATTGTTCTCAAGCTCCTGCAGATCAGCAGGATGTAGTTAGAATGTGTTGTCACAGTTTCCATCATTGCTGCGGTATCTGCGCCTTTCAACCGAACATATTTAACTTCAGTATCACTTTGTGTCTCTTTGATCATATGTTGGATGGGACAGCCAACTCCACCTAACCTCCTTAGTCGCCTATTACAATTTGTATGGAAGGTAAATGTGTTTTTATTCTTTGTTCTCATTTTGGTTCCCAGGTAACACTTGGGTGAGGGACTTACATATAAAACGTGTCGATGTTCTGTTAGTCGTGAAATGTCGTCATTATTTCAACACTTAGTTAGGAGCAGTGGCTGCTGAATTGAGTGTAGGACCTCATGTGTGTTGCTCGGAGTCACATATGGACAAAGAATAGCATCACTCACCTTCCATGCATGTCATATGAGGCCATTAAGGAGATTTGGGGATTGAGTTGGCTATTCCATTACACAGGCGAATGATCCAAAAGTTATATGGCAGACCAAAAGGCACAGATATCGCAGCCAAGCTGTAATCAAACTGTGCGCTACACACTGAGAGCTCCCCCTCATGACCTTGGCAGGAGTTTGTAACAAACACACATCTCCGATTAAATTAACCATTTTGTTTTTTTTGCAACATTGTCTGCTGGTGACCTTAACTGCTCGTACTATAACAAACTTGGAATGAAGCTGCACATTTCATTCACAATTCAGAAAAAAGTGGGTAGGCACATGATATTTGATTGAATAAAAAATTGTTGTATAACAGTTTTACGTGAAACAATTCTCAGAATTGATGTTTTGAACAAAAAGGTCTTTATCAAGATAAGATGTTGGGTGCAAAGGGTACAGCATTGCTCTCGGCGGACCCAGGGTTAGCAGATAACCAAGATCCCATAATTTCCTCCTCATGGTGCACCCTGGAAACAGAAATACAGCTGCTCGTGCTGATTCTGGCTAAAACTTTTGGGGATTGTGTCCGTGAAAGTGGAGGTAGCAGTTGGAAAGAGATTTGACAGGCAATATCTCAGACACCTCTGCATCAACACATGCAGCAGCACTGTCGACACACAGTGAAGCTAGTCAAGCTCCTAGATACCGGTGATCCCAGCCCAGGCCCAACTCTACTGTTGAGTTTTTTCTATAACGGAATCATGCTTGCGGAGAGAAAAGATTCAGTGCCTGATGGGCGCAGGCACAGCCTTCCAGGGTGACAGCACTGTTCAGCTGTTCTAGAACAAATGCTAGTCCCTGACGCTCATAAAAATGTGTATATACTCTGACTTAGGATGAGTGGTTCATGAAGTTGGTGAACAACACTTCGGCTAAGAGGGTGAACGAGTCCGAGTCCATTTCTTCTGTCAAGTTCTTACTAAACCGGAACCAGGCTTGAGGATGAGAAAAGGTTCAGTACCCAATGGGCCCAGTCACAATACGTCAAATTACATGAGACAAGTTCACTGGTGGCGGAACACCTTGTGCAAGATAGATGTGAAGGACAAACAGTTTCGGCGTAGAATAAGTACACATTCACTGCCTGACGACCGATAGGATGGCTGTCACAGGCTAGGGCAGTCCACCCGAAATGTCAAGGCATGTCGAAATCAGATGTGCTGGGCCTGCAAGGCACATAACGGTGGCACAATGTAACTACGCTCCTGTCGGAAATCACATGAATATCTGTGCTGATTACAATGGAGCAAACACAAAACAAACAAACAAGATTAAATGTTTTTCTTGTCTCTGCTGCTAACTTTATTTATGTTTAGAATAATGCCTGTGTGTTATTGGCACAGAAAGGGAAATAACACATACCACATGTCGTAAGAGGTAATAAGGAGGTTTAGAATAATGCCTCGCCCGTGTGTTGCCAGGGCCCAAAAGGGGAGTAAAGAATAGCAACACTGTTTACCTTCCACGCATGTCGTAAAAGGCGACTAAGGAGGTTATGGGATGGAGTTGGTATTGCACTGGATCTGTTGTTGCTGGTTGTTGATTTCCTGGTGGGAGAAATCCATTTTGTTTATATTCGTTATGGTTTTTTGTTCTTAACTGTTTTTGTTGTCTTGATAAAGATCCCAATTGGACCACCACGTTGACAATTGTATTTGTTCTTTTTTAAAGAAAATGTTTTATATTGTTATTTTCTATATTTTATTATTTTATATTGATAGTTTTCTAGTAACCTATTTACTTTATTTGCATTTACCCATATAGGGTCAGTGACCCAAAGCCATGCTGAAGTCGGATGTGTCCGGCCGAAAGGTGCAGATATCGCAGCAATGCTGTAAACCATGACACAACACATTCCATTCTCCGGACTGCATCCTGCTAATCTGCATGAGTTTGAGAACGAACGCAGAAGAAGAATACTGCCTGTGTGTTATTGGCACCAGAAAGGGAAATAACACTTGTCACATGTCGTAAAAAGGTACTAAGGAGGTATGAGCTATTTCATCCAATATCTTCTCTGAGCTGAAGTCTGCTGAAAACCCATTCCTGTACCTCTGGGAGAAAATTAACCCTTTTATCTGCAGGATGCTTTGAGAGTGCAAGAAAATCAAGACAAAATCTCATCTAGAAATAATATGTCCATTTTGTAGCATTGCAACCCACAGGTACATTGCAACCCACAGGTACATTGAGTACAGCAGTCATCTGGTGCTTGCATAAACTGTGGAAAACCTTAGATAATAACAAAAATAATAAGACCCAAAAACATTTAGATCGTAGGGGTGCCACACTGGTGACATCAGTAAAAGAACGCTCTCCAAATATCTCTATCCATAGCCACTTGGAGGGGTGTAGACAAAATCATGCCCAGATCATTCCTTGATGTTGTCAATCCAGGATTTTCTTTAGTATAAAGGTAAGGCAGATCCCATAACAGTGACCTGCCGTCGGAGATGAAGATAACTTTTCGTTTGCTAAGCTGCAGCAACTACAGTATTAGATGGGATGGCCAGTTTCCTTCCTTGCTGTGTTTACCTTCCCCAACTCATGCGTCAGGTATCCATTTACAGATGGGTCAACTGGAGGAGCTGTCAGGAGATAAATCTAGCCCCGATTGTTTTGTCCAGATGTTGTTTGGAACCCGGCACTGGCACGCTGTAATCCAGTAAGCAAGCTCACTATCAGCTAGGCCACCGCGTTTCTCTTTAGTATAACCTCATAAAGAATGCCAGATAAACACAATCCTAGCAGGTTTTTATCATCTTTGAACTGAATAAACCCAGTTTAAAAGTATTTTTGAAATATTTTTTTTCTTTTTAATAGAAAGGTTTTTACAAGAAGATTGATGCCATCATTGGCGGTTTCCTGTTGGCAAGTGTTAACACAAACGGAACTAGCAATGGTACAAGTAGCATCGACATTAAGCATGCTCACAATGGTGAATTTTCATCAGCGACAGTAGCCAGTGGGCATATCACTAATGGATCCTCTGTTGCTGTGACATTGTCTAAATTTGCATTGGGCTCTAACATTGAAAATAACGTAGAAAATAAAGAATTTACAAACGAGAATACAGATGGCAGAAGCAAGGTCAACTGCAAAGTGGTAAGATAAATGTTTTATTTTTGTGTTAATTTTTCTTCTGCGTTCATACTCAAACTCCTAAAGTTTAGCAGGATGTAGTTCGGAGAATGGAATGCATTTGGTCATGGTTTACAGCTTAGCTGTGATGTCTGCGCCTTTCAGCCTAACACATCAATTTAAGAATGGATTCTGGGTCACTATGACGGGAAGGGACAGCTAACTCCACACCAAAACCTCCTTAGTTGACTCTTATGACATGATTGGCAGATAACAGTGTTTCTAATATGGTACATTGCCTTTTTCAGCATTCATTCCTAAAGTCCTGCTGGTTAGCAGGACATTGTCTGGAGAGGCGAATAAATTGTGCGATGGTTTACAGCTAGGCTGTATTTGCGCCTTCCAGCTCGGCACGTTTGACTTCAGCATGGTTTTTGCGTCACTATGACCTATGGAATGGGACTGCCAACTCTCTCTCACACACACATGACCCCCTTCCCCCCCCCCCCCCCTCCATGCATGGAAGATTAGTAATGCTATTCTTTATTTTCTTTTTGGGAAAGGCAGCAGGTGTGTACATTTAACACACTGTATACAAGATCTAGGAGTATTAGTCTAAAAAATGTACTCAGTGATCACACCAAGAGAATTGTGTTCATACAGGCCCATATCTGCCCAAACCACTGTCTGGCACATGCAGGTCAGTATCTGCCAAAATCATTGGTTTTTAAATTCAGGTCTGTAGTTGCCCAAACTGTGGTCTATTTTGCACATACATATCCGTATCTGCCCAAACCGCTGTGGTATGCATATCTATAGCTGCCCACACCACTGTCTGGTTTGCACATGCAGATGCTGAACGCAGAAGAAGAAGCTTTTTCAGAGGCTCATAGCTTTCTTCTTGTCTTTACTTACGTACAGTGTGCAGTTCTGTAATATATGTTTTGTGTTTTCTGGAACTTGTCCAAAAGGGTACATATCAGTGACACCAACTCCAAACTTCCCGTACATATGTTAGAGTATTTTCTCAATCTAAACATAGTTTGTTCCTTTCTTCCAAGCTTGTAGATAGCATTGTCCTTTTGGCTGCCATGGATGAGGTGAGCTCCATTCCATGTTAATGGATCTTTTGATGATGGACTTCATTTTCAGAATTAAAAATTGTTTCTTTATAACAATTACTACAAAATATGTAAAAATAATCCGACCTTGAAATTGTTTTATATACTATATTACTTTGTCATCAGGATATCGCGGAGACACAGAATGGTAACCAACCATTGAACGGCGTAGGGGAAGTTGATCTGATTGAAGCAGAGATTGACACTAATGGAGCAGACAATGGGGATGAAGATGACTTCTCACCACCAGTTAAAAAATTAAAAGGAGGTAGAAAATCCGTAGAGCACCCACTCGAAGTAAGTATAGAGGATTAATTTAATAAATAACAAATTTGTTCTCATAAGTTGTAGAAGAAATGGTTATTGTTTCTTCTTTTTCGGTGTTTATTTTCAAACTCCCACTGGGTCACTCTTGTAGCAGGACAATGGTCCTACTAAATTTCCAACACGATGTAGTTCAGAGAATGGAAATAAGCTGTGTCGCCTTTTTATGCGTTCCAATGGCCCGACACATTTGTCTTTGGCAGTTTGTTTTGGTTCCAAGAAATTTACAGGCCATTGCGCTCGGGTGTTGCTGGAGCCCAAAAGAGGAGCAAAGAATAACAACACTTAAATTGTTGCAGGATGTTTGTACAAAATGTTTGATCCTATGTACAATGATGTGGTTTCTCTCCTACTTCCTATGTACAATGATGTGGTTTCTCTCCTACTTCCTGTGTACAATGATGTGGTTTCTCTCTTACTTCCTGTGTACAGTGATGTGGTTTCTCTCCTACTTAATCACCCCTTTCCCCGGGCGCCTGAGGAAAAAAAATACACAAAAAAGCTCCACCAGATCTGAGTTATTTTGACACAAATACGGCATAAAATTATGTTTTGTTTTATCATTAACTTACTTTATGCTGTATGCTGTTCTTGCAAGTAGAAATACCAAAAAATTGGTTTCTGGGGTAACCATATTTAGTGTAAATCCTAAAGTATCGAGCTACTGGGTTCTAAGGGTAAGCGTGGCATCTGGGTCACTTTGACCCCATATGAGATGGGACAACCAACTCCTAAGTGTTTAATCACTTTTTTTAAAATATTGTTTATTTCCAGACTAATGTAATATGGACTGAACAAACTAATCAAACGTGAAGAAATCACATACAATGTCCACTCGTTTAAGACTATGGACATACAATGTTTTTATTTTAAATGCTGACACGTGGCACCTCTGATACATTTTGTTTTTGTGTTTTTCAATGAATAAACGAACATTCTATAACATAACAACAACTAAAACATAAAAACAGCAATTAAAACATGTAGATATCACTTTCTATGACGATCACTTGCCAATGCTACACTACATTTGATCACTTGCCAATGCTACACTACATTTGATCACTTGCCAATGCTACACTACATTTGATCACTTGCCAATGCTACACTACATTTGATCACTTGCCAATGCTACACTACATTTGATCACTTGCCAATGCTACACTACATTTGATCACTTGCCAATGCTACACTACATTTGATCACTTGCCAATGCTACACTACATTTGATAGTAAAATTTGTGGTCGAAAATGGACAAATTCATTTCAGAAATTTGTTGTCAAAAATTAGCCGGCTTTTTCCTTCTTGCAATCGTAATGTGTAAAGGAATTTGACCTTTAGGCTGTGACATATTTCTTTCTAGCTTCGTGTGGCGGGAATTCTACATCATATAAGCTTTACTCGTGTGATTCCGTGCTGATGATTTGGGGCATAGCAATGGAGGTGAATGGAGACGCCTACCGACCCAAGTTACATAATGACGTCGGGGCTATAACCACCTATAGAGCTTGTAAGGTTAATTAGGTGTAATTGCTTAGTGGCATCAGAAAATATGTATATGTTTTATCTATACTCTACAGCACGTGCTCAGACTTCAGGTCGTCTTGCCTCTAAGACTCCTGATGACAAACAGCCCACAATTATGTCATTGTTTTCTGGAAGGTGAGTTACTTGAACGTACATGATTATTATTGACTTTCTTTACTGCCAAAACATGTTTGCATTAGTTTGATTAAAAAAATTCAATAAATAGAAAACTGCAGTAAAATTGTGCACCAATTGGTAAGTAAATATATTTAAAAAATTAAATAGCAGTTTACGTGGAACAATCACTGTTTGATTTTGTGGTTCCTATTCTGTGTTTGATTGATTGATTTTGTGGTTCCTATTCTGTGTTTGATTGATTGATTTGGTGGTTTCTATTCTGTGTTTGATTGATTTGGTGGTTCCTATTCTTTGATTGATTGATTTGGTGGTTCCTATTCTGTGTTTGTTTGATTGATTTTGTGGTTCCTATTCTGTGTTTGATTGATTGATTTGGTGGTTCCTATTCTGTGTTTGTTTGATTGATTTGGTAGTTCCTATTCTATCAAATATTTTCACTCTATCAGGGTGTACTTTACCCTTTTGTTTGCTTTCAGTAGTTTTTTTTCACAAGTTCACAAAAATAGATATAATCAGTAATGAGACAATCAGACGGCAGGTGGGTATAACACGAGTGCGGAACTTCATCAGAAAACAGCAAGTCAAATGGTTCTGACATGCTACTAGTTACTAATACCATCCGAAAAGTGACGCTGTTTAAATACAGTGGGCTTAAAGTTAGAGAGGCACCCATGAAAATATGGACAGCATAAATAGAAGAGGTTTTTAAAACAACTTGTTTTTAGAAAGCTCACGGGTCTGTTCCAGATCTCGTCTGTTCCTGTATATCAGGGCTCCATTGAGGCAGCAAGAAATTAAGGTTATATGAAAATAGAAATGATTAGGATATATTATAAATAGCATTAATTGAGTTACATTCTTCCCAAAATGCAGTATTACTTATGAGCACTAAACTTCCTCACAATTCTGAGCAAGTTGACATGATGCCGCCATGGGCACCTCTAAAGACTCTGAAATATCTCTCGTCCGTTGTTATCTTTGCCTTGTTACCAGCAACTATGCCTTCCATTACTAGTTTTCTCATGCTATTACGTCTCTTTATATAACCAAAATAAACTTCAGCTTTCATGTTGTGATGTTGTTCAAGATTCGACCCTTATCTACATTTAATGTTCTTTACATTGATTTGTCTTTCTCTGTGCATGGACCAAGAAGACAATGGACCAGCGACATCGAAGAATGTATGCACATGTCTCTGGCCAATGCAGTCCTGCTTGCCCGGGATAGAGAAGCGCTCAGAGTATCCACGATGAACACATTGTTCTGAGAAGAATATCTCACTTGATAAATAATATGCTTGCTCTGTCCAGATGTAATTTAGCTTGACTGCTTTTGCATTGATATTTTATTATTGATATTACTTGTTTGAAACTACTTTCTACGGAAACATTTATAATTTCCAAGCAAGCCCAAGTTGGAACCAAAGAAGGTCAAGAAATAGTTGCTAATGATGTTCAAGCCAAGGAGATGACTGAATGTGACAAGTGTCCTGATGAGAGCGATGAGAAGGAAAACAGTCCCAAGAGGGCCAAACTAGAAGATGAAAATAATATCAACCAACAAGAAAGGTAAGCTGATTTTTAAATTAATTACAATCTGACATATGACTCGGCATAGATTATGTTAACTGCATGTAGAGTGCCTAGTCTCGCCAGTGACATACCAGAACAACCACCATGCAACAACAAATCCCTAGTAGATAACGTGTATGTCGTGAATAGTATTATTTTTCTCGAATAATAATAAATGCTTCCTTTTGGGAAAAACATAAACCTATAAGTCCCCTTAACACAACCATGCTTATACTCACCGGTATCACCTTAGTTGAGGAAGACCTGTACTTTTGTCAGAAAATCTGTCAATTTTTCAGTGGACTGTCGAGCTATCTGCTTGCAGCTAAAGGTATTATTTCATCATCATCATGTGTCAAGAGGTATATGCTCTCAGCTAAAGGTATTATTTCATCATCATCATCTGTTTGTTTCCCCTCCCACTTGTAATCTTTTACTTCATGTTATGAACTGTTTCTTATTTACAGAAATTCCACAGTGTTGACTTTAAGTCATACGAAAGCTCTGCCAGAAAGATGTAATGAATGTTTGAAGTACATGGACGATCAGGAACTGAAGTTATTTCCTGGTGATTCTGAAGATGCTGTAAGTTGTGTTGCTCATTTGTTTGTATCTGTGGTCAGTTAAGAAAAATTTGTCTCTTCCTTTTTTCCTTGCATTGTTCCTTGAAGGATCATTGTAGCAAGGTTAGAAGGTAATAGGCACGTCCATAAAAGTATTTTTTTTTCCATTGTGCACACATTAGGCCTGCTGTCCACTAATAGCGACTTTTGTGTAAACGAGAGACGGATCTGAATGTAAAGAATGCTACAGAACAGTGTCCTTTGTAAGTGACCATGAGCGACCAATTTCTTACTTTTCCAAAGGCCATGGTTTCGTAACACGCTTTGCATTTGGCTCAGTTATGGGTGTACTCTAGTAATTGCTTGATCTCATTGCTTTCATTAGACGGCAGGCCTTACTTAAGCTAAAATGATTATTTGTAGTCGGGCAAGTGTTGCCGGACTCAAAAGGGGAACAGAGAGTACCAACACTAAGGCCTGCCATGCATGTTGTAGGAAGTAACTAAGAAGATTTTGTGAGTTGAATTTACTGTTTCATAAACGATCCAATGTTATACTGAAGTTGGATGTGCTGGGCTGACGGGCACAGATATTGTAGTCAAGCTGCAAACTATGGTACAACTCATTCCATCCTCTGAACTGTTATATGCAGGAGTTTGAGAACAAGCTCAGAAAAAATTTTGTAGTTGTGACATACAGTCTTCTTATTACAGTGATATATTTCATCTAGTAATTTAAAAACGAATCCTGAAGATTGATGTTTATAGCTAATTTTGTCTCTCATACACATAATAGATCTATTGTAATGTCTGTAGCGGGAAATGTCAGGCTAATGTTGGTTTTACTATTTCTAGGTTGAAGAGTTCATTGCCCTCACTGATCCAAAGTTGTCATTGTTTACTGGTAATGAAGACTTTGATAAAATAATGGAAGAACGGCCACAACATAAAATCACAAACTTCAGGTAAGTCTCCCTCTATTTTTTTGAATGTTCAAAAATTATTTGTCTCCTTCCTCGTTCTCCTATCAGAGTCAGAAGCTGATATCTTCTTTTTTCAGCGTTCATTTTAACTCATGCTGGTTCTCTCTTATAGCAGGACAATGATCCTACAAGATTTCCAGCAGGGTGTAGTCCGGAAAATTAAAATGCATTGTGTCGCCGTTTTATTTGCGCCAATGGCAGACACATCCCGTCTTCGGCGGAGGACACACATTAAGAAAGCTAACAGAAAGCATAGCAAACTACCGAAGATGGATGTGTTGGGCCATTGGTGCAAATAAAATGGCAACAACACAATTTAATTCTCCATTTTCATATCTATTCTCTGGACTACATCCTTCTGGAAATTTAGTAGGACCATTGTCCTAACAAGAGAGATTCAATAGGAATTTGAGAATGAACGTTGAAGAAGAAAGCATAATAATACAGGCATTACTCTAGAACCCACAGGAAACGAGAAATAACAAGTATTATCTAGAGGAAAGAAATAGATGCAGAGACGCAAAAGTAGTTTGGTGTGGTAGAGCATGGAAAGAACTGGAAGCAAGCTAAAAATAGGACACAAGAGAGGAGTTTGTTTAAGACCTATATTCCATGAGGTGCAAATAGTTGCATAGCCAGATAGATAGACATAATAGATGATTGATTGATTAAGTATTTGATTGATAGATTCATCTGCATGCACTTTAATCTTTAAGACTGTGTTCCCTTCCAGTGTTTATGATAAGAACACACACTTGTGTGCATTTGACACCGGCCTGATTGAACGTAACAAGTATCTGTACTTCAGCGGAGTCTTGAAACCCATATTTGAAGAGGATGCCAGCCCTGAAGGTATGGATGTGAAGTTAGGTTATTTATATAGAGTTTCTGTAAAAGATGCCAGCAGCAAATAACTTCCATATTTTTTCTGTTATTAGTTCTTCAGTGTAACATTTTTCTTCTATCAATTGTGTTTTCTCTGCTGTTGCTGTTAGCTGTAGCATGGTTGAATGCTGGTCGGTTTTTGGGCAATATTACGTTTGGTCGCTTGATATGCAGTAATATTGTGAGGTCTCAGAGCGTTTGTAACTCCTTTAATCCACTTTCTTCTTGGTCTTCCTTTGCCGTTTGATGTCTTTATTTATGTTGTATGCTCTGTTGGCCAATACTGTTCATTCTCATTAAGTGGCGGAACCATTTCAGTCTCTGATTTTCAATATATTTGACCGCAGATGTTCCAGCAATTTTTAAAATCTTTATATTCCCCATATGATCACTTCTTGTTTTGTTTGCTTTTTTTTCATTAGAAGATTTTCTTTTTCTATATTCATTTCACATTCCAGGATTAGCAGTTGGAGGTTACAATCTGAATAATCTAAGATATGCTGACGATACAATTCTGATTGAAGGGAGCGAACAACAACTTCAAGCCCTGTTGGACATGGTAGTACAAACAAGTGAAAAAGGAATTAGTCTAAAAAAGAAGAAAACAAGGAATGGCTGTTTCAAAGACATACATAAAGTTAAAATTCAGATAAACAAACATGCCAGTTTTAGCATGCAGGTTTGAAGGTCTTACTAGTGTCCCATTAGACAAACTTGCTATGCAACAGCACAGATTCCCTAGTAGATCTTCTACAGTGTTCATTCTCAAACTCCCCTGGATCTCCCTTATAGCAGGACAATGGTCCTACTAGATTTCCAGCAGGATGTAGTCCAGAGAATGGAAATGCGCTGTGTCACTGTGTTATTTGTGCCAATGGTCTAACACATCCATCTTCTGCGTTGCCATAGTAAGTTATATGACTACACAGGAAGCTTTTTACCTTCTGAGTGGTACATTTCTTCTCAAAGCATTGCATGCCTATAGGAAGTTGGGAGTCTATCTACATAGTATGAAATACATCTCTGGAGAAACCTCAATTGCACAAAAGGATGCAAATCCTATATTGCTCATTATTTCCAGGGATCGAAACAAAAATGGCAACATCTTTTAGTCGTAGTACAGATATGTGTTAAAGTCCCATGGTAGCAACTATTAGGTGGTGTGGCCAGTTTCCTTCCTTGCGGTGTTTACCTTCCTCAACACATACTCCTGGTACCCAACTACAACCCCTGAACTGGAGGAATGACCGTATTAAGTGAGAAATCACGACCATGATTTTTTATCTGGACTTGGTTTCAAACAAATCACATTTTCTGGTGATAGTAAACCTGGCACGCTGTAACCTGGTGACAGTAAGCAAACTCACTATCAACTAGGCTAGAACCTGGCACCTCTGTAACTCAGTTACAGTAGGCACGCTCACTATCAACTAGCCTACAAGGCTTCTCATGTGTAGAAGAAAATAAAGTGTTTTCAATGTTTGGTAGTTTTTTTTCTTTAATGTGATTGTTCTATTCCAGGTGGAGTACCTTGCCGCAACATGGGTCCAATAAATGAATGGTTTGTTGCTGGCTTTGATGGAGGAGAAAATGCCTTGATTGGGTTTTCAACAGGTTTGTCATTATTTAAATTAGCCTTTATTTGATTGTTTCATGTAAGGGAAACTCTTATATCTCATGAACACATGCAGAAGAACATAATTTGTATTAAATATTTTAAATAGTGAAAATTGAAATATGCTAAGGAACAGAATGTGATTGAATTACTTAAAAACACTTGGTTATATCACAGTTTTATACATTGTATCACTTGCAATTAATCAAATGATTGGTTGGTTGCTAATCCATCTTTCCATGGCTCATGCACTTTGACCCAATTGTTTGAACGCATATCTTATTTGTCTTTGGGGAGGGGGAGAAGAGTTTTGTGTGTGTAAATAGGTCAAATCATAATTCTGTACAAGAAAATTTTAAAGGTTGTAGAATTTTGTTCCCTAACCAGTTTGTCCACCGCATTCTTGCAACAATTTGAGTGTATTATTACTGCATACTCATGAATTTACAAGCATAATGCTTCTTGAAATTATGAAGGAGACGTAAAAACCTTGTATGTACATTCATCTGACAAAGTGAAACATTATTTCAAACAAATAATCCGTTTTATTCCAGACGCATGTTTTTCCGGTTAACCTTTAGAGCCCAGCCCTCAATTAAAATTGCGCAATATCCCCCTGGGGCCTGAATTCTTTTTTGGAAAATTTGCGTTATTGATGGTGGGTGTTTTGAAAACGAGATAACATTTTTGTTTTAACAGATATCAAAATAATTTTTGCATATCTAAATAAAGGAGTGAATAGTGAATATAGTTGTGTTATTTTGTTGTTGTTGTATGTATGATATGACAGTTGTGAGCCACCCGTGTGTTGCCGGGGCCTTAAGGGGAGCAAAGAATAGCAACACTGTTTACCTTCCATGCATGTCGTAAACGGCGACTAAGGAGGTTATGGGATGGAGTTGGCTGTCCCATCCCATATAGGGTCAGAGACCCAAAGCCATGCTGAATTCGGATGTGTCAGGTCAAAAGGCGCAGATACCCCAGCAATGTGTAAACCATGACACAATGCATTCCGTTCTCTGGACTACATCCTGCTAATCTGCAGGAGTTTGAGTAGAAACGAAGAAGAAGAAGAAGATGACAGTGGTGAGCATGATGTGAAGTTGAAAATTCGGGGGGAAATTGCGAAACGCCATTTTCAAAATCGCACATATAACTTCTTAACGACCCTAATACTTGAGCAATGTGTGGGAAAAATTGATAAAATCCTCCCTAATACCTATACTTGTTGTATATATATTGTTTCATATACAACCTAATATAATATGGCCTAAAAAACGAATAAAACGTGAAGAAATCTCATAATGTCCGTCTGGTCAACACTAGGTCTTGGCCGACACACAGCGTAATTATTGTCTATGCACACACGTGGCACCCCTGATACATATTATTTTTGTGTTTTTAAACGAATACACATACATTCTTAACAAACAACAACATATTAAAAACAAAAAAAAACAATTAGAATATGTAGTCACCATTACTTACCCATGGCAGGCGGTACTCAATTTGATAGTAAAATACTGCACCGAAAATAGCTAAAGTCGCTCCAGAAATGCGTTACAAAACCAACTGGCTTTCCCCTTCTTACAATGGTAATGTGTAAAGGAATTTGATCTTTAGACTGACGTATTCCTAGCTTCGTGTGGCGGGAATTTCTACGTCATATAAGCTTTACTTCGTGAAGTTCCGTACTCGCGATTCGGGCACTATCTGTTAAGTCGCTGCGCAATATTGAGCCAATAGGCAAGATGTGGGGCACACTTTTGTTGCAAAATTGCGCCTGTAGAGTCCTAAAGGTTAAGTAAAATGTACCTCTTATGGTACATTCTTTCAACCTTAGATGTTAGTCCAATTTGGTTATATAAAATCTTTACAACCATAACAAAAATTGTGGTTCTGGTAATCCAGTTACTACGACCTCTGGTTTGATTACAGTTACACATTATTTTTTGTTTCTGACTGCAGGTTTTGCCGAGTACATATTGATGCAACCCAGCGAGGCTTACAGTCCTTTCATTGAGCAGATGAGGGTCAAAGTTCATATGTCCAAGATTGTTATTGAATTTCTCATCAACAATCCAGATGCTAGTTACGAGGATTTGTTGAATAAAATTCAGGTATTATGATAAATTAATTATTGGAAAAATAACAGTTCTTTTCTGTCAGGTATTCGTATTCACATAAAACTTCTTGTGCCCCCAGGTATCCTTCTTGTGTATTTTTCATTCCTCTGTGTCCCTTTCACCCCCCCCTGTTTAGAACTGCAGCATCGATCCTAGCTCCAGGGAGACTACAGCCCTTTATCGATCAGCTTGGCACACCCGGATCACTGCCGACATCACTAAATTTGAAAAAAGAATGAACACTGCAGGCAATTTACGAGAGACAGAAGCAAACGGAAAAATCTTAGATCTGGACCCTCTGCACAAACTGCAATAGAACTTTCCTGGCACAAATCGGACATCTGCAAACTCACAAACCAAAAACAAATTAGACAATCACAAATTATTTTTTGTTCTTTTTGTTCACACCACATTTTTTGTTTTTCATACCATGCTCATCTTTGCTTGCAAAGGAGGAACATTATCAACATCAACCCCCTCCCCTTTGTCTGCCCTGTGTGCCTTTCACATGTGTGCGCTGACACACATACAGAGTGGGTTTCATCCCTCCGTGTACCTTTCATCTTCCTTGTGTACCTTCTGTTCCACTTGTGTACCTTCCATACCCCCTTGTCTTTCATCTCCACAGTCATAAAAGTGTCATTTTGGCTTTTTTTTTTGCACCAAATCAGTGAGGTTAGAAATGGCACGAACCTAATGATTGTGCATTATGAAGTTACGGAAAGTGCCAGTAATCAAATTATCAACAGTGATTGCAAGAAGCAAGCAATCACTTCCAGAATGCATTAATGCTTACATTTGAACATTTTAAAACTTTATGAACATTTACATGTGTATTTAGATCTAGACAAATTGATACAATTAATGAAAGTCATGTGGTTCTTCTTCAGCGTTTATTCTCAAACTCCCGCTGCATCTCTCTTGTAGCAGGATCATTGTCTTACTAGATTTCCAGCAGGGTGTAGTCCAGAGAATGGAAATGTACTGTAGTGCCGTTTTATTTGCGGCAATGGCCCGACACATCCATCTTCAGCGGGATGTGGTTCTAAACAAGGTTTTAAATATGCACTTCAAGAGAATTTTTTATAGAAAAATTTTGTCAAAATTTGAGCAGATTTTAAAATACCTTATATTTCTATAAATATTCTAGTTTCTATATTTACACATGGCATAACTTTATGTTCCTCAGACTACCGTACCTCCAGCTGGGCTGACAAGTTTATCAGAAGATAGCGTGCTCCAACATGCCCAGTTTGTGGTGGACCAAGTCCAGAGTTTTGATGATGCAGCAGAGGAGGATGAGTCTCTGCTCCTTACTACACCTTGCATGAGGGCGCTAATCAAACTGGCTGGCGTTACTTTATGTAAAAGGTGTGTGAAGCACAATAAATATCTTCGCAGTCAGCTGGTGTTGTATCATTTGTTTGTTCGCTTTCTAACTCCCTACTGGATCTTCTTGATTAGAAACTGACCTCACAGCACGTGGGGCATTCCCATAAGTGCACTCCCTCTATTCCAGCAGCTATCCGATTTGATGGTGTTTTGAGTCTTATGCCGCCGAAACTGATGTCGACATCAGGGCACAACTCAGGCCCTTGCGACAGGTTTCTTTGTTCTGCTCACCTACACTGTGCCCGTCCTAGTCCAAGCACAACTTCGGAATGTCGAAACAACATGGTAACTGTTATTGAAGGTTACGACTACGGGATCCCCGCTGGATCTCCCTTTTAGCAGGAAAATGGTCAGACTAGATTTCCAGAAGGATGTCCAGAGAACAGATGCGTTATGTGTTATTTTCCATAGCTTTCTTCCCTCTTTGTCGAAGTTTAAATTTTCTGTTTTTTCATGCCAGCTTTTCCTTGTGTTTGTAATTGTCGTTTTTCTTAGTCTGGCTACAGCAGCTTTTAGTGATATGTTGTTTTCTGTGGATGGGCTTTTTTCTGCTGTGTCTCTGGCCTTTGACACTTCTTTCTCTAACTCATCGAGTTCGTCAGACCAGTAAGGTTTGTAATTTTTCCTAGCACCTCTTGGTATGGTTTGCTTGGCTGCTTGAAGAAGTGCAGAAGCCAGGAGTTGTGCAGTTTTGTTCACGTTTTTAATCCTTGGATTTAAGGTTTTTGTGAATTTGTCTGTCAGGTCAGCAAACTTACTCCAGTTTGCTTTCTTGAAGTTCCATCTGGGTGTGGTTGTGGGGCCAGCAGGGGTATGGTTAATGTCAATGGTGAGTTTGATGGGGCGATGGTCACTTCCACCAAGCTGCTCCAGCACTTCCCTGTATGTTATTTTCGCTAAGGCGTCTGTTGCAAAGGCTAGGTCAGGGGTTGAGGTGGTGTGCCATCTTCTAGAGTAGAAAGTTGGGTGGTCTTCAGGTTCATTAAGCAGTTGAAGTTTCACCTCACACTGCCAGTCTTCCACTTCTTCTCCTTTAGTATCTTGTTCTATATATCCCCAACTTTGTGAGTGGCTATTGAAGTCACCAATTACAAGGCAGTTATCTTTTTCTGTGTTAATTGTGTGTAGAGATAGGCTCTTGTCTTGTGGACAGTAATAGTTATATACTGTGACCTCTTTAGTTGGAAGGGTTAGACAGGTTCCAATGATTTCAGCCTGTTCTTCTGTGTCTACTCGAATTTCAGAGGCAACGATATTGTTTTTCACAAGTATAAGAACTCCTCCTTTATGTCTTTTTTCTCGATCATTCCAAAATGTTTGGTATCCTCGGATGTTGAATCTATTGTTGTTTGTGAGGTGTGTTTTCTGTATGCATACTATGTCGATTTCCTCTGTGTGTAATCGGTTTGCAAGTGCAGTCTTTTTATTGTACACGCCCTCTACATTCCACTGCAATATTTTTAAGTGCTTATTTTTGTCTTTGTCTGCATCATGATCTATATGTGATTTTTTTGAACCAGTAGTTTTTTTTCCTCTGATCTCTTTTCCTGGCTCCACAAATTGAGACAGAGGTACCACCAGTCGCTGAGGGTGGGCTCCTTCGAGCTTAGAGCCCGGCATTTCATCCGCCTGATGGGATTCCACAGATGAAGCACCAAAACGAATCATCTGTAACCTTTTATTTGACATGTGAAGTCATTGCGTGACACTGTGGTTTTCAGCCTTGGCTGGACTGTTTTGTACCTTTCTGTCCAGTGTCTCCGTCTTCCATCTTACTTTTGAGTCAGGATGTGTTTCCCTAGCCCTTATCCATCCAAGGATTGTCCACAGGGCAGTGGAGGTTTCATTTTGGAGTTTTCCTTCTCCTAGACAGCTTGCCTAACAGGGTTAACGAGCACCATCTGCCCGGGGTTTTGAGGTAGAGTTCCCCTCTCCTAGGATAATTTTGTTGTTGCCAGGTATTCATTATCCTCCTCTGTGGTTTATTTCTTGTAATCTAAGACACCTCTCACTCAGGGAAGGTGATTTAAGAACATTGCTCTCTCTTGTTCTAATATCTATAATTTCCCATTTACCCAACCCTCTAACCCTACCTAAACCCTATCCCTACACACACCCCCCCCCCCCCCCCTGATAGAAGAGATCAAACATTTCAAAAGATGTAGAGTTTCAGTTTTACTTACATCAAATATTGACAGACAGTTAATCCGTAGTAATAAATGAATAGGCAAAAAAGATTCTGGCAAAAAGACATATGTGTGAGCTAGAAGACAGATGTGTGAGCTAGAAGACAGATGTGTGAGCTAGAAAACAGATGTGTGAGCTAGAAGACAGATGTGTGAGCTAGAAGACAGATGTGTGAACTAGAAGACAGATGTATGAGCTAGAAGACAGATGTGTGAACTAGAAAACAGATGTGTGAGCTAGAAAACAGATGTGTGAGCTAGAAGACAGATGTGTGAGCTAGAAGACAGATGTGTGAGCTAGAAGACAGATGTGTGAGCTAGAAGACAGATGTGTGAGCTAGAAGACAGATGTGTGAGCTAAAAGACAGCTGTGTGCGCTAAGACAAACGTTGATCTAGAAGGCAGATGTGTGAACTAGAAGACAGATGCGTGAACTAGAAGACAGATGCGTGAGCTAGAAGACAGTTGTGTGAGCTAGAAAACAGATGTGTGAGCTATAAGACAGATGTGTGAGCTAGAAGACAGATGCGTGAGCTAGAAGACATATGTGTGAACTAGAAAACAGATGTGTGAGCTATAAGACAGATGTGTGAGCTAGAAGACAGTTGTGTGAGCTAGAAAACAGATGTGTGAGCTAGAAGACAGTTGTGTGAGCTAGAAAACAGATGTGTGAGCTAGAAAACAGATGTGTGAGCTATAAGACAGATGTGTGAGCTAGAAGACAGATGCGTGAGCTAGAAGACATATGTGTGAACTAGAAAACAGATGTGTGAGCTATAAGACAGATGTGTGAGCTAGAAGACAGTTGTGTGAGCTAGAAAACAGATGTGTGAGCTAGAAGACAGTTGTGTGAGCTAGAAAACAGATGTGTGAGCTAGAAGACATATGTGTGAACTAGAAAACAGATGTGTGAGCTATAAGACAGATGTGTGAGCTAGAAAACAGATGTGTGAGCTATAAGACAGATGTGTGAGCTAGAAAACAGATGTGTGAGCTAGAAGACAGATGTGTGAGCTAGAAAACAGATGTGTGAGCTAGAAGACAGATGTGTGAGCTAGAAAACAGATGTGTGAGCTAGAAGACAGTTGTGTGAGCTAGAAAACAGATGTGTGAGCTAGAAGACATATGTGTGAACTAGAAAACAGATGTGTGAGCTAGAAGACAGTTATGTGCGCTAAGACAAAAGTTGATCTAGAAGACATATGTGTGAACTAGAAGGAGAGCTGCTTAGAAAGTGCTTCACTCGACTTTTTTGTCATTTTTTAAAATTTTTGTAATTACCTCTGTGATTAAAAAAAATGTTTAGTCAAATTATTTCATTATTGTAAAGAATACATTTTTTTTTGCAAAAATAAAGAACAAATATTTTTATACATAGTGATAATGTATAGTTTTTAATGACTTAAATTCTGAATTGTCACATTTTACAAGAAAATGATTTTTTTATTTCTGTGGATTATTGATTTTTGATTAGGAACAAGTGTCACAGCACTGGGGGCATTCCTATATATGCTCTGCTTGCCGTTCCATCGGTCATCTAAAAGCTTATAAGCTCAGTGTCCCAGTCAGTTGCTTATCACGCGTTCTTCTAATCTTTCCGGAGAGGGAGCACCTTCTCCCATCACATCTAGTCAATACCATTTCTGCCATTCTCTGAATATGTACATTGTCACGTTTCTGGGGGGAGGGGGCGGAATTGCAGTTTATGAGTTATAAAAACTTAATGGTTGAGGGAGCATTTACTTTCAAAAATAATGCAAATTCACAATTATTGTGTCCAAAAAAGAGAAGAAATGTACTCCTGCTACATCTTGAATTTAAACACGAATTAAACAAATAGTTTGTTCTTTTTTCTGTTGTATGCATTTGTCTAAAATGTTAAAAATATTATTATGAAAAACTCATATGTAGGTTGACCATGATTCCTGTGTACAAAAACTGGAAATTAGAATGATATCCCTTGTGAACCAAATAAGAACCAAATTGTGCTTATTACAAACATGTGTGTTTCCAGTAACGACGAATGCAAAGCATGCGAAACATGGGTACTAATAAAACATTGTCCAATATAACATCATTTAAATTAAAATTCTATAGAATAGTTCTGAGAAAATGATGGACACCAAGGAAAACAAACCAGGAGATACAACGCACAATCATCGCCCAAGAGGGCTGGCTTCTGAAAACCATATTAATTTAGCAACTAGCTTTTTTCGGTCATGTTAAGAGACCTGACGGTATGGAGATAGTGATATTTGAGGGACGATAGAAGGTAACAGGTGTAAAGGCCAACCAAGACGTCCTTGGACAGAAGACATACATGAATATCTGCCCTAAAGGAGGCGGTACACCTTGCTCAAGACCGAGGAGAATTCAATAGAGCCATAAGGAAGACCACGTTCTGGATAGAATATATCACATGTTGATCCCCTTAAGGTGCTCCAATAATAAAATTGGTATGATAAAAACGTGATATATTATATACCCAGGCAGTTTTGGTTCATCAACACACTCTTAAACACATACTCTTGAATTCGCGGTGACTGGATTACCAGAACACGACCTCTATTATTATAAGCTGATGGTTAAAAACGTTGAGGATACAACCAAATTGTCGCCTGAGTGTTTCCGGGGTCATTTGTTTGTTTGTTTTGCGTTCGCTCCATTGTAACTAGCACGGTTATCCGTGCGATTTCCGCCGGGAGCGTGATTACGTTGTGCCACCGTTATGCGCCTTGTAGGCCCAGCACATCCGATTTCGGCATGCCTTGACAATTCGGGTGGGCTACCCTAGCTTGTGACAGCCTTCCTATCTGTCGCCAGACGGTGAATGTGTACTGACTCTATGCCGAGACGGTTTGTCTTTCACGTCTGTCCTGCACGAGGCGTTCCGCAGTCAGTGATCATGCCTCGTGTAATTAGACGTATTGTGCCCGTGCTCATCGGGTACTAAACCTTTTCCCGTCCTCAAGCCTGGTTCTGGTTTAGGAAGAACTTGACAGAAGAGTTGGGCTCGGGATCGTTCGTCTTCTTAGCCGAAGCGTTATTCACCAACTTCGTGAGTCCCTAGTCCAGGTCTGAATCTGTACACATATTTAGGAACGTTAGGAACTTGTGCTTTGTTCTGGAGCTGAACAGTGCTTGTCACCTCGGACTGATATGCCTGTGCCCATCGGGTACTGAACGTTTTCTCTCCGCGAGCACGCTTCCTATATAGGAAAGACTCTACAGTAGAGTTGGGCCTAGGCTGGGATCACTGGTAACTAGAAGCTTGTTTCGAGCAAACA
Source organism: Meghimatium bilineatum (assembly GCA_034231615.1). Taxonomy (NCBI): domain Eukaryota; kingdom Metazoa; phylum Mollusca; class Gastropoda; order Stylommatophora; family Philomycidae; genus Meghimatium; species Meghimatium bilineatum. The sequence continues at coordinate 19,687,912 of CM067316.1, read as the reverse complement.
ATTCTTTAGTTCCAATTTCATTGAACCGTCTTCCATGCTTTTTACACATGACGCTGCCCTCTAGCGCTGTGCATCTTTCTCAGTGTACTCATTGTGCTTTTATTTTTATTGGAACATCTGCTTGCTTCGTACCGACTACATTGGCCGCCCTCCAATGCTTCTACCAGACTTTCTAGCTTCACTGTGTGTCGACAGTGTTGCTGCATGTGTTGGCACAATGGTGTCGGAGTTATTAACTGTCTTTTTGCAGTCACATCTCATTCCATCTGTTACTTCCACATTCACGGACACGATACCCAAAAGGTTTAGCCAGAATCAGCATTAGCCGCTGTATTTCTGTTACCAGGGTGCGCCACGAGGAGGCACTTTTGGGATCTTGGTTATCTGCTAACCCTGGGTCCGCCAAGAACAATGCGTTCCCTTTGCACCCTCTGCGGGGTCATAAATTGGAGTAAAGAAAGGCGACATTGCTACCTGCCAATCATGTTGTAAGAGGCGACTAAGCAGGTCTTGGGCTCGCGTTGGTGTGACCCAAAAAGAGCCAAAAGGACGCAGAAGCTATGCTGAAGTAGGAACTGGAAGGCCGAAAAGCGCATATATCGCAGCTAAGATGTACGCTATAACACAATGCACTTCGTTCTCCGAACTACATAAAGCTGATCAGGAGTCTGAGAACGAACGCAGAATAATAAGAGCGAAATTGGATCATGTCCGCGATTGAAAGAAGAGCACCATTACCATAAGAGTACCACCAATGCAACAGAAAACCTTAGTAGATGACATGCCGTTATATTGAGACTCTCTTATGGAAGCTTTGTAGCATGTCATCTATACAATTATAGACCCTCTCTGAGTAGAAGTCTCTTTAAATAGGCACTGCACTAAGCTGAAATCTCCTTGGTCTGAAAGAAAGCTCAGAAAAACCATCTCACTGCACATAGGAAGCAAGAAATTTGGTTTGAATGTGGTGTCGCTAGAAAGGAGCAGTTTTCGTGGGCAAGAAAGAATGATGGTCAATCAACTGCATACTGGGAATGGCGGCTAGACTCATGGAGAGATCTGAGCATCTATGGGCTTGTCCTGAGTGCAGTGATGATGATCCAACGACTAACTAACTAACTATAGGAAGCAAGAGTTCTCACGATTCCTGGGGATCTCAAAAACACAAACCAATAATGTTACTTAAAAAATTATTATAATAATAATAAAATATTGTGATACAAACAAGGTAATAATGAAACATGAAGATCACAAAACACAGATTTATTACACAGATATATTTTGATCAAAATTATTCCTTGATAACCCATATATATATATTTAAGCTTACATATGGGACTGTCTGACCATCATGTAATAATGAACATGCACACGCATGTGTGTATGTATGTGTGTGTATACGTGTGTGTATGTGTATACGTATGTGTATACGTGTGTGTTTGTATGTGTGTGTGAGTATGTATGTATAGTGTAAAAACTATTAAAGAAATAAAGATAAAATAAATAATGTATTTTGAACATATTAAAAGACATGACACCTTATTGCAGACCGTACTTGATTGAGGGGAGGCGAGTACGGGTAGGCAGAGATACAAGTGGGAGAGAAATATCACGAGATAGACAGGTTACAGTCTGGCAGAGTGCATAACCAAGGCAAAAGAAAGGGGATGTTGGAAGTCCGTTGCAACCAACTTTCGTCGCGAAGATGGCACATCATGATGAAGAACGATGACTGACAGGCACATAGGTGCCCAGTCTCTCCCAGCAAATGTCGAAGGGTATGCATGTTAATTGTTCCTGTATTTCGTTGGGTAAGTACGCTCCCTATTTTACCCTGTGTGGCTCCAGCGGTACTATCTATGTTTCTTCAACGCAGAATGAGGTGCAAAGGGCAGAAACCAGAACTGATTTTTCATAATACTATGGGAGTCTGTTAGAATCACTATTACCAACGCATATCAATCAAAGAGTAAAGAAATATGCAAGAAAAGTGATTTTGATTGTATGGGACGTCAAATGTGTCATAATGAAAAGTTACCTGCCTCAATGCAAGACGACTAAAGGCCAGTGGTATGTTGATCTCCATACCAAACTTACCAAACTTAAAAAGACTGACCAGAAAACGAGGGGTAACTCGCTCTCAAATTATGTTCTTGCTTCAAAATAATGCACCGTCTCATAAAGCATGGCTTGCGTTGCAAACAGTCAACGATTTGAATATTGAAATTATTCCACACCCATCATATTCTCTAGATTTCAATATTGAAATTATTCTACACCCATCACATTCTCCAGATTTGGCTCTATATGTCTTTTTCCTCTTAGAAAATCTTACCGGTGAAAGAAAATAATTTTGATAGTTAAGATGTCGTACTGGCTTGTCTTCTTCTCGTTCGGAGTTTGACATGTCTACACAGCAAGTCCTTTTTTCTTAATAAATGCTGCTGTATTTGAAAGCTCCTCAGTGCTCCCATAAATCTTTCTGTGGATATCCATCTCTGTAGGCCAGTGTTCTTCCTTTAACTAGTTTAGTGTATTGCAGTTTTGCAGGATATGTTCAGCTGTCTGTCCTGCCTGCCCACAAAGGCACAGTGGTGATGGGATCAATCTTAGTCTATTTAAGTGGCTGTTTAATCTGTTGTGTCCTGTTCTGAGGCGGAAGATAATAACCTGCTCTGCTCTGTTGAGATAGTGGTAATTGTCTTTTGGGAGGTCGACTTTCCTGATGGCTTTGATTAGGGTATTCTTTTCTTGGTAAGTGATTTCTTGGTCTTTTTGTTCATGTGTTGCTCCATCCTTTGCCAGTCTTTGCCATGCCTGGAGAAGAAGCCGCAGATGCCGGTTTAAGCTACAGAAATGAACTTTGGTTGGAAATATGCGCTTCCATGGACAGAGTGAATCAGGAGAGTTCAACAAGAATTGCACAAATGCATGAGGTTGCTGACAAGTTTGGCTTTCTTTCTCCAAAGCAACTAAAAGACTCGATCGAGTCGACATTGATCTTCACAACGCTCCTTTATGATGACATCGACAAGAATGAATTTTTACTAGAGAGAAAGCGACTAATGAATTTTGTCGCAGCACCTTCGGTCTTGAACTTAAAGGACCAAGGGCCTATGGAATTACTTGTCTTTATTCACAAACATCAGCTTTCCCATTCAGTGCCCAATATTGTCTTTTACAGTGTATGTTCCAACTCAAGGAGTTAGTATAGCTACACGTGAAAGAAGTTTCTCCAAACTCAAATTAATCAAAAACTATCGCAGGTCAACTATGAACAACTTGAGATTAAACAACCTCGCAATTATATCAATCGAACATGAGCTGGTCAATGATGTGAGCTTCGACACAGTCATTAATAACTTCTCTAGTCAAAAAGTTCGCAAAGTGAATTTGTAATTTTAAATTTATTTTAAATTTATTATTTTAAATAAATTTGTTAAATGTGGATAAAATCGATAATATTAATAAACTTATAAAATTTTACTCGGAATTTTTAAAATCAATTTCAGGCAGGTGGAAAGGGGGGGGGGGTTCAAAATATTCATCGCACCGGGCTGCAATTACCCTATGCACGCCGCTGTCCAGAGGTGAGAGAAGGAAAAGTAAATTTTTTCAGTCACGAAGATCCCACAGTCAACATCTGACCGGGACTCTGAGTCTACATACACTGGGATGTCTGCTGGAGCGGATGGCGGAGCACTTATGGGAATGTCCCGCCAGCTGTGAAGCCAGTTTCTAATCAAGAATCAAGAACTAAAATCGACTGGTTCGCAGAAATGCATAGACTTGTGCACAGTGGCGTAGCGTGGGTCAATGACATCCAGGGCGGAATCATAATTTTCCGCCCTTGTGCCATGAGAAAAATAATTTGTTAGTGATTGTGAAAGACTGGACGAAAATAAATTTGCCGCCCTCCTGATTATGCCGCCCGGGGCTGTCCGCACCTCCGCCCCCGCCTCGCTACGCCACTGGTGGTGTAGTATCTTGCTGTTGTTGTGTTGTGAGGCTGATTCACCTTCCAATGCTAAGTTGTTTATATAATTGTGCCTGTCTTTTCTAGCGCTTGTTTTAACTTCTTTGTCTAAAAGTGCGTATGTGAGTCTGTTTTGTTCCTCGTCTTGAGTGGTTTTTGCAGAAAGTATTTTTTGCTTCATCTCTTTACGGTTTTGGATTTTTTAGCAAGTGTTCTCGCTTATCCATTTCTTCTTATTGTTTTGTATGAGACCGGCTGTATCCAAAGCCGCATTTATTTCAGTATTTCTAAAATTCTCCCATTTCGTTTCTATGGATGTTATGGGATTTACTAATTCAGATGTCTTATCTAAGACGGTGTATTGATTGTTGATTTTGGTGTTGTATTTTTCTTGTAAATTACTTTCTATTCTGTGGTAGATGATCTTTTGATGTTTTTTAAGTTTGATTTTTAGCTTAGCTATGCAGAGATTGTGATCACTTCCAATATCTGCTCATCTAAAAGCTCTTACAAATGTTTAAAAGCACTTAAAAAATACTAACCCATTTTTGATTAAAATATTAGAAGATATATCAAGTAACCTATTCTTTCCAGAACGTTGTCTTTGTCGTGGATACTCTGAACGTCTCTCTGTTCTGGGTAAACAGGCCTGAATTGGTCTAGAGACATGTGCATACATTCTTCGATATCGCTGGTCCGGCGTCTTCATCTTTTTCTCTATCCTGGCACTCTGCAAAATACTATATCTTGCTTCTTATGATGGTATTTAGAAGACATCCTTCATTTATTTTACACTGCATCTATGGACTTGTCCGGGGTGCAGTGACGATGATCCAATGACTAACTAACAACTAACTAATGAGAATGTACCTTATTGGCCAGCGGAAAGAGCATAAAACATCAAAATGGAAACAGCATGATGCAGAGGATAATGATTTAATCCATTTTGATGTGAGCTGGCAGCTCTTGATAGCGCAAAAGATAAAGAAGAAAACTAAGAAGAAGGTGAATTGAAGGAGTTAAAAACATTGTGAGAGATAACAATACTACTGCATATCAAACGACCAAACGTGTCATATCCTGAAAACCGATCATCAATCTTCTTCTTCTTCAGCGTTCATTCTCAAACTCCTGCTGGATCTCTGTTGTAACAGGACCATGATCCATTCTAGATATCCAGCAGAATATAGTCCAGAGAATTGAAATGCGTTGTGTCGCCTTTTTATTTGCGCCAATGGTCCGACACATCCATTTTCAGCGGTGAAAGACGTGAGAAACAATGTCCATTTACAAACAAACATATTCTAACTTCTATTGCTTTTCCGTCATTCCTGTATGTGAAAGAATGATCAAGTCGATAAATCAAGTAAAGAATATGAACTAAATATAAACATAGAAAAACACACACAAATATTATAATCAGCAAAGTCACAGAAGAACAGGTGTTAAACATAAAATTACGTGAAGAAAACTACAATAAATATCAATATCTCGGACTCGTAATCACAAATGATGGCAGACATAAAAAGGAGAATCATAATGGCTAAAAGTATTTTCAATGACATGAGGAAAAAAACTAACATCTAAACAAATTACAAACAAGATAAAATGAGAATAATAAAATGTTACATCTATTTTATATTAAAATTAATGTGGGACTCAGAAACATGGACAATGCACAAACAATTAGAAGACAGAATTGATGCCTATGAGATGTGCATTTAAAGAAGAATGGGAAGAGAAGAAAACAAACAAAAAGGTTCTAGCAACACTCTTTATGAAGAAATATTTATTGAAAGAAATAAAGATCAAACAAATATGGCATAAAATACTTTTGACATATTAAAAGACATGACACCTTGTTGAAGACCTTACTCGAGGGCAAAATCGAAGGTGGGTGAGCAAGAGGTAGACGGAGATAAAAGTGGCAGAGTAACATCGCGAGATAGGTTACAGTCTAGCAGAGTGCACCACCAAGACAAGAGACAGGGAATATTGGAGGTCGGTTGCAGCCAACCTTCGTTGCGAAGACGGCACTTCATGATTACAATGAATATGAAAGGCTTATTTGTATTTGTTCACATAATGATTAACCAACTTTCTTATGTTTTGTTATATTAGTGTCTTTCAGTATCTTTCAGTGTTCCCACTATCAAACATTTACAGTATGTGCGATATGCATTTAGTGTCATCTATTTCTACTAGTATTAGCCATTTTAAACATTCTGAATCACTGAGCCACTTTCTTTTGTTAAAACCGTCGTCACTGCATGATTTCCTGTGAAGGAGTACATGGAGGCTTTCTATGGGCTGTGGAAATATTGGCCGCTTTGCCATAGCAGACGCCGCGACATGTACAGGAAGGATTTTGATTATACCTCGGAAAGAAAAAAAATTATGTCCCAACCATGGTTTGAACTCGAGACCTCACGGGTCTGAGGACGGCGGAGGATAATTATTGAACATTATGAAATAGCGATAATGATAAATTGAATGGTAGTGCAGTGATAACAAAGAAGTTGGAACAATGTTAGCTTTGAGTAAAGGTTGGGTTCATCCTAATATATATCGGTCCAGAGTACGACGTCACAGGGGTAAGTTTTCAGTCGGATGAAATGTAAATAGCAGAAACGTTATATGTGTGGAGATTGCAAACCTTGTGCCGGAGTGCTAAGTGCGATAGTTGGCTGTATCCCCTCTTCAGGGGAATTTAATATGAGCTAAGCACGCTAAGTAGTGAAGACTTCACCGTTGTTGGAGCTAAGCACGCTAAGTAGTGAAGACTTTACCGTTGTTGTTTTTTTTCCACCAGATAACTGTATTTATATATGCAGTTATCTCCCGTGAATAACTTTATAATTTCCTCAATTCATTTGTATATTTTCGGTTGCATCTCTTACACTAAGATACATTTTTTAATTCTTCATCGTTCTTCAATCAGATATCAGGTTACAGTGCCAATAGATTCAATTAATTGTATGATTCCCTTGATCCATGGTAACCCTCAGGTCTGGAAGTAGTGCCGCCTCTGTAGGCTATATTTTATTCCTCTCTCTTGGTAGAATTGACATACATGAAGAATGTGTTCTGCAATTCTGGGATTAGTCCACAGTTGCACAGATCTGTCTCGCCAATTTTCAACTTTTGGAACATGTGACTTCTCAGTATGTTCTCGCGAGTTCCTAGTGTGAAGATGATGGTTTGTTCCTTGCGTGGCATTTGATGGTAGAGGTCATTTGGTTCTGCAGTTGGGTGCATCTGCTTCCACATATTCGTATATTCTGCTTTTAACATGGTCTTACATTCATAGTACGTAGTATCACTTTCTATTTGTTCTAGTTATTCCCCTTTCCTTACCAGGAGATCAGCTTTCTCATTTCTAAGTATGCCACAGTGACCTGGGATCTACTGCAGTTTGTATCTTTGGTAGTACTGCTGAGGTGTAGTAAGCAGTTCATAAGTCATTCATACTTGTGCTTTTTGAATTTTTCACTGCCTGCAATACTGACTAAAGTTAGAAAGACTACATGTCTGTTCTATATTGTAGAACGAATATGGATGTTAGATGTTTGTTTTACTGAGGATACTTCAATACTTGTTCGGGAAGTTCGTTGTTGTTGTAGTAGTCCTTGTCTCGATTGCTCCGTTTTAGTGACGAGTACACAGTTTGAATGTCTTGACAAAATCGCATCTTACTTTGGAGATGCGGTTAGTCAAGCACGGAAAAAAAGTCGTTTACTCTGGTTGCCAGGAGATTTGGCGCCGTCAGAACGGACTGTTCAATTCCCGTTGGTCTCAAGAATTTGTAATGTTTCCTCTTGCCTCCTACTTGAATTTACTTTTATGTGCAGTTGATGCAGTCCTCATAAGGACAGGTGCTACGGAGATTGATAGATCAAATCGAAAAATTAAGATGGAATGTGGACTAACACTATTAGTATGAGGGAATTAACACTAAAACCCATATTAATCAGAAAAAAACGAAGAAAAATAAAACTATACATAAAAATAGTAATACAAAGATAAATAATCCAACAAGTAGACCATTACCAGTATCTAGGACACATAATTACACTTTATGGTACATGTTGAGCGGAAGTTAAAATGAGATTTCGAATAGTTCAAAATACTTTCAGTGGCATAAGGAAAATATTAATATTAAAATCTGGAAACTAAAAATGAGATTTATAATAGCATCTTGCGAAATGCGTGATAAGATAATGAAGACAAGAGACAGTGTTATCATTATATTCTCCATTTTCAAGCCACTGCTACACACGAGTAGTCTGGAGACTTCACCACCATCGCACTAGTACACACCAGTGCTACACACGAATAGTCTGGAGACTCCACCACCATTGCGCAAGTACACACTACTGCAACATAAGAGTAGTTTCAACTGTTACACAAGTAGTCTGGAGACGCCACCATCATTGCACTGGTAGACAGTACTGCCACACATAAGTAGTCTGGAGAATCCACCACAATTGCGCTGGTAGACAGTACTGCCACACATAAGTAGTCTGGAGACTTCACCACAATTGCGCTGGTAGACAGCACTGCCACACATAAGTAGTCTGTAGACTCCACCACAATTGCGCTGGTAGACAGTACTGCCACACATAAGTAGTCTGGAGACTCCACCACAATTGCGCTGGTAGACAGTACTGCCACACATAAGTAGTCTGGAGACTTCACCACAATTGCGCTGGTAGACAGCACTGCCACACATAAGTAGTCTGGAGACTCCACCACAATTGCGCTGGTAGACAGTACTGCCACACATAAGTAGTCTGGAGACTCCACCACAATTGCGCTGGTAGACAGTACTGCCACACATAAGTAGTCTGGAGACTCAACCACAATTGTGCTGGTATCCTGGCGAGATAATGATATTTTTCTTTTGCTGTTTCAAAGCGGTCATTATAAGAAAGAGCATTGATACGACAGGGGAAGGGGGAGGGAGGGGGATTTTAGTTTGCAGCGTTCAAACACCCGACTGCTCGTATGTATTCGTGGTCATACAAGGGGGAAATAGAATAGTAACTGTGTAGCCTGCCATGCATATCATAAGACTTGACTAAGAGTTTCATGGGGTGGAGTTGACTGTCATAGATAAAAGCTACACAAAAGCTGTGCTAAAGTTGGATGTGTTCGACCAAAAGACACATATATTGTAGTCTAGCTGTAAACCGGGACACAAAATATTCGCATCACATGACTACATCATGTTGAGCAGCATGAGTTTGAGAATGAACATACAAGAAGAAGAAGAAGAAAAAGAAGCCCCTAACACTTTAGGGAAATAGAAAACATTTATCTCGCTAAAACATAAGTAAAGGACAAGACAAACCCCCCCCCCCTTTTTCCCCTTTCTTACAAATCTGTTAAAAACGAATCAACAAAAGTTAGGCTAACACTTCTTTTCTTGGGGTGCAAAGGGAACGCATTGCTCTCGGTGAACTCAGGGTTAGAAGATAACCAAGATCCTAAAATGTACCGCCTCGCGGTGCACCTTGGAAACAGAAATAGAGCAGCTCGAGCTGATTCTGGCCAAATAATTTGGGGATCGTGTCCGAGAATGTGGAGGTAGCAGATGGAAAGAGATTTGAATGCATAAAATACAGACAATATCTCCGACACCACCAGCAACACCACATACAGCGACACTGTCGACATACAGTGAAGCTAGTTAGTCCAGTCAGAACATTGGAGGGTCAGCCAATAAAAAAAGCATGAAAAGGTGGATGCATGGCGAAAGACAGACAGATTTCATACTGAGTACAATGGAAAAAAATGAAAGGGCAGAACAGCGCTAGAGGGCAGCGCCAACTGCAAATAGAGAGTGAAAACGATTACGGAAATATGAACTACAATCTCTGTTAGCTCGCGACGAGCTTCTAGTTACATGATTTCCTTATAGGCAGAGACTCATACCCAATAATGGGCGTATAGCAAAGCAAAAAGACCTGGCCAAACTCTAATGTCGAGTCTTCCTATACCGGAAACATGCTCGCAAAGAGAAAGGGATCCGTACCCGATGGACTCAGGCACAAAAGAGGCAACAATTTTAGCCCTGGCCCAACTCTACTGTCAGGTTTTTCTATACCGGAAAAACACTTGCAGAAAGAAAGGGTTCAGTACCTGATGGGCTCAGGCACTATTGGGACAAGGTCGCTCAGCTCGAGAACGCCTTGCTCTCAAACGCGTGGTGCGAGACTCGAACCTACATAAAGTCCCTACATAAAGTATTGTCAATAGGTAACGGATATAAATGGATATCCCCCATGTGGATGGGGAAAGCAACGGGAAACTACCACATTATTCTTCCAAGATGAAAGTCATGGCGACACACAGAAGTAGGCCTACAGTACGTGTTAATTGTCCCTACTATTACTCCCAAACAGAATAACATATCTTGGCTGATGCACATCATAACTGGCCATATTGCATATAATCGGTATCTCCAGAGAATGAAAATCACTAAAACAGTCCGACGAGCCAACATAAATGATACTGTTTGGGAACAGCGCGCACCACATATCATGTTCAAGTGGAGGGTAGAAAAAGCGCTTCAAGGATCTCCTAAAAAGATCTCTCAAGCACTGCAGCATCGATCCTAGCTCCTGGGAGACTACAGAACTTGATCGCTCAGCCTGGCACACCCAGATCACTGCTGGCATCACGAAATTTGAAAAAGAAAGAACACTGCGGGCAATCCACAAGCGCAAGAAGCGGAAGGACAAATCCGAAAATTCTTCTACCCCGAACCTTCAGCACTCCTGCATGTACTGCAATAGAACTTTCCGTGCACGAATCGGACTCATCGGGTATCTACAAACTCACAAACCAAATTAGTTGATTACCAATTTTAATTATTTTTTTTCCATCGCATTTAATGTTTTTCATGCCATGCTCATCTTCGCTTGCGAAGGAGGAACACCATCATCACATATGATGGAGAATGACGTGCCAACAAAACTGTACTTCTCCATCAACAATTCTCCAAGTTTAGTGCAAATACACTTTTACTTCATTAATTACTTTCACTAGATTACATTTAACAATGGCCACACTGTTGCGTTAATATTAAATTCGCTATGTTGACACAATTCTTTTTCGAAGGTCAACATTCCATTAGCTTGCTCATCATTCTGATTCATATTGTCTGCGTGTTCATTAGTTAGTTTGTGTGTGGTCGATTGTAGTTGTGTGTGTGAGGGAAAGAGAGAGAGAAAGAGAGAGAGAGAGAGAGTTGTTATTGTAAATTAATATCTTGTAAATGTTCGATTTGTCTTTGTTAGATTCTCAGGAATTTAGCAATACAGAGTTTGCATCATTTACAAGACCGCATATATACCTCTGTTAAGGGAGAGTTTCAGGGTCGTAGATATAACTTTGCTAAGTGTGATGAGGTGCGTTCCAGGGTCGTAGATATAACTTTCTTAAGTGTGATGAGGCGAGTTCCAGGGTCGTAGATATAACTTTGCTAAGTGTGATGAGGTGCGTTCTAGGGTCGTAGATATAACTTTCTTAAGTGTGATGAGGCGAGTTCCAGGGTCGTAGATATAACTTTGCTAAGTGTGATGAGGTGCGTTTCAGGGTCGTAGATATAACTTTACTAAGAAGGGTGGGGTGCGTTTCCAAAAATACTCTTCACTAGATTTTGAGAGATATTTTTTTTTGAAAAAACAAAAAACAAACAGTATTTCCTAGTGGAAAAGAGAAAAAAGAGAAAAGGAAAAGAGGCGTGGTAGCCACTCATGGCTATTGAAGGAAAAGGGCGCGGTCTATAAATTACGCCAACAATAAGGGGAGGGGGGACATGGTCTTTCAAAAGTTTGACAGTTTTGACAATGGTGCGGAGGGGGAGGGTTGACAAAAGTTATGTCAACATGAACGTTTTTGTTTTATATAGAGCAATTCAATTGTGTGAATTGAAATAACAATTTAAATAGAGCAATTCAATTGTGTGAATTGAAATAACAATTTAAATAGAGCAATTCAATTGTGTGAATTGAAATAACAATTTAAATAGAGCAATTCAATTGTGTGAATTGAAATAACAATTTAAATAGAGCAATTCAATTGTGTGAATTGAAATAACAATTTCAATAGAGCAATTCAATTGTGTGAATTGAAATAACAATTTACATAGAGCAATTCAATTGTGTGAATTTAAATAACAATTTAAATAGAGCAATTCAATTGTGTGAATTGAAATAACAATTTAAATAGAGCAATTCAATTGTGTGAATTGAAATAACAATTTACATAGAGCAATTCAATTGTGTGAATTGAAATAACAATTTAAATAGAGCAATTCAATTGTGTGAATTGAAATAACAATTTAAAATGTAACAAAAATTATGTGGTTTTTTTTTTCATTTTTCCAGATTAAAATGTTTTTTTAGCGACCATGTTGTCACATTTTTGACATACTGAGGAGATGGGGTTCCTGGGTTCTTGACAAGTTGTTGAGAACATGGGAGGGCGGGGGGGATGGGTCACAAATTGCCAAAATCTATTGAAGTATTTTATAGATATTTTATCCAGTAGGTCCTATGAATTAGGCATATAAGAAGAATCAAAACATGCCTTCATACGCCATGTTTTCGATTAGGTCTTATTTCCGTGCATTTCGTCTGTCGGTGTTGGCAGGCAACACAAAGTATATGGAGGACACAGAGTATTTATCTGTCTACTGATGCTACGCCACTGCTCTCTTATTTTCTGAATTTTCAATGGTTGTCTGGACAGTAGCTTTTCAACCAGATATTCTCTGTTTCTGAATTGTCAATGGTTGTCTAGACAGTAACTTATCAACCAGCTATCATCTGTTTCTGAATTAAGACTGGTTGAAAATATAATCATATCAATAACAGAACAAGCTTTATCATGAACAGCGAACACACGAGACATGAGTATAGCAGTGTACACACGAGACATGAGTATACCAGCGTACACACGAGACATGAGTATACCAGCGTACACACGAGACATGAGTATACCAGCGTACACACGAGACGTGAGTATAACGCATATTTGTAATAGGAGTATACAATTAGAAATATATACTTATGGACAGTAGATCTGTCGAACTTCCTTTCTGCGAATTCTTATCTCTTGTGAGAGACACGGTTGCTAAGTTATTATTGCACTAGATTCCTACTCGATTGGTTTAAGGTTTGCTTTCCAGTCTAATTTTTTTACAATTTAGATCACCAAAGATGTATGGGTCAACCCAGCCTCAGTAAATAGGAATCAGATTTTCTGGGAAAAGTAAAGGTGGCAGGTCTTGTAATTAACCTTTCATTCATATTTATGGCGATGATTGTGAATAATATAGGCCAAACACTGTAACAGCCATAGGAGACTTGGACAAGGAATACTTCACTTGTTACCCTCACTGATGACTCTAACCTATAATCTTCGAAGATAGAAGCTAACATCAAACATGACATCTAAACCAAAAGATTAATTTTATATTTCTTTAATTAATATACAATATTAACTATATACTTTTTAATATGAGTTCAACGATTTCACGAAAGCTGAATTAAACTACGCATAATATTACAATCAAGGTATCCTAGTTCATATTGAGCTTGCTTGCTATCGCCGGGTTACAGCGTGCCAGGTTCGAAACCATGTCCAGTCAACAACAAAAATTTCGGTTTGTGATTTCTCGCTCGACACGATCACTCCTCCAGTCGACTCAGCTGTAAATGAGTACCCGACGTATGAGTTAGGGGAGGTAAAGACAGCAAGGAAGGGAACTGGCCACCCCCACCTAATAGTTGCTGCGGCTTAGTACTTGAATTGGTATCCTCATCCCCGACAGCAGTTTGCTACCATGGGGCATACCTTTACCTTTTAACATTACAAAATTTAAAATCTGGCCTCTTCTCCCCGTTATGAAACCTTGGCATTTTTGCTGCTGTCTTAAGACACTACCGATATAGCCACATATTTAATGTCAAATTATCAAATTAAATAACAAATCTATTTTTTTTTCCTGTGATATTTTGAAGTCTTCCCCTGTGATAGGTTATAGCCCCATGATAGCTCATTGCATGATAACAGAGGTCGCGTTGAATTCACTTTCCAGATTCGCTTCATTAAAGAATCAATTCATTAGCAAAGTATTTCTGAACTGCGCAAATGTTCATTGCAACACAGATCTCTAGAAACAAAGATATACTACATGATTTGCTACGTCACGATAACAGTTGATTGTAAATAAACATGGTTAGGAGCTCATTCATAGTGTATACATTTTCTGGTTAGACGTGATTAGATCGTCCTAATGACTTATTTGACAAATTCCGTTATTTTCATTGGTTAATATGATCAAAAGTTGTGAAGCAGCCAATAAGATCGAGGTAGTCAAATGAATCGTTTTATAAGGATTGATTTATCATTAGTCAATAGGTCTTATATAGAGACAGTCGCGATACAAGGATTAGATACACAATGAGTACTTCCTTCGGTATCTATTTATGTTTACCCAATTCTCAAGAGTATGCCTATTACTAGAAAACAAGTACTTCTCTGTGATAGTTTTGCGCGCTGATCACATGAAGTGTCACTTATCTAGATATATTCAAATTTTCTGTGATTTTCATTGAATGACGACCCACAGTGACCAATGATCCATCACATCAGACAAGATGAGTAACAATGTGCGAGATCGATACGCAGAACGATTATGGAGAATGACAGTAAATATTGTACGAGAAATTCTGGATATTTTTGTGACATCCGACTCTTATTGTGACATTTTACAGGCCCGTATCATATCCTATTGTATACCTTAATGTGAAAGGCAACGGTAATATAAGTTATGAATCAGTTTCATAACACAGAATTTTCCATTAGTGCTCAGCTTCCTAGTGTTGGTCAGAAAGCGCATGACTATCGTCGCCTACCGCATCTGCTCAGTAGCGAAGACAAACAATTCTTCGACCTTATCAGAACATGAGCACTGGTACCCTACTTTTTGGTGATTAGGTAAACTGCGGGATATTTTTTATTTGAAATCACGAATGCGCAGATATCGCAGCAATGCTGTAAAGACACAACGCATTCCGTTCTCCGGACTACATACTTCTAATCTGCAGGAAGTTGAGAATGAACGCAGAAGAAGAAACCACGCATAACAATAGGATTAGAAACCTTAGTCTGCTGGTCAGTGAGCGACTGACGTAACATTATATTTACTTCTTGTTCTTTCCTTCCTCTTTTACCCTTAACGGGTGTCGAGGGAGATATAATGTTCTTGTTCTCGATTTTCTGGCAGCTTCAGATAATGTTATTCGGTGTTCGTGTAATCTCTTTGATGTTGTCGATCCAGCGTACTCGAGGTCTACCCGTGGCTCTTCTTTCTGCTTCTCCTCTCTTCGTATATGTTTTATAAACTAATGAATCACACGGCATTCTTTCCAGATTGTATCTGATGGATTTGTATGTATTGTAGAATTACAATGACATTATATTACTTCCTTCTCATATGTTTAGCGATCCATGGTTATATACAGTTTGTGAAGCTCTCACTGGTATAGATACATTCTCAGCAGTATAGATAAATTATAACCAATATACACACACACGCACGCACGCACGCACACACACACACACACATAAACTCATAATATTGTCTAGAAACTTCCGATATTGTTTGTTTACAACCAACTGTTATTGTGATGTATAATACCTGTAGTACATCCTTGTATCTAAATATCCATTAAGGTAATCAATCATATAATGAAACGGTGTTTTTGTTATTTCGCAAACTAACCGTGGCGGCGCAACGTGCAAAGCAGAAATGAAAATGTCTCATAAATTATAGTACAGGTTACAGCTTGTGTGAAGTCTCCATGTCACTACCTACACTATCCTTACATAGGTAGCCCTCAAATTATGTCATACCGCGTTCGTCACCAATATAAGGTATGTGCGATAAAATGGGAATTACCCTTTTTAAGTAAAGCATGGTTCAATACGAGGGAGGGGTGGAAGAATGGAGAGATGTACCTACATCCAACTTTTTACTTTTTATCAAAACTGGTTGTCACAATAGTTAATTAAATCAGAAATTTAAAAGATGCTGGAACTGCTTCCGGATGTATCGATCTGCGCGCCACACACCCAGTTAATGACCCTGAGGGGCGGGATAGGGCTCTTAGTGCGCAGCGCGCAGATCGATGCATTCAGAAGCATATCGATGCATCTAGCTACTGTACATTGCGTCTTTATCGATATTTTGTTTCGTTAAATACTCAAGTGATTTGATTTGTGAACATATAGGTACTTCTCCGTTTTTGTACCTCATGAATTTGACTTTTCCCGTTATTTTCATTGGCTATCGACATAAAGTTTTACGTAAAGTAACCAATGAACATCACTGAAACAATCAAATGCGTCAATTTAGAAGGATGATCTCCGGTGAGCCTTGACAGCAAAAGATCAAGGAGCAGAATCAAAACAAGCCTTTCTTACGTTGTGTTTTGTTGAGTGTTTCTGTGCCTTTCGTTGGTCGGAGTTGCCAGTCGACACAAATTTTTGACCAACCGATCTACGGCAATAATCAAAATCATTACGTATGAAGGCTTGTTTTGATTCTGCTCGTTGGTTCTCTATTTTCGAGTGTCACGCATCAGAACTGTATATTTGAGGAAAGACTCGATTATGTCAATGTTCCTATGTTCTTTTTTATGGGAGAAGTTTTGAAAAAATAAATATACATATGTGAAAAAAGCATAATTACAAGAATATTTTGACTCCTTCCGGTGTAAAAGATTGTCCAGGCTCATGATTCATGATATTCCACTCAACGACAACCAACATTATGATTTATGATGTTCAACTAGACGACAACCAGCTTCATGATTCATGATGTTGCACTCGACGACGACATTGAGTAAAGTAGTACAATGGTATATGAGATAAGATTCGAAAATTTCTCCGTCGAAAAGAACACAGAAAACACATTTTTTTCATATAAGTGAAGCTTGAAATTGTTCAAGAAATATACATAGGCGAACATAAGTAAATGAATTTAAGTCTATTGCGCAGCTTATTCTCTGAAGACGGAATAGTAGATACAGAAATAGAGACAAGATATCAGAAAGGAAATAGTTTTATATAAATTATCACCACTGCTGAAATACCAGAACATCGGCATGACCACGAGAACGTTAATAAACATAGTCTTCATGCCGACACTCTTCTACCAATGCAAGATCTGGATTCTGACAGAAACTTTAAAAAAAAACCTCGCTGTTTGCGAAATGAAGTGCCCGAGAACAGCAATGGGGGTGGCAAAGAGAGATAGAGTAAACAGTGACACTATACAAAATCTGAAGAAAACAATATCGTGCAATACATAGACACACAGAAGATCGAATGGTTCGGCCACCTAATCAGAATGGAACCAGATCGCATTCCATCGATATCCTTCAATAAAAGATCATATGAAAAGAGAAAACAGTGGAAGACACAAACGAAGATGGATAGATGACATCAGAGAAATAATAGAATACCAAAACTGCACTATAGCAGCGGCATAGAGTTAACTAAAGAAAGACTTCGACTCCCCATGATGCCTATAGTGATAGGACACATGGATAGGACAAGTAAAGCTTTAACTGCTCCATACTAGTTTCTCTATCTCATACAGGACCGTAGATATATGTACATACGGGGTGTTGGGGAGGTTCACGCACCCTTCTCTCTCCACATTTAGGAAAGCAGAACACTATATTTAATACTGAGAAGGAAGCTAAACAAAGCAGCTGCTAAACCCCACCATCTGATTTTGTCGTTAAAAAATCATCATCATCAAGTGCCGTCTCCGCAACGAAGGTTGGCTGCAACGTATCTCCTGTCTCTTGTCTTGGTGGTGCACTCTGCTAGACTGTAACCTGTCCATCGTGTAATGTTACTCTCCCTCGTGTATCTCTGCCTACCTCTTGCTCGCTTCCCTTTGACTTTACCCTCAAGTAAGTTCTTCAATAAGGTGTCATGTCTTTTAATGTGTCCAAAGTAGTTTATTTGCTGATCTTTATTTCTCTTAGTAGTTCTTTCTTCATATTAAGTGTCTTTAGCACCTCTTTATTTGTTTTCTTCTCTTTCCATGATGTTCTCCCTATTCTTCTATAAACCCACATCTCAAAGGCATCAATTTTGTCTTCTAATTGTTTATTTAGTGTCCATGTTTCTGAGCCATACATTAATATAGAATAGATGTAGCATTTTATAATTCTCATTTTTAACTTGTTTGTAATTTGTTTAGATATTAATAATTTCCTCATGCCATTGAAGAAAGGATTAAAAAAAGGGTCACCAAAAAATTCCCGTAAATGAGGAAACAAGCATCCACAATAAAGAAATGAGCTTAAGTTAAATTCCCTCCTCCCTTGCATAATACGTATCTACGGCCCTGATGTTTAAAATTAAAAAATGCTGACCTAACACAGTATTCCCCCCAACGCAAGATATGCTTCCACAAACAATATCATATAGTCCGTGCAATATAAGCTGGCCCAATGACGCATTTCTACATAAACTTAAATGATTCCACTTTTTAAAACTTCCCCGAGCTTATAAATATATTTGCTCTTCCGTGGATCTGTCTCCCCCCCCCCCCACTACCTCAGTGCATTTCGCATAATCTTTACTAAATATCTATGATATACAAGCATTTGTGCAAGGCTATGCAAGAAATTAGTCCTACATTTAGAGTGCTCTATAATTTATTCAGGCAAACCGGCTTGGTATGAGATTAAACTTTTGATTATGATAGGCCTTGCTGCACGGTAACCTTGCCTTCAATTTATAAATTTGTGCGACCATTCATGTGTTAAGTCAGTGCCTTCACAAAAGCTTCATCAAACACCCCCCCTTCCCCTCCCCCCTCCATTCGCATATTCACAACACCCACTTACATATTCGTGAGACTGTTAAATATGTGGGCAAGGGGTGTGCTCCCATGGCTATTGATAGTAAAGGCCTTCTAAAAGAGTTAATTAGGACCCAGTTCGTTACGTTTTTTATTATTGTTGGGATTTTGATTGGTCGCTATTTACATACTTGGAGTCGCATGCCATAAATAGCCAAGGCTAAACAATAGATTTCACGGAAATTGGATCCCTAGGTCACGTTTACGTTTTAGTTGGAAGGAATGTCAATGGCCATCGTCTCCCTGACGTTGTGGTTATCCATCGTGATACTTTGTTTACAAAGTTATTTATTTCAGAGATCATTGTGCAATATTGCTTATTGCTAAAAAGTTAATTGTTTCAGAGATCCTTATGCAATATTCCTTAATACTACAAAGTTAATTGTTTCAGAGATCCTTGTGCAATATTGCTTAATGCTACGAAGTTAATTGTTTCAGAGATCCTTGTGCAATATTGCTTATTGCTAGAAAGTTAATTGTTTCAGTGATCATTGTGCAATATTGCTTAATGCTACAAATTTAATTGTTTCAAAGAGAAGATACAGGCATCCATAGAGAAGATACAGGCATCCACAGAGAAGATACAGGCATCCACATACAGGCATCCACATACAGGCATCCACATACAAGCATCCACAGAGAAGATACAGGCATCCACAGAGAAGATACAGGCATCCACAGAGAAGATACAGGCATCCACATACAGGCATCCACATACAGGCATCCACATACAAGCATCCACAGAGAAGATACAGGCATCCACATACAGGCATCCACATACACGCATCCACAGAGAAGATACAAGCATCCACATGCAGGCATCCACATACAAGCATCCACAGAGAAGATACAGACATCCACAGGGAAGATACAGACATCCACAGAGAAGAAACAGGCATCCACAGAGAAGAAATAGGCATCCACAGAGAAGCGGACAGTCGAGTAGTTAGTATAACGATATATCAATCATGAAAAAGCGGCTTCAACCCAAATAACAGTGTCTTAGAAGGTAAAACAGACTAACGAGGTCATTTCAGCCGTCACCAACTCGTCTAGCAACTTAAATCATCACGGTTTTCTTTCAGAGTGCAATAATGATTGTAACATTCATATACGGCATTCGTCATTTTGTCACGTGGCATCACCGGACACATTATTTAATTCACGAAATGATGCTAAACATGTATTATGCGGTGTCTACGCAAAATATTGAACATCAGGTAGCAGGTCAAGATTACCAACAGGGAAGTCTTGATTAGATACCATCCCTCTCTACTCGACTCTTTGACATGGACATAAAATGGCTTGCCCATATTATCTATATTCTGTACCATCCCTGCAGATTGAAAAAAGGCAAAATAAGCCACGAGAGAGGATGCAGTTTGAAGGACTCGCAGTTTATCAAGAGGCCGCTTAGCGCAGTGGTTAGAACTGGGTTCATTCCCCCCCCCCCCCCCCCCCCCGTTGAGGCGGAAATGTTTTTCAGATCGCAAAGACTCCCGGGTCGACCCAGCCTTAAATGGGTACCGGTTAAATCATGGAAGTAAAGACTGCGAGGAAGAGAAGATGGCTACTGCCCTCATATAGCAGAGACACTGAAACGTGAGATCGTTAATATCTCACACCCCTAGGTCATTACTAAAATGTTATGAGTTAACTTTACTTTATTTGCAATGGTTACACTGATCTGCTTCCTGACCATCTGTAATGACGCAAAAAGCCATCGTTTTCACTCCACGCCAACAGCTATATGAGCGACATTAAACCAGTGGCTGCAATTTTCGGGGGTAAAAAAAAAGCACTAGACTCGAGTCAGAAAGAGGAATTTTTCATGAATGCGTGCCTACCAGCGCTCACAGTTATCATAGTTTTTAAATAATTCTTCTTCTTCTGCGTTCATTCTCAAACTCCTGCAGATTAGCAGGTTGTAGTCCGTAGAACGGAATGCGTTGTATCATGGTTTACAGCATTGATGCGATATCTGCGCCTTTCGGCCTGACACATCCGACTTCCGCATGGCTTTGGGTCACTGACCATATATGGGATGGGACAGCCAACTCCATCCCATAACCTCCTTAGTCGCCTTTTACGACATGCGTGGAAGGTAAATAGTGTTGCTATTCTTTGCTCCCCTCTCGGATGCCGGCAACACACGGGCGGTTTTCAAATAATTGACTCGTCGTAATTTTTTAGTAGTATGTGACGTCACTCTGTCCATTCATTTCTTCGAACGAAATGGCTGTCGTATCGAACCTTCGAATGATAAGGAAGGAACAAAGCTTCTGTCTCTCTTGAGATACAGATGTATATAGTATAAGGGGGGGGGGGGGGGGGAGTTTCTACTAGAGTTATAATTATTTCTATTACTACCCATGAAACCTCCCTCCTCCTACTAAATTATAGGTAAATCCCTCCTCCGATGCACATATTTACAATAAATCGTGGTATAATCATAGTTTCTTTCTCCTTTTAGATACAGATGTATAGGGTTAAGGGGAGGTTCAGGGTTCGAATTAAATCTAAGCCTACCCTTAATCCCCCCCTTTCCCCTCCTAAACTCTAGGATCAATCCATCTACTCCAATGCGCATTCATAACATTAAATTGTGACGTAATTTATTTTCCGATAATAGTCATTTTGTTTTCTTTGGCTACCTGGCCTGCTGATGACGTAATTTCATTGGTGACACGTCAATAGTGCGCACAATAACACACTGGGGGAAAAACGTGTGCGAAATATTCACACTCCACAGCCGAAATATGCGGTAGGCACGCATTCATGGAAAGTTCCCAGAAAAGAACTACAATTTTTGGAAAAACACTAAATTAATCCATAACCATTAAATTATCATTAAAATATTAAAACATGTACCATTATAACTAATTACTACAGGTTTGTGTATAAAACCGCTATGACATCACACGTATATACGCTAAATACAATTCATATGAATTAATATCACCACCAATACAATGAATGCGCAGTGACTTTATAGACACCCAGGCTAGTAGATGGGGGGGGGGGGGGGTTTGTGTTCAAATCCCCCCACCCCAGCAAAGCAAATGGGAACATGACTTTTAGTATTAGGAACTAGGCGAATAAGTGGAGTACATATGAGCTTCACACCTGCAGGGAATTAGTTGACGATTTGCCATGGTCATACTAGAGTATAACATAATGAGAGAGCTGACAAGCTGACCTCAAGAGCACTAGTGATAGAACAGATTGCAGTGGACAAGGGATCAATTTTAAAATGCATATGTATATGCCTACATCTTGCGTACGAGTACACCGTGATGGACGGGCAGGGTCGTACCGTGTTGTGTTGCAGATAGGCGGTCGCATCAGGCGGTAACAATCAAAATACATTGTCGGGGGCGGCATTTCGAAGAAAAACCATTTAAGGGGGGGGGGGCGGGATTTCAAAGGCTTCCATAATACTTAAAACATCTACCTCACTGCCATATGGACTAGCATGTTAATAAGAGCTTGAAGGAATTTGAAATTACTTTGGTAGATAGTATACAAGGTAGATTAAGGAGCAGAATAGGAAATATATACAATCAGCGGGCTACGGGAACTATCAGCATGCATAATCTTCGCCATCTGCTGAAAGAGACGGGACTCTTATGGATATGCCCGGAGCCCAAAGCCGTGATTCAGAAAATTACTAGTCACTAACCACTAAGCCTTTCCGCCACGCAGACTGGCAGTTACTATATTTAGACAATGGAAACTAATCTCTCGCGCGACACAAAAAGCAATACGTTTATATTACAAAGCTACCATTGTTGTTATTTTTCTACAAATTTATCTGAGGGGGTGAGGTGATGTTTTCGTAACCATGGAAACCAATAGTAGATTGCGCAACTTTAACCCAGATCTGCATTAACAAACCTGATTTCATATTTTCGAGCAGAACTCATGCGATTTCATGCGAACTCATGCGAAATCAACTCATAGATAATTCATGCATTTCTAAATGCAATAATATGGGAATTATAAATAGAAGTAAGATGAGCATAGTCCACAAGAATACAAGAAAAAACAACAACTTCTAATTATGGAAATAATTCAAATCCATGCATAGACTTAAATGCTATTCAAGGCTTATTCATCACATAAACCAACTCTAACCGTTGTTTCTTTCTCAATCACGCCTGCTGCCAGTGACATCATAAGGTAATGGGAAAACGCGGATCTCGCAGGGCTAGACTATCAAAGGGAAAACTTATCACAGGGGAAGACTATCACAGAAGAAGAATATCACAGGGGAAGTTGGAAAATATCACAGGAAAAACCATAGCTTTCTTATTAAATTTGATAATTTGTTATTAAATATGTGGCTATATCGATCGCGACTTAAGAAAGAGGCAAAAATGTCAAGGGTTCATTACGAAGAGCAGTGGCCCGATTTCAACTTTTTAATATGCCAAGTTTCATTCAGCTTTCGTGTCCTCGCTTAACTCAGAATAATAAGTCTATAGGTCTGAATCGATCTGCGCGTTACGAACTAAGAGCCCCGCCCCAGTCTCCAGGGTCATCTAGGGGGGGGGGATCTCAGTGTGTAAGGGGCAGACCAGAAACAGTCCTTTATTTAGCATTACCGATTACACAAACTAACTCACTAACTCACTCTCTCCATAACTCACTAACGTAATAACTCTCACAGATATGCATTTTACATTTTGACGCGAATTAAAACGTTCGTGTATGTTTCTGACTTTCTCACTCGTAGACATACACCAATTTACAATATGTATTTACCCACATTGAAGCCATGCAGCCATATATAACATGTATGGTCGAAAATAGACCATCAATATGTTTTATGTGGTTACGTGTATTTTTGTTTGTTTATATTAATACGGCAAGTTTCCCATTTAAGAGTTTTTAAATACAGCAGAATTTATCAAGAAACTGTATGGGTGCCTTGATGAGCTTTCAAATGCAGCAGCATTTATCAAGAAACCCGGACGCTGTGTAGACATGTTGAACTGCGAACGAGAAGAAGAAGTAGAGCGATCATTGTTCCTGATTTCAAATTAAACAAACAATATGTCTGATGTGAACTTGACATTTTTTTTCTTTCCTCTCTTTTTCCTTTCCCTTACTCATATGCACACACACACACACACACAAACACACACATACAAACACAAACACTCTGTAGCAGATATGCAGCAATTTATAATACGTTTTAATCGAACTTTTAACTTTATCTCGTTTTCTCTTACATGCACACTTACATACACACTTACAAACACACACCGACATATAACAGCTTACAATATGACCAGTCAACGGCATTTCTATCTGCCTGCCTGTATGACTGTTGTTTTGCTGTCTTCCTACCTGCCTATCCGTTTGTCTGTCTGGCTGCTTGGCTGTCTGTCTGTCTGCCTGTCTGGCTGTCTGTCTGCCAGTCGGTTTGTCTGTCTGGTTGCCTATCTGTCTGTCTGTCAATCCCTTCCCCACTCATTATATCTATCTATCTATCTATCTATCTATCTATCTATCTATCTATCTATCTATCTATCTATCTATCTATCTATCTATCTATCTATCTATCTATCTATCTATCTATCTATCTATCTATCTATCTATCCATCCATCCATCCATCCATCCATCCATCCATCCATCCATCCATCCATCCATCCATCCATCCATCCATCCATCCATCCATCCATCCATCCATCCATCCATCCATCTATCTATCTATCTATCTATCTATATATCTAACTATTGATCTTTCCAATGTAAGTGGTCCATACTATTTCTTGAGTGAGCTAAATAACAACCCTGGACTTCTCTTGTCTCGGATCTCCCCGCTTCAACCTATGCTTCCACTTTGTTCATATAATCCATTAAGACGAGATTCTATATTCTTAGTACATTTATATTTCGATCTGTGTCCCCTAGAAGTAGAACACTCAAGACTGAACTTCGAGTGCCACCATCACACTTCAGAATCCAATCAGTTCCAGCAATAACAACTTGGTGAATAGAACAGTATCTGTCTATCTATTGATCTAACTATACGTCTGTCTACCTGCCAGCCTATTGTTCTGTCTGGCTATCTAGCTGTTTGTTTGTTTATGCTTTTCAGTTTGTCCGTTTAACTGTGGGTCTGTCTAGGTATGTTTTAGTCTGTCCATCCATCCATCCATCCATCCATCCATCCATCCATCCATCCATCCATCCATCCATCCATCCATCCATCTATCTATCTATCTATATATCTATCTATCCGTCTGTATATATTTATATATATATATATATATATATATATATATATATATATATTGCTATCTATGTGTCTTTCTATTGCGTATTCCTTGTTTGATAAATATCTTCTAATAGAACAAATGATTTTGAGCTTATTTTGGAACTTCAACATTTTGTCCTTTAATTTCAACAATCAGGTTGAAACAGTTACATCACACTTTCCTAGTAAGAAAACTTTAGTGTCGTGACTCCCGCCAATAGAAGACATGCGTACAGAATTAAAACAAGCCTTTTAAGGTTGTTTTTGATTAATTTTCGGCATTTCATAGGCAAGTGAGACAAATTATATACATATTTTTGGTAGTATATTCTATTCAGGATGTAGCCATAAAGCCAGCATCTTTGGTTGTAGTGATTTTCTATGCAATATAAATACTCCAGTAGTTATCCATTGCTTTCCGAACTGTCCAGTTGCAAAATTGACTGCAACGGAATTTGAACGTGGTACCTTGGCCGTCACAGACACGCCATTACCTCGCCGTCACAGAGTTGGACTTAATCTATATCTCTCTGTCTGTCTGTGATGGCTATCTATTGCACCCAGGTGGAGGTTTGTGGTCGTCTAAGATTAAATAGCTCTCCATTTGTCTTATTCTTTTATTTTTACTCCATTATTTTCACAACCCTGGAGACTGTCCATAAACAGGGCAGTGAACACCATGCTTAAAAGTGTTGGAGTCAGCACATAGTCCTGCTTGACGCCATTTGTAATATACGCCCGACAGCTTCCTGTCGCTTAGTACATGGGTCATCATGCCCCCCTAAAGCTACTGGACGATCTTGATAAATTTATCAGGGCAGCCGAAAATTTCTAAATGATCTTCCATAGTTCATTTCCGTTGACGGTGTCAAAGTTTTTTGTTAAATAGATTAAAGCCATGTAGCGATTGCAGTTATTGATATTTTTTCTATGGCTTGTAGAGCTGAAAATATTATATCAACAGTCTCGTAGTCTGTTCTAAAGCAACACTGGCTATCTAGGAATAGACGTGTGTGTAGGCCCTATATTACTCTCTGTGCATGTTAATGTCTTTATATTTAGGGTAGTAGCACATCAAATTACATTTTCTACTATTCTCCTCAAACAAACTGAAAGTTTGACATTCACTTAAATAGGCAGCGATGCTGCATCTGTTTCTAATAACAATAAAATAGTAAAATTGATGCAGTGTTACCACTCACGTTTTAGAAATAACCCCATATCGGCGTAGAAAAATACTTCAGATAACCCCAAACTATATAAAGCATCTAAATAAGGCCAGTGTATATGTCTTCAGCAAGGGAAGCCAGTGTACCTTTAAAAATGTTTAAAGGGAAATTCCGAAATTTGTGTGTACAATTCTATCGTTTCCATGAGACTTTTGTTCACCTCTTTTTTCGAAAATCTTTAGGCTTGTGGAGGGTTTATCCGTCTTGTGGCTAAATTCCTAGTACTAAAAGTCATGTTCTAATTTCTAGAGATAACTCCTTTAAAAACCCCAGATTATCTATGATCACTAAAGAAAAACTCCAGATTAAGGAAAATTAGGTCAACATAACCACAGCACCCCAGACGACGGACACAAATCCCAGATCTAGTGTAAAATCCCCAGCCGTGGTATCGCTGATGCAGACTAATGACTAATCAATGTTACAATTCCGTTAAATATTTGTTTCAGAAACATAACATCTGCTTTCACAAATAGCAACCTCTCAACGTTCTAGGACAAAGTGTGACACGTGTTGTCTGAAAGCGTGTTCACGTCATTGGTGAGCATACATTAACTTGAAAAGCTTGTTGGGGCGCGGAGAGATGTCTCATACTAAAGTGCGCAGAATGGGAAATCTATCAGATTTGCAGTAGATCAATATTCTTTCTCATATATGGTTCATTCAGTCGTAGGTTTATATGATTTATAGTAAACAAAAATGCCAAAGTGTTAATTGTGTTATGAATCAGGATTACTTGCACGTTTTTTTTTATCACAATGGTATAGTTGCCTAGCTAGTGATTAATTACCACTTACTCAATAGCGGTGGATGCATTCTTCAACCTTCTTGAGACAATCATAGATTGCTATGTGACTGTTAGACCACAAGAGAGTTTCAATTTTTTTAAAAACAAACCACAAATGAAAAGATGGTCGAGAAACCTGGGTTACCAGTCAGGTGCGCGTGTGAGAGTCGAAACCGTCGGTTGTATAAAAGACATGTTTTCTTAATTAATTTGGACGTATTTTATTGTTATGTTTAGTTCGTTACGTTTTTGATTATTGTTTGGCTCCTGGTTTACCACTATTTATATTCTTAACTTTTTTGGCATGTGATTCCGATTATATGAATGTTTCCAACCGGACGCCCAAACACGAGGTTTCATCTGGTCACGTGACAATTCTAGATAACAGATAGGCCTATGTAGTACCGTGGCTCTCGACAATACAGGCCTCCTAGCTGAATTATTTATGACTCAGTTCGTTACGTGTTTTGATTATTGTTTGCCTTTTAGTTGGTTTCTATTTATATACTTGGAATCGCCTTGTATATTTTTGCCATGAGATTCCAAGTATATAAATAGTATTTAAAAAAACTGTCATACTGTATGTTTCCGGTTAGGGAGTTACATGGAGTAGTCTAGTGTCTTGTGTGATGACGTTAGGGAGTTATAGGGAGTATTCGAGTGTCTTGTGTGATAAAGACCACATAACTAAAAGACAAATAATAATCGACACTCTTAACGAACTGGGTCCAACTTTTTACACAGCGAACATGTTTTCTACTGACTCTCGGTCATGGTAGTGCTCTGTTGATGGTTACAGCTACACTACACTAACCATGGTAGTGCTCTGTTGATGGTTACAGCTACACTACACTAACCATGGTAGTGCTCTGTTGATGGTCATAGTTACACTACACTATCCATGGTAGTGCTCTGTTGATGGTCATAGTTACACTACACTAACCATGGTAGTGCTCTGTTGATGGGCATAGTTACACTACACTAACCATGATAGTGCTATGTTATAGTTACACTACACTAACCATGGTAGTGCTCTGTTGATGGTCATAGTTACACTACACTAACCATGGTAGTGCTCTGTTGATGGGCATAGTTACAATACACTAACCATGGTAGTGTTCTGTTGATGGTCATAGTTACACTACACTAACCATGGTAGTGCTCTGTTATAGTTACACTACACTAACCATGGTAGTGCTCTGTTGATGGTCATAGTTACACTACACTAACCATGGTAGTGCTCTGTTGATGGTCATAGTTACACTACACTATCCATGGTAGTGCTCTGTTGATGGTCATAGTTACACTACACTAACCATGACTTTCACCAATAGACGATTAAAGAGCAGAATCACAACAAGCCTTCATGAGTCACGATTGTTATTATTGCTGTGATTTTTGATGGCCACTATAAGTCCGGCTCTTTTTATATTAAGCTGTTCGCCTTGTGTACAAGAGGTCACGGGTTCGAATCCGGCTAGTATCGTCTTGTTTATAAGGTGGATTTGTTTCGGAGATCCTTTTGGATTATCACTTGAAGCTACGGAGTTACGTGCTATGAGTGGTACTCTCGGCAGGCGGCGTGCCGCTTCGTTGAGAGGGGCAGAGTACATATGGGAAACCGAGTACAGTGAAGTAAATCTTCTACGGCTTTTAAACTCTTTTTAAGTCGGGCTCTGTGGCGGCGAGGTAATGGCGTGACTGTGACGGCCAAGGTATGGTAGAAATAGGTGGAGCATGCCACCAAGGTACCGGGTTCAAATTCCGCTGCAATCATCTGTGCAACCGAATAGTTCAAAAAGCAATGGCAAATTACTGGGCGTATTTATATTGCCTAGAAAATCACTACAGAAAGATGCTGAGGTGATGGCTACTTCCTGAATAATATATGCACCCATACTATGTATATACTTTGTGTTTTACATAACTAACCCTAACTCTAACCCTAAATATATTTATAGTTCAATTAATAAACGATAAACATAAACTGATAAACATAGCCAAGGGAAACAAACAAATATACAGTCTTTAATACCAAACCAGATTAAAATTTATAATGCTCAATAACAATGAAAGTTCCTATAGAGCATGCTATCTCAAAGTGGGAGACAAAAAAACTCTTCAGTTGTACTTTAAAAGGTTTTAAAAAATTGAAGGAAGGGATTACTATATGTATAAATGTAAGTCATTGTTCGTCTTGCATACTGTCATTAAGCAACAAGAAGTAATTAAATGAACAGTATCTATTCTTGAATGAACTTTCTATGCGATGAAGACACAACCATAGAACATTTCTTGTATGAATTGCCTATGCTATGAAGACATAACCATAGAACATTTCTTGAATGACCCTCCTATGCGATGAAGTAACAACCATATAACGTTTATTGAAAGTATTTTCTATGCGATGAAGACACAGCCATAGAACGTTTCTTGAATGAACCTTCTATGCGATGTAGACACAACCATAGAACATTATTATTTACGTCTTTATGTTTTTATTTAACTCTCTTTTTTATATTATATCACCAAAACGACTCCACCCCTGTTCATATAATTTCTTTTCTGGCATTGCGAACATTGCCATGAGTATCCCAATTTTTAGGATCGATAGAGAAAAAATGAAGCTTTAGGAAATGCTCAACTAATCAAGAGGGCAACAACAAAAAATAATTTTAAAAAAAATTAATGCACCTGTCACTTTGTAATTACAGGAAATAAAACATTTCGATGAATTCTAATGATACGAATTAAGCTCAGCGAAAATGTTATAGAATATATGTTTATTCAGAGCAATGGCAAGCTTCCGATAGAAACGGAAACAACTGCATTTAAATTTAAAAAATATTCAATTGTATAATATTTAACTGACAGTGACGTAGATATAGCATCAGTACGGATGGTGTTGTTTACTTTTACAAAAAAAAAAAGAAGCTTATTTCATCGTTTTCATGGGATTTTAAACGACTTTTTGAGGTCGGGTTGGGAGGGAGGAGTTGAGTTTTACCCTTTTTTTTGTCTTGGTTCCAATCACTCAATGCCATATTCTTAGTTTCTAGAGGGAGTTTAGAGGCATTAAATTACCCCCCCCCCCCCCTCCACCCTCCTCTCCCGCTTATTTATCTATAGGCTTGATGATGGCGATGAGGATGAAATAATCCCTTTAGCTGTGAGCAGGTATCTCTAGACAACTAATAGTCATTTAGACAAAAGCAGAGATTATTTTCAGTTGTTATCTGAGATGACACCCGGACTCAAGTAAGTTTGTCTCAAAGGCATCATTGTGTAGGGGGTTTTGTTGATGAATATTGAATTCCCAAAGGAAGGCATTTCAGCACACCCGTATCCTGGTATTATCGCGTCCTCTCTGGAGCAAAGAACACACTTATTGGTCAACTATTTAATGAGATTGTGTTTTACTATTGTCATGATTTTCGTTGATCGCTATTTATATACTTTGGATCGCCTTGGCTGTTTTTTTCATGCGGCTCCAAGTATATAAATAGTGACCACCAAAAATCACGACAATAATCAGAAACGTAACGAATTAAATCATAATTCATTATGTAAAGATGTCTTTTATAAGTGCAGACGGTCATGATGTAACTAATATTAATGCAAGGGAAATCCCGGAAATGTTTGATTACAACCACTTGCTACTGTGATGTAGCGATCCCTTAGTTAGTCCTCGTTTGTATCTAGATGTCCATGATGCAGTGTTTGTATGAGCACGACCTGAAAGGGTAACTCATCCACTTTCCGTATCTAAAATTATCACTTTTCTTTTTGAGAAATCCATAATTTATTGTTGGTTACAGTTTACCTAAAACAAATCTTTTTTTCAAATGTAGTATTGGATCCAATAGATACGGAATATTTGATATGTGTATATGGAGCAGTGTCTTGGGTATGTTGGGTTGCATGAGTCTCTCGGTTGTGTTTTAACGAAAGAGAGCAACGTTCTGGGCAGAACAAACAACGTGAAAATATGTTATTTTAAGACCTGGATAACCTATGAATCCGACGTCCCTCCCGTCTCAGAATAGTAGTGTATGGTATTCAGGAAGAACTCATATGCCGAGCACGTTTAGACTGTGCTGATTTTCTGGGCAGTATTTAGGTTAGGTAGTTTGCTTTTTTTTCTGGGAGATCCTGATGCACAAATATCTGTTGCGGAAATTGAACCTGTACTTTGGCCGTCACATTATTTCGTCATCTCTGCGTCACATACTCAGACATTTCGTTATTTCTCCGTCACATACTCAGACTAAATTTCGGTTTTAGCTCGTCTGGTAATTGCTTTTGAAGTTTACATTCGGTCACCACAGTCGTCCCTGCCTTGTTTCGCTCTAAACTCTGTAACTTCGCAAATATGTGAGATAAATTTATGAAATTCGAAATACAAAGCTATGGTAGTTGATTTTGACGTTCGCAATTGGTCACCACGGTCATCCCTGCCAAAACATCCCTTGTTTCCCTGCCAAAATCTGATACACATTCAGTCATTGTCACTGTTCAGAAATAAAATAATAGTTCACATAAGTGGGCATAGGATTTGAGCTAATCATAATAATACTCTTTATGCTTTGAACTGGTATTTCTGAGATATTTTTTTAGACCTTCCTGTGCATGGGTGCGCTCAGAGTACCATGGGCAGAATTTGTAAGCTGGTGGATATGTACACTACAAAGTTACAAGATATTGTGTACGTGTTTTAGGGAAGTACTAACAAAGTGATAACGAATGATAGGTTAAACAAATATAGAAAGAGTGTGAGCGAGAGAGATAGATAGAGAGAGAGAGAGAGATGAGAAAGGAGTGAATGTTAAGGTTTTTCAAAGATCAACGTCGATCGCAGAAATGCATATAAATTAAACAAACACAGACAAGATTACGCCTAGTTTGGTCGTCAAGCATGAAGTCGATAAGCATGACTGGCTCTGAATTATATCTGTCATGTGAACAAAAATAAATATGCAAATGACCTGTGTTCAAGATAAACGAACATCAGTACAAGAAGTAAATTGCAGTGATTTATACATTCGTACCGCTCTGCAAAAATATAACTTCGAAAACATTTGAGAGAAATTTATGAAATTCGAAATACAAAACTGTGGTCTTAATGAGAATTTGATCTTTTTTAAAGTAGGAACAAAGAGTAGCTTTAATGTTCTTATTTTTATTTCTTTAGAGATACACACACAAAAATAGCACACATAGTTAGGATACACAATGTAATATTTACGGTAGCTTAGATTTGTTAATTTAGTGTGATGCTTGAACATCAAGTTGAATGTCTTTTGTTGGTTACTGTCCGATTTGTACGAATATACAGCACATTACACATTAGGTACTTGGTTAAGTAAAGTGTGCCTCTTATGGTGATGGAACGCTACTTTCAATCTCAGACGTTAGTCCAATTTGGTTTAGTTAGCTTTAACCATAACAAATAGTAAAGGTCATGGTTCTTGAAATCCTGTCACCACAATCTGCGTATATAAATTAAGCAATAGCGTGTATTTGGTAATCTGTTGTTGCAGTTTTTAATGGTCACTTTGTGTATATTGTGTGTATAGTTTGTGTATAGTTTGTGTAAACATTGTATTTACTTTGTGTATGCTTTGTGTTTACTTCGTGTATACTTTATGCTGACTGTTTATCTATTCGCTAAACCATGTGTTCTTCGGCGTCAGTGGTAGAAGAGTTTTCTGGAGTCAGTCCTCTTGTGTAATGAGTATATTGTATAATTTGTCGCCTCTTTTATTTCGGTGGTCAATCGTTTTCGTGGTTGGCCTCTAGGTCTGCTTTCACTATATCTGTGTAGCATAGTTTGCTGTAGTATGCTGTCTGATGGTAGTCTACTGATGTGTGCAAACCATTTGATCTGTTGTCTCTTAATATATCCCAAGATTGAGGAGGTGCCGGTTTTTTGTAGAATGTCCTCATTCCTTGCTTTGTCTCTTAGCGATTATTTGTTTTTATGTTCTCCAATGACAATCACGGGAAATGTCACATAACATCACGTTAGAAGAATTATTCCACATGAGTCCACAGGACTCTGACGAGAGAGTGTGAAAACTAAATATTTTCTCTTTTTTTCAGATATAGTGGAAAAATATTAATGCAACCAAAAACAAAAACGGCATGGAAGAAGTAATCATAAAATAGATTAATAACAGTTATGTAAACAAATATCAGATAGAAAAATCGATCACAAAGTTTCTATATTTGTCACTATCTTCATAAAGGATAAAGACCTTTTGGTCGAACAATTGATTTATTCTATCTTGTATCTGCTCTACAAAAAAAACTGCTATTTAATCCATTTTATATTTTGTATCCTTTTTATTTATCAGTGCACAGTTTGCCTGCAGTTTCGCATTTTTCAATTTGTGAAGAAACATCCAAGTATGGCATAACTTTAAATGGATATTTCACAGCTTTGGTATTTTCACGGAAGACTTGAAGAAGCTAACGAATCCATTATAAATGTGAACACTGGCATCACCAAATCGGCTGTGCTGGTGTGTACATCGAAAGAGAGTTATATACATCTTCGCTACACCTACATACTTCCATCAGAAAAGGATGTCCTCTCAGGTCTCGACCGTGGAAACATAACAGTAACATCCATTTTACTGCTGTTCTTGCCCATCTCACATGTTGCGCTGCTCATTATAGACAATGCAATGCAGACACACTGCAGATACTGCAATGCAGACACACTTCAGACACTGTAATGCAGACACACTGCAGACAATGTAATGCAGACAGACACAGATAGACGGACATATAGATGTCAAATCTAAGTATATCAACACCATTTTGAAAGTTGTCCTGCACCAAAGTTCCCAGATTTAAATGAAACCACTTCAAAACTTGTTTATTTTCCATTTCATTATGGTTATTGGGAACACTATGTAATTCATTCTTTGCAATTTCGGAGGTAAACATGAAAATGAATTCAGTGTTTGCTTAAAGCAGTTATGTTCTCTCATGTGAGACGGCAGACGTTCACGATAATCGTTTAGGACCCAACATGATATGGAAAGCAAACAGTTCATTGTTATTGGCGCCTTTAGATGTAAAATGTAAAAAAAAGTACCTCTCACATATAAGTCTCAAATATAAGGAGGCAATATGTACTAGTGTAAAATTGTGAGAGTATTATAGACTTCACAGTAACAGGAGGTATTAGAAGGTAACATGCTCCAAGACTACATAGTAGCAGGAGACATTAGAATGTAACATTCACCAAGAATTCACAATAACAGAAGGCATTAGAAGGTAATATTGCCCAAGACTTCACAGTAAAAGAAGGCATTAGAAGGTATCATTTCCCAGGAATTTGCAGTTACAAAAGGCATTAGAAGGTAACATGCCCCAAGACTGTATAGTAACAGGAGGCAATGGAATGTAACATGCACCAAGAATTCCCAATAACAGGAGACATTAGAAGGTAACATGCCCCGAGGCATCACAGTAACATGAGTCATTAGAAGCCAACATGCCCCAAGACTTCATAGTAGCAGAATACATTAGAATGTAACATTCACCAAAAATTCGCAGTAACAGAAGGCATTAGAGGATAACATTCCCCAAGACTTCGCAGTAACAAGAGTCATTAGAAGGTAAAATTACCCAAGACTTCGCAGTAACAGAAGGTAACATTCGCCACGACTTTTCAGTAACAAGAGGTATTAGAAGGTAACATGGTTAGAGACATCATCATCATCATCATCAAGTGCCGTCTCCGCAACGAAGGTTGGCTGCAACGTATCTCCAACATCTCCTGTCTCTTGTCTTGGTGGTGCACTCTGCTAGACTGTAACCTGTCCATCGTGTAATGTTACTCTCCCACTTGTATCTCTGCCTACCTCTTGCTCGCTTCCCTTTGACTTTACCCTCAAGTAAGGTCTTCAATAGGGTGTCATGTCTTTTAATGTGTCCAAAGTATTTTATTTGCCTGATCTTTATTTCTCTTAATAGTTCTTTCTTCATATTAAGTGTCTTTAGCACCTCTTTATTTGTTTTCTTCTCTTTCCATGATGTTCTCCCTATTCTTCTATATACCCACATCTCAAAGGCATCAATTTTGTCTTCTAATTGTTTATTTAGTGTCCATGTTTCTGAGCCATACATTAATATAGAATAGATGTAGCATTTTATAATTCTCATTTTTAACTTGTTTGTAATTTGTTAGAGACATCACAATAGCAGAAAGCATTAAACGATAACATGCTCCAAGACTTCACAGTTACAGAAGACATTAGAGAAATCACTACGGTACTTTTTTAAGTCTGGTGTTGACTGTTATCTTTGTCAAAGTCGTGTAAGACTTCCATACTTCCATCATAGCGGTTGTCTGAAAGCGAACGATGAAGAAGAATTATCCTTATTTGAAATTCACCATTTGCAACACAATCTCCTTATAAGTTCGCACATTGCATCTGATCAAGATTTGTGTTTGTACTCGGTGATTGTGATTTGTGTTTGTACTCGGTTATTGTGATTTATGTTTGTACTCGGTTATTGTGATTTATTCTTGTACTCGAATGATTGTGATTTATTCTTGTACTCGGTGAATGTGATTTGTGTTTGTACTCGGTGGTTGTGATTTGTGTTTGTACTCGGTGGTTGTGATTTGTGTTTGTACTCGGTGATTGTGATTTGTGTTTGTACTCCGTGATTGTGATTTGTTCTTGTACTGGGTGATTGTGATTTGTTCTTGTACTCTGTGATTGTAATTTGTGTTTGTACTCCGTGATTGTGATTTTTGTTTGTACTCCGTGATTGTGATTTGTGTTTGTACTCCGTGATTGTGATTTGTTCTTGTACTCTGTGATTGTGATTTGTGTTTGTACTCCGTGATTGTGATTTGTTCTTGTACTCTGTGATTGTAATTTGTGTTTGTACTCCGTGACTGTGATATGCTGATCAAACCACATCCTCTATTATTTTTGCTGGTGGAAAGCTCTGACATAACCAAATTTGACTAATGTCCTCGGTTGAAAGAATCGACGCTCACGTTAAGAGATGCTTTTTATCTTAAATATTTCTTCCTCCTGTAACAAGACAATCAATGATACTAGTAGATTTCCACCAGTTGTAAACACAAACATTGAATTGAAACAATTTTCCTGCAGTACAGTGTATTTCTTTCTACAAGCTCGCCAGATACAAAAGTCGTCTAACAAGTTTTTCCACTACAGACTTTCTTCAAGCTCGTCAGCTGCAGCGGTAGTTCTCAACCCGTTTGTGTCCGTGACTAACTTTGGAACACGTTTTTTCTAGCCCCACTTTCCATGGGAATTAAAGTTAAGCGTAATATAAAAAACAAACAGCTTTCTTCACGACTTATTCGCCCGTCTGACAACATGGCCTGTGATTCTAGTTCAGAATTCAAATAATAGGATCACTGCCGTACATGTCGTAGGAATACTACAGGAAATTGGGGAATAGGCTGACAACCCCTCGCCTGTGGGGAAAAAAATATCATTTTCGCTGCATGTTTTGTATAAATTTCTTGCTTTTGTCTTCTATGAAATGGTCCCTGTGGATGACAAAGAGGTGCAGGACAGCGGACATTGCACCCTTGTCCTTTTGTGACTGACTCCTAGGGAATTCTATTTTTGCTGTCATCGATGTTGAGTCAACAAATGTGACAGACGAATAATGAGGCGGTTACCTCACAAATGTATGATGCTCTTCTAGCAGACTATGATGATCCTGGGAAACAATGCCACATTTGAATGCCTCTCAACAGAAAATAAACCTGCATCCCTAGCACAATCATGACTTTGAGAAAACAAACCTCATATATCCTAGCACAATCATGCTTTTGAGAAAACAAACCTCATATATCCTAACACAATCATGACTTTGAGAAAATAAACCTCATATATCCTAGCACAATCATGCTTTTGAGAAAACAAACCTCATATATCCTAACACAATCATGACTTTGAGAAAACAAACCTCATATATCCTAGCACAATCATGACTTTGAGAAAACAAACCTCATATATCCTAGCACAATCATGCCTTTGAGAAAACAAACCTCATATATCCTAGCACAATCATGACTTTGAGAAAACAAACCTCATATATCCTAGCACAATCATGCCTTTGAGAAAACAAACCTCATATATCCTAGCACAATCATGTCTTTGAGAAAACAAATCTCATATATCCAGGCATTGCATCTGTTACTCAACTGAAGAGGATCTGTGCTTTTGTCAGAAAGACTATGGACCAGTGAATCCCAACGTGGGGCCCGCGCCCCACAGGGGGGCAATTTGATTGTCAAAGAGGGCAATTTGAACAAGTTGTATGTAGGCTTTACTTAGGGAATAATTTTTTAATATAAAAATATGTATACGTTATATAGGGGAGGGGGACATCAAAATTTTAGAAAGACTTAGGTGGGGTATGATAATAAAAAGGTTGGGAAACATTGCCATGGGCTATCAAGAGCTATCTGATAACAGAGATAAGGATTTATTTCATCATCATCAACATCATCATCATCATAGACGTATTATTATATATCGTTAAATATCGCTTACATTTCTGTGGCCCCTTGATAGGTTTGTATCCGTTCATTGCAATTATTTTCTTTCTAACCTTTTTATCTAAACGCTTTTGCCCCATAGAGTCATGTAGCTCATGTTGAAAACCTCCGAGCTACAGTATAGCTCCCCCTCCCCCTATCAGGGTAGCCAAAAGTAATCAAATACTCATAAGAAAACACTAACGTGGTTTTGATGCTGATGCCCAGGCTGTCATTCCATGTGGATCCGGAACCTAGACCCCGGAACACATACTTCAGGACTGCCCAACATACAATATTAAAGAGCAGAGACAGCAGACCTGGCCAGAGGATACAGACTTGAGGCAAAAGCTATGGGGCAGCCGCTCTGACCTGTAGAAGACAGTGGACTTCGTCTTGACGACAGGCCTGACGGTATAGCATGGCCACAGATGCTGAACGCAGAAGAAGAAGAAACTAACGTGGTAAGAAAGCACTAACGTGGTAAGAATTCCGTGTATTATTTCAATTGACGACGTTACAAAATAACGTTTGTTAGACCAATATGTTACTCCGTGTCAATATTTACATGTAAATAAACTGTGTGTCCGTAAATATACACGTTTTAAAGAAAATCTGTTACTTGTACAGTCTCAAATTATCTACGTATCTCCCGAGATAATGGTTCAACTTTCTGAATATTTATGTACTCGGGTGATAAAACATTATAATACATGTGTCGTGTGTTTGATAAGACGCCTGTCTATATTTTTTTTTCAAATTCAGGTCTGCCCGTGTACAAGTACAACAAGGGGTCTGCCTGTATGAGTGTTTATCAAGTTATAAATGCTTCAACTGTGCGGTTACTACAAAACTGGTAAACTATCAGTTATCTAACAAGATGGCGTCTTCATGGAAACGTATCCGGAAAAGTGTGGGCGCCATTGTCTGAAGTGCACATGTAATCTCGTGACATATAATCCAGTATATGTTATAGATCACTTGCTGGATGATTCGTAATACTAGGCTGAGCATTATTTGCTAATGTGAACAGCTTAGATTTACAGATAAAAGTGTCCTTCACATCGATGTTTTACTGCAAACTTCACTTCGATATTGTACTGCAAACTTCCAATCCATGTTTTACTGAATACTTCCAATCCATGTTTTACTGAATACTTCCAATCCATGTTTTACTGAATACTTCCAATCCATGTTTTACTGAATACTTTACATCGATGTTTTACTGAATACTTCACATCGATGTTTTACTGAATACTTCCAATCTATGTTTTACTGAATACTTCACATCCATGTTTTACTGAATACTTCCAATCCATGTTTTACTTAATACTTTACATCAATGTTTTACTGAATACATCACATCAATGTTTTAATGAATACTTCACATCAATGTTTTACTGAATACATCACATCAATGTTTTACTGAACACTTCACATCGATGTTTTACTGAATACTTCACATCGATGTTTTACTGAATACTTCCAATCCATGTTTTACTGAATACTTCACATCCATGTTTTACTGAATACGTCACATCAATATTTTACTGAATACTTCACATCGATGTTTTACTGAATACTTCACATCGATGTTTTACTGAATACTTCACATCCATGTTTTACTGAATACTTCCAATCCATGTTTTACTGAATACTTCCAATCTATGTTTTACTGAATACTTCACATCCATGTTTTACTGAATACGTCACATCAATATTTTACTGAATACTTTACATCGATGTTTTACTGTAGTCTCCTGGGTATGAAAGAAAGCTCATAGAAACCATTCCATGTCATATAGGAAGTAAGAGCAAGTTGCTTGTATTTCCTTGGGATAGTGACATACAGCAATAACTTTTTACCTTCAATTTTATCAATTTTTGTCAGTCAATTTTATAGTCATCATCATCAGGTATTGTGCCGACTGGCGTAGAAGATCATGGATCTCCACAACTTTCTATTTCTTTGCATCTTTTACCATGATCCTGTGAACTCTTTGCTATGCCATTACGTCAGACTAATATTTTCTCACGCTGTCATTCTTGATCTTTCTTGCCTTCTATCCTTACCATTGTAACTATGTCCCCCATTCCTCCCTGTCTCATAACGTGTTCACATTCACACACACAGATTAAGATTCTCTTTCTAATATCATCAATTTGTTAATACACTCTGAAATGTGTAGATCTCCCATCTCTAGATATTGTAACTTGAATTGTTGCCTTCCTTTTCCGTTCAACTCTATCATCCTCTCAAAAATCGGTCTTTTTATGGAATCATAACCTCTCATTAATCTTACTTTATTTCATACAATGATTTACTTTTTAACCTCGAATGTATTCAAGCGTATACATTCTTCTTCTTCTGTGTTCGTTCTCAAACTCCTGCAGATTAGCAGGATGTAGTCCGGAGAACGGAATGCGTTGTGTCATGGTTTACAGCATTGCTGTGATATCTGCGCCTTTCGGCCTGACACATCCGACTTCAGCATGGCTTTGGGTCACTTACCCTATATGGGATGGGTCAGCCAACTCCATACCATAACCTCCTTAGTCGCCTTTTACGACATGCGTGGAAGGTAAACAGTGTTGCTATTCTTTGCTCCCCTTTCGGGCCCCGGTAACACACGGGCAGGCGTATACATAAATATATTTATTTCTCCATGAAATATGCCTCATGTTTATCTAGACACACACCTTCATCTAATTCTATGGACTTGTATAGAGTCCACTGATGATGCTCTGACAACTATCTAACCAACTAACCCCTAATCAATCAATCAACTAAGTAACTAGCAAACTAAGTAACTAGCAAACTAAGTAACTAGCAAACAAAGTAACTAGAAAACTAAATTATTAGAAAACTAAGTAACTAGCAAACAAAGTAACTAGAAAACTAAATTACTAGAAAACTAAGTAACTAGCAAACTAAGTAACTAGAAAACTAAGTAACTAGCAAACTAAGTGACTAGCAAACTAAGTGACTAGTAAACTAAGTGACCAGCAAACTAAGTGACTAGAAAACTAAGTAACTTGTAAACTAAGTGATTAGCAAACTAACTAACTAGGAGTTATAAGTTAGGAACACACATCATTCTATTCGGGGCAGACATAAAGGTGTTTAGTCTCCCCCATAAAATTTTGAAGAGTATGCATGCTAATTGTTCATGTGACTTGTTTTTTGAAAATGCTCCTCAATTTATCCTTTGACGCTTGTACTAGTTCCACGTTTCATATAAAATGTTCTTAATCTTAGCAATGATGTCTCGTCAATTTCTTTTGTCCATATTCTTGCAAGCTCTCGTGATGCAGTTTCAATACGTCCCACTTGCTTATTATCATCCCCGTGATAAGTAAAAAGCGATCTAAAACAACCAATGTAATTGACTAACCAACATGGCAACTAACTAACTGTTTAAGTAACTAGCCAAGATAGTAACAATTAACTAATTTATATCTAAGAAATTTATAACTAATTCATGCACCAAAAATGACGAATAGTATTTACATGCTTGAAAGAAAGAAACAACAATTATTTTTATATTGAGAACATGCCACAATAAGCTCAAACAACATATAGATAAAACATATAGATGGAAAGTTTGGAGATTGTAACACCATATGTGCGACTGGGGACAATCTACAGAAAACACATAACATATTTTACAGAACTTCCCACTGTACGAGACACACACAAACACACACATACAAAAGAGAAAACTATGGCCATCTGAAACTCTGACGGACAAGTCCTACGGTCCTGTCTCGGGGCTGGTGACTACAGTGCAGCTCCTTGATGATATCTCATATAAACATCTGACATTAACTGAAGAACGAGGAATAAGAATAAGAAATAACTCATTTACTTCCCAACTAAGTGACTGACTATCGAGCTAATTAATGTTATTGGAATTCAAGCACTGATTCTAGTTTCGGATGATATAAGTGGTGTTTTTGTGTAAAATTAAACGTTTGAATATAAGAGAGACCGAAATGAAATGGTGTAGTCTATGTCATGTTTGCATTTGTGTATATGTGTTACATTTTTTCCCTCCAAAATGTTTATTATCCTCATATAAACCGGCTGTAAAAAAAAAAATAGTTTCCCAGAGGATTTCAGACCCCTCACAAATCAGGTAAAATGAGATAGCAAACTAGCTAGCAAAAACTGGAAGTAACTCCCAACAACAACTGCTAGGAGATTCAGTATCGTTTCCAGGAATTAAGTCCATCATTAACAGCTCTATAAACATGAAATGGAACTCAACTCACAAATGCAGCCAAAAAAAAAAAAAAAAA
Source organism: Meghimatium bilineatum (assembly GCA_034231615.1). NCBI lineage: Eukaryota > Metazoa > Mollusca > Gastropoda > Stylommatophora > Philomycidae > Meghimatium > Meghimatium bilineatum. The sequence goes on along the minus strand of CM067316.1, from coordinate 19,645,835 downwards.
AAAACGATCCTATCCACAGGCTTTGAAGAAATGAACAATCATTTTTAGATTGAGAACAAGTTACAACAGATTCGAACAATACGTGTACAGGAAGTTTGGAGTTCGCAATACTGAAATGTACTTTTGTGAGCAATTTCCAGAAAGCACAGAACTATCCTCAGTACCATACCAGAAGGGCGGCAAATATGTGACCATCTGAAACAGCTATAACGGACAGGCTCTACGATCCTGTCGACCACAGTACAGTTTATTGATGAAATTCATGTAAGTGTCTGACTTCGGCTGGAAAACGAGGACGAAGAAGAGTAAGAAGCCCACCATCCTACTCAGTAATGAAAAAGATCCAAAACTTCTCGACTTATACATGGATCTTGACTAGAAACCAGCCTCATGGCACACGAGGATATTGGCATAATTGCTCCGACCTCCATTTCAGCAGCCATCCAAGAGTATGTATACAGACTTACTCATTTATCTGTTGACAGCCATTTGTGTATACAATCCCGTAGTTAAAAGGAGGAGGGGTGGTGTTTTCGAACCCCCAACCAAGTTAGTAGATGGAGGGGGGGGCCTTCTCCATAGTTCTCTGGATCTTTCTTGCATGTGTAGAAGATTCAACTCTCAGCTGCATCGAATAAGAGGAAGCCTCATACGCAGAGGGGGGTTGGGGGAGGGATCATTTTATATTTGAAGTGTTGTGTGTTTTCCACAAGAGGAATGCCATCCACTTCTATTTTGTTGTTGCCTTGATTTTTGGGTCTGATGTGCCACGTTCAGCCTTTCTACCAGCGGAAAACCCAGATAGTGAGTGAGAGACTGAGTGAGTTAGAGAGTGTGAGTGGATGAGAGAGTGAGTGAGAGAGAGAGAATGTGAGTCAGTGAATTGGTGACTGCGTGAGTGAGATAGTGTGAGGAGGTGAGAGAGTGTGAGTAAGTCAGTGAGTGAGAGAATGAGTAAGTGTAATTGAGTGAGAGAGTGTATGTGAGAGTGTGTATGTGTGAGTGAGTGAGTGAGTGAGTGAATGAGTGAGTGAGTGAGTGAGTGAGTGAGTGAGTGAGTGAGTGAGCGAGCGAGCGAGCGAGCTTGTGAGTGAGTGAGTGAGTGAGTGAGTGAGTGAGTGAGTGAGTGAGTGAGTGAGTGAGTGAGTGAGTGATAGTCAGAGAGTGAGTTAATGAGAAAGTGAGTGAGTGGGAGAGAAAGGAGGAAGAAAATACAGAATCCTGAAGAGGAGAGACATTTTGAAAAAAAAGGATGACAGAAAGACAGAATAATGAAGAACAGATAGACTGGAGTGGAAAATTTGGGGAAGAAGTGTGAGATGGTGACGGAAATGAAATCGAGAAGTTGACAACTGGTTCGAAAAATGAACGAGAAAGCAAGAGCACGGGCTTAAAGAAATTAAGAAATGTACTCACTTTGACAGGCTGGACTCCGAAACAGCAGTTTTGAGAAAGTGAGGCCGAAAGAGGTCTTGTTTTTTCGTATGCGTATATGTGTATGCGCGCGCACATCTGTGAGAGTGTATGTGTGTATATATGAGACTGTTGTGTGTGTATGTGAGAGATAGATAGAGAGAAAGAGCGAGAGAGAGGGAGAGAAAGAGATGAGAGTGAGATAGAGAGACGGTACACTTTACCAGAGCTTGAAATTGACACTAAAGTTTCAGGGCACACAAAATTGACGTCGCCTGTGGCATTAAGGTTCTATGCGTGACGTGTAGGTTGTTGTGTGCTTTTTAGATGTTTTTTGTTCCATGTAATTTCAAAATGAAGTTCACTTCTCACATCGTCAGTGATTTTATAGTCATGTATGTACGGTGTACATCCGCGTTTCTCAAACTTCTTCGTACAATCGCACCCTTTATTTTTTATAGAAGTCTGTGCTGATGAGTTACCATCATTTTGTGTAAGCCTGGATACGCAGGAGCTAGATACAATGAAAGAGCAGAAAAATAAGCCATAGTGAAGTCCCGGAGAACGTGGTGACTGAATTACCAGAATCGCAACCCCCACTATTTTTTATGGTTGTAAAGTTTTGCTATAACTAAAAATTTGATTGACGCCCAGGGTTTGGAAGGAGCTTACGTCACAATAAGGCGTACATTTTTCTTAACCAAATGTTACCTCAGTGACAAGTGGTGGTTCGATGAACCGTGCTGATGTTCCAATCAAGGAGTTTGGCTAGAAGGAGGATGTTGCCGCAGTGACAAGTGGTGGTTCGATGAACCGTGTTGATGTTCCAATCAAGGAGTTTGGCTAGGAGGAGGATGTTGCCGCAGTGACAAGTGGTGGTTCGATGAACCGTGCTGATGTTCCAATCAAGGAGTTTGGCTAGGAGGAGGATGTTGCCGCAGTGACAAGTGGTGTTTCGATGAACCGTGCTGATGTTCCAATCAAGGAGTTCGGCTAGTCGTACGATGTAGTTGTGGTCTTACTCTGAGTCTATGACTAGAATGCAGGACCTGGGAACGATGTATGCTGTTGTAAGAAATTATCGGTATATCAAATGAAGAGTTATCAATCAACATATAATAACAACAGTGAGTTACCACAAGTTGAAGGACATATTGAAAAGGAAATCGGAGCACCTATACAAGTTTTTTTTCGACTTTATTAGTGGACTGGACTTGATTATTTTTTTGTGCAACTTGATTGGTGGGGTGGACTTGATAAAGCCAACGAATTTAAAATATCAAGGAATAATTTTTTGTAGTAAATGGAAGACTGGACAGGAAAAATGGAAACAACGTGTCAGAACGCAAATGACTTATCACCTAGCACCATTACCTCTTCAAGATGAAATTCCAAAAGCCGATACTATCTACAAATTTTATATCAACACTTTGCCACCAGTATCAAACATGTTCTTTAACAGTCTCGCAATAGAAGAAACTCGTTGCATTTGAAATGAAATGCCTGAGTTAAGCAATACTGGTTACTAAACTAGATAAAATAAGAAATACATAAATTAGTAAAAGAGTAAATATATCATGTATTGAGCATAATGAAAGACAGCAAGTGAAACGGTCCGGTCACCTTATGAGAATGAACCCAGATTACATACCAGTAAGAGCATATAGCAAAAGAATATCAGGACATAATGCCAGAGGTAGGCAAAGAGCTACAAATCACTAAAAATAGTGATTGGAAAACATCAAGATAACCGTGAACAAACATGGACTTAGCACAACTAAGGTGACACATCTGGTCCTGAAACGAAAATTGAGATTCCCACCTCAACGCTTAACGGCAAGTGTGAATACCATCAACCTACATTCACCTGGAGTAAGACAATAGATAGTCCTTTCTGCTGTCGCCACATTATATGCACGATGCGTTTTTTAATGTACACTACTATAGAAAAAAAACTAGGTCATTGCCGGGAGTCGAAACCTGCGAGACCAAGGCACTAACCTTTCCGCCATGCGCATCGCTGGTATACCTCTATATGATCCCTAAATTTCCACTCTTCTATTTATTTCCCGAGGCTCACATCTATAGGTTAGAATTGGTGTTATGCTGCACCCAATAACTTCATCAACTCTCATGACAGAGATCTACCTTTTTTCGATGGAATGCTGCCTGCGATATTTTCAAATTTAATTTCTTTTTACTCTATTCCATAAATGTGTTGATAAAATAAATCACCGTATCCATTAAATTGTAAAACCAAATATCAGCGCTTTCAAGAATTTTGAAACTTCTGTACAAGTAGACGCCACCATATGTTTAATTATTTCCCTTGTTTATGTTTGTAAATTTCATGTTCATCATTTAATAATTAAAATATTTATTTATTTAGGGTTTAGGTTAGGGTTAGTTATGTAAAACACAACTGTCCTAACTCTAACACTAACCAAAACTCTAAAATAAGTAAATACTTAAATTAATAAATGATGAACATGAAATTTACAAACATAGACAAGGGAAATAATTCGACTATGTAGTGGCGGCTGCTTGTACTGCACCCAAGAATGTTCTGTTTGAAGGATCAAACATTCCATGAATTGGAAATATGGAAAAACTGCATAAATTAATTGTTAAAGATGCAAGGAATCACTTAATGGGTTGACAAAGAAGCAAAAAATTCGTGAATGTATCAAAGCAATGTCAATTGTTCAATTAATTTCTAAATATTGTGCCTTGGATTCCATGAATAGATTAGTACATTTGTATGCGACTTTGATCTACCAGAGGAGATGGTGTAGAAGTTATGAGTCACCCAGAGAATAACATTTTCATTAAGAGTTTTTGTGCTCTTTTGTTGTGTCAATACATAATTATCTTCCAGTATGATTGTATTTGTAAGTATATGCATTTATTTCATTTTTTTCTCTGACTTTGTCAAATATCGTAGAATACATACGAGAAATATCAAGGGAGAAAAAAAAAATTGGAACAAACCAGCCGTGGCCCAAAAGGAAAGCAAACAATTGCAACACTGCTATCTGCCGCACTTGTCATAAAAGGTGACTTTGGAGCTTTTGATGGTAGAGGTGGTTGTCCCATCCTATAAAGCAGGGCTATTCAACTATATTTACTCAGGGGCCAAGATGTAGAAAATGGGGATCATCACGGGCTAGATGTTCGAATCCCAGTCTTAAAAAATTATTTATATTTCATACTATAGGAGTATAGTTAGTATAGTACCAAACAATTGAAGACATTTCTTGTGGTAAGTGTAATAAAAAGTACAATTTAGTATTTATTACTTTATTTCATGGTTTTAGCAAGGATCCGCGGGCCACTCACTGGGCCTCCGCGGGCCAGATTTGGTCCGCGGGCCGCTAATTGAACAGCCCTGCTATAGAGCATAAAGTAGCCCAGAAAATGTGCTGAAGGTGGATGTTTCAGATCGAAAGGCGTATATATCGTAGCCAAGCTGTAAACTAAGACAACGCATTCCGTTCTCTGGGCTACATCCTGCTAATCTTCAGAAGTGGGGGAACGAAGATGTTTAAAAGGATAACAACTTAAAGTGATAACAGTAAGGATAGATAATACAATATTACTTGTACTAAAATAACTAATGACAATTTTGGGTTCTGATTTGGAATCCGTGTCTTCTTGCTTATTTTCGTATTATTTCATTTAAATATGATATCAATAATTATTAATTGTTATATGACGTGTTCTCTCCAGAACGTTGTCTTCCCAATGAACTCCCTGAACCCTTCTCTGTCTTGGGCAATGTGGCTTGCATTTTCCAAAGACGTATTCATGTTATCTTTAACGTCGTCAGTCCAACGTGTTCTTCGTCTTATTTTGTAAATAAAAATAAATTATCAATAATTAATTTAAATATTCATTTTTCCAGAACACACTAATTTGTTTAATCATTTTGTCATCGCTACTGACAACTGGAAAAAGTGATAAAAAACGCATCACCTGGAGAACAATCCTGCATAGTTGTGCTAGGACATTTAATAATTGAATATTGAGTGGAGCAGAAAGGCAATGGTTCAATCCCAAGTTACAACAACCAGTTATGGCATGTCCCCATCTATATTCTGCAGTAGACCAGTGCTCAAGAGGTCGCGCGTTCGAATCCTGCTCACGTCCTACAGCTTATAAAGTGAATTTTTTCGAAGATTTTTGGGGATTATCGCTTGAAGCTACGGAGTTACGTGCTATGATTGGCACACTCAGAAGGAAGCATGCCGTTTAGTTGAGAGGATCGGAGTACTCTTGATGTAACCCGAGTACAGTGAAGTCAATCCTCTACACATTTTGAGCCTTTTCTGAGCAACAGACCACATCCATCATAAATTTGTAGATTTAGTCATGAACTCATTTTCGACTCGTGCCCGATTAATTCCATCTGATAGAGGCTTGCTTCAGACCGTCTGTCACGACGAACAAGATCATATAACATGTGATCGCTAGATCAGCGTAATTGATAGACAACATATTACTGTCGGGTCGACCCAACTTCAGAAAATAGTGATTATAACAATCTAGGATATATAAACACGGATAACGCGACGGTGACCATAAACCACTAGCGGAGTTGGTCATAGTAGAAAACCAACATACCATTCTGTTGTGGAGGCTAGGTACTATTTTCATTTTCCAGCGCAGGCAATTGTGCATCAAGACTGTTCAAAAGAGCAATGGCAATCTACTGAAAGAAAATATTGTAAATATAAATGATAGATGATCCTGACATCCTGAATAGTATAATATTTCATCTGTAACCATTCCAAACACTTTGTAGTGGACTGAAGAGGGACTACTTACTAATCAACGGAAAACGTGCTCTGTAGCCTGTACTTTCATTTTGTTTTTAAATTTTTCTAAAGGAACCGAGTTGTGATAGACTTCCTTTATATACGAGGTCTATAAAATGAAAATATTTTTTTTCTGGGAACATAAATTGGAAACCTAAATCACAACCGTACTTTATTCACCATTGTCCCTATTGTATTCGATACCAGTTCTTCAGTTCTTATAAAATGCTTGGATTACTGCGTAAAAAATGCTCTTGGTCTTGTGTCTAAACACGCATGCACCAATTGTTGTATCTCCTCATCAGACCTGAAAATTAAGCTGCCATAGCACCAAATTTGCAGACACTTTGTAGCACTTTATAGACATCATGAATAATGTGGTATGCTGAATCTTAACTGATGGGTAACTTACACCACATACAAGACCTCTCTACATAATTAATTAGGACTTCATTCGTTACGGGTTGTTGATTATTGTCATAATTTTCGTTAGCCACTATTTATATACTTGGAGTGGCATGCCAAAAACAGTCAAGGCCGACCAACGAAATACATAGAAATAATTAAAATGCCTTTTAGTTCATGTTTACATTTTCTGTTGGAAGGTCTTATACTACCACCTAAGGTCACGACTGACAGTTTAGATGTACGCCATGTCATTCACAATCAATCGAACTGGTCTTCCCACTGTGCAGGCGTTTAACGGATGCAATAGACTATGTGGTCATCACTAGATGTGTCTGGCCGGGTCGGTGTGTCTGGCCGGGTGAGTGTGCCTGGTCCGGTCTGTGTGTCTAGTCGGGTGCGAAACCTATGTCAAAGAACTCGAGCAGTTGTGATACTTTCTACTTCACTGATAAGGAGATAAATCTTCAACGCCTGGGAACAAACTTATATGTTGGAAATACACTTTCTCTGAGTACACTTACTCATTTGCAAGATTGACATGCATACATCATTATACTGGACCTTCATACTGGATCTTCATTCTGGACCTTCATACTGGACTTTCATTCTGGACCTTCATACTGGACCTTTATTCTGGACCCTCATACTGGACATTCATTCTGGACCTTCATACTGGACCTTCATTCGGTGATAAATTTCAATAGGTTTCATTCCTTCACTTTTTTTTTCTCCTTCTGCGGTCATTCTCAAAATCCTGTTGATCAGCAGGAAGTAGTCTGGAGAACCAAGTGTTCTCATGGTTTACAGTCATCTGCTCCTTTCGACCTGAAACATCAGACTTCATGTCATAGTTTTTGGATCACTGTGACCCTATACGGAATTGGTTAGCTAACTTCACCTCAAAGCATCTTCAGTTGCCTCTTATGACATGCTTGGTAGGTAACTGTCGCAGCTCCTTGTTCCCATTTCGGGTCCCAGCTATTGCCAATAGTGGGAGAAACCGTCTTTAAAATCCCATTATGGCGTCATTTTATTCGTCTGCACCAAGATTGCACGTGCATGACACTCTTGACATCCTTATCAACAATATTGACAGTTTACAAGACATGTCATTCTAATTCTTATCATAGTTGTATGGTTTTCATTTGAATCACCTTCCTACACTAAAGCCATTTATAGCAATTGTTAACCTTTAACCTTCACTGTTATCAGTTCTGCGTTTTGCTGTTGTTTTTTTTTTTTTGCATCCGTAATAAGGCAAGGTCTATCATTTTCTCTCTGGTCATTCCATGTACTAAAGTGTTTTGCCCCATGTCACCAGAATCTTCTGGGCGGCGCTGTTGTATATGAGCTTCTGACACGACATATTCGGGAAAAAGGGGTGTATAAGGTAATTTTCGCTCATTAAGTCTAGGTTCACACAGAGTTATCCTGACTGTTATCCTCAGAGTTATCCTCTTGACTGTTGTGGTATATAAACCCTTCTCCAAAACAGTCCTAAGCGTTGATCATCATCATCATCAAGTGCCGTTTCCGCAACGAAGGTTGGCTGTAACAGATCTCCAACATCCCATGTCTCTTGTTTTGGTTGTGCAGTCTGCTAGACCTGTCCATCGTGTGAAGTTTCTCTCCCACTTGTATCTCTGCCTACCTGTTGCTCGCCTCTTTTTGACTTTACCCTAAAATAAGGTCTTCAACAAGGTGTCATGTCTTTTAATGTCCAATATATTTCAGTTGTTTGATATTTATTTCCTTTAATAATTCTTTTTTTATACGAATTGTTACTATAGTAGTTAGATCTCTTTGTTTGTTTTCTTCTCTTTCCATTGTTCTCCCTATTCTTCTATACATCCACAAGTAAGGCATTAATTCTGTCTTCTAATTGATTGTTTATTGTCCATGTTTCTGAGCTATACATTAATGTAGAATAGATGTAGCATTTTATAATTCTCATTTTTTGCTTGTTTATAATTAGTTTAGATGTTAATATTTTCCTCATGTCATTGAAAGTGTCTTTAGTCTTTCCTATTCTCCTTTTAACTTCTGTTTTACATCTGCCACCATTTGTGATTATGTGTCCAAGAAATTGATAATGTTCTTCTACTTGTAGTTTCTCTCCATGTATTTTTATATTTAGCACCTGTTCTTCTGTGCCTTTTTTTTTATTAACATGTTTTTTTAAATGTTTATACCCACTCATATTCTTTACTTGATTTAACGACTTGATTTATTAATCTGTGATACACTTGAACTTCAACTGATACACTTGAAATATGGACAGTCACTAATATACTTGAGATATGGACAGTCACTTCTTCTTCTTCTTTTTCTGCGTTCGTTCTCAAACTCCTGCAGATTAGCAGGATGTAGTCCGGAAAACGGAATGCGTTGTGTCATGGTTTACAGCATTGCTGCGATATCTGCGCCTTTCGGCCGGACACATCCGACTTCATCATGGCTTTGGGTCGCTGACCCAATAAGGGATGGGACAGCCAACTCCATCCCATAACCTCCTTAGTCGTCGTTTACGATATGCGTGGAAGGTAAACAGTGTTGCTATTCTTTCCTCCCCTTTCGGGCCCCGGCAACACACGGGTGGGACAGTCACTAATACACTTGAAATATGGATAGCCACTAATACACTTGAAATATGAACAGCCACTAATACACTTGAAATATGGACAGCCACTAATACACTTGAAATATGAACAGTCATTAATACACTTGAAATATGGACAGTCACTAATACACTTGAAATATGGACAGTCACTAATACACTTGAAATATGGACAGCCACTGATATACTTGAAATATGGACAGTCACTGATATACTTGAAATATGGACAGTCACTGATATACTTGAAATATGGACAGCCACTGATATACTTGAAATATGGACAGTCACTGATATACTTGAAATATGGACAGTCACTGATATACTTGAAATATGGACAGCCACTGATATACTTGAAATATGGACAGTCAATGATATACTTGAAATATGGACAGTCACTAATACACTTGAAATATGGGCAGCCACTGGTATACTTGAAATATGGACAGTCATTAATACAATTGTAATATGGACACCCATTAATACACTTGAAATATGGACAACCACTAATACACTTGAAATATGAACAGCCACCGTTACACTTGAAATATGGACAGCCACTAATACACTTGAAATATGGACAGCCACTGATACACTTGAAATATGGACAGCCATATGGACAGCCAATATTAATGCGTTTACGCATATACAATTACATTACATTACAATATTTTAATGTAATTTTGCTTTTACGTTACAATTACATTTCTATTTCCATATATAATATGCATGTAATAGATGGGACTGCGGTAGCTTAGTTGATAGTGAGCTTGCTTGCTATCAGCATGCCAGGTTCGAAACCACGTCCGGACAAAAAAATCCAGGTTGTGATTTCTCACTTGACACGACCACACCTCCAGTCGATTCAGCTGCAAATGAGTACCTGACGCATGAGTTAGGGGAGGTAAAAGCAGCAAGGAAGGGAACTGGCCACCCTACCTAATAATTGCTACGGCTTAGTACATGAAAAGTTATGTTCATCCCTGACATACAATTAAAGTAAATTATTACAATTATATATATGAAAATTACTAATTACATTATTAATATTAATGTAATTACATTACATTACAATAAAAGGTTATATGTTGTAATAGAGTGTTACATGTTGTTATAGAGGGCTACATGTTGTAATAGAGTGTTACATGTTGTAATAGAAGGTTACATGTTGTAATAGAGGGATACATGTTGTAATAGAGTGTTACATGTTGCAATAGAGGGCTACATGTTGTAATAGAGTGTTACATGTTGTAATAGAGGGCTACATGTTGTAATAGAGTGTTACATGTTGCAATAGAGGGCTACATGTTGTAATAGAGTGTTACATGTTGTTATAGAGGGCTACATGTTGTAATAGAGTGTTACATGTTGTAATAGAGGGCTACATGTTGTAATAGAGTGTTACATGTTGCAATAGAATGTTACATGTTGTAATAGAATGTTACATGGTGTAATATAGGGCTATATGTTGTAATAAATGGTTACATGGTGTAACAGAGGTTGCGTGTTGTAATAGAGAGTTACATGTTGTAATAGAGTGTTACATATTGAAATGGATGGTTAAATATTGTAATAAGAGTTTTAATGAACAAGAAGAGTGTTGTACAGAAACAAGAAGAACAGCCGGAAGTGATATGAAATATAATATGACGTGACAATATGAGTACTCAGGGAGTTTCCGTATATTTTTTAGATCCTTCCAACTACCTGATCACAGTATGATAATGCTGACGAAATCGTCTTATCGCGAAACGAACATCCTACTGGTGCGAAAGTACAAGGTGACCAGACGGAAACCAAGTCCTTCTAAAGATTGAAAGTCCTTCGTGTTGATTTCACACGCTCACTCACCTTGGCACATACGACTGATCATTGGTCAATTTGTGTATGCTAAGTGCCGCCAGCCAATTAAAAGCACGGAAATAATGGAACCAGATAAGTGACGTGTGAAATCGAAGCACGTGACATTCAGGAGAATGGTTTGGGAAACAACGTGAATTCGTGGTCGATGGAGGGAGAAGGATGAGACGCCTTAGTAGTCCTATTAGATAAGTAGTGATTGAAGTGTCTATTGTGACGGAGGTTAGTGAGTAACAGCAAATGTAGCGGAGGTGATGCAGAAGTTGTCATTGAAGGGTGTGCCGTCAGATATAAGAGATTAGACAGGATTGTTGGCTTTAAATACATCATACTGACCAAAACATCCTTGTAAGTGTTGAGTTTTGCATTTCTATACCCAAGTGTTGAGTGTTGTATGATTAGTGTTGTTAAATGAAAAATACGCCCGATATTAAAGCAAGCAACTGTCCATAAATTAAAATAAAGTTAACCAACAATTTTAAGCCAAATATTGACCACTCTTCCTCCTCTTCCCCCCCCTCCCCCACTGTCACCACACCAACTGTCAAGAATTAATTCATGGAAACTTTTACTTAATTATAACAAATATTCTTATCCCCAACAATTAAAACAAAATTAATATTTAAAAAAACACAAATAGATCGATATTATCTATTTCCAATTCCAACATAAACTAATGAGTTGAGTGTGCGTTTTCCTACCCCAACCATGCGGCTTGGGTTCAAGTCCATTCGTCATTTGTCGTAAATACGTCCACATAATGTCTGGGATACCCAAACAAAGTGGGAAATGGTGCTGTGGTCACCTATTGCTTATATGTCTTCTGTGTTCGTTCTCAAACTCTTGCGGATTAGCAGGATGTAATCTGGAAAGCGGAATTCGACGTGTCATGGTTTACAGTTCGGCTGAGATATCTGCCCCTTTGGCTTGGCAACTCTTACTTCAGTAAGGCTTCTGGGTCAGATCACCCTCTATGGGTTTGGACAGACAACTCCACCCCCAAAACCTCCATAGTCACCTCTTACGAGATATTTGAACAAAGTTCATGTGGTTGAACCTTCCACCCTGAAAAGGATACTGTGATGCGCTCCAAAAGATGACGAGAAATGACATTGTCGCTACGTTATGGCTGCTGAAGACTACACTGGTTCCTTTTGGTCAACCTTTCGTTAGATAGGAAGACGCGTGTGGGAAAGAACCTATAGTAGTTCAATTAACACTACCTTTTTCACAATCCGTTCATGGTACAGCACAGTGATGTGGTATTCAACATTGTCATCGTGGCTCATACAGCTCACTCACAATCCAGTCAAGGTACATCACAATAATGTGGTAAACATTGTCATCTTGGCTCATGCAGCTGACTTGTCTTGGCTCCAGCACAGAGACTATTTTTCTGTGCAGATTCAAAATAACTAATCAAAAATTCAACCATCAATATGTGACTCATTTTGTGAAAGAATGCACTTCACGTGTGCACTATTTCTCTTCAGATATTGAACTTCCTTTTGACACTAGTCGAGAATTAACAGAGCTTGTAAACATTTGAAACCATATTTTCTTTTGTTTTTATTCTAATCTATCATTGCGACAACTACATAATTACTGCAATCTCTTATGAGCAGCATACTTAAATAATTCAATTTTAAAACTATCTTGAATCTATTATCGATGTCAAAGTACTATGTGTAAATATTATCTACATTTTCTTATTTTGTTTGCAAAGTTTAGTTTTTTGTTAAATTATACACAACATAGTCGTGTTGTGTGAAAATTCATTAGTTTGGTTCGCGGAGAAATCTCAAAATCAGTTATGATATTCTTCTTCTGTGTTCGCTCTCTTCTAACCACAACGAATATATCGTGTGATTTCCGCCGGGGAGAGTGAAGTACGTTGTGCTGCAAGTTCCACAGTAAAACTGTGTTATTTGCACCTCGGTTGGCTCACTTTGTGGTCTGGACTTCCAAGGCCCAGGCAGATCCAGTTATGATATTGAAATTGATAATATACTGTAAAGTGTCAAGACAGAACGACATAAAATGAACACGTACATTTCAGATAATGTATCTTTAAAAAAATACTTAATTATTACATAAAATATAACATTATTTAGTCACGTTTTCATGATTTCTTCACCACACTTCTTTCCTCGTGTCAACAACTGTCAACACTTTTGATATGTCCGATGAGGATACAAGTAATGATGCTTTTGATTCAAGATTTCAAGAGAGTTAGAGGAGTAGATTTAGTCTACAATCAAGAAGTATCATAAACTATCAATGTGCATTGCGCATGTGGTTGCATCTGTGGGTCTCACCAATGGCCCACTAGACAAACCACCGATGCAACAGAAAACTTTAGTAGATGAAATGCCGTTATATTGAGGTTATCTTCTTATAGAAGCTTCATGGCACATCATCTATACAATTATGCTTATTATGTTGTTATTTTGTTGTTAAAATGTGTTTCATGTTTACTTAAATATATGTATGCACCCTCTGTGGTTGGGAGGTAGCCAGAGATGTTCTGTGCAGCACTGGGGAGGAGGAAACTGACAGCACTGTTTTTTCCTATGGTTGAGACCCATCATAGAGGCACAGTGACTCAGGACGTGACAATCCTTTTGACTTGAACATTTGGTTGCATGCCTAGAGCAATAGAGAAATTCCGCATTACCAGTAGTCAATTGGTGGCATGGAATGAGCACAGTGAACCCTATCTTGGCTGCTGTGGCCTGGAGCAGTGCATAGGTTGAAACGTACCTTCCTGGAGGTGTGATAGTTATTCTCTGGCTCTGTCCCGGGGTGAGCCGAAAATCCACAGACTTCCCAGCAATATAATGCCATTTAATGGCATTGGGTCAAAGGGAATGAGCCCATGGACCGCTGGATCAGCAACCAACCAACCAACCATCAATTTGCATACTTTGTGCATGAAATGTGCATACATTGTCCATTTGCTTAAAGACAATGAACACATGTGGATGCATCCGGCCAGAGTAGGTTCATCTACTAATTTTTTAATTTGCTTTAATAACAAAATATGTTTTATTAAGCACTTTATCCAGTCATAATTATACAGCTCTTCCGTAATATAATTATTAGTCATTATAGCAATGATATCTCTGCGAATCTCCTGTAGAGAACATAAGGCAAATGTACACAAGAAATAAAATAGAGATGCATAAATGTCCACAAGAACCATTACTTTTAATAGTGAAACATCGAAAAATTGCATGTTTAGGACATGTATGCCGAAATGATTCCTTGTTCAAAATGATAATACAGTGAACAGTCGAAGGTGAAAGGTGCAGAGGAGGTGAAATAAATTCATGGACAGACAAAAACAATGACTGGGCATGTTGTGATTCCCATTACTCATCTACATAGCTGAAGATAGAAATCGATGGAGTTCCTGTGTTCATGCATCCAATGTGGTACTCTTGCGACCGTGACGGGTTACGGGCTTTTGAATATGGATAGAAATGAAGAAATATTTGGCTTTCCCACGCGGCGGATGGGTTAAATAGTCTATTGAGATAAAGAGTTATTAAGAGTGAACTGTTCAAGAACAAGTAAGAGAGCATCAGAATCTAATGTTTTTGTAAATTACATAGGAAACAGTCGCAGGTTCCACATCGTTCATGCTCGGCTGCCTGAGATTTTCTGGAGTAAGAAAACTATGACTTAATAAATGGTTGTTAGTCAATACCGCGATGATTCTAAAATAAATGTCAATCAATGAAATCTCATGATTGTTGGGGGGGGGGGAGTTTTCGAAACATGAGTCAATATTAGAAAATATGTAATATGACATGCTTGTTATAAGAGGTCGCTAAGGCGGAGTACTATTGACAACCTCCATGTATTGAAGCAAAGCATTGGTATTGTTGTTTGCGTACGCTCTCGTGTAATCATCGCGAATATCGTGCAATTTCTGCAGAGAATTCTGAAGTACGTTGTGCTATCGCTCAATTTGCACAATGTAAGACTAACATATCCAATTTCGACATGGCTTCAATTCATGTTTGCTTCCCTATCCTGTGACAGACTTCATATCTGTCGGCAGACTACGACAGAATATAGACTACGCCGTGACAGTTTATCAACCACTGTGCCCTAGGAGGACATTGGTATTCAACTATTGTAGAATTTTGAGGAACCACTAATACACATAATCGTATCGCTAGTACAATGTGCATGCTCGGTGTTCGAACGACGAGCTAACTCGTGTGAGAGTTTTTGCGAGGCTAGATCACTACCAACTATGCCGCAGAACAGACTACCACATAAAGTAAAAATTAAAGTTAACAAAACTTGTCGCAATGTGATGCGTTATCTGAAAGATGCAGTTACTCCCTTTTCCCTACTACAGATTCTCCCTCCTATAGATTATCCCGTATTTTGAGAACGATTGCAGAAGAAGAAGAGGAGAAAAAGGAAAAAATAAAATAAATGTTCTGGAGAACAGTTGCGAAACATTTTTGACAGAAATTGTCTTGAGAACAGTTGCGAAACATTGTTGGGTAATGGGCTGATAGAGATTTTGTTCGTGTAGTATGTTTCTTGAAGCTCCAAGTAATGTTTTCTGTTCATATGTGGTCAGACGAATTTCACATATTGTCCTTCGGAATCAGGGGATCGATCTTTCAAAAGTTCCACCGAAGATGCATGTTGCTGGTCATTGGCGCAAATATAACGAAGACACAATTCATTTATATTTTCTAGACTACATCCTGTTGGAAATCTAGTAGGATCATTGTCCTGCCACAAGGAGATCCAGCGGGAGTTTGAGAATGACGCTGAAGAAGAAGATACTTCTAAAGTGAAACTATTTGATTTTTCCCTGTGATTTTCCTCCACGGGACTGTATAACTGACGAGAATGTCGGGCCGGTATATACAATTTTAAAATCAGACTGGAGGGCAGAAAAAGTTTCATGGTGGGCAAGATTTGGTCCACTGGCCGTGCCCTACGTTGGAAAACACTGGTCTATAGACATATCGATAGCTAGCAAGACTAGACAAGATAACATAACGTGGATGTGATGTTAACATTAAACTTAATATAGAAAAGACCCGTAACAATGATGTGCTCATTTACTAAACATCTCGCTAAATAAGAGAACACTCCCACAAAATAGCATTCTATTATTCCAATGAGGTCACCCTGTGTCACACATCCTGAGTCGAGTACGGTTCACTTGTTGATAAAACCACAATTTTTTTTTTAGATGTAAAGACCCTCGCTTGCTGTGCGATATGTCTAACCATTGCGCGACGACTTCCTGGCTCATTGAAACAGCTGGATAAGGGAAGCGGACAAAACGACATTGAGGTGTTTGCATCTCAACGGATAGCAACAGTGCCTAGGATAAACTTAAGAAATATTCCGTTTCTTTTTTAAGGCGCTTTATTCAGAGACTACAGTAGTGTGGACAGTTGTGGACGTACAAGGGGAAGAAGATGCCCAAAACCGAGGAGAATGGACAGGACGAGCCTGTTTCTCCGGGATCGAAAATGTCCGCTGAGTACTCACTGGATGATCGTAAGGTAAGTCTATCATCATCATGTGCTGATGGATGTGTAGTTTATGTTGATACGATATTCCAGATGTATTATATATATCTCTGTTGTTGCGATGTTGCTGATGTATTGTGTATATACCTATTGGTGTGATATTGAAACATTATATACGTGTATAAGGAAATAGTCTCCACAACCAAACGAATAGTTTTACCAGGCAGCCGTAATATCAATCATCACTTCTTTATGCATGTGAAACATGGACAGTATTCGTAAGAAACGACAGAAGATTAATCCATTTCCACCCAAGCTGTTTTCTTAATAACTTAATTAACATCTATTGGTTGGGTAAAAAAAAAGCAGGCAGTGTTGTACTGGGGAAATCTAAATGTGTAATATGTAAGCATACACACAATGTTGATGAAGGCACAGATGTGCTGGGCAGGACACATGGTCAGCATGGAAGAGCACCGTCGGCCAAAAGCTGCTATGTGGTGAACTTCATGATGTGCTCCCGCACATACCGGAGGACAGAAGGCACGCTTTAAAGACACTTCTAAAGGCATCACTTACTTCAACATAAACAATCAATACAAGATAACTGCGTGAAACGTAACAACAATTAGACTTACGTAAAACACAGGTTTAGTATATTTCTTGTGTGCTCATCATTGCCCATCATTACCCACTAGTTTTAGATATAGTCTGTCGTGTCCCATTGAGACGAAATATAAACCTGTCTTCAACATAAACACACATTTATGGGAGTGTCTTAAATAAGACAGATCTCGTTGATGTCTCAGAATCAAGAATAGCGCAGCTGCTGCAGAGAACCACAAAATCGATACTGCGCAACAAACAACATTTATAGTGAAAGGATGTTGATAATGTGCTATATATGTTAATGTGCTATATATGTTAATGTGCTATATATGTTAATGTGCTATATATGTTAATGTGCTATATATGTTAATGTGCTATATATGTTAATGTGCTATATATGTTAATGTGCTATATATGTTAATGTGCTATATATGTTAATGTGCTATATATGTTAATGTGCTATATATGTTAATGTGCTATATATGTTAATGTGCTATATATCATTCATATATGTTATATATGAATGATATATATCTACGAACTCATAATCAAGGACATAACTAAAATTGAATTTTCAAAAGTGGATGTAACAAATGGTCATCATCACTTGTGATGGACGAACAACAACATTTATGTTAAATTTGTGCCATTATTATTAATGTAATATACGAATTTCTGTTGGTAGTGATGTTGGTGATAGCTGATGATGTTGTCATTTCTGTTTGTTTGATAGCTCTTTGAATACCACTATCCTAACGTAAGTTAGTAATACTTCTATCATTTTGTCAAAATTACATTAGGTATTTTCTATGTATATATATTTATGCCAGTGTATATATATATATATTTATGCCAGTGTGACGCTGCTGATGTATTATATATGCTTATGTTGTTATGCTGTTGATATGATATATTTTATCTCTATTTGTGTTGGTACGTTATAGTTGATAAAATAAGCGTATACTCCTATTAAAATAGTATAGTTCATGAAGGAAGTGTATAATCCTGTTGGATCTGGTATAGTTGATGGAGGAAGTCTTTATTGCTGTTGGATGTGGTATAGTAAATAAAGTATATAATTGCTGTTGGATTTGATATAGTTGAATAAAGGAAGGCATTGATTGCTGTTGGTTGTGGTATAGTTGAATGAAGTTATAATTGCTTTTGGATGTGGTATAGTTGAATGAAGTCGATAATTGCTGTTGGATGTGGTATAGTTGAATGAAGGAAGGTTATGTTTCTGCTAGTATGATTTAGTGAAGAGTTATATTTCTTCACTATATATTCCTCCCTATTCTATTCTCATGGAACTAATCCCCTCAGTTAATATTTACTACAACTTTTGTCATTGAACAAGTATTCTCATGTCCTACCTCTCACTTATATGGCGTGTGGTTAAAACGCCATGATACGTCAGATTGTGGCCTGAATCCCTTATAAAATACGAGTATCCCTCACTATTTATCATCCCCATATTTATTTCTCATTTGAAGTGGCATGAGTAGATTTTTATCCCATACTTTATACTCGTTTAGTTGCTGTTGCTATCTGTTGAAAATGTCAACTCCATAATGACTGATTTCCGGTCCTTTACCAGAGAACCTTTTTTGTTCATGTTATGTTTGTGTGTGTTAATGCTCCCCTGAGTTTTGTTAACAATAGTATTGTAGTGATAATGCAATCGTTAAATATGGTTGCCAGTTTAAAAAGGTAATTTAAATCCAAACAGCGCTTGAAATAGTTTATAAATACGTCAAATGATATGAACACCATTTGTCTTCCTCGTTTAGCAGCAATTTCTAGCTTTACTTCTTTTAGTTGATCCTTATTGTGTGTCAATGTCATGTGACATATTCTCTCCAGAACGTTGTCTTACCAATGAAGCATCTGAACCCTACTCTGATTTGGGCCATGCAGCTTG
Organism: Meghimatium bilineatum; assembly: GCA_034231615.1. NCBI lineage: Eukaryota > Metazoa > Mollusca > Gastropoda > Stylommatophora > Philomycidae > Meghimatium > Meghimatium bilineatum. Next base: position 19,626,674 of record CM067316.1, on the reverse strand, counting down.
CATTTTCCAACAACATATTCATGATATATTTAATGTCGTCAATCAATCGACTTCTTGGTCTGCCCTTTCTCATCCTCCTAGGTGCTCTGCCCTCCATTAATATATTTTGTATAGGGAGCATTAAATTCCATTTTCTTTAAATTTCATCCTTATGTTCGATTATCACTATCAATATTTTAGAGAGTTTTCAATTTGTGGATCTTATTTGATTTATTGTATCATTAGATATTGCTAGCCATATTCGTGCATTGATAGAGTTCAAGTATTCTTTCTCTGATATATCAGAGACCTTTCTTTATCAATAATAAGCATGTATTATATAGTATACTCAAGTACTATACTGGTAATATTATACTATACGCAGTATATAATATTATCACAATTGTCATAACATAACATTTTCCATTTTATTTATTAGATTAGTGGGGATGATGATGGTGATAGTTATGATGATGATGTGAATGATGATGATGGCTATGGCGGTGGTGATGATAAATATGATGATAATCACTGACGATGATCGAGTTAATCCGTTCATCTATGCCCCTGCAGCCCAGATTAGTGGGAAACGACATATTTTCGTCTTAAGCTCAGATAACTTCACTTAATAAAACAAGTTTCCTGTTATAAATATAGTATCATGAATAGCACAACATTCAACCAACTGCTGGCATTTCTGTTTGTTTGATAGCTTTTTGTATACCACTACCCTAACGTAAGTTAGCTATACTTCTACCATTTGGTCTGAATTATATAAGCTATTTTCTATGTCCATATTCTTCTTCTTCACATTAGTATTATGACTATTTCGACCTAGACGTATATAACCACATCCTATGCAATATTGTCAATTAACAGAAATAGGGAAGATTATATTAGAAATATATGTGCGTGTTATTGGCATTGTCTTAAAAAACTGCGCCCTGTTATTTCCGCTCTCCCTCCCTCCCCTCACTCTCTCTCTCTCTCTCTCTCTCTCTCTCTCTCTCTCTCTCTCTCTCTATATATATATATATATATATATATATATATATATATATATATATATATATATATATATATATATATATATATATATATGTTGCGTAACTATGTTTTCCTGTAACACAGATTTCTAGAATGTAGCACGTAGACGGACGAAAATTGATTCAGTTATAGCTTGGCTCAATTGAATTTAGGTGGCACTCGCAGAAAATCTTGAAAGTTCTCCTCTGCTCCGGCAAATCTGGCCAATGATATGAGTGGTTAATCTTTACCTCTGAAATGTGCACAAAGGTCAAACAACTGTAAACACATCCATAGGCATAAAAAATATTTTGCTCATTTCCATCGAAGTTTATTATGTTTTAACAGGTTAAATATTCCTTCTCTTTGCCTTTTGCTGATGCTGTGTATTTTTGTCTGTGAGCGAATCACATAATACTGTTTTATGTCTGCGTTTCTGTTGTATTCTTAAATTCTAATCGATCGCGCGTTAAATTCTCCGGTAAACATTGAAATCACTACCTTTTAGAAATAAGGACGTCACATGACACACATGGCATGACACACACAGACAGTACACAACATTTGTAAAACTATAATTTTACAATGTCTATGGTATGTTCGGAATAGTTCAGTTCTTACGAGTGTATTATTATGAGAAGTATATTATGGGAGGAAATGTAGCTCCGTGAGAGCTCGATCAAAGAGATGATTTTATTTTTAAATTGTGTGTTGTTGTTTGTTTGTTTGTTTGTTTTTTTTTTTTTTTTTTGGGGGGGGGGGGGGGTTGTTAATATGTAGAAATTGACACATCAAATTCATTGATACATTATAAGAAACATATTCGCATCTATTCCATTTTTCTTTTTTGTTTTATTCTCGCGCGGGCAACGATAGACATTGCTTCTAGCATAACATAAATCTGCTTATCACAATGACAACCATAAACAGGTAGCTATCATATTCCTAATGCTTGCATCTAAAAACTTTTTGTGGGTGGCAATCGTGTTTTGACAATCCCCTGCTAGATTTATTACCATTATTCCTTGATTCTACTATACGCTTTGCCGCGATAGTTAACTAAATTTTATTTTAAATTTAGTGTTGCTCTTTTTAATTAATTTTTTTTTGTTTGCTGGAATATTATGTATCCTTATTTAAATAATGGCCATGTTAAATTTCCATCACGATGTGCTCCAGTGAACTGAAATGTGTTGTGTAGCCATTTTTAATGTGCGCTAATGGTCCAACATATCCTATTTCGGCGTGGTAACTATTACTATCCGTGTCTTACCACCTTCATTTAACGATGGATTTCTGTAAGTCATATTGATAGTAGGCCAGACGAACTACAAAACTGGTTCCCCTGATGTACACTTCACACTACCCTAAAAGCTAACCAGAGTCAAGCATATGTCGTGACATTTTCATAGATGTAGGCATCACTATCGACATAGCCACAGACACCCAATGCACACCCTCTAAGGGTTGGAGAAATCTTGTTGAGTATTCATGACGCTCTGGAGAAACCCTCATGTCACAAATAACACATAGCTCCTATTGTACATAATTCTTAGTATCAAACAAACAATAACAATAAAATGTATACACTTCTACTACAGTCCGGACTATTATCTATACACAATTGGCCAATTATATTTCTGCACGGAAACCCTTCCAATTTTACGAGAGACTGTTTTTTAATTGACTCAAATGTACATTTCCTGTACAAACATTATGTACAGGGAACAAATGTTAGAGGGCACCGGTAGTGTACTAGATTAGTCACACATTATACACACTTAATTAACTTTGCCGGTGTCACCTCAGAATTACATCCTCCTCATGAATAGTCTGTTGGAGACCGTATATTATTCACGCTTAAATAAAGTGTACACATCATTGATTACTAACACATTGTTTGGTTTTGCGAGTAGTCTCCGATAATGAAATATTCATTGTTTTACACCAAATAAGGAAACGTATTCTTCTTGTCACTAAAACTCCCTTATTTGTCTTTTTCTCTTTCGGTGTTTTCCCCCCATTTTTTTAATTCATGTCTCTGGGCGGTATATATTATCTGTCATTGTCCAATCCAGTCTCTCGACAATGCAAGATTTTGTGCTCATTAGAAATCATCCTTCCAAGCGACACAGATTTACCTTTTCATTGGTTGCTGTGTTTACAGCCAATGAAAATCACAATAAACGTCAAATACCGTCACGTTTGAAAGATGAAAACGACGAGTCCACGAGATGTGTAATTAACGAAGGACTTATTTAAAGAAGCCACCCTTCTGTTGTATTACTTATGTACCCAACATTATGGGACCATGTATGCAGTCATGTCATCGTCAAAAACCAGTTTTAGACAGATACAATACAATTTGTTTTCTTATTTATCACGTATCGATATCGTCCACTATGAACATCTCAAGTCCTATGATAAAAATGTCCACTCTATGCGTTTGTATTCTTATATAAAAGTCACAGACTCCAAGTCTGCTCTTCAAGCCCTTGAAAACTAGAATCCAACAGCAGAGAAAACCATAAGCAACATACTTCAAACTACAAACATACTTACATCCTACAGCATCAGTACTACGCTACAGTGGATACCAAGCCACACAGATATCAATGGAAATGAAAGTGCTGGCAATAAAGGGAGTAAGTTTTCCCCAACCAGGAATTTTGGCACCAACCTTAGAACAGCTAAACACATTATCAACAACCACTGTAAACAACAATGGATGGACACCTGGGTCACTGGTTGAAAAGGAAGAGTGTTGTATGCAAGCATGTCCCAATTAAATCTATACGACAGCATAAATAGACAACACCACAAAAATCAAACCACAACATTTAGGCTGTGAACAACACATGTACAACTTAACAAACACTTACAAAGGATTACCGCAGACCTTCCACCATACTGCAACCACTGCAACAGAGACATGAAGTGCTGGAGTTCACTTGATATGAAATAAAGTACTGGAGAACGCGTTCACATCTTTGTGATATGGAAATGAAGTGATGTAGAACAATTTCACATCTTTATGAAGGATAGTGCTGCCCATTCACATATCTTTATGAAATGAAGTGCTGGAGAGCCCGTTCACAACTTCTTAGTAGGGCATGAAGTGCTGGAGAGCCCGTTCACAGCTTCTTAGTAGGACATGAAGTGCTGGAGAGTCCGTTCACAGCTTCTTAGTAGGACATGAAGTGCTGGAGAGTCCGTTCACAGCTTCTTAGTAGGACATGAAGTGCTGGAGAGTCCGTTCACAGCTTCTTAGTAGGACATGAAGTGCTGGAGAGTCCGTTCACAGCTTCTTAGTAGGACATGAAGTGCTGGAGAGCCCGTCACAGCTTCTTAGTAGGACATGAAGTGCTGGAGAGCCCGTTCACAGCTTCTTAGTAGGACATGAAGTGCTGGAGAGTCCGTTCACAGCTTCTTAGTAGGACATGAAGTGCTGGAGAGCCCGTTCACAGCTTCTTAGTAGGACATGAAGTCCTGGAGAGCCCATCACAACTTCTTAGTAGGACATGAAGTGCTGGAGAAAAGTTCCCATATCGAAGTAGCACAAAGAATACAAGAGCTCTGTTGTCTTTTATTCCTGCAAATCAAAACACCAGTAGGCCTATACACGCACCTTCTTCAATAGAAGACCTCTCATCCAAAGCGTAAACATTACCCAGGGAGACCTTTTCTGTGCAATATATTGGTCGCCTTTGGCTATTTTTAGCATGTGACTCCAAGTATATAAATAACGACCAATGAGAAACACGATAATAATTAAATAAACGTCACGAATGTGGGCCTGATGAGAGATCTTCTGCTGAAGAAGGTGGTGCTCCATAATCATTTTTATCTGTTCATGTTAGTTTGACTAAATGTGTACACCATTCTTATTTGTATCCATGTTCAAGTGGTCTCAATGATATCTTAAGAGGACATTTGTTGGTTAAAAGTTGACAAATAACACATTTACGATATGTGGATTAGTCATGCGCACTGCGTGGGTTTCAGTTATATCTGGGTAAACATGAGGGCACGCTTTGCTGACCTAGTTACAAGATTACCATAGCCTGTTGCAGGAGGTACACGACGCTTCTAAATAAAAAATAGATTTTGTGGCCCTGTTTCTGTTTAAAAAATGTGACTTAGTTTTGTTACTGCATGTTTTCATGTGAAGGAGCGCAGGGAGGCTTTTCTATGGGCTGCGGGGGAAAAGGCCGTTTTAGACGCGACGAAATAGGTGAACGCAATGAAAGGCCCTCATCATCATCAGATAGTGTCTCCGCGTCACAGGTTTTCAGATACATACCTCCAACATCTTTTGCCATGGTGATGGTTTCTGCTAGTTCGTAACCTGTTAATCTCGTGGTGTTTCCGTCCCACGACCAAAATACTTGAAGAAATGATTAAAAGGAATGAATATTGCAAGAGAAAAGGAGAACATCAACATACAGATAAATAATAAACAACTAAAACAAGTAGATGAATTCAAATATCTGGGCAGCACATTGAGATATGACAACAAACAAGAAGCAGAAATAAACGCATGATGTAATAAGGCCTGTCAGATCATTGGTCAATTAACACCTTTACTAAGAAACAAAGATATTACACTAGGAACAAAGAAAGCGCTTTTCAACACCATTTTCTTACCAACATTGTGTTATCAGTGTCAAACTTGGGCATTTGATTCTAGAACAATACATAAGATTAACACCACTGAAATGAAATGTGTGAGACGTATGATTGGAGTTAGCTTGAGAGACAAAATCAGGAATGAAGCACTAAGGAAACAATTAGGGATCAAACCAACAATAGAATACATACAGAAACAACAAGTTAAATGGTACGGCCACATAACCAGACAGAAAGAGCAAAGTATTATAAAAAAAAACACTTTTCAAACGATACGAAAACAGTCGACGTATTGGACGCCCTCGTAAAAGGTGGATAGATAGTGTATTAGAGACACTCGGAAATATAACAGCAGAAGAGGCAAATAGAAGGGCAAAAGACCGCACACTTACTCTCCCCTCAACACCGAAAGGTACATGAGGACAGAAAGAAGGAGAAGACCAAAATACAGTAGCCTATAGGTCTCCGTTGTGACCTTTGTTCTACTTTCGATGTAGACACCTATCTAACATATTTACAGTGTTAGATAAGTTGCGTAAGGGTATATACAATATTGGGGGGGGGGGGGGGTAAAGGATTATAATTAGTTTACAGATTGGGGGGGGGGAGAAGGATTAGAATTTGTGTTTAGAATTAATAATTAATTCTCTAAGAATTCTCGTCTAAGGCGTGAATCGATATGGTTGGTTTTTCAAGGGAAATCCGTGACGTTAATGTAAACAGTGCGCTATTTATAGCCCAACGGAGACCTATACTGCATTCTCACCCCGTCCCACGTATACCTGTGTCTACCTCTTGATCACCGCGCCCCTCGAATCTACCTTCATGTAAGGTCTTAAACAGAGTCATTTCCTTTAATATGCTCAAAAATATTTGTATTTGTTTGATTTTTATTTCTTTTCAGTTTTATTCTGATGTTGCAGTGTTGGCAAAAACCTCTTATAGTATGCATTATGTGTCTGACACTCCCTCAGTCCACCACTTGCTTTGATTTTCTATGTATCTGCTAATTTTAATTTTCATGTTGTAAAATCTTGCAGCTGAAATTGCTAGACCGAGACCGTCGGTATAAAGACCCCTGTACAGAATGTAAAATAGCATTTATTCGTGACGTTTTTGATTATTGTCTGGATTTTCGTTGGTCACTATTTATGTACACGGAGTAGCATGCTAAAAAGGTCAAGGCCGCCCAACGAATTCACGAAAATAATCAAAATCGGCCTTTCATGCCATGTTTACCTTTATGTACACAAATATTTACTAGAGACCTGTCATGGCTAGACCCATTCTCGTGAATGCGATGAAGTTCTCAACGGGTGTTCTGTGACCGTTTAGGGAGGTACAGTGTTGTCAACAATTGGAAGTGGGGGAGGGGCGATACAAACTTGATATACCTATGGTATCTCATTATACAAGAGAGAATCGGTTTGTCTTTTCTTAATCCGTTGCAATGCCTAGATACAAGAATTAAATACAAATTCAAAGTTGAGATGTATTTGAACGGTCCAGTCATATTTTTTGTTCCCCTCTCTTTCTCTCTATTTCATTTATCTATATGTCTGTCTATATAATATTTTCTAGAATACGATAGACCCAGATATTTACTTTGAAAACAACTAAGCGAACTGAGACATTTTCGAAAGATTTGAATAGAGAACTGTGTTATATTTGTGCAGCGGACCTGAAAAAATACTAAGTCTGAATGTGACAAAATTATCAACCCGATCTGGCTGGCTTGACATCCAGGTTTGTCATATTGTTGATGTAGCTTTTGGGTGAAGGACAACAAGTTGGAAGGGCAACAAGTTGTATAAGAACCACATAGAAGAATTTAAACATGGGCTGCACATTCCCCTCCATATTATGATAAGAAGAACAGTAGAATATCTCTTCTTTTGCGTTCGTTCTCGAACTCATGAAAATTAGTATAATGTAGTCCGAAGAACGGAATGCGTTGTGTCATGGTTTACAGATTTCTGCGATCGCCCGTGTGTTGCCGGGGCCCGAAAGGGGAGCAAAGAATAGCAACACTGTTTACCTTCCACGCATGTCGTAAAAGGTGACTAAGGAGGTTATGGGATGGAGTTGGCTGTCCCATCCCATATAGGGTCAGTGACCCAAAGCCATGCTGAAGTCGGATGTGTCAGGCCGAAAGGCGCAGATATCGCAGCAATGCTGTAAACTATGACATAACGCATTCCGTTATCCGGACTACATCCTACTAATCTGCAGAAGTTTGAGAACGAAGAAGAAGAATAATATTTCTGCGATAGATACTGCGTCTTTCGGTATGATAACCTACTGGGTCACTTTCACCACATATGAGATGGGGCAGTACATTCACCCCCAAAACCTTCTGAATCGCCTCTTGCGACATGCATGGAAAGTAAACAGTGTTGATATTCTTTGCTCCCCTTTCTAGACGCGACAACACACTGACGAGGTAAATATCTAAATCCAATATGGAAACGAAGATTGAACTTTAAGAAACTATTCTGCAGACAACAAACAACACATTTGTATAAGCCGCTGTGGACTTTGTGATCATATAAGACCTCACAAACATCCAACATACGTGATTTCTTTATTTTTGTCATGCTGATATTCGCTTACGAAGGAGGAACAACTTCATTATAATTATTAGCTCATTCAAAATAGAAATTACTGTCTCAGCCTTTGTGGCAAGGGGGCCTCCTTCTTGGAATAATTTCCTTCTGTTTCCCGCCCTTCTCCCCATGCTTAAAAAAAGGTCATTAAGTGACATTTTGTGTAAATCGCAGAGGCTTCTATCATTAAGTGAATTTTTTTTGTAAATCAGAGATTTCTGTTATTAAGTGGCATATTGTGTAAGTTGTCGAAACGTATGTCATTAAGTGACATTATTGTAAATCAGCGAGACTTGTGTCATTAAGTGACATTTTTGTAAATCAGCGAGACGTGTCATTAAGTGATATTTTTGTAAATCAGCAAGACTTGTGTCATTAAGTGACATCCCTCCCCACCGCGGACTGGTATGTGGCCACCCAATTTCAAAATTGTTCCTCTGGTCCCCTTTTCAAGTCTCTGTGATCCCAGAATCCCTCTGTGTTATGTAACCATTTTAAATAATACCAGAAAGTAATTTCTAAAGTAACCATCTGTGGTTGACGTGTAGGCATCCATATGTAACCAACCGTCGCAGTTAATGAACCTTTGATGTCCAGTTGTGTTTTGCCCGGCTTGGTGGCTGAGGTATGGCGAGGCTATCCTAGTCCAGTTGTAGTTTGCCCAGCTTAGTGGGTGAGGTAATGCGAAGGTACTCTAGTCCAGTTGTAGTTTTCCCAGCTTAGTGGCTGAGAGCTAGCGAGGATACGCTACAGCTATAGCTGCATTTAACTGTGATTACTGTATATTTTCCGTTGGGGGAGTGCACGCAAGTACTTATGGCTCTGTGATAAAGGTCACAAGCTACTTCTGTCGTTACGACGTGTACAGGGTGGGATTTAAAATTTACACTACAACAGAGAACGTCCTTACCGTGAGTCGATCCCTGGACATAACAGCCTCTGACCAACGCTCTAACCTCTAGGCCATGCGACGCATCTTCATTTTAACTGGCCTTTTAAAAAAGTGCTAAATGGACTAGTATTATGACACGGGAGAAGTTCACCAACCGAGCGTATTGACAACGCAAGAGACAGAGAGTCGTGGAGAAACATGATCGCCTACGCCATTCAGCATGGCACGTGATTGATTAATTTAAAAACGTCAGTGTCGCTAGAATGGAAACACATTTCTCCCAATACTATATAGAAACAAACTTGAAATATGATTGCCAATTAGTAAGAAATCTCGAAGCAGACGAAATGTGGTTTTATAGAATAATGTGGCATGTACATTGGTAGCTAAGAAATATAATTATATATTACTATATCAAAAATAATTGATTTCGCAAACGAAACAAAGAGCATATGCTAGAGAATGGTAAAACAACGTAAATTATGTAGTGAACAAGTTATCACAAAATGGTGATACAAGCAAAGTAATATCAATCCGTATAGCTGTGGCAGCATGTTCATTTAACACATTTTTTAATATGTGTCGCTCGGAATTTAACAAACGCACAAAACACACAAGCAATCGATAACAAGTTATTCACCTTTGAAACAAGTTCCTTCAAAGAACATTGAACATCAAATGCACATATTTTAAAAAAACCATTTACTAAGGAAAGAACGAAACCAAGAATGTGTGTCAAGTTTTATAAGAAAGAGAAGAAATTAATCAGCCATGTACTTCGAATGGAGGATAACAAGACTTCCAAAACAAACTTTCTTGTGGAAAATAGCGGATAAGAGAAAAGTAGGTCGCCAAAAAGAAAATCTGCGTAGAACAATTCAACAGATAAAGATAAATATTAGGAACAAGCAATATACAATAACTACATCAACTTACAACGAAGCGATGAACATGGAAAGAAATGACTGCTGCCCTATGCGCCATATTTGGCGTAAAAGGAACTAACAAATACATCTAGAAACTTAGCCAGAAGGAAGCAGTCATAAATTTTGGCACATTGAGATGTATTGTGTAGAACATGGTAAGGTCACGAAACGTTTTCAGGAAGGGGGAACATAAGAGATGAAACAAAACTGCACAGTTTGATGAAGGGACATAGAAGAAACTCGGCAAACTAACTGATAGCCAACATTGGAAACATAGAAATGCGGAGTCATCTAATCTAACCGGCATGGCACTTGCTGATGAGATGATGAGTCATGTCGAAGAAACCCAAGTAGAGATTCCCTGTGCATTCACTTGTGTTCTTCTAAACAACTATGCTGCTTGTCCCTCTTTGTAAATGTCTATTGTGTTATGTCAATATGGTATCTTTAGAAATGATAGAACACTTCTCTTATTGTGTAACATACGTTATTAGATTTATTCTCAAAGTTTATGCATACTATTATACACACAATGGAGGGTATCTGGCTGTGAACCGTTTTGAATAGCGTTTTGATCTGATATGAGAATCGGTTGGTTTCAGATGTTAGGAATAGAGTATGCCAGTGGCTCTTAACTTCAGGAAGAAGAGGGGATCCATGAGATCTAAACAAAAATTTATGGACTATTACATTAACAGACGTCTGCGTTCAGTCCAAAACTTCTGCTTAACATTCAAAGACAGAAACATGGAACATGACTGTGGTCACGACTTTGTTAAAAGCTGTAATTTTCTCCTTGTAAAATGCTTTTCACTTCATTTTTAGGAACTTTTTAGCGACTGTATTTTCAGCAGTTTTATGGTTTATTTAGGGATAGGTATGATTACCATTACCATCAGCTACTAGTGCTAGATACTTTATTTTCATAAGGAATGAGTATAGACCCTTCAAACAAGCTCCATATCTACGAGGTTGGCAAGCACTATTACTGCACATGCAGACAATATTCACATTATATCCCAGCTACATAGATAATTAATTCTTTAACATATTTATATATAAAATATTTTGAAAGTTCGTGGAAGGAATAAGTATTGATATGTGGTTTGTGAAAGAAAGAAATATGTATATGGGGTTCGTGAAAGACATATATATTTATATGGGGGTCTAAGAAATAAAAATAGATTTGTGTCTTATCCGTGGAAGAAAAATATATTTATGTGGGGTGCATGAAAGTAAAAAGATGTTTATAGAGGATCCATAGTGGCAAAAAGGTTTAGAAACATTAGATTATATCGTGTAATAACAGCACTTCAGAAAATAAAGCATTAGAATATATCATGCAATAACAGCAATTCATAAAAGAAATTAGATTATATCATGCAATAACAGCACTTCATAAAAGAAATTAGATTATATCATGCAATAACAGCTCTTCAGAAAAAAACATTAGATTATATCATGCAATAACAGCACTTCATAAAAGAAATTAGATTATATCATGCAATAACAGCGCTTCCGAAAAAAAACATTACATTATATCATGCAATAACAGCATTTCAGAAAAAAAACCATTAGATTATATCATGCAATAACAGCAATTCATAAAAGAAATGAGATTATATCATGCAATAATATCACTTCAGAAAAAAACATTAGATTATATCATGCAATAACAGCACTTCTTTTAAAAAAAATAGATTATATCATGCAATAACAGCATTTCAGAAAATAAAACGTGGTAATTTTGTTAGTAAAAGAAAGAAAGACAACGAGAAAATGTTAGCCAAATTATGCGTTCAAGTCAATCACGTGTTAGTTAATAGTAGGTGAGATATCTCTGTATTAAAGGTTTGCAAATGGTATCGTTCCATGAAAGTTCTGTGTTCCAACTACCTGTGAGACAATACAGGAAAAGAAATCGAAGTGACAACAGCACAGATATCTTGTCTGACATTTCCTATCGTCTGTTGTAGTCGTTCTTGGCGATGTCATTGGATCAAGTTTTACGCCACATTAATCGTTTTGTAGTAATGTCTTCACTTCTCTGTTGCTAAATGACGGTTATTTGAAAGACTTGCACAACACAAGTCTTCTGAATAATTCTTGATTCTTAATTAGAAACTGGCCTCACGGAATGTGGGGCCCTCCCATAAGTGCTCCGCCCTCTGTTTCAGCAGCCATCCGACTCGATGGTGTTTCGAGTCCAATGTTGCTTAAACAGCCGTCGACATCAGGGCACAACTCTGGCCCTTGCGACAGGTTTCTTTGTTGTTCCGCCCACCCACGCCGTGCCAGTAACTAGTTCAAACATAACGTCGGCCTGTCAGAACAACATGGTAACTGTTATCGAAGGTTACGACTGCGGGATTGTATAGATGACGTGCCATGAAGCTTCTATAAGAAGATAACCTCAATATAAAGGCATGTTATCTACTAAGGTTTTCTGTTGCATGGTTTGTTTGTCTAGTGAGCCATTGGTGAGACCCACAGACGCACCGCATGCGCAGTCTTCTCAATAATGTTCAATCCTATGTCTTGTGTCATAGTTGTTGAAAATGATGATCCTATGTCTTGTGTCATAGTTGTTGAAAATGATGATCCTATGTCTTGTGTCATAGTTGTTGAAAATGATGATCCTATGTCTTGTGTCATAGTTGTTGAAAATGATGATCCTATGTCTTGTGTCATAGTTGTTGAAAATGATGATCCTATGTCTTGTGTCATAGTTGTTGAAAATGATGATCCTATGTCTTGTGTCATAGTTGTTGAAAATGATGGAAAGCGCCTTCTTCTTCTTCTCTCGTGCGTTCGTTATGAAACTCATGCAGATTAGCAAAGAATAGTCAAGAGAATGGAATGTGGTGTATCACGGTTTACAAATTGGCTGCGATACCTACGTCTTTCAGTCCAACACATCCGCCTTCAACATGACTTCTGTGTCATATTGGTTATATATGTGTTGCGACAGTACACCCAACCTAGAAAACCTCTTACTACATGCTTGATATGTTCATATTCTCCGTTCAAATTTCTGACTCTATAAACATACTGTCATCTGATCTCATTCAGTCAGCTGACGCTGTCCGTCCAGAGACACTAAGATTGTTAATATTCTACAGACACGATTCTGCGGTGATCGTTACCAATGACGTAAAGTTGTAATACACTTATCAACCACTGTTCCATAAGAGGACGGAACTTTATCTGTCATATCTAATGTTCCATAAGGAGGACGGAACTTTATCTGTCATATCTGATGTTCCATAAGGAGGATGGAACTTCCCTTGATATTTAAATTATATTTTCAACATAGAATCCCCTTTCATAAAATTTACCGTAACACAACCTCGTTTCATCCCCAGACGTGAGTCCAATCACAGACATATAGATATTAACAATAACTAACTACGGCGTAACCGTAAATGGCCCATTGTCAACAAGCCATGTCAGGATGTCCCCTCCTTGAACCATTTTCCCCGAGTATAGTTAGAAAATTGTATTAACCTTGTGTATATCATGTCCTTATCCATGATAATCTTGCGCGCTGATCTGATGCAGCACAACCTATCTTGACTTATTAGATAATTCCGTGATTTTCATTGGCTGGCGACATAAAGTATACGCACCGCGACAATTAATTAGTCTAATCAATCAAGATGAGTGACGCTGTGTGAGATCAGCATGCCGGACTTTTATGGAGAAGCACTTGGCAAATAGTGTAAGGGAAAACTCGACGATTATTAACAACCGCCCATCTCTGTGACGCCCGTAGTTAGTCCCTTTCTATGTCTAGATGTCTGTGGTCCCATCAGTTTTTTTCCCACAGGATAAGACCATCAAGCAACAATCAGATCACAGTTTAAATAATCCTGTCACCCAACATTCAGAGCGTAACTTCAACATATTAGATACTATAAAACACTTAACTGTTGATCCGTACAACCTGGTGAAGTTTGTCGTACCTGGTACGCGCTTGTGCATGAAGTAACCTTCACTGTATCGAAGCAGGTCCATCATAGATTTAAGTCATGTTAGATTCATCGATAATCATCCTTTAAAAGTGACGATATGTGACATGTTTCGTAATTCTCATTGATCACTGTTTGAATACTTTTTGTCAACAGCCACTGAAAATCACGGGAGAAATTAAATAGCGCCAGTTTTGAAGAAATAATTTGATTAATTCACATGGCTGTAAAAATGACGAGGGACTCGTCAAAGTATTTTTTTTTATCTTAATAGTACATTCTATTGAACCTAAATAGTATTTGGTAAAATAAGGTTCATCTTGTAAGTTGCAGTGAAAGAAATATGCTAAACATTTGGCTATCCTACAAGAGTTGTAACAACAGGTGCGGTGCGGCCTAGCTATAATTGGATGCGTATTGAGGGCTGTGACCACAATATTTTATATCCAGCATTTAATACTGCAAAAAATGTTGCCGTGTTCAGTATTTTCATGATCTTATTACTTGCTTCACAATTAATCTGATCGTGTTTTTTGAATATTTCAACTGTTAATTTTTGTGTGACTGCCTTTGACTTATGAAGTTGTTAACCATAGGTGTGTACTTGGTAGGTGCTCTATGGGATCATTTATACCTTTTATATCAGTTTCTTCGCCAGTGTAGGCAGACCCGAAAGGGGAATAAATAATAGAAGCAATGTTCACATTACATGCATGTCGTACGAGACGACTAAGGAGGTTATGGGGTAGAGTCGGCTGCCCCATCCCATATAGGGTCTAGTGACCCAGAAGCGATGATGAAGTAAGAAGTCTCAGGCCGAAAGACGCAAGTATCGCAGCAAAGATGTAAGCAATGACACAACGTTTTCCGTTCACTGGACCCCCATCCTGCTAATCTGCAGGAGCTTGAGAACGAACGCAGACGAGGAAGAATCTGTTTTCATAACAATGTTGTTCGTCCATCACATGATGGTGACGACCATATGGTACATCCACTTTTAAAATTCAGTTAGAGATATGTCCATACCTATGAGTTTGTTTATGTGTATTAGGCACACATCGCTGTAAACGTGTGTAGTAGGTTGTATTCCGAGTCCATACTATTGAGACATGGGAAATTCTGTATTAGACCTGCACCTCCAGTGAAGAATGACACGCTAAGGTGTGATATTGTCAGAATCGTTCCGGTCGATTCACTTTTCCCGATTTATTATGGTACCCATTTTCTAAGGTTATGTCAAAATAAAAAGTGTTAATGGTACACAAAAAAAGTTCAACAAATAATCGTACTCTGATCCAAAAGGATAGAAGAGTCAAGCTAAATGTTGATCTGCCGCTTTCTACAAGGTGTACAAAAGAGACATAGAATGGTAACTTGCGTAAACACACAGCAATAACTATTCAAACATTTGACACAGGTCTCAAAAAGTGTCATTCTACAAAACGTATTTGCCGAAAATTTTGAACCAGTCATGCATGAATTGTTGTGTACAGGTTTCTCAAATACAGTATTTTATTATAATATGTTATTGTATGTCTAATCCTTTACTATAAGAACACATGTACAAATACCTGGTCTAGACAAGCTGTTTAAACGATCACTTAACAATCGTAAGACATCAATTTTCGCTTTCCGGCTTATTCACAATTCTATCTTCAAGAACGGGCATTAGTCTCAATGAGAAAACGAGGGAAAGCTAGCAATTAAAAGAATTGGTCACCATGGTTTTTACTGGTAACGCATAGTACCTGTGCAAGTTCTAACATGCGAATTCGGAGCGAGCATCAAAACCAAGGCATTCTATATCACGTTGGCGTCTTAACACTCTTCATTCCTACATATATGCTTTTGTCAATTTCCCTTTCGTTATGTTTATTTCCGTCCTTTCAGTTTCCTTATTTAATAATTGAAGCCTATCCTGTACTGTACATTATTAGTCAACTATTGTTGAATTTAGAGGTGTCACTAATACATTCAGGTTGATTATTGTCTTCGCTCAACAGACACGTCCAAATGTGCTACGATCTCCGCTTTAGTAAATTTCTCAGGGTATAACCGCTGATGGTTCCGGTTCTATGTTAGTTCACTGCTCTTTTTGAAATCTTTGTCAGGGGTTCTCTTTGGGCCACGCCCATCCTCACTCCCAATTCTTACATTCTCGATATTGACTCATGCTTATTCATCTCAAAATCCTCTGATAGTGAGAATGGTCTGCTCCGTCCATATGCTGACCATCTGATGTGATGGCGAGACTAGCTAATTTAAACTAATGCATCCAATTGTATCGCAAGTACAATGTGGATGATCGGCGTTCAAACCACCTAGTTCGACGAGCTAGGTTCGCGAGCCAAACTCACTATCAACTCTTAAAGATCACGGGACGGTTTTTATATTACCATTTATTATTTATATATATGTGTACTTTTATTTATATCGTGCAGCGATATTTTCAACCAAACTTATCTTCGTGCGAGGAAAAAAATGGAATTATTGGGTATTATCCATCAATTTGTATACATTATATGGTTTGAGTTAAAGTTGGAACTCTATATAGTTCTATTCATGGCTGTCAATTGTTTTCTAGCGATGAACGCATTTTAATAAAAACGTTGTCTGTGCGTGTATTTAGTTTTTAGTGTGTCATTTTTGCTGTTGGTAATTATTTAATGTACCTATTTTCGGTTATACTCCCGTCTGCCTTGTGTGACCACAGCCACCATATTTCTAGTTTGTTGGGTTACTCTTGTCATGTCAGTTATGATCTCTACGTTCTACAAGTTTGCGACTTTCTGCAAACTTCGTTTTAGCTGCCTATCGGCTCTAGTTATTTACAGATAAAGAGGCTGTCTATAAAATTCTACAATCTTTTGTATATTTGTAACCTCTTCTTCTCCCCCCCCCCCTCCTTTTCGACCGCTGTTAAGAATTCAGAGACTCTTCCTGCTTAATTATGTAGGTTGGTTGATTGGTGGCTGATCTCATGATGGTCCATGGGCTCATGCCATTTCACTCAATGTCAGGGGTGTAAAGGGAACGCATTGCTCTAGGCGGACTCAGGGTTAGCAGATAACCAAGATCCCAAATGTACCTCCCCGCGGTGGAAACAGAAACACATCAGCTCGAGCTGATTCTGGCCAAATCATTTGGGGATCGTGTCCGAGAATGTGGAGGTAGCAGATGGAAAGAGATTTGACTGCACAAGAGACAGACAATATCTCCGACACCACCAGCATCACCACATATAGCGACCCTGTCGACATACAGTGAAGTTAGTCAGTCCAGTCCGAACAATGGAGGGGCGGCCAATGTAAAATGCACGTAAAGGTAGATGCATGGCGAGAGACAAATAGATTTCATACTGAGTACAATGAAACAATGAAAGGGCAGAACAGCGCTAGAGGGCAGCGCGAACTGCAAATAGAAAGTGAAAAGTCTTTAGGAAAGGTGAACTACAAGCTCCGTCATCTCGAGACGAGCATCTATTTACCTGTGTTCCTTACAGACAGAGACCCAGACCCATCCATTGGCGGCTGGTAAAGCAAGAAGACCTAATCCAACTCTACTGTCAAGGTTTCCTATACCGGAAGTACACTTGCAGAGAGAAAGGGTTCCGTACCCGATAGGCTCAGGCACAAAGGGGACAACGATTTAGCCCTGGCCCAACTCTACTGTCAGGTTTTCCTACACCGGAAATACACTTAAAGAGAGAAAGGGTTCAGTACCTGATGGGCTCAGGCGCTATTGGGACAAGGACGCTCAGCTCGAGAACGCCTTGCTCTCAAACGCGTGGTGTGAGACTCGAACTTGGACAAGGGGTACACGATGTCGGTGAATAACACATCGGCTAAGAAGGCGAAAGAGCCAGGGTCCAACTCCTCTGTTGAGTTCTTCCCCTTAACGAACCAGGCTCACGGATGAGAAACGGTTCAGTACCCAATGGGCACAAGCACAGCACGTCCAATTACACGAGGCAAGTTCATAGACAGTGGAACACCTCGTGCGAGTCAGACGAGAGCAAAAATCGTCTGATCGAAGAGTCTCCACTACGCGTGCCTGGAGACAGATATAGAGGCTGTCACAGGCTAAGGGTAGCCCACCCGAATTGTCAAGGCATGCCGAAATCGGATGTGCTAGGCCTACAAGGCGCATAACGGTGGCACAACGTAATCACGCTCCCGGCGGAAATCGCATGGATATCCGTGATGGTTACAATGGAGCGCACGCAAAACAAAACAAATAAACAAACTCAATGTCATTATATATATATATATATATATGTAAACATCGACACTGACTGTGAATAGTGAACCAACAGAATAGTGATTACATTTTTGATTTACCAGATTAAATGTTTTATTGTCAAATGGTTTATAAGATCTTCTTCTGTCCATTGGGATGCTTCGTGATGTTGCATCGAAGAAACGTTTGTCACCTCAGCAGAAAATGTTTCTATATCATTGCTGTTGATATTACAAAGCAGGAAATCAGATGTTTCTTGGAATAGTTTCAATCTGCCTTGCCAAAATTCGTGTTTTCTGTTTGAAATATGCTCTGTTGTGTGTATTTATGGTGATAAGAATTGGTCTATGGTCACTTCCGATATCATCAAGAATTTCTAGAGAGGAAGAATCTATTATATCAGATGAACAGATAGTCAAGTCAGGTCGACTGAGAGATAAATGGCTAGAAGTGTTGGTACAGACTTTGCATCCTGCAGGACTGACATGTTTGTTGTTTCACATAACATCTCTATACATGTTCCTGTCTTATTGCGGTTCTGGTAACCCTAATAAAGTGCCCATTAAAGTCACCAGCAAGTACTGTTTTGAGAATGTGTGTTGCATAGATGTCCGGTAAGTTGCATGTTGTCTGAGGTGTGCTGTATAGATTGTATATTGTGCATTTTCCTCCAGTGTACCAGATGGTCACTTTCTGTACATCTGTTGGATGGGCTGTTAACGGTAACATTTCCCTGAATCGCATTCCTGATATAGGTCAATATACCACGGTAATTGGTGCATTTACAAGCATAGCTGGTATATTCTGACATATGTGGGCCAATGTCTTGGTGTATAATCTCATGTGAGAGCGCCGCATGCATCTTGTGAGTGTGTGTCGTAAATTAGCAAGTTCTAGTTTTTTGTTTCTTGTGCCACAGATGTTTAGTTGTAGAATATTAAGTTCAGACTTGGTTTTATGACAATCTTGACTCTTCTGGTTTCCTCTCCAATGTTTTCTTGGTTTAATGTTTTGATATTTGTAGAGATATTTACATTGTTGTTGTGTTGTGTATTGTGTTTGTCGGTGTTTGCGATTATGTTTTAGATGCACTCCAGAAGTCATTTTCTTGGCCAGAGCAGCCTGGTTACCCACTGCCTGCCGTGGACTTTGATAACTGAGTTCAATATCATTTGTAAATATATTTGGTTGTAATGGCATTCTTCTTCTTCTTCTGCGTTCGTTCTCAAACTCCTGCAGATTAGCAGGATGTAGTCCAGAGAACGGAATGCGTTGTATTATGGTTTACATCATTGCTGCGATATCTGCGCCTTTCGGCCTGACACATCCGACTTCAGCATGGCTTCGGGTCACTGACCCTATATGGGATGGGACAGCCAACTCCATCTCATAACCTCCTTAGTCGCCTTTTACGACATGCGTGGAAGGTAAACAATGTTACTATTCTTAGCTCTCCTTTCGGGCCCCGGCAACACGTGTGCGGGTTGTAATGGCATTATAGTGCTGGGAAGTCTCTGGAACTTCGACCTTCCCTGAGCCAGGGCCAAAAAATAACTATCACACCACTAAGAAGGTAGGTTTCTACCTATGCCCTGCACCTATCCACTGCAGACAGGATATGGTTCAGTGTTCATTACCCGCCACCAATTTCCTACTGGTTATGCCGAACTTCTTTGTTGCTCCAGGCATGCAACCAAATGTTCACGGCAAAAGGATTGTCACGTCCTGAGTCACTACGCCTTTATGATGGGCCTCACCCATAGGAAAACGGTGCAGTCAGTTTCCCTCTTCCCTGTGCTGCACAGTACATCTCTGGCTCCATGCATGCATATATACTAATAACAATGAACATAAAATGTAACAACACACGAACTGCATAATTACATAGACGATTGCTACAAACCTCCCGTAAGAGAGCCTCAATATAACGGTATGACATCTACTGAAGTTTTCTGTGTGGGTAGTTTGTCTAGTGGGCCGACCCATAGACACAATCGCATGCGTAGCTTAATTATGTCCAAACAAGTTATAAAACTCATTATTGTCATCATCTTCATTGTTGGTGTTATTATTAATGCTACTGTTATTATTAATGCTACTGTTATTATTCATGCTACTGTTATTATTAATGTCAGCTCGTGTGTTGGTATTATTACTATTATTATTATTATTATTATTATTATTTTTATTTTTATTATTATTATTATTATTATTATTATTTTAATACCCGCCTGTGCGTTGTATGAGCCCAAAAGGGAAACAAACAACAGCAACTCTGTAGTCTATCATGCGTGTTATAGCGAGATTTGGGTGTGGTGTTTTCTACTTTATCCTATAGTTCAATGTACCTAAAAGTCATGCTGAAGTGGGATGTGCCTGCGGAAGCACACCGTTGCAGTTATGCTGTAAATTATGACACATCGCATTCTTGATTCCTGACTACATCCTGCCTGTTGACAAGCAGGAGTTTGAGAACGAACGCAGATGAAAAGAAGATTATTTATACCATTAGCTATTGGTCCAACGTAGTTCATGACCCAAAATCGAAATCCAATCATTTTGTACAAATCTGACATTGTGTGGGCTTGTCTAATGTTTGCAACTCGTGAACTTGTCAAACACCGTGTGTTTATGAGACTTAATCAAATCCCATATAATAGTGGTTCTCAAATTTTTTAGTGTGCCATTGGTTCCCTAATTGTTATAAATGTTTGTTCCGTGTCGCACCCCATTCCCCCCCCCCCACACACACATGCATCTGTCCTTAAAATCCCTTGACTTAATATATATATAAACGTGCTAATATTAATGCAGATATTTCTTGTTAATTTTGTATGGAGATTTGTTTGTGCATGTTTATGGGGATATTTCTTGTTGATGTTTATGGGGATATTGTTGATGTTTATGGAATTATTTCTTGTTGATGCTTATGGAGATAGTTCTTGTTAATGTTTCATCATCATAATCAAGTGCCGTCTCCGCATCGAAGGTTGGCTTCAACAGACCTCCAACATTCTCTGTCTATTGTTTTGGTGGTGCACTCTGCTAGACTTAACCTGTCTAGCTTGCGATGTTACTCTCCCACTTGTATCTCCGCCTACCTCTTGCTCGCTTCCCTTTGATTCTACCCTCTGTTAATGTTTATGGATTAGTAAATATTACAGACACCGTACAGGACATTTTTTCAACTGTTAGTGAATATGTATACACCATTTATATTATATATATATATATGTTTCTCTTGTCTTGTCTCGGATAAACGGAACTTCACGTCAATGCTGCGCGGCATGAGACAACCCAATTCGTGCCAGTTGGGATGTACGAGTGTTTCATTAGCTCCTTCATCACGGCTGCTTGTAATAAATTCTGTTCACGCACAAAAATATAGGTCACTGAAATCAAATATTTGACATATCGAACTGATGTATCAGTAAAAATGTGTGAAATAAAGTACGCATCATTGCCTTTAGCAAACACTGAATGCTTGCTTAGTGAAAAGTCGATGGCATGGTCGAACTAGGGTTTCTGTGATTTGGAAATCGAATCTATAACTGGCACTAGCAGTGTTAATTTCTATCATATGGAATATAACAGGACCTCTACCTTGCGATACCTCTATCGTATCTAATCTATAACTGGCACTATCCGTGTTAATTTCTGTCATATGACATTTAACAATACCTTTAACGTGAGGTACCTCTATCTTACCTTTAAGGAAATATGCACAGATATCTAGATACAAGGACATGATATGTAATTTGTGACGTGACAAATATGGAGAAGGGCATTTCAGTCGCATACAGGATTCATTAGTCACATTCAAACATCACGGCCATCTTTGTCCTAGTTGTGCTCAATTGGGTCTTCGTCGACTCCGACAGGCGTACAACATACATGTCACCTGTAAAAGTTAATACTGTAACAATAGATCTCTATCTCCCTAGTCCCACCCCCACTACTCATATCTTACCTGAAGCTAAACACACACACACACACACACAATACAAACACCACACACAACATATGTGCTCAGTGAGACAGCAGTGTACAGAATCAAGTTCACCCGGTATACTTACTGTATCACAGCGGTTCTCAACGCTTGTCTTATGACCCTGGTGGCCACAGTGCAGAGAGGGTAGATGGGATTACCGTAGTAAAAAACTGAAATTTGGAGGAATGGTTGCAGATCCGTCAATAGCAAGCCACAGAAAGTAAACTACTTGAACGATAAACAACAAGAAATATCTTCATAAACATTAACAAGAAACATCTCCATAAACATTAACAAGAAACATCTCCATAAACATTAACAAGAAACATCTCCATAAACATTAACTAAATATATGTATATCTCCTTCTTCTTCCCGTTCACAGTTTGACATGTTTACACAGCAAGTCCTGTTTTCTTAATAAATGATGCTGTATTTGAAAGCTCCTCAGTGCTCCCATACATCTTTCTGTAGATGTCCGTCTATGTGGGCCAGTGTTCTTCCCTTAACTGATAAGGCGAAGTGCTTGATTTTGTACCTTGTTCAGGGCTTGTAAATGGGAGTTGACTGCTGAAGTCCATGCTGTTGATCCATATTCTAGTACTGGTCTAATTCCACCTGTATATACCTTCTTTACGGTTCCCCCAAGCTTGTTCCTGCCAATTTCTTCAGGAAGGCAAGTTTCTTTCTTGCCTTTGCTTCTACTTTCTCAGTGTGAAGCCTCCATGTCAGTCTTTTATCTAGTGTAGTGCCGAAGTACACCGGCTCATCTTCTGTTTGGATATGTAATAGTTATATTATTATTATTATTATTATTATTATTACTCTTATTACTCTTACTATCACTATTATTATTATATTTACTACTACTATTAGTATCTCGTTTTGCGTTTATTTTCAAACTCCTGCAGATAGGCAAGAACGAATAGAATTTTGTCATGGTTTACACTTTGCTGCGATATCAGCGTCATTTGGTTTGAAAGATCCGACTTCAGCACAGCTGCTGTGTCACTTTGACCCTATATGGGAAGGGGCAGCCAACCCCATCCTTATTCGCATCTTACGATTTGCTTGGAAGATAAACGTGGTGAAACTTTTTGCTTCCCTTTCGGGCCCTGATAACACAACAGTTATTATTATTACTATTATTAGTAGTATTGCTGTCGTTGATGTTCATTTATGCCGCCACGGCTGTTGTTATTATAAGTTGTACTGGTCTGTGAGATGTTACTCCCACATTTGTTACGTAGTTTGTATGTGCGTATGTGTATTGTGTCTTCTGTGATAACATACATTTGTCATGTTGTCTGTGTGGGCATGTCTTGTTGTTTATCATATTCAAAGAGACCTGAACGTGAACATATGGAATTTGATCATATTGCATCAACGCTAAGGCTCAGTGTTGCCAGCATGATATTTTCTAAATATTTTCTAAATTCTCTAAATGTTGTCATGTGACCCATTCTTTCCAGAACGTAGTCTTCCTTATGAATCTTCTGAAATTCCCGCGGTCTCTGGCAAGTTGTCCTGCTCCCTCTAGCGACATGTGCATGCAGTCCTGAATATCTCGTATTTCAACACATTAATAAGGAAATTCTTGACACAATACTCCTGTAGTTTGCCGTTGCTTTCAGGAGGTTCAAACGGTTATATATGACCACACGAGAACACATGCGTTCTCTCCGCCATCTTGGACCGGAAGTATTTGGGATACCATTATATAAGCGCGTGACTAATTTAATGAAAGTACGTTGCCACAATGAGTACTATGAAATAGATCACTAGGGCAATCAACCAGTCTCACAGATGATCAATCGATGGATAGTGTTTCTGATCTCTTTTAATTCCAGATTGATTTATAACTCGCTACTGTGATCCATCCCAGAAGGTTAACGTCAAATATCTTTTACTTTTAGGTCAGAAATGGGCGACCTTTGTGGGTCGACTGACTAGATAGACCAGTTTTTCGTGACGAATGTGGCTACAATATTTTTGTTTACTTGACTTTAGTCACTTTAAGTTTCAAGTTGCATTTTCTGATTGCACATACCGGAACAGTAATCGCACAGCATATCCCATACTACTTCCTGTTCATAGTTCTTAAACATTTTGCGCCCTTAAAAGCTTTATTGTTTTGGAATGCAAGGATATACGTGTTTCTCTCCTTCACCACGAAGGGGTAGGACGTGTACCAGCGTTAGATTTATTGTAAACAATATACCTAACCCTGCCCCTTTCTCCCATGTTCCTAAAATCTAGCAGTATCCTGCAGTTATGTGCATTGAATCTTGTTTCGTTCACATCCCGCTATAATAACGAAATATAGGGGCTATGATTTACGATTATAGAACCCACCATTTGATATGATAGGCCTACTTTTTAATCAACCTGAAGTGTCAGTAAAATTAACATGGTGGGCCGAGTCGTGACCTTCGACAGTATCAATAGAAAATGTAAACATGACATGAAATACCCATTTTGATTATTTCCGTACATTTCGTTCGTAAGTTTTGACTATTTTTGGCATGCAACTCCAAGTATATAAATAGCGACCAACAAATAAAAAACAATATTAAAACATTCACGAATGGAGTCGAAATTAATTATGCACAGAAGTTTTCCTTCCATTTTCTAGCCATACGGCTAGAACACTGGCCTCAGATTCCTGAGGACTTGGGTTCATTCCGCGGTTGGGACAAGGGTTTTTATCTTTCGGAGGTGCAATAAAAATTTCGTCCTGTACACGTCGCGGTGATTGCTTTGACAAAGCGGTATTTATTCCCACAGTCTTAACAGGAAAACACGCAGTAATTACAGTTTTTTGTTGTTGACGAGTTTGGTCTGCGGGCTGTATTATTCCCACTTTGTGGCAATCTCATGAAAAGGAAACTAAACTGTGTAGTTTATATCAAATAAATACCACCGAAAACGCGTGTATCGAGTCATTGGGGCAAATAAAACGGCGACACAACGCATTTCCATTCTCTGGACTGCGTCCTACTGGATGTCTAGTAGGACCATTGTACATTTACAAGAGATATCCAGCGGGAGTTTGAAAATGAATGCTGAAGAATAAAAATATCAAATTAATGTAGTTAAAGAAATTAATACGCTAAAATACAGTTTTATAGTACACACATTGGCTGAATTGACGTCTTTGTTGAGATAGGGACAGACAGACGAACAACACAAATGGAGTGTGTGAATTACATAAAATATTGTGATGCAAACAGGGACAGTAAACGATTCAATTGTTGTTCTGTTTTTGACTATATTATTTTGGTATATATAGAAAGCCGTAAATAAAGCGATTAGCTATTTTCGAACTTTTCTAAGCCTAGATCTCTTCTCTCTTGATGCATATTCTGAGAAAGAAAATTCATCTCAGCCACTGATACTCGCTTCATCCCCGCTTCCTTTCTCGATATTATTCATGTAAACATCGTACATTGATTATTCATTCAGGCTTACTTCTAATGTTCTACATCGACTCCTCTCATGTTAGCTATTAGCTGTAAGCAACACTAATCCCACGTCTTATAATGTCACAAGGTGCAAATTATTAGATACCTAATTATAAGATGTCGTAGTGTTGTATTTTAATATTTGCAGGTAGTGTGGCATGCACGTTTTCCTGCTTACTTCATGTCTAAATGTCTTCAAACTATGCTTACCTGTACATCGGGAATAAGAGAACGTGCATGTACAGGTAACTGATCCGTCTCTACACACGCAAATCCAGTAATCTAAGAACTTCAGCACGTCAACTGTGAAACTATTGAAAATTTACTCCGCCGGAGACGGATGTGTCGGGCCATTAGCGCAAATAAAACGGCGACACAGCCCATTTCCATTCTCTTGACTATATCCTGCTGGAAATCTAATAGGACCATTGTCCTGCTACAAGAGAGATCCAGGGAGAGTTTGAGAATGAACGCCGATGAAGAAGAAGAAGAATCATTTACAGCGAATATAAAACAAATACAGTAGTTTGGGTATCTAATGGGATTGAAATATTACAAACGACCATCATGTGTCTAAATCAGAAGAAAATGTTCATTTAGAGCTAGAGGAAAATCAAGCACAGTGTTGATAGTGATAAGCTATGGAGTTGTCCATCAATGATAGACAACAACAATGATAAGCTATGGGGGTTGTCTATCACGGATAGATAAAAACCGTGATACGCTATGTTGTCCATCAATTATATACGAAAACAGTGATAGGCTTATGGAGTTCTCAATAAATAATAGACAACAACGGTGATAAGCTATGAGGGGCTGTTCATCAATGATAGACAACAACAGTGATTAGCTATTTAGTTGCCCATCAATTATAGTCAAAAACAGTAATAAACTATAGGGATACAAATGCGCTCTGTACCTTGGCCGTCATTTTCTCTGACTTCAGAGCCGGAAGTTACGTTAGATCATATCAGAGAAGACTTGAAGAAACATTGAGAAATATTTAAATATATCAATATTGAGCTTTACATGTACAATAAAAAAAATAAGTTTGCGGATATAAAAATAGAAAAGCAGAAACAAGGAAAATTATTTCACAAGTTATTTATTTCCGACAACCTTCACATAATTTCAGGTGTACATGAGTGGGAATCGATGCACCCTCCCTTTGTCAAGACTATAAACTTGTATTATGTTATTTGATCTGAACAGCTTACCATACTTTCCTTATAAGATATATAATGAAAATAAATGTGTATTGTGGATCGCACATGTGAAGGATTCGTTCAAACTGAACAATAAGAGAACATTTGTAACAGTTATGTTGTATTGTTTATTAATCAACATATTACCCATTACAATAACAATTTCAATGGAAGATATTGTTAACTGCGTCACCACATAGATAATTCATTCCTGGACATTTTCAAATATGGAATATTTCGGGGGTCCTTGGCAGAAAATACAAATTATTAAAAAGGGTCCGTGGTTGAAAAATATATTCGAGGTTCCATGGCAACAAAAAGATTAGAACCTCTGGTGTCGTACATATATATATATATATATATATATGGTTGATGATCCAGCGGTCCATGGGCTCATGCCCTTTGACCCAATGCCATTGTGTGATATATGCATGTGTTTGTGAGTTGTTGTTTTGTTCCATATAATGTGTTCCATTTATCTGGCCCTGGAGGGAATATATATACATATATATATATAATGAAGTAATTCTTTTAACCGTTAACATGTAGGTTTTGACAGCCCATAGATTTGTGAAAAAAAAACGCAGCTCTCTCCAGTAAAGGGGTTGTTTTAGGGGGTCTATGGAAGTATGTTTGTTTCCCAAAAGGAGGCATTCCAATGTGGCAGTATCACAGAATAGTTACGTTTTATCAGGAGCGTATCATATACTCCTGAGACAACTAGTTCAGTATTCTCCTGTCAGCTTTGCCGAACCATCTGCAAATATAGCACATATGGCATTCCCTAACATCTAGGTTTCCTCCACAGAAGGACCATATAAGAAATGTCAACTGATCGCGTTTCTTCGTCATCCATTAATAGCAACAACAACCCACAAAAACAGTCAATAATTTAGACAAAGTATACATTTAACCTATGAGTGAGGCCTTTACTGGGGAACAATAGAACATACAACATGAAACATAGCTGCAAGTTGTTAGAGGGATTTTTACTGGAAGAAAATTTACTGTATCATCTTTTTGAAGTACACTGTTGAATGGTTGTTAAGTCTCAGATCTGTATCGTGCCGATATATTCACCGGTGTACATGTTTATATACTCGTATAATCTGATTGACTTAACCCAAAAAAAACATGGATGTCCTGGTGAACGTTCGATATCACAGACTATAAAAATCGATACTGTCTTGTTGACTTGTACTCGCTGTCGTCTGTGTAAAATAATCGTATGCTGAATGTAATAGGTGTATGTTTTTAGGTTCATTTTAAAGAATTCTGACAACATTAAGAGTTGAATGCTACAGTATTTCCTTTCAAATTGTGTTGTCTAAATCTGTGTTTGTGTCGAATCTTGCGGTTTATAACACTCTTCTTTGGCATGCAATTATTTGTAATATAATCAATATGCCTATCATGAATGTCGTAATGTATTATTGTAATGTATAATCAACCCTGACTACCCAAATATCACATCCAGTAATATTTAATATTTTAATATAGTATCACAAATATCATCCGTTTCTGGTGACCCAAATATCAATGTTTCTGGCGACACAAATATCAATGTTTCTGGTGACCCAAATATCAATGTTTCTGGTGACCCAAATATCAATGTTTCTGGTGACCCAAATATCAATGTTTCTGGCGACCCAAATATCAATGTTTCTGGCGACCCAAATATCAATGTTTCTGGCGACCCAAATATCAATGTTTCTGGCGACAATAAAATCAACATTGACGATTATATCACCGTTCATATCGATCTAAATATCACGGATCCTAGGGACTAAAATATCATCGTTCCTGGTCACCCAAATATCACCGTTCCTGGCAGCCTAAACAGCACCTTTTGTGGCGGCCCAAATGTCACCCTCCGTAACGGTCCAACATCACCGATTCTGGCGGCATATCACCGTTCCTATCGGTTTACAAGTATTCTCCCGTTATATTCAGTCACAAAAAATACTGCATTTGGTTCAGTTTCTGGTAGTTTTCTTGAGATTCCAAGCGTTTTCAGTTACGAAACAATGGGAACACTGACCAAAGCTGTTGTGGCTGATATATTTAGCACGTTGTGTGGGACATGACACCTATTGGTTCAATTTTCAGGGTTGATTCTATCATAACCAGTTGTCCAATTTGACTTTGATGTTGTGTTTGTTTATGCAATTTTTTCCTTTTTCTAACATTTCTTTTCGAATGTGTTCGTTCTTAAACCCCGGCATTATGAGAAGTAAAGCTATCCGACATCATTTAACTGCTGTAGGAGTGTAACATGTTAGCGTTCTCACATTTCACTGGCTCCACTATATGAGGGCGGTACTTTCTCACTCGCAGTCTTAACTTCCCATACTGACCGGTACCCAATTGAAGGCTGTGTCGACCCGGAAGGAAGCCGTTAGGTCTGGGAAAAAAAACCCATTTCCACTTCGACTGGGGAATGAACTCAGGACCATTCATATGCGAAGCGACTGCGCTACGTAGCCCTCTAGAAGGTCCTCTAATTATCTAAATAATTTCGAAGATCACACAATTTTTACAACCGAAGTTCATGTGTCTGGATATTGGCGTAAATTAAACGTTGGGCAACACAACGCATGACCGTTCTCTGGACTCCATCTGGCTAGGGATCTTGTAGGACCACTGTTCTATTATGAGCATGATATGGTCCGAAGAATGGAGCGCTAGTGTCGTGATTTTTAGTTTGGCTTGATAAAATTTAGACACATTCAAACAGCTTTGCATTTTTGATGACTTTGCTTTTCTACTGGTAAGATCTCCGAGGCTTTGTTTTTTAAGCCTTGTGTTCATCCATGATCATATGCTGTATAGAATACCTATGCACAGAATTAACTAGGACTTCATTCGTTACGTTGGTCATTATTGTCGAGCTTTCCGTTGGTCACTATGTCTATGCTTGGAGTCGCCTTAGCTATTTTTAGTGTGCGACTCTAAGTATATAAATACTGACCAATGAAAATTATGACTAATAAAATAAAGTAACGAATGAAGGCCAAAATTATTATGTACAACGGTTCTTCTGTTTCAGACAGTCATGGTTCATGAATCTGTCTCGAGACATCTTGTTTGTAAAATGGATGTTTTTTTTAGATCCCTGAGCATCGCTTGAAGATACAGAGCTGCTTGTTATGAGCTGTACTCTCGACAGTCGGTGTGCCGCGTCTTTGAGAGGGACCATGCCGATCTACAATATAAGACCTTCTTGAAAATGGGAAATTAAGTCTTCTTAGTGACTCAGAACAGGGGTCGGGAACCCATGGATCGCGAGCCAGATGTGGCTCTATTGGTGGCTGCATCTGGCTCACAGACAAATGTTCGATTATAAAAAAAAATGTTTCTTTAGACTCCTTTGATCTACATATTAATTGCATATCAATATTTCATTCTACAAATGAGCAAAAGTTTACTACAGCTTAGCATCAGAAGTCGCATTAATGGTAAGAAATACTCATTATTGATTAGCAACAGCATAACAATGTTATTAAAAATAATTCAGAGACATAATTATTGTACTTTTAGTGTTGAAAGTTACCCAAAATGCACACATTTACTTAAATTTGTAGTTTTAAACATAATGTATGGCTCTCAGAGAATTACTTTTCAAAATATGTCATGTCCATGGCTGAGAGAAAAAGGTTCCTGACCCCTTCAGTAGGCTATTCCCGAGGTTTGCATTGGGTACTATGATTATACTTTGTGTAATGGCCAATGAAAATAAAGGGATTAGTTAAATGAATCATTTTAGAATGCTGGATTTTCCATTAGGTCATATACTGTATACGGGTATTGAGGGACGGAAAAAAGTACTATGAAACATTTAGTACTATTAAGTCTCTGGTTTCTAATTCCCTATTACCTTCTACTGGATTGAGTAGCCGACCTCTCGGCAAACCCTCCTCAGAAGCATCATGACAGATCACAGCGTTGTTATTCTTTGCTTCTTTAAGCCCAACAATACATTTCTTATGTGACTCACAGCCGAGTCATTTATCAACTTCTCATCACAATTACACATTACAAGCATATACATCGACAACACATATACATATATCATTTTAATACACACCAGGTGTGTGTAATGCCACTATTTGTGTGAGTCACCGATAGACAAGTCAAGTTATGCTAGTCCCTCGCCAAGCATAGTACTGTGGATTCATACTTGAAAAATTTCACTTTTGACTTTTTCCGTTATTTTCATTGGTTACTTTGCGTATACATTGTGTTGACAGCCAATGAAAAACACAGGAAAAGTCAGCTTTACTTGTGAAAGATGATATCCGATGGAGTTCACAGCACTGTTTAAATAACGAAGGACTCGACTTATGTAAGGACAAATGTAACCAATATATTGATCGGGAATAAGAAATACTTGATTTGCATGAAGCGTTCATTGAGCTTACTTCATGAACAAGCTCACTAGAATATACCCACACAACAATCACATGATGTCTACTTTCTACTATTTACTATCATGTCTATGTTCTTTTGTAAGCTAAATCATAACCGTTTACTTTATCAGACCTATTGGTAAATGGAAAAAAAACGTAGCTTTTTTCATAATGACTCATTTGAATGTTTGTATGTGGGGAATTGTGGGAAAAATATTTTCTTTTTAAATCACGTATGAAGGCGTGTTTTGATTCTGCTTGTAGGTCTTTAGGTCGATGGACACGGATGAAGCTCTTGTTTCCTTTGTGCACTATTTTATACTTTTGTTTGTTGGGTGGTTGGTGGGGGGTGGATTTCAGAGATTTCCATCATAATCAGAAGTCTCCCGATTTTTTACAGCATATAACAACTTAAGAAAAGGCCTCCTATTCAGAGGGGCTAGTGTGTGTCTGTAGAAGACATGTTCCACCATTTTATATGCAGACATTCAATTCTATAAAACATGCAATCATTCAATGACATCAATGTTCACCATACACCTGAGTGAGTTCATCACGGCCAGTAAGTGCTGCTCTAGTAAACGGTCCAATAATCTCTCTGTTCAATTATATATATAATTGGTAGCGTATTATTTTCTGGACGTAGCCATCAACCCAGAAACATTTTGCTGTAGCGATTTCCTAGGCAATATAAATACAGTTCAGTAGTATGCTATTGCTTTCTGAACGGTCCAGATACAAAATTGCTTATTTCGGGATTCAAACCACGCAGCCCTGCACTTGACCCGACGTATATATATATATATATATATATATATATATATATATATATATATATATATATATATATATATATATATATATATATATATATATATATATATATATATATAGTTCACATATTGTAAATATAATTGGTTTTTATTCGCTAATATGAGGTTGAACATTTTGAACGTGAGGTCGAATGAGATCAATCCTCTAAGCCTTTTTGTTATTTCTTGAGTTTATTGTAATTGCTTGAGTTATTTCCACTACCTTTAGATTCCTTTCTGTTTTGCTTGGTCTGAATGACATCGCTGTGGCCTGCCATGTTATATCTATCTATATGTTGGTGGCTCTAAATGGCATCACTGTAACCTGCCACGACTTCTGTCAGAGGCAACTAAGGAAATAGAGTTGGCTATTCCATCCATGTGTCAAAGTGACCGGTGAACCATTGTGAAGTCGGATGTGTCAGGCAGAACGACGAAGATATCGCAGTCAAGCTGTAAACAATAACACAACGCATTCCATCTCTGGACTACATCCTGTTAACCAGGAAGAGTTTGATAATGAACGCAGAAGAAGAAGAATTTATTGTCCTTGAGTTGAGTAGGTGGTGTATAGGGGATTAAAGTCAGACAGAAATTATTGGTCCATCTATGTTATATCACGGTATATGACAATACAATTATATTAGAGGTGGCGGTTCAGGTAATTCTTTTAATCACTGCCTCCGTACTTTTCTACCTTGAGTTTGTACTTCATTGGGGGGGGGGGGGGTATTTTCAGTTTGTCCTTAGGTAGTTCTCCTCTGTACCATTGTATTCATTATATTCGGAACCCTTGAGTAAGGCGTTATCTCTGAGTTTCTTCCTTGAGTTTATACATTTTCTATTGAGTGTGTTGTACATCTGTGAATTTCTTCCTTTATACAATTTCTGTTGAGTGTGTTGTACATCTGTGAATTTCTTCCTTTATACAATTTCTGTTGAGTGTGTTGCACATCTGTGAGTTTCTTCCTTTATACAATTTCTGTTGAGTGTGTTGCACATCTGTGAGCTTCTTCCTTGAGTTCATACAATTTTCATGTGTGTATTTCCAAAGCTTTAAGTCCTTCCTTGAATTCGCACTATTTCCTTGAGTTTGTTCTCGTTCCCTGAATGCGTTACCACTCCTTATTCAGCATCTCTCTTCTTTCAGTCAGTAGATAACAGGACCAATAGATTCAATGAATTGTGTGTTTTCATTTAACAAGACTCCATGAATCCTCTCAAGTTAGGAAATGTTGCTGTCTAAGAATACAATATTTTCAATCTGTTTTCTTGATAGAATTGACAATCAAGACGATGTATTCTGCAGGCACAGTTCATAATTTCTCAAACCTGTGTCTCGAAAAGAACAAATCATTATCTTCAAAATCCTAACTCAATACATCAGACTGAAATTTTGCATGTAAATATATTATTGCCAACAGCAAATATGAGCAGACACAGTGCGTAACTGCTGAAGATACCAGTCGCACGTTGGTATTTCATGTGAAGGTGGTTTTTCTAGAAAATTTTCTAAAGGGAGTTTACCCTAGAAAAACCTGTAAAATCAATAATAATGTTGACTCTTAGTTTAAAAAGTGGGACTTCTAAATGTATGTTATGTCTGCGTGTCTGTGAAGGTACATGCTTGTATGTGATTAGGCCATGCATGTGTTACAGACAGAAAAATTGAGAATAAAAGTGGGGACAGCTGTTAAAGCTAAAAATACAGTTAGATACAGTGGTATATAGTGTTTATTAAGTTATAACGACTAAAAGATCATATCAAACATTAGGGGCAGACAGTCAAGGTCTCTAGCACATATCAAACATTAGGGGCAGACAGTCAAGGTTTCTAGGTCATGTGATGAGAAGAACACAGCTTGAACACTTAATAACCAACATTTCCATATCAAACATCTCGACATACAACACACGTCTGTTTTATAACACATGTGTGAAGTTACACATTGTGTTGTACACATTTAAACAGTACAGCGAACGTGTGTAAATGTATCATGTACATCTTTGTACAGTTCCGTTGTAACCAGTTCCCACACACATTTCACAATAACCAGTTAAAATTATTATACTTCGTTGATTCTCAAAGACCTTACAATTATAAAGATGTAGTCCATAGATGTAGCCCTAGCATCAAGTTCATTTAACAGACTGTCTAATATCTTGAAGTCAAAGTTAATCAACACAGGCACGAAAACGCGCTTATTTAATTCCTGCGTTATTCCAGTGCTATCATATGGATGTGAGAGCTGGAAAAGCTATTTATCTTCAGAAAAGAAATTACTGAGTTTCGAAAACAAATGTCTTCGTAGGATAACTAACACTCATTGGAGTGAATTCAAATCGAATGATAAAATGAGAGAAGAGAAACATTATAATTTCATCACAGATGCTATCAGAAAACGCCGTTGGTCCTACATCGGGCATGTCCTACGCGCAGACACCAACAAAATACACCACCAACCCCTTGAATGGATACCTACAGGCAAAAGAGCAAGGGGTAGACCAAAAGAAACACTCAGAAGAACAATACTTAGAGAAAGTAAAACAACCAATATTCATACTATTCAAGAACTGCACAGAATAGCTTTGAACAGACAGAATTGGATAGATCTGACCTCTGCCATATGCGCTAACGTCAGCGCAAAAGGAAAATGAATAATGAGTCCATAGAACGGAATGAGTTATGAAATGGTGTACAGCTTGTTTGTCATATGTACATCTGTACGCCTTTCAGCTAAGTACATCATAATTGAACACGTGTTCAGAACTAAAAGAAACTTGCGGAGACAAGTGTGCAAATGTTCCACCCGTGGTTAGTTTGCAAATACATGATGAACTCAGTCTAGTCAGATTCTAAGGTAATTCCCAGAACAACTTGACTGTGCAAGTGTACTGACCATCTAGCACTCTAACCACTTTATATAGTCAATGAAGAGAGTCATGCCTTTATAGAGCCACTTTATAGAGGCATTTTACAACACAAGCGCTAAAAATCACTTGATTATATTTCAAACCATTTACCAACAACATCGCAGTAACCAAGCTGCATCTTCACTGCTCTAAACATTTGTAAGCGACAGCACTAGAATCACTAAAAACAATAAGAGACAGAATCAGGAACGGAAACATCAGAAGCCTAACAAATACAATGCCAATCCTGGATTACATCAGAAGACAACAGATTAAGTGGTTTTCGCATGCTTCCAGACTACCATTAGTCAGTGCTCCTAAAAATCAATACTATACAGACAGGATGGATACAAAACGAGGGGCAGACCTTCCAAACGATGGATTACAGAAATACAAGAGGCAACGAAAACAAACATATATGAAGCACCGAAAATAGTCATTTCTAGAGAACTCTTCTACCCCTGAAGCTCCACGGCATAAAGGGGTATAAAGCAAAAAGAAAATGAAAATAGTGCACTAAAAGCTGTGGACTACGGCATGACTCAGCGCCATTTGATGAAATTTAAAAGTACCTCTTATCCTGAGGTACTCTTCGTTCAACCGCGAACGTTATCTCAATTTGTTTATATCGGAGCTTTTAAGCGTCACAAATAACCCTGGTTGCGATTATGG
Organism: Meghimatium bilineatum; assembly: GCA_034231615.1. NCBI lineage: Eukaryota > Metazoa > Mollusca > Gastropoda > Stylommatophora > Philomycidae > Meghimatium > Meghimatium bilineatum. Next base: position 19,590,942 of record CM067316.1, on the reverse strand, counting down.
TAATCCAATCAGCACGAGCTCTGGAGTTCACCAGAGCTGAGCCTACTTGGCTATACATACTCTTTATCCACTTGACTTAATCAAGACAATAGTTTGATTACTTTTTTTAAATATCTTGTTATTTTTCTAGCCTATATTTCTAACTTGTATTTCAAACCTGTATTTCTAATCTATATTTCTAACTTGTATTTCAAACTTGTATTTCTAACTTGTATTTCTAACCTGTATTTCTAACTTGTATTTCTAATCTATATTTCTAACTTGTATTTCAAACTTGTATTTCTAACTTGTATTTCTAATCTGTATTTCAAACTTGTATTTCAAACTTGTATTTCTAACTTGTATTTCTAACTTGTATTTCTAACCTGTATTTCTAATCTATATTTCTAACTTGTATTTCTAACTTGTATTTCTAACTTGTATTTCTAACCTGTATTTCTAATCTATATTTCTAACTTGTATTTCAAACTTGTATTTCTAACTTGTATTTCTAACCTGTATTTCTAATCTATATTTCTAACTTGTAATTCAAACTTATATTTCGAACTTGTATTTCTAACCTGTATTTCTAATCTATATTTCTAACTTGTATTTCAAACTTGTTTTTCTAACTTGTATTTCTAACCTGTATTTCTAATCTGTATTTCTAACTTGTATTTCTAACTTGTATTTCTAACCTGTATTTCTAATCTGTATTTCAAACTTGTATTTCTAACTTGTATTTCTAACCTTTATTTCTAATCTGTATTTCTAACTTGTAATTAAATCCCCGTTCAAATCCCGTTTGCCGTATTATCATTTTTTTAAATTTAATAATAAATCCTAGATGCTTTTACGTTATATTATTTCTTGTTCTTCTTCTTCTTTTTAAGCGTTCATTTTCAAACTCCTGCTGGCTCTCTCTTGTAACAGGACAACTGCCATACTAGATTTCCAGCAGGTCCAGAAAATAGAAATGTGTTGTGTCTCCGTTTTATTTGCACCATTGGCCCGACACATCCCTCTTATGAGGGATATTATTCATTGAACCTGTTTTTGCAAATCTGTACAAAGTCAGAGATTGAGCATAAGTCACAGTTATAAAATGTACAAGATTTAACAATATATCATTTTCAAAGCGCTAATTAATGTTCTTGGTACTTGTCCTCAAAGCAGCCACTTGTATCTGTAATATATCATTTGTATCCAAACGGATTGTTTGTGTGTATTAAGTACATGTATAAATAGCATGTTCCATGCTACAGAATTTAATGTACCGGTCTCACAAACACAACTCGATTGATTTTGCTCGTGATTCGAAAGTCGATCGTTCGCATCAAACAATCAATTTTATTTTATGTACTGTAGCACTTTAAACATTCAATGTTCGGTTAAGTAAAAATGTACTTTTAATGGTGAGGTAAGTTTATCTCAACCGCTAGCGTAAGTCATATTTGGTTCAACTGGTTAAGTAAAATGTATATTCTATGGTGAGATACCTCCCTGTCAACCCCGAGTGTTGGTCAAATCTGGTTCAACGTTTGCTTAAGTAAAATGTACCTTGGTAGTTAATGAGTTTGCCTCTCTTTTGGAGAGGCGTGCCTCTTTCAACCAGCAGACAACAAAGTCCAATTAGGTTATATCAGGACACACTACCATAAAATATTAGAGGTAACAAAGACCCCAATCTATTATCAATTGTAATTTATAAAATGTACCTTTAATGATGATGTACGCCCCCTTCAACCGTGGACGTTAGTTCATTTTGGTTATATCAGATCTTTTAAAACCATCAAAAATAGTGGAGTTGGCAGTTCTGGTACTCTAATCATAACGCTAAGAAAGTAAGATATGAAATAGTAGTGACTGCTTTGAAGGTAAGTAACTGGATCTGAAAACCAGATATCACATTCATTGTATTTGTAGAATTTTTTTCCTAGTTAGTTGACCTAAACAACGATCAAGGGAAGTAACCTCAATCAAGGGATGACAGCCCATCAAAACGGGAAATAATTGATGTTCTCTCTGCTGGACTAAATTGCTTATTTCCTCAATTGTCCGCACAATCACATATTCTAAACGTTATCACATCCTTTCCCTCCCACATCTGTGTCGCTAATTGCAAGACAGTACTGTAGAGCGGATCAGCGCCTTCGAGCTGAAATGCTACAGAAAGATACTTAGAATATCATGAAAGGATAAAATCAGAAACTCAGATATTATAAACACACTGAATATTCCAGAGTGTTGGTTACTAAACACAATAACAAAAAGAAAACTACGCCTGTTTGGTCATATAAAGAGACATAACTGTTTAGAAAGACAAATATTGGAGGGAAGAGTACATGGGAAGAGGAGAAGGGGCAGACCAAGAAGACGATGGACTGACGACATTAAAGATAACATGAATACATCGCTAGAAAATGCAAGCCACATCGCCCAAGACAGAGAGAGGTTCAGAGAGTTCATTGGGAAGACAACGTTCTGGAAGGAATACGTCACATGACACACACATACGTCACATGACACACACATACGTCACATGACACACACATACGTCACATGACACACACAACGTCACATGACACTGTAGAGCTAAAATATTCTTTTGTTTAAATCTCAGTCATCTCTCTGACGCTAAACACAAAGTTTTCAAAATGTACTCATGTATGTAATGTATGCTGCATGTCGTGGTGATTGGATCACCAGAACCGCGATCTTCAATATTTTTTATGGTTAAAAGCTGATATTACCCTACTGAACTAACGTCTGCGGTTAAAAGATCGTGTCTCACCATATTTCACATTTCGCAAGATATGTGAACGCAAGTTGTATCGTCCCTACTTGTAGTTTTTATGTATACTTGTATGTTATCCTTGATAAAAGCCTTTCGGTCGAAACGTCTCGTTTTGTGTGTGTATGCCTATGTGTGTTTCGTGTTATTAGCAAAACTTCATTACCTCGTTTCACGCTTCAACTGTTGAATTTCACTTTTGCGCATTGAGTTCATATTTTCGATGTAGCTTACCATAAAAGGTACTTTTATTTGATCACATGCAGCTTTTCATTGATACTTCGGACGTCGTGGTTGACAACTTCCACCTTCTCAATGATACTTTGGACATCGTGGTTGACCACGTCCAGCGTCTCATTCAAACTTCGGACGTCGTGGTGACCACATCCAGCTTCTCATTGAAACTTCGGACGTCGTGGTTGACAACTTCCACCTTCTCAATGATACTTTGGACATCGTGGTTGACCACGTCCAGCGTCTCATTCAAACTTCGGACGTCGTGGTGACCACATCCAGCTTCTCATTGAAACTTCGGACGTCGTGGTTGACCACATCCAGCGTCTCATTGAAACTTCGGACGTCGTGGTTGACCACATCCAGCGTCTCATTGAAACTTCGGACGTCGTGGTTGACAACATCCAACGTCTCATTGAAACTTCGGACGTCCTGGTTGACCACATCCAGCGTCTCATTGAAACTTCGGACGTCGTGGTTGACCACATCCAGCGTCTCATTGAAACTTCGGACGTCGTGGTTGACCACATCCAGCGTCTCATTGAAACTTCGGACGTCGTGGTTGACCACATCCAGCGTCTCATTGAAACTTCGGACGTCGTGGTTGACCACATCCAGCGTCTCATTGAAACTTCGGACGTCGTGGTTGACCACATCCAGCTTCTCATTGATATTTCGCATGTCGTTGTTGAATCACGATCTCAATTATTGCTGATGCATTCTGATACATTCTGGTATAACTAAATTTGACTGACGCCCATAATTTACATTCTGGTATAACTAAATTTGACTGACGCCCATAGTTTAAAATAGCGTAATGAACCATTAATATATCAATTTTTATTACTACTAACTTACTCACTTTTAGCTTCTAGATTTTATAGTCTTATATGTTGTTTCTACATTATATATATATATTGTTTTATCTATATATGTTGCAAATCTGTGTAGGTGTTTGTACCTATTATGTTGCATTATGTAGCAATTGTAAGTAATGTGTTTGTGACTATTATAATCAACTCATTATTCTTGATATTTAATTGGTTCTTTTTTTATTTGTATCTATCTATTGTCATTTCCACTTGCGCCGTTAAGCGTTGTGGTGGGAATTCGGAGATTTATTTTGTCTTTTGCTATTTGAGTTGCATTGGCCATGGTAAGCCCGTGTCTATTTAATGTTTCTTTTACTGTCTCTGCTCATCTCATTCTTAGTCTTCCTCGTGCTTTGTAGCCCTGTCTTCTGCTGATGTATGCACGAAGGGCTGGTTGCGCAGGTTCCATTCTCATGACGTGACCAAACCATATGGTTTACTGCCTCGATGTAGTTTTGACTTGAGATAGTCTTTACTTATTTCCTGATATCTTCATTTCTCCGTCGGCCTCTTCTCGTGACATTTATAGCTTTCCTCAAATATATCATTTCGCAAACTGTTATCTTTTTCGCAAGTGTCTTTGCCAAGTGCCATGTTTGACATTGGTAACACAGAGTTGGCATAAAAATACTGTTAGTCAACTGTCGTTTTGTAGCCATGCAGATTGATGGGTGTTTAAGTATTGGTGACAGCTGGTAAGTCACAGCATTGGTTTTTTGGCACCTTATTTGTATCACCAGGTGGAAAGATGCCTTTAAATAAAAGTAGATTTTGTGAATTCCACCCCACCGACACATTAGCAAAGTCGTATCAGCGGAACTAGAATTTTAAAAAAGAAATTTGGTAGCATATCCTATTCAGGACGTAGTTATCAACCCAGCATTTTTTTGTTGTGATTATTTTCTTGGCAGTATAAATACGTTCAGTAGTTTGCCATTGCTTTCTGAACGGTCCAGATGCGCAATTGCCTGTGGTGGGGATCGAACCCGGTACCTTGCCGTCACAGACGCGCTCTCTACCACTTCGCCACAGAGGCGAACGAACTAGAATAAAGCCACATAAAAACACACTTTGTGCAGATGTTAAAATGGCAACTGTGTGATATCAATCGTCAATCCTTTGCTCCTCTTGCTATACACTTAAGTAACATATACCATCATGGCGTAGGTGACATTTCCTTCAGATCACGGTCTACTGATAACGAGGCTTGATAAGCCATAAAGACCGTTACATAGTGTAATACGAAAATTCAGAAATTTTGGTCTTAATACACTTTATTTATGAATCAGTTCTCAGATCCTTGAGGCCCCGGGTTCAATCCACGGTTGGGACAGGTTTTTTTTTCTTTCGAAGGTACAATCAAAATCCTTCCCGTACATGTCGCGGTGTCTGTTATGGCAAAGCGGCCTTTATTTCCACAGCCCATAGATAATCTTCCTGCACTCCTTCACAGGAAAGCATGCAGTAGCGAAAGTTTATTTTTTTAATTTATGAATCATCTGAATATCCTTTTTTTTAAGCATTATGCCTTTCCCTTTTTCGTACTATTTTGGCTCTTACTCATTCCTTTGCAATTTGTGTGTATTGTCCAATATTTTCTTCTGACATATTCCATTTGCGGAATTCTAATCGTTTGACCGGTTTATTACCTCGGGCACTTAAAATCTAAAAGATCATTTTTTTGTTCCTACCATTTCCCATATGTGCTTGATAACATCCTTTTTGTCGACACGTCCATTAAGTCTTTTTTGTGATCTGTAAAATGATACTTCTTACTGAGTATTTTCTTTTGTTATACACTCCCACCTATTAGTAGTTAACTTATAAAGTATCACAACAACATGTTTCTATTAATCTTCTACTCGATAGTTCGCCACCTTTCCATGATAACATTTCTCGACTAATCATCGTCGAGTTATGCCCCCATTTATCTTGACATTTACGTCATAACAAATAGTTAGTTAGAGTTACTTACTCATGCCCTGGTGGTGGATGTCAATATACTTCTCATTTATGTCAAAATTGGCATTTGAATATAATATCTATTACTATTCATCGGCTAGTTGTTTTGTTTGCGCAATAGTGCAACCTTGAATAATATATTATGAGAATAATGTTTTTTATTGTTTAGTTTGGCTGAGTTGAAGTCATGAAATCATATGGGTTGCTATTTAAAAACTGAAGTCATGAAATCATATGGGTTGCTATGTGAAAACTGAAGTCATGAAATCATATGAGTTGCTATGTGAAAACTGAAGTCATGAAATCATATGGGTTGCTATGTGAAAACTGAAGTCATGAAATCATATGGGTTGCTATGTGAAAACTGAAGTCATGAAATCATATGGGTTGCTATGTGAAAACTGAAGTCATGAAATCATATGGGTTGCTATGTGAAAACTGAAGTCATGAAATCATATGGGTTGCTATGTGAAAACTGAAGTCATGAAATCATATGGGTTGCTATGTGAAAACTGAAGTCATGAAATCATATGGGTTGCTATGTGAAAACTGTCATGAAATCATATGGGTTGCTATGTGAAAACTGAAGTCATGAAATCATATGGGTTGCTATTTCAAAAGTGAGCAAGATTGATAACACTCTATGTTGGAGGTTCTCGTGTGATTAGATGTTTGATAACAAAAAATTATGGAGAGCGTCTATTACATATACACTTATAACCCTACTGAGTGGGAGGCTTCTTCTCAAAGAGTTGCATCAAAGAGTTGCATCAAAGAGTTGCATCAAAGAGTTGCATCAAAGAGTTGCATGTGAGAGTTGGGCGTCTTCTATATATGATCTGGGAATAGAAGCCCACTGCACAGAGGAAACAAGAGCTTATTTTGCGTTCGTTCCCAAAATCCTACATATTAGCAAGATGTAATAGGGAGAACGGAATGTTTTGTGTCGTGGTTTAGGGGTTTGCTGTAATAATATCTGAGCCTTTCGTCATGACACATTCAGCTTCATGATTGTGTTTTGGTCACTTTGATCCTCAATATTTTTTTTCCGGCACATCAGGCCGATCTAAACGTATATATCGAACTGGTCGTTCAGAAAACGCTACTTGGATCCCAAAGTGACTACAAAAGAAGCTTTATTGACCCGTAGCATTCTAATACAGCTCCATTCAGAACATTGACCCAGATAGTTGTCGACCCATCTCTGCACTATATCATAGATTTTCCTCTGGGTCCACCCAACTTTAGAAAAAACGGAGCAAATAAGGAAAATTAAAGGTGATTTACCACGTTATAGCTAAAGTGTAGTTGACAAGATAAAAACTACGGGTCTAATACCTTCTTCTTCTGAGTTCATTCTCAAACTCTTGTCATCATATATATTCCGGAGAACGGACATAGTTGTCTCATGGTTTACAGATTGACTGCAATATTTGCGCCTTTCTGCCTGTCATTTCCGACTTCATCAGGACTTTTGAATCACTTTGATTTCAGGGTGGTGCGGTCAACGCCATCCCTACAGCCCGTTAGTCGCCTCTTACTATATGCATTTCAGATCAGTGTTGCTAATCTGTGCTACCCCAGTGACGAACACCGTATTTAGCATGCTGCAAGTGTCAACGGGCATATTTATAAACTATTATATGCTTACCTTTCGAAATGACTTTCATTCTTCTCCACCTACGCAAAGGTGTATCCGTGTAGGTACACACGTTCGATTATTTCCTGCTGACCTAACCTCAGATTTGGTTCTTCGTTCTGGAAGTCACGTGATAAAACGTTATATCACGTGATTGAGATCTTTTGTCATCTTGTTCTGCACTCGTTCTTTACCTTTTGTAGATTATAAGAATGTTATTGGGAGAATCATGAAGAGGGTCGTCGAATGGTTAGAATTCCGGTCTCGGAATCATGAAGTCTCTGATGTCTTGGGTTCAAACCACGGGTTGCGGCAGGGTTTTATCTTTCGGAGGTACAATAAAAATATTTTCCGTACTCGTCGTGGAGACTTATTCTGCTAGCTATAGAAAGCCTACTTGCCGAGGCATATACGATGTTCCTCATGACATCCGACAAGCTCAGAAGCCGACTTCAGCATAATTTAAAGGTCAGCATGATTTAATGGTTATCATGACTTAAGGGTCAGTATAATTTAAGAATCGTTTTGACTCATTATTGGATGAACAACCAGCACCCTACCCACTTCAAAACCTTATCAGTTACCTGTTTTCTACATGCATGGGAGATCAGTGTTACCATTATCATCTGCATGATTTCTACTACATGCATGGGAGATCAGTGTTGCCATTATCATCTGCACACTCTCTCTAGTATTCTCTTGTCCGACTTTCTGGCGGGGGTTGTATGCCTTCATAACGCGTCTCGGATGGCTAAGGAATCAGGATCAATCTCATCCAAGGGAAAACGTAAATTGTGCATCCGGACACTTCAGAAAGAAATAGCATACTAAACTGCTAAACGTATTTATACAGCGTTGCGTATACAATAATTACAGCTAAACATGATGGGTTGCATCGCTATGTCCTGACTAGGACATGTTAGCATCAAGTTGAAAATCTAGTAGAAATCCAGATACACTATTACAAGATAGAACTCCCAGCGGAAGTTTGAGAACAAACTATTAAAAAAACATTTCTGTGTTTGTGGCACGAACCGTTTAAGTGTAATCAATTATGCTGCATCTACCTGAAACTTATGCTATTTGCACCTGTCTGTCGGTGACGTCCTTCTTTTCTAAATGTGTTTGCTGGCTAAATGATTAGGTAGTCATCCAATCTTCATCAGTCGTCTTGTACAACAGAATAACAGACAGGCCCTTAGACAAGGGGGTGTGTTCAAACCCCTCCATTAGCAAATCGGAACATCTTCTTCTCGTTCGCAGTTTGACACATGTGCACAGAAAGTCAGATGTAATCGGTACAAGACTTATAGTACTAAGAACTGGGCCAAAAGGGCCAAAAAACCCTCCCTTAACATATTGTTATATAACTTGTAGTACTACGAACTGGGTCAAATAACCTCTCCCTTCCTTAGCGATTTTGTTGTTGCAAAAAGGTCATCAAATTTGTGTCAAAAGGTACTATTTAAATTTTAGTACTGTAAAACCTCTCCCTTAAGCTCATATCTACGGCCCTGGTAGCAGGTATATTAATATTCGTTGTTACTCTATAACACACGGGCTGAGAACCAGTATTCTGCGAAGCAACCCAATCAATAAGTGGCCGGAAAATTACGTCCTGCGTGCCAAAACTGCCCATCCAAATCATTTTTGTCTTGCCCACCTGGTTGATCTGAGAGTCTTGTTCTTCTTCTCGTTGAGTTTGACATGTCTACACAGCAAGTCTTGTTTTCTTAATTGATCTGATAGTGCTATATGAGTTGTCCCTAGAGCTTAGAAAACTATACTCAAGCTCGTACGACTAAAAAAATATATTTTTCATTGCTTTATCCAACATGGAAAAAGGTCAATTCTCCCCTTGCCATTAAAATGTATGTCAATCTTTGATTGGTTAAATAAAATATGCCTTATGTGGTAAGATATTCTCCTTTTCAACCGCTGACTCTAGTCCAATTTGGTTATATCATAGCTTCATAACCAAAAAAATAGTGGAGGTTGCGGAAATAGTTTAATGTTGGAGAGGGGAGACAATGTCAGATTATTTGCCATGCGTGTCGAAATCGTACACTGCGACAGCTAGCTCCTATTAATGGGACACAACTGGGAAAGTTGGAGGGCAGACAATGCATTACTGTTTTTCTAATAGCTTATTGTATGTTTATCGTGCCACAGGCATGACGAATTTTCAAAACCTGGTATGATTTGGGCGATATAAGACTCAGTTTTAAACACTAGACAGGAACATTAACATAATTAGCTTATACGTTTGACGTTGGGTGTTAAAACGTCAAAAGTAAAGTTATATACGTGTTACGTCGGATGTTAAAACATCAAAGTACAGTTATATACGTTTGATGTCAGTTGGAAAAACGTCATGGTATGTATTGTACACTGCTAATGTTTTTGTTTGGGTATGAATTTTGACCGATGTTGTTTCTTACAGCACCAGGGTAGTGTGTTATTCAAGCTGTATTTTTCATTCTGTGCTTTACAACAACCTATTGATTGAAACGTCGATTAAATTGTTTTGTGTTATTAGTATAACTACATTTATTCATGTCTTCATAGTTCGCTCGGGCTGAGAGGAGATATAATTATGTCGAGTATTGGACATTAATTATGTAATTATACAGAACATAACAGCACTGTGTATATATATATATATATATATATATATATATATATATATATATATATATATATATATATATATATATATATATATATATATATATATATATATATATATATATATATATATATATATATATATATATATATATATATATATATATATATATATATATATATATATATATATAAGAAACATAATACATGTTCTTGCTGGTCAGCAAGAATATCTCTTGGCAATGTGCTTCTCCATCCCTTATTGTATATTAGGTTTGCAACAAGTGTTAGAGTTTCAGATGTATCCTGCCACAGATGCACAATTCTGTTATACAAATCTAGAATTTGTGATATAAGTGGTGTCGTCGTCTGTCGTATCCATTTCGTTGTCAGAAAATGGTCGACGTGCTT